>VSMA01000005.1:2642452-3303065 GCA_009194965.1 Coniochaeta sp. 2T2.1
CGACATGGCGAACAATGCCCACACCTTCATGGCCCAGGACAGCGGGGTAACTGCCAATAGGCATGCCACCGTGTTGAACAACGATATCCTTACGGAGAAACACGCCGAGTTAGTATTCAGAAACACGTTTTAGTGTCATATTTCGGGGAATAATCAGCAGCTGCGGACTTACAGTATGGCATATACCGGTGTACTTTATCTCAACGAGCACCTCATCTGGTCGGACCTCGTCAAGGGTCACATCCCGGAGGACAAAGGGTGCATGCTTGTAGTCGACAACGTATGCTTTCGTCGCGATACCGGATGTTAGAGCCATTTTATTCAGAGTCGACTGACCTCGGCGTGGTTCAATATTGAGTAAGATGTGTTGGGCCTGTGGACGTGTTGAGCACTCAGAGGGAAAAAACGGATGAATGGCCTTCTTGTATTCATCAACTCATATACAATGCGGATACGTTATTATGGACATCGGGAACATTGTCCGGGCACAGCTTGAGGCGGCGGACCTGGTCCGGCCAGGTTATGCAGCACAGGGACAGGGGAGAAATCGGCGCCGAGTTTCGACGTTAGGCGCTGAACAGTTCTGCGAGAGCACCTCATAATTTACGCGGAGTGCGATCCCCGGTATTAGATTGTTCACGGATTAAGTGAGGTGTCACAGCAAGTCAATTGCAGAATCAACCAGTTCTTCATTCGCATAGTACATTAGCGATTATATATATGTCCACTGCCGCACTGAAAACCAATATCCCATGTACAGGGCCCAGCAGCTAACGAGGACAACCTATTTGAGTCTCGGGAACAACTTTAGGGCGTTCTCAAAGTTGATCTGATCATGCATCTTCGGATCTTTGAACTGATAGGCGTCCTGTCGAGACGTGTGGAAGCCGATGATACTGTTGTTTGCGTACGGCGTGTCGCTGCCATAAAGAATATGACCCGGCTTCGCAAAGTCTTCAAGGATCTTGAACACATTCTCGGTTCCGGCAACGGCTGTGTCGTAATAGAAGTTCCTGGCATCGTCCAAAAATGCGGAAAGTTCCTCATCGTTCTTGGACAGGATACTAGCCGGACGACCAATAAGGTAAGGCAGCGTCCCTCCAGCATGGGAGAGGATAATCTTGCAGTCGGGATTGTTCCGTCCTGTCTTGTTGTGAAGCATGTCCAAAGCGGCCGTGGTCGTCTCGAAGGTGTATCTGATGACGGGTTGAGGCAGGTTGCTAACCTGGTTGGTGTCGACCGGGTGTGTTGGGTGAACAAACACTACAGCACGCCGACGGTTGAGTTCCGCCCAAATGTCCTTGAAGTCAGGGTGGCCGAGGTAGTGGTTGTCCTGGCCGTAGCGAGTGAAGAGGGTGACCCCGTCTGCCTTGAGGACGTCGAATGCATAGGCAATCTCCTTCAAAGCGATATCCTTGTCGAGGAGGTTTGGCAGAGCTGCAAAGAAGCCGTATCTCTTGGGATAAGTGTCGCGGAGCTTGGCAGCAAACTCATTGGTCTTACGGGCTAGGTCGGCGCTGCCCTGACGATCATTGAGAATGCATGCTCCTGGTGCTGTGAGGGAGAGAATCACAGTCTCGATGCCAAAGGTCTGGTTGACAGCATTGTCAAGCTCCGGGGTCCAGTCAGGAATGAACCAACCAGAAGGATCTCCACCAGAAACTGTAACAGCTACAGCGGCACAGCCGAGTCTCGTCAGGGAAAACTTCTCCAGTGTCAAACGTGCTCTGGGCAATCTTACCTTCGCGGTAGAAGTCGGGTACAAAATGATGATGGACATCGATTCTGTTGTTAGCCATGATTCCGAACAGCAGCAATAAGAGACTGAGGACGCAAGATGTTGAGGTTGAGCCGATATGATGTGGTTGTAAAATCTGCGATGTGGGCTATTGATCCAAACGAACTCGATCTTACCACTTTATATACTGCCACGCTAGTGTCGTTCCTGCGGAAGGTAACCCATCCGCCTCTTCTAGGACTTCCGGTCGTGTTGCCTCCCACTGGGGTCCCCGCATTCCAAGTTTCCCATGAGGCTTGGAACCCGGGGTCTGTGACGTGGAGAAGAGGGCCGTTTGTGCGTTCATGATTAGGACACCACGTCGCGGATACACATCCGCATGTGACCCATACTATTAGAAGATATCAAACATTGGCTGAAGGTGGGGATACCACCCGGACGGTTCTACTTGACATCTGTCAGGGCGGGATTTACATGTAGGCGGGCCGGTTCCGGGAATCCAGCCCCTGACTTCGGTATCATGTAATCAGCAGCGTTCGATGGTACTAGTAGGTTCCGATGTTACAGGAGGATATTATATGCTGATCTGTCCAGCACATTGATGGTGATTCCACCTCTGAAATGAGATCCGGTCTTGATCCTCTATTGACTCTTTCTCTTTGACCGTGCAGTCATTCGGCAAAATGAAGTTCGACACTACCAATCACACCGATATTTATGATGTCATCATTGTTGGAGCAGGCATATCAGGCATAAACATTGCACATCACCTCAAGACCAAACTCCCGGACTTAACATACACCATACTCGAGGGCCGTGACAGCATTGGTGGCACGTGGGACTTCTTTCGGTACCCTGGTCTGCGATCAGATACAGACCTCTTCACATTTGGCTACTCGTGGAATCTCTGGGCCGAAGATCGGGTCATTGCCGATGGAGATTCGATTAGGACATATCTGAGGACAACGGCAGAGAAAGACGGCATTGAGAGCCATATACGCTTACAGCACCATGTTCTTTCAGCGGACTGGATATCCGGCATTCAGTTGTGGGACATCACCGCGCAGACACCATTTGGTGATGTGCATTTTCGTACTCGATTTGTTGTTCTCGGTACCGGATACTACAATTATAAAGAGCCACGGCCTACTGTGATTCCGGGTTTAAAGCAGAACTTCAAAGGGCCCGTCCTTCATCCCCAATTCTGGCCTGAGGATCTGGATTACTCGGGCAAAGTCATTGTCATCATAGGCAGCGGAGCCACTGCTATCACTCTGCTACCGAGTCTGGCTTTGCGAGCAGGCCATGTCACGATGCTGCAGCGCAGTCCTACGTACATCATACCTGAAGACAACTCCACCGGACAATCCTTGGTACACAAGATGCTACCCGTGGCCTGGTCAAGCAAGTTTTGGAGGCTTTTCTTCATGTGGCGCACACTGCTCTTGTTCCATTTTTGCAGGAGCTTTCCCGGCTGGGCACGATCACAGATCCTCAAGGGAGTGGCGGAGCAACTTCCCCTGGATGTGCAACTGAGTCCTCATTTCGAGCCGACCTATCGTCCATGGGACCAGCGCCCTTGCTTCACACCAAACGCCGACTTCTTCGAGTCCATGAGGCGGGGAAAGGCTGGGGTGGTAACAGGGCGAATACGGACGGTGACTGAGGATGCTATTATCCTTGACTCTGGGGAGCGTCTTAATGCCGACATCATCGTGACGGCCACAGGCATCAAACTCTCTCTCGGCGGGAATATCAAGTTCAGCATCGACGGGGGCCCGGTGGACCTCGCGGATCGATATGCCTGGAATGCGGTACTCTTGCAGAACATACCCAATATGGCATTTGTCATTGGCTACGTCAATGCTTCCTGGACGCTGGGAGCCGAGGTTACCGCCCATCGCATTTGCCGGCTACTCAAGCACATGCAACACAGGGGCTACACTGTTGCCATTCCGAAACTCCCAGCTGACCTTCGTATTGAACCTCGCATGTTGTGGAATTTGGATGCGACATATGCGAAGGAAGCTGTCAGAAGCATGCCCATGTGTGGTAACAGTGGCCCCTGGAGGGGGCGTAGCAACTACTTCAGAGACCTCTGGCTTGCTCAACACGGGGATATTTCGAAGCATGTCGAGTTTCTCACACCGTCAAATCAGTGATGGAGCTATGTTCGAATATCACGACAGTCATTGCATGCTGGAAACACAGATGGGGGGCAGGCCTGTTTGAGTCTAGATCAAGCGTTCTCTATATAATACATAGCATCCTCTATAATTGTGCCTCCGTGTATCCACTGGCTCGACCCTGTTGTCGCTCTCAGCACTACACCTGGGAACAATAGCAACTTTTTCTCGTGGTAACACCACATCTAGCCCGCACAGTCTACATTTACAATGTTTCACAGCACTAGACACTTCACACTGCCGGATTCACAGCTCCCAAGTTTGACCTTGGATAGGGACTGTAATGAAGAACAGTATGGATACGTTGTCATCAGGCAGTTGGCCAGTAAGAAGGCATACTACGTGCAAACTTCAACGTCCAGGCAACATAGAAAAGGAGAACACATGACCTCTGATTGCCGTAGCACTTTTGCCAAGGCTTCAGGCGGAATGGATACCGCAGAAAGGGCGGGGTGACACCCCGGTGGATATAGCCCCGGCTTGCTTCCGACTGATCATCAGCTCGAAATGCGGACGAAATGGGGGAAATGCGGGGTTTCCATATGCGGATGCGGGGAAAGCTCAGGGACTTGCTTGGGGTTCAACGCGCCAGTCACTCGGGCCGCGCAGTTTGTAAGCATCTGAGTTCCGCGGATCCGTGGACAATGTTGATGCCAGGATATATGTTGCGTGGAGTCACCTACATGCCCGCAACTGCCATCACCGCATCTGCTTGACCCTTACAGCTTTGTTTATAGTTGGTTCATTTTTGTAACCACCACCATACTCGACCTTTACAAACAAATTTTCAATAGTTTACGCGGAATGGTGACTATGACATCTCAGCCATACGACCCCTTGACCGATGGACTTTACTTTGGAGAGTCCCCTCGCTACCGAGATGGCCAGCTCTACATCAGCGATATGACAGGCCGCACGGTCTACACCATCGACGTATCCACCGGCAAAAAACAGGTGCTTCTCGAGGTTGAGAACCAGCCGAATGGCATGTGTTTCCACCCGGATGGGTCATTGGTCTATTCATCCATGTTCGATGCGAAGCTTTACAAGCTGAAAGACGGCAAATCCACCCTCTATGCCGATCTGTCCCATGTGATGACGGGGTACTGCGGTGATATGGTCATTGATAGGGCGGGAAGGGTCTATATCGATGACACTGGGGCTCGTGTTCTCCATGGCGAAAGCCCGCGAGCTGGTCGACTCCTGGTTGTCGACACTGACGGGACTGTTAAGGTGGCGGCCGAGGATATCATCTTTCCTAACGCCGTGTTCATCAGCAACGACGGAAAAAATCTCTTCGTCGCCGAGACGTTCCGCTACGGACTCCTGCGATATGACTTGGGTGGTGATGGGCAATTGACAAACCGTCAGAACTTCTGGTCACCCACAAGCCTTCCCGATTTGAAGGTCAAGAAAGAAGATATGGCAACAAACATGATCGGTATCGACGGCGGCTGTAGGATGCTGAGGGTGGTATTTGGCTGAGCTTGCTCGCTTACGAGCATTTCGTCAGACTCGACGGAGAAGGCAACATCACGCATAAGATCAAAGTTGATGGCCATGCAACTGCTTGTACACTCGGTGGGGATGATGGCAAGACTCTTTACTTGGTCATCAACCATGTCCCTCCCAAGGAGAAGCTTTTTGATGCGATGATTGGAAAAAGGACTACATGTAACATAGCCACAGCTAGGGTCGAAGTAGGCAGGGGCGACGCCTTACCGTGAACGCACACTAGGCACCGTAGCCAGCAGTGATTTTTTTCAGAATCGGTCCCATCGCTGACCGTTGGCGTGGGTTAAGGATTCAAGGACAAGCGTCTAGTAGGTACGTGTAGGAAAGTAGCCGAAAGCATCCTTCAGCCCATGCATCTGCCAGAATCAACATCTATAGACTGTCAATGTGTTCCATTTATGGATGTTTCTCCACATCCCGGTTAGGGTGAGGTGAGAGCCCCTTTCCCCGGATTTCGACTCCAAAATGTCGGGTGAGGTGGAGACTTGGCGTTACAAGGGCCTTGGAGATATGAGTCGCCTCAGGCCTACATATAGCGTTCTAGGAACCATGGATGTCCTTCGGCTGTTGATAGAGAGCAGAACTGTCAAACTGTCGTCGTCTACTACATCTGGGTAGACAGTTTTGCTTTTTCGCCGAACGTCAGATCAATATGACGAGCTGGAGACATGCTTTCTCGCTGCCCAAGCACGCAGTGGCAGACGCCACGCCGCAGGGAACCGTCAAGTTCATAGGTAGGACTTTTCGTACTAGGTGAAGCACGTCGACACGAAGAATGAACTGACCTAGTATTTAGACAGAGAAGCTGCCGATGCTGAAAGCGTCGCAGGGGTCCACGACACCCTGAAGTGGCCTAGGCCATCGACAGATCCTGCGGACCCCCTTAACTGGTCCGTCTGGCGGAAGACGGCTATTCTGATTCTGTCTTCTATCTATGCATTTGTTGCCAACTACTCGAGTTCCAACATTGCTCCTGCTCTACAGCTATGGAAATACACATTTCCCAACGATCCCAGACCCTATCCGGAACTTGTTCGGCTTATTGCTGTATGTCCAACCACTCCCGCGTGCACAACTGACGCATCCCATGCTCTAGACCTGGCAAGCAGAACTGACCTCTTATACGTAGGTGAACGCCTTGTTCCTTGGAGCCTCCAGCATATGGTGGGTACCGCTGTCCAACAAGTTTGGGCGGCGTCCGGTCTTGCTTGTCGCTACTCTGGTCTTGACGTTGTCTACCGTCTGGTGCGGTGTCGCTAAATCATACGGCTCGCTCATGGCGGCCAGGATCTTCCAGGGCATCGGAGGTGGCGCAGCGGACACAGTTTCTCCAGCCTTGATTGGTGACATATACTTTCTCGACCAACGTGGGCGAGCCATGGCAAGCTTCCCCCATGTCCTCATTCGGGCATTCAGTTTTCCCGTCCATATCATTCGAGACTAACTTGCTCGTGTTGGCCAGGCCGTGTACACCACTCTTCTATGCGCCGGCCCCATTGCGGGAGGTATCGCCGGCGGGTATATCGGATTCCAGCTTGGCTGGGCGTACAACTTCTGGGTTGGTACCGCACTAGCTGGGTTCTGCTTCCTCGGCACCGCATTGCTCGTACCTGAGACATTGTACACGCGTATCCAACCTACGGAGGACACGAACCGCGATGGTATTGCCAGCGACGGCGGCTGCGAAAAGACAGAGGCTCAGGCCACGGAGATTGAGCGTCAGCCGAGCCAGGACTACCCTCCGTATACCCTAAGCCGAGCACTGGGGTTCGGCCCCATTCGAGAAGGATTTATCCAACATCTCTGGCAGCCTTGGACGACCCTTGCTCTGCCAGGAACCTGGGTCGTCATGCTCCATTACTCTGGACTCGTAGGCGGCGTCGTCACGATATCGACCATAAGCGCCCAGCTGGTTGCGATGCCGCCGTATATTTGGGGTGCCAACGCTGGACTTATCAACGTTGGGGCGCTGATTGGTACCATTTTCGGGGCATTGTACACATACCTTCTCTCGGATTCGCGGCTCAGAAGGAACGCAAGAGCGACAACGCACGGCCTGGCTGAACCGGAGGGTCGGCTGCCGACGATGTTCCTACCTCTGGCAATCTCAACGACAGGCTTTTTCGTATTCGGCCTCTGTGCCCAGTACCCAGGTCATAATCGTTGGGTTGGCCTTGAGCTCGGGTATGGCATGGTCACCTTTGGGCTAATGCAAGTACCCTCGGTGGGCTTCAACTATGTACGTACCGACCAGCCAATTCCCCCAGTGCCAATGCTAACAGGTGTATCAACAGCTTATGGATTCATATGGCCATCTTGCCGCGGACTGCTTCGTAATGGTGACCATAATGCGTTCCATCATCGCCTTCGCCTGGACATTTTTTGTGGCCGAGTGGGTTGAGCATAAGGGGGCAGCTGAGGCCTTTGGCGTATTTGGCATGCTCATGGGGATCTTCTCTCTTCTCACTGTGCCTCTCTGGCTCTACGGGAAGCGGATGAGGATCGCACGCGGACCGGACGTGTGAGGGGCAATTGGGGAGCAAGACCTTCATTGTCACATCTAGCAGTAATCGGCATGCGTTGACCCGTCGCTTCGGGCCACATCCCGCCGGAGTCTCGGCCCCACCGACGAGGAGTGCATGCTGTTGTGTGGATATGTTGGGCTGTTTATCTACCTCAGTAACAACTGCATCTGTAAACTGCCCTCATCAAGTTTCGCGCCTAGGAGATTTATACATTGAAGCCCATCTCCAGCTTGCCGTTGCTCTGAGTTTCTCGAGTCTCTCGTTAGGCGACAGACGACGGACGACGGACGACACGCACATCCTATCGGAAGACACTTGGCGCCATGGCCACATTGCCCGAAAGCCAGAAGATCAAGAAGCTGTACGCCACCCGCTGCAATGCCAGTTTCGCGAATAAGGCGGAAACATTGCTGCCGGTGCTGAACATGTGGACAGTCGACGCACCTTCTGTTGTTCGATTTGATCCTCATCCGACAGCTTTCTTCAAACTTCAAGCGACACGTACAGAGGGCATGGCGGAGCTCTCTACGCGGTCCTGCGCCAAAGGGGACGAGTTCATAACCGACTTCGGCTCCCACAATGTCGGCTTCCTCAAACTTAGTCTCGGTGCCGAGGGCTTAAATATTGACGCGCCAACCCGTCTGAGGATCACCTTCGGAGAAGTTCCGTATGATGTTACGGAGGAGATACATCCCTGCCAGTCCTGGATCAGTACCAGCTGGCTGCCGGACGAGGTGATCAATGTCGACTGGCTGCCCTGCGACTTGACTCTTCCAAGACGCTATGCGTTCCGATATGTCAGGTTCCAGATCATTGATACTTCGCCAAAGTATCGCGTGGTCTTCAAGAACATTGAAGTGCAAGCTGTCAGCTCCGCTCCCGATCCCGCATCGACTGTCCTCGAACCATTTCCATGTTCCGATACCTTGCTCCAGCAAATAGATGCGGTTAGCGTCAACACGTTAAGGAGCTGCATGCAGACAGTATTCGAAGATGGCCCCCGCAGAGATCGAAGGTTGTGGATGGGTGACTTGCGACTCCAGGCACTGACGAACTACTGCACCTTCAAGAACTACGACTTGGTGAAGCGTTGCCTCTACATGTTCGCAGCACTCCCGCGTGAAGACGGCTCACTTCCGGCGTGCGTGTTCGAGAAACCGAAGTTGTCTCCCGCCACAGACTACATTGTGGACTACGACATTCTTTTCGGATGCGCCGTGCATGACTATTGCAAGACATCTGTGGACTTGGAGACAGGCCTTGAGTTATGGCCGACCGTTATTGGAAGCACCCAGTCCGCATTAGCCCATGTGGATGACGAGTTTGTGTTCTCGTCCGCCAGGTCAAGCCACTGGAAGTTCATCGACTGGAGTGAAGAGCTTGATCGCGATGCAGCCATGCAGGGCTTGATCATCTTCGCAATGAAGGCGGTCAATGACCTTGCCCGGCTCCTTTCACTGCCGGTACCGTTTGAAGACAAGATAGCAGGCATGCTGGACGCCGCAAGTACTCACTTTTATGACACGGACCTGGGGCTGTTTGTCAGCGGGCCACAACGACAAATATCGTGGGCTTCGCAGGCGTGGATGGCACTGGCTGGGGCGGCCAACCCGACACGGTGCAGGAACGCGCTTTTGAAGGTCATGGCAGATCCACATGCCGTGAGGCCTCTCACGCCTTACTTGTTTCACCATGTTGCAGAGGCTCTGAGCGTGGTTGGCTGCGAGGCAGAATGTGTCGAGTTGCTAAAGAACTACTGGGGAGGAATGATCAAGGCTGGAGCCGATACATTCTGGGAGTGCTTTGACCCGGAAGACAGCAGAAGCAGTCCGTATGGTGACTGCCACAACAACAGTTACTGCCACGCCTGGAGCTGCACGCCGAGCTACCTGCTGCGTACAAAGCTCAGATCCTGGCTGGAGGGAATGACACCGAACGGACCACTGTAACTGGGTGCTTGTACCTCTAACAATCTCTCATCAATTCCATTCCAATTCCACTACGAAGTTCAAGTCCCAAATCTCAACAACGCTTTCATCTAACCGTAATCCTTAACATGAAGTTACTTGGCTTCACAAACCAAAAGTTGCAGGTCTTCCATGTGTTGCCATGTCCATCGCTATTCTGCACAATCTCAAAGTCGAACGAGTCCAAAAGCCGTGGAAGCAGCTTGGAGATCTCGAGCATCGAGATATGACGGCCAATGCAAGTCCTGGAACCCAACCCAAACTGTAAACTGTTAGAATAGAGGAGAGTGAAGCGAGCTTGTGTCGGCGTGGGAGAGTTAAAACCTACAGGCATCCAATGCCGGTTCATCAGTCCAACTCGTTCCTGGTCCGTCGACAACCACCGATCAGGGTTGAAGGCATCAGCGTCCTCGCCGAAGATGTCCTTGTTCCGGTGCTCAACCCAGCTGTTGATGCCCACTATCGACTATCGGCGAGTGTAAGCATATGAAGAGGTTGTCAAATACAAGCGCTTTCCAGACAAAGTGACCTAAGACTTACGCCCTTGGGAAAGTCTCGGCCGCATATTCTGGCGCCGCCATCTGGAACAACCCGCTCGAGGGGTAAGCCGGTAGCCGGGTGCATTCGTAATGCTTCCTTGATGACGGCCTGAAGATAAGGCATATCTTGAGTCTCCCTGAAAGATACAGTCGTGGATACTCTGCCTTGCGCTTTCAAGCTGCTTATCTCCACGCGAAGTTTCGCGAGGCACTTGGGCTCGGACAAAAGGTAGAAGAGAATGGCGGAAAGACTGATGGCGGTCGTGTCCGAGCCTGCTACCATGTTTGCTGCCAACCCGACAATGATGTGGGCCGATGTGAAAACTGTCGGGTCTTGGTTATGTTTGTCAATGAATTTTGTAAGAAACGGTTCCCCTGTCTTGGTGTCAAGCTTTGACCCGTCATCAGTGCTTGTCGGATGTATATCTCTCTTGCTCTGGTGTTCCGATACTCGCTCCTTGGTGAAGTTTAGGACGTAAGCCCGTCCGGCGCCTGTCTTACCACCCAGGAAGTTCCTGACCGGAAACAGGTAGCGATGCAACTTGGCGTAGATACCCACCAATGTCGCATATACCAGATGGTCCTCCAGCGCACCCATGACTCCGCCAATGTCAGCACCTCGGTCTAGAAAGCCTAGCCGTCTGCCGTAAGTGATGAGCCCGATGACATCGAAGGCATAGCACTGGAGCCAATGACCCATATCAATCGGAGCGCCTCCTGCATTGGCCATTTCGCTTAGACGCTGAAGGAACAAGTCGGATGCTTGGTCTACAAACGGCTCGTATGTAACGAGACTTGTCATTGAGTAGGTGTGCTGGTAGAGCTTGCGGTTCTGGGCGTGGCGGTGTATAGATTGATCGCCAAAAATTGACCAAGCACCGGGGCTCGCCCAGGTACTATACCACGACGACTTTGGGAACCGCGAGCCATGACCGTAGATGATCCTTGAGGCTTCAATGTCGCTGATGCTGTATCGGTTCGGGCCATACCTTACGACAGGACCTTGCACTCATTACATGATGTCAGCAACTAGATTACGGACACGGGCGAAGTAAATAGGCCACCCAGTAGGAATGGGGTCAATTCAGAGCGAGTCTCACCATATCGAGCATGCAACGCTAGGTTGTCCTTCTCGAACTGCCCTCGACTGACTCGCCACAGATACCATCCATCGGTGAACCGTGCCAGGAACGGCCCAGGTACTGAGCGCAATGGGGATACCAGTATCCGGAGGGCAGTCCAAACGAATCTAAAGACCAGGAGTAGCGCGACAGCAACAAAAATGTGATAAAAAAGCTGCATGGCGTCTGAGACTGAAGATAAGGACGGTATGAGAAGGTGATGAGGACTGGATAACTTCTAGTGCGACGAGACCCCGTATGTCTGACTTAGCGGCTCAAACAAACGCAGTCAAAATTGTTGGAGACGAGAGACAGTTCTAGTCTGACACACAAAAAAGGGATGGATGTGTTGCAGACATTGATGTTGCTCTATTGCAATTGACACAGGTATACGAGCGGGGGCGGAACGATCGGTGACCAGCGGAAGTTGCGATCATCCTCGGGCCGGTACATGTATCATTCAGCGGAATGACCACGAAGAGATGTTGTTCCGCACGCGCGACTAACAGAATGGAAATTCTAGAGGGAAATGTTGTTCGGAATTGTGCCTCCACGTTCCCGCGTGCGGGGATGACATTTCGCAAGTCGCATTCTTGTTGTGGTTTCGGTGTAAGACGGACCGAGAAATGTCCCTCTCTCCAATGACCCCCTTTGATACAAATCAACTCTCTGTAACTCCAATATGAAGGTGTGTTCATGTGGCTAGTTCACCATTCTCGAAATCTCCAGCTTCGCAGCGGGTATCCATTTGATCACATCGAACACTGTTCACCAACAGTACCCCTCCGCTAATTCACTGTCCAGTAGTTCGCAACACTAACGGCAGCCATGGGGCGACTCACAACGATCTTCTCTGCGGTCTTCTTGGCTATAGGCGGTCCGTCCCATTCCCAATTGAACAGCTGTGTCTTGACTTAGCAACCACTGATGGTCTTGAATCAGGTTTTCTGTTTGGATACGACTCCGGTATTATCACGTCGACCATCTCTCTGCCGGCCTTTCAGATTTACTTCTCCCACCCGAGCGACACCGTCACTGGTGGCATAGTTTCCGCCTTCCAAGGCGGAGCCATTGCTGGGACAATCATCAACATGTTCGGCGCAGACTGGGCCGGACGGAGAAACACCGTATTCGTGGGATCCGTCGTCACTTGCCTCGGATGCGCCTTGCAAGCGGGAGCTGTCAATATGTCCATGCTTATTGTCGGTCGGTTCATCACTGGCGTGTCTGTTGGCATGTTGACCTCCACCATTCCCATGTATGCATCCGAACTGTCAGAGGCGAAGTTTCGGGGTGTCCTCTCCGGACTCTTGCAGTGGATGCTGAGTTGGGGATTTCTTGTTGCCCAATGGCTCGGCTACGGATGCTCGTTTGTCTCTGGAGACTTCTCGTGTAGGTTCATCCTGGGTAATGACTCTGAGGAAACTGCTTGCTAACTCAAATTTAGGGCGCTTCCCGCTTGCCTTCCAGAGTGTACCTGGCATTCTCCTCCTCAGCGGCATCTACTTCCTTCAAGAGTCCCCACGATGGCTGATCGAGAAGGAGAGATACGAAGATGCTCGGAAGGTGCTGGGTAAGCTGCGAAGCGGTCTCGATGTCGCAAAGATTGATCTCGAGTATAAGGAGATCCGCGATACCATTGTCGCCGACCGAGATGTGGCCAACGTGTCTTGGAAGTCCATCATCACAAAGCCATCTTGGAGACGCCGCTTGGTTCTTGGCTGTCTAGTCCAAGCTTTCGGCCCCCTCAGCGGTATCAACGTTATCAACTAGTATGTGCTTTTGTCTTCCGCCAACCAACGAAGCCCATTATGCTAATCCCAGATAAACGCAGCTATGGTCCGAGAATCTACGGCATCCTTGGCATTGATAACCAGACTTCACTGATGATCATCGGTATCAGCGGTGCTCTGTCAATCGTCTATTGCACTCTGGGCCTCTGGGCCCTGGATCGGGTTGGCCGGGTCAAGCCCCTCATCGTCTCGGCCATTGGTCTCGCGCTTGCTCTCTTGGTCAATGCTGTTCAGGCTCAGTACTTGAAAGAAAGCAATGACAACCAGGCACGCTCTATGGTCGCTATGAACTTTGTGTTCAGCCTTTTTTACACGCCTCTGGGCATCATCAGCTGGGTGTACCCTGCCGAGATCTTCCCAGTTCAAGCACGCGCGCTTGGCAACGCCATTACAACATTTACAAACAGGACTGTCAACCTCGTCTTCGCCCAGTTTAGCCCCCAAGCCCTCACGGCTATCGGCTTCCGGTACTTTTATGTCTTTTTCGTCTTCAACCTTATCGCTGCGCTATGCTACTTCTTCTTCTTTCCCGAGACCAAAGGCCGTACCCTGGAGCAGATGGACGAGCTTTTCGGAGACCAGGTCGTCCCTCACGCGCTCAAAGATCCGGAAGCGGCGGAGCGCATCAGGGCGAAAACGGAAGGTGAAGAGCACGTGGAAGTTACCGAAGCGTAGAGGAGCCAAATGCTGCCACGTTCAAGTAGTGGATGTTGTTCTTGTACCTGCGGCTCACCATGGGAGCAAGTCATTCTATAGCATATAAAACCTGAAACGGCTCTCCACAATCCCCTCTGACCCTACTCCCGTCAGTTGATGTTCAAGACAATGGGAGCATACAATGAATGTTACAACCACTTCTGTGCTTCCACCGGCGAAGAGATCATGCTAGATGACTAGTTGGGCACGCCATGAACCTCCGGGCCACAGACATTCTCTGACCTCTCTCGAGCATTTAGCAAATGCGACGCTATGGCTTCCCCTGCAGTCGTCTGTCTACGGCCTACAGCCTATAAGCATTCTATAGTAAGTAGTCTCTCAGGAGGACCAGTCAGTTGGACATCAACTCGAATCTACACTCCCCACATTCATCACCATGCTTGGTCTGATGCTGGGTCGTACAAAGTGCGGTGTGATGAAGGACTCGATACCCGTTGTTTCTCCCTACGACGTTCTCTCGTTGGCTGCAGAGGAGTAACGACATTCCATTGATCGAGAAGATAGTTTTGATGTGTCCCGGCCCGGGATCTTGACATGGTGTTTTGCTCTGTTGGGCCACATCCCGAACCGAGCCCCACTGAGCCGGTTCCCCACGAGTACGGGTGGAGTTATGTACCCCGGATCAGACTTTGGTGCCGAATCTGGGGTGCATGATGCATCAGACACTGTTCTCCAGATTCTAGTCCTAGGTCGTGACATCTTAAAGCGTTGTTTCGCAGGAGCTTCGACCTTTCTCGGGCTATGATACCGCGAAGATACACAAGTCGGCATGCTCGATATAAACTCGTAAGCTACAGAGGAGCAAGATAAATCTGTCGCTTCTCCTCGGTTTGAAGTAGACTTTAGCAACTAGAAAGCAACCAATTCCTACCATCCTGTGCATCACCTCTTCGACAATGTTGTTCACGAAGAATTTAATTGCTTGCCTGTCTCTTATCGCCGTCTCTGTTCGAGCTGCACCGCCAACTTCATACCTTAACTGGAAGACCTTCAAGGCAAATGGAGTTAACCTCGGGGGTTGGCTGCACCAAGAGGCAGTGATTGATCCCATCTTCTGGTCCCAGTACGGTAGCAACACAACCGACGAGTGGGACATGTGCGTCAGGCTCGGCTCGCTCTGCGGCCCAGTCCTCGAGCAGCGATACGGAACGTATATCACCACCAGCGACATCGACAAGCTCGCCGCAGCTGGAGTCAACCTCCTTCGAATTCCCACAGGGTATAATTCCTGGGTCAGAGTTCCCGGCTCACGGCTGTACAATGGCAATCAAATCCGTTTCCTCAAGTCCATCTCGACGTACGCCATCGTCAAGCACGGTATGCACGTTATTGTCGACATTCACTCGTTACCTGGAGGATTGAATGGTATGGGTCTCGGCGAAAAGGACGGCAACTACGGCTGGTTCCAGAATCAGACGGCACTGTCATATTCCTATCAAGCCGTCGAAGCCGCCATAAACTTCATCCAGACATCCGGCAACCCACAGGGTTACAGTCTACAACCCATCAATGAACCCGTGGACAACCGAGACTTCACGAAGTTTGGCACACCGGAAGCTCTCACCGACGCGGGTGCTGCCTGGGTTCTGAAGTACTTCCAAGGAGTGATTGCACTTGTCCAAAGCGCAAATGCAAATATACCAGTTGTCCTGCAAGGGAGCTTCAGACCAGAAACGTACTGGTCCCCCAAGTTCGCCGCCGGAACTAACATTGTCTTTGACGCGCACGACTATTACTTTGCCGGACGTCCTACAACATCTGCGAACCTTCCCAGCTTCATCTGTGCAGACGCGCAGGCATCGGCTGGAGATGGCAAGTTTCCGGTTTTCATCGGAGAATGGTCAATTCAAGCCGTTAGCAACAACACCTTGGCCAGCCGCGCAACCAATCTCAACACAGGAATAGCGGCATGGGCAAAATACACGCGCGGCAGTGCTTACTGGACATACAAGTTTCTTGGCAATGTTCCGGTTGATGGACAGGGTACCCAGGGAGACTACTGGAATTATTCGGCCTTCATCGATATGGGTTTCATCAACCCGTCTACAGGAGTACAATGCACCTGAGTGCTAGCCACTCCTCGCTTCTGGTTCTCCTCCCTCCTAGTTGATATTCCCATGGCAATGGCCGGAATTGGCAACCGAGAGTCCATCACCCAGTCTCGTGAAGCACAATAGCTAAGTAGGCGACAATAAACTTGTGTGACAGCTGTTTGCCCACGGTCCTCAAATATGGCGGTTACACTTATTACGCCGTTCAAACTGCTGCTTATCATATTCTGCGCAATGATCTCTGGAGATCTAAATGATTACAAGAATCACCGCACTTTATCTATTCTGGCCAAGGTTAATGACACGCGTCCGAGTTGTAGCCCCCTGACTGCTGTGTACCCAGTCATGCAAGTTCGTTGCAAACAAGCACGTGTAACGACTGTGGTAAGTTGGCAGCAAGACTACAAATGTCAACGAAGGCAAGTACTTCAGAATGAATGTTGAAGTCAGAATGAAAACAGTTACATGTAACTTACGGTATCAAACGATGAGGTGTACAGAGCTGGCTCAGCTGGTGTTTGTTTACAAATATCATCACTGCTCAGGACATGCATTCATGGATAATGGAACGAGGCTGCTGCCACATTGACTGACGCGGACAAGTTATATCAACGTGTCGCCATTCTCATCGAATACTCAGAGGCTACAGAACCTGATGTACATAGCCCGTGTGCTGTATTTAAGCCGACGATCTGACACCATCCATATCGCCGAGGTCTTCCTTCATCTGCTGACCTGTTATCGAGATTGGATCGATCGGCTGCAATATGTACAGCATCCGTGCCCAACTCGTCTCGCTTGTGTTCCGCCACGCATGCATCGTGGCTCGTTGGACACATATGTCGCCTCGCTGGAGTGTCCTTCTATCCCCCGAGTCCAAGATAAGCTCCACCTCGCCTTCAATCACAACCCCATAGTCGAGACTGACGGTTTGATGCATCGGCGAGGTCTTTCCAGGGGGCATGTCGACGTAACGCAGAACCGTTCCCCCGGACACGACTAGGCCAGGAGGATTTGTGAGGAAGCTGCGGTAGACATCCAGGTCTGCGTCGTGATCAAGTTGGACCGGGAACTTATTCGTAACGTAGCATTGGGCGAAGAGAGCGTCCTTAATCTCGTAAAAAGGAGCGGATGGCGGGACAGATTTGTCGATCACGGCGCGACCTTGCGCATCATGGGAGGTGATGAACCTTTGGGGGTGCCGTAGATGTCCTTGGAGCGCCATGTATGTGACAGTGTCAGAATTCTTCTTGGCTGAATGATCTACGCCGTGGTTCCGCACGTTATCCGAGAATGGTGATAAGGGAATGGGAGGTTGAAATGTCGTGGGAGCCTCGGGTTGTTCAAGCACGTCGGACTTATATTAACCCCAGCCAGACGGGCACTTCGGCTGTCCACTTCGGCCCGACTTTTGATGTGTAACTTCGGCCCTCCGGGTGCCTACATAACAATCCCGGCGCACTAGGATTTGGAAGAGGAAAAAGCATGTAAGTGTAAGTTCGCATCCTGTCACTTGAGTTTTGTGATTTGCATGCACTGCAACCACATGACCAGCCGAGACTGTGTTATCCCCGTCCTCTTTGAAGATTGACGGCCTGGACCACACCGACGACTACATAAGGAAGTTACACGTGTAGGTTCCTTCACTCACGTGCCGATTCAAAGGCTGTGTCGATTCGGGATGTGGGGGAGTTCCCCGAAAGTGGAGAAGATACAGCAGCTCCAGGTCTACACATATGCTGTCACAGCAGGTCCAGTAACATCTCACGGAACAGTTTACTGTGACTCAACATAAAAGGATATGGTGTTTGCAATGTTTGCATTCATGTTGGGCAAAGGCAGGCCAAGAAGAGGGATGTTACTTCTCTGGCCAAGGCCCGTCAATACTGAAATCAGACACTAAGAATTGGAAGGCGCCGGCCGATGCTTGAAGTTAGCCCGAGAACGTGGGAGGCTTGGCCTTTCCCCGCAAACCCCTGATTTCCCCGCACGATCTTTGCCAGGTATTTCTGGGGCCGTCCATCAGGCCCGAACTGTCGGTTTCTCGTCCTCCACAAGATCCGAGTTCCCTTTCTCGCTGTTTGTTTCAACGGGTCAGAAGCTTTTGGATCCCGGTGCCACCTCTTGCGTATCTCCCGACTCATCTCCTAAGTCTCCTTCGGTTAACATGAACACGCCGGCCCACGGAGGTGCACCCACTGTAATACCAGGGCTGTTTCAATGTGGTTGGTGCAAACGTCACTACAAGAGAGTTGACCATCTTGCACGCCATGTTCGATCACGTAAGCCTCCTTTGATATTACAAGCTTAGACCCGGATCATCAGTGTGCATCGGTCGCTAAAGGTGCATCTCGTTAGACACCCAGGCGAAACCGTACAAGTGCCAGGTCTGTCCAAAGGCGTTCTCAAGGCCGTGAGTGTTGATTCGTTTGGCTCGCCATGTGCCGTCTCCAACACTAACCAGTTGTTTAACCTTTCTCTAGAGATCTCCTGAAAAGACATGCGGCCGGGCATGACAGTCCCGACAGTAGAAGCAAGCAGGCCACAGGCACTTCTCCCGGCCAGATTCCCGAAGCACCAGCTCGCGTTTCTCAAGCATGTCAGTCTTGCGCTGCAAACCATTTGCGGTGCAGTGAAAGTAAGCCGTGCAGCCGCTGCACAGGAAGGGGCATGACTTGTGTATGGGACAAAGTCTTGGACGACATGGACATCACGCCCTCGGCTGAGCAGGAACCTATCTCTGCCACAGATGGAAACGCAGGGACGCCACAGGCGTCAAGGCTGCACCTACAGCATGACAATTCCGAGGGGACGCCGGACGAGCACACTCGGGAGAGTATGATTACCGTTCAACCCAGCCCGGCACAGGATCCATTCGGTATGTGCCCTTCGGTCCTTTGTCACGGAGTGGAAGTTTCTAATTCATGCTGGTGTTTAGCCACACGCGTGACAGGTGAAAGCACCATGGCCGACCAAGTCTTTCCCAGATTTCCCGATATCGACCTGCTTACAGGACAATGGACGCCAATGGTAGCCTTGGACTTTGATATGGCTTTGAACACCGAGCTCGACGATATGGATCTCCGATTCCTAGACACCTACAACACCCACATACCTTTCGAGTTTGGCATTGAACCTGCGTTAGGTCCATTGTTGGGGTCCTCAGAAAACACCTCGAGCAACTCGACAGACCCTTGCCGTCCAGCTGCAATGTGTACAGAGGCATTTCGTAACTCTCACTGGAGATTCCGACCGAGTGTGAACGACCACGCAGGTGCTGAGGATCATAATCTTTCACTTCCGTCCGCACCGATTGATCATGCTAGTCCAGAATCCAGAATCTCGCTGGACAGGCGGGTCACATGTGCGAAACTCGGCGTGGCCGCACGCGACAGGATCCTGGCCATGGTAGTTGAGAGTTGTCGGCCAGAGAACCTGTCCCGGGCCATCGCATCATTTCCATCGGTGGAATTGCTGGAGACCCTGTTCCAATACTATCTGACGTCGCCGATCGCCAGGGCCGATTCCTACATACACAGTGCCACGTTTGACCCGAACGAAAAGAGGCCAGAACTGCTCGCAGCGATGGCTGCAGCCGGTGCGATTCTTACCTCAGACCTGACGTTAACGAAGCTCGGCTACGCTATTCAAGAATGCGTGCGGCTGGCTGTCCCCAAACATGTAAGTTCATTACCCCTGCGCGGTTCTGAATAGAGAGGCCATGAGACATGCACCTTCTAACGGGTATCATGACAGTGGGAAAGAGACAATACTCTAGTGAGAGACCTTGAATTATTGCAATCCTTCCTCATCACCCTGGAAATGGGCATATGGAGTGGACGCAGCCGTCAAGTCGAGATTGCCGAGAGCTTTTTGCAACCGGTCTTGACCATGCTCAGACGAGACGCGAGACTAAGACGCTCGGGATACCCAAAGACGGTGATCTGCGGGGATGAATCCAGCCACGAGCTACGTGGTTTGTGGAAAACATGGGTCCACCATGAATCCTTCAAAAGACTCACGTTTAGGGTTTTCCAACACGACACCAACACGTCAATGGCGCTCCTTGTCAACCCACTGATATCGTACGCCGAGGTCCAACTACTCCTGCCCGACTCCGACGACATGTGGTCAGCATCGAGCGTCGAGCACTGGAAGGTGGCCTACCTTTTTGCGCAGAATAGCCCGAAAGCCTTGACAGTTGCTGACATCATGGACAACCCCGAAGTGCTCCATTGTCATGGGAATGTGGTCGATGCCGTCATGACGGCCCAGGCCTTCCTGTCTTGCTCTTGGAGTTTGACATGGGAGTACATCCAACTCAGCAACCTGCAGCGAACCAGGCCGCAGAGATGAAACGCCCTTCTCATGACGTCACGCCGGGAGGAACTGTTGAAGCTGCTCGATCACTTTCGGATAAGCATGAACACGTATATCCCGTCGGAGGAGGATGTGGTGATGAGACTGGAACTAGTACTGCTCCATCTGCACATGCCTTTCGAGGATCTCCAAGTGTTTGCCGGCATGGAGGGACCGGATCAAGCCCGTGTGGTGTATCCTGCCATTCTCGCCTGGGCCAGAAGTGAATCGGCCAGGAAGTCGATGTGGCATGCCGGCCAGATCATCCGCGCGGCGAAGGGTCTACCCCGAACGACCTTGCAAGGACCGGCCGCTATCATGGTGTATCACGCGAGTCTTGCTCTATGGGTATATGGACTTCTGGCCCTGGACGATGTCCGGACTAACAGTGGTGCTGGCAACAGTCTTCAGCACACCCAACAAGTGATGCTGGATGGATCCGAGAGTCTTGCCGCGCAAAGATTCATACAGATTGGGACGGGGCGACCTTGCATTCGGGGGGTTCAGGGATGCCCCCCGGACGCACCTCATGTTGAAATGTTTTTATCTGAGCCGGACAAGGTTATGGGAGCAGTAGCCGACATTTTACGAGCGAATCATGTCGGCCCAACGCGACCACACCTGGTGGAAAAGCTCATCCAATTGATGAATGGACTTCAGAGTTCGGCGATGAGGACAGGGGAGGTTTGAGCAAGCGATCTGGGACATATCAGGTCAGGCTGTCAGCTAGCAAATACCTGGAAGCTAGGGACTCGGTTTGCTAATCAGGGTTGAGTTTCTAATATTAGGTAGCAGTCTCATATAACCATTACCAGCCGGCGCATCCAGGGATTGTTCTTCAAGGGAACTAATTGCTTTTGTGGCTTGATAGTTGCATGGATGTCGACGATTGTCGATGGCAAATGCATTGTCCCAAACAGGCAAGTAGCCGATCGAGTTACACATATTTGACCGTCGGAAGGGTGTGATGCACGGTTGGACGAGGATCGAAGGGATAAGCTTTGTCAACTAGATGTTGCCACCTTGGCGGCAAGGTTGATCGCACGGCCGTATTAGGTCGTAACATAGCTGAACAATAACGGCTTCCGCTCTGCAATCCCGTGCAATATCCCGCCAGTCTCGGTATTAACCTCGGCCGATTCTAGAGAGGTGACGGCAAGCGGAAAGACAACAAACAGAAGGGAGGAAAGAAAAGGGTGTGGAGATCATGGTGCATCGATACTAGGCATTGGCAGAGTGAATGCTCCCCATTGTGCTACCTACTAACGGTCTATCTCCTTAGGCATTAGGAGCAAGCAGACGGCTGCTTTATTAGCCAGTGGAATCTCGGCATCGTTAATAAGCAGTCGGCTGCCCCACCGGCAGGGTCCACGGAGAATCAGCCGCCTCGACGTTGTAACGTTAAGAATCATCGCACACTTATAGAGTTGCAACTTTCTGCCCTCTATCCGCCCCTACCTTGACGCCCGGTGACAGTCCAAGTGCTTACCTTTCTCCATATTATCACAACAAAGAATGAGCGCCTCGGGAGGAAAGTCCGAGGAGATTGCTGCAGCTGCTCAGCAGAACGCAGCATTATATCTGGCCGAAATTCCTCCCGAAGCTGACGCAGCGCGCCGTCTGCTCGAACAATACAGCGGCATTGCGCCTGAAGATGTAGATGCCCATATACGTGACATCGTGAGCCCACCTACTCTGCTTGTGCTCTTCTCTCTATCTTATATCCGGGGCTCATCTCCAGAACAGCGCGACCAAGCCTGGAAGGTTTTCCCCTATGGCGGCATCGGCTCCTTCTCATTCCTGGACTTCAACTCGACACTACAGGATCCGCAGTTCCAGACAGTGGTGGCGCGTCTCACAGCCCCGGGATCGATGGAGACCTTCCTCGACGTGGGCTGCGCCTTTGGCACCGTCGTGCGACAGCTCATCGCCGAGGGCGTTCCCAGCGAGCGGCTGTTTGGAACGGACCTGCAGCCGCGCTTCCTGGAGCTGGGGCGTGAGCTGTTCCGTGACCGGGAGAGTAGCAGCGCCACATTCGTGGCGGGGGACATGCTGAAGGAGGACGATGCGCGGCTCGACGTGTTGAATGGCAGAGTCGATGTCATCTATGCGTCGGCATTCTTCCATTTGTTCGAGCGCGAGGGCCAGGTAAAAGCGGCAAAACGGATGGTACGCTTCTTGAATACCCGGAATCCGAGGGCCATGATCTTTGGGTTGAACGGGGGCCCCAAGATTGAGGGGTGGGAGAAGTACGTGCTTGATGCGGACACTTGGGGAGGGATGTGGGAAGAGGTGGGCGAGGCAATGGGGACAACTTGGGCAACGGAGATGGATATTATTGAGAGCAACAAGAACCGCATCAGGGTCAGATTTGCCGTGTATAGGGCAACGTAGATAAATAAAAACCCGTGTTTTTCCTTCTCAGTATCTACTTGGATAAGGGGGTCCGGTATCATTCTTTACGTACCTTACCTTTAAGATATTTCTCCGGTCAATTTGACATAGGACATAGTCAGAGCATCTGGGATACAACAGAGTAGACGAGTGTCTATCCTTTGCGACTATCTTAATGAAACAAGTCTCTTATAGAATGAAGCAGACGACGAAAACATATCGCCTTGAAACACGTCAGATACGACCTTGAAACTGTCTTTGACTCCTGTCTCCTCTGAAGCAGTCCGCATGTATTCTGCGTTATCTTGGTACATTAGTCCAGGTCGAAATCCAGATTGTCCGTGTATTTATTTTCGTCCGTCCAAGCCTCCAATGCTTTGAAATCGCGACACTCGTGGATCGCATCAACGCCGCCGAGAGTTGGGTCTGCTAAACATTGCACCACTTGGAGCAACGTGTCTAGGCAATGAGTGATGTGGCCCCATGGGTCATGCTGCTTGCGTCCGTAGTATGATTGGTAGAGACTGGTACGGATCACGGTCTGGCGAGATCTCCGTCAACTTTTGTCCCAAATTCACATGGTTCACTTGACAGAGAACTCACAATGCAATGAAGCTGATGGTACATGGCGACAACGTATACGGACATCCCATCCCGGGCATAACCCTGGGTCGGCTGTAGCCCTGTGTTAATAGCCCATTGGGAGTCCACTTTGACCGCACCTCCACCTCCTAGAATTTGTAGCGTGTCAGGCAAAGTGCCTCTAGACGTGTGGGAGATAGGCGTTGGCTTACGGGGAAAGAGGTCCGCCCAGAGCTGATTTTCTTCGCTCATATTCCTACTGCCGTCGACATACTCCGAGGTAAACCTGTAGGGGAAGGGAACCGGGAATACAGTGGGAGGACGAGCTGGCAGAAAGCGACGACGGTATCAGTAGACGATCCGTTGACAACAAAGACAACCTGATTCCTTACCCTGAACGTTCTTCTGATGATTGTAGATGCCGAACCAAACTGCATTGCTGATTAACATGGCAAGCATGCAAACTGCGCAAATGATTCTGGTCCAGCTCTCCTTTGTCGTCTGTAAAGCATAGTGGTGAAGAAGGGCTGCATGGTGGACTTCGTCAGAGGATCTCTCGTCCTCGCGCAGAGCCTCGTATGCGATCTCTTTGGGCGCCATCTTGGGTTAGTGGCGACGGAGAGCTCGAAGGAAAAGTTAACTGAAGACGAGCTACAGTCGCCCCGCAGCCCAAGTGTGTGTCAAAAAATAGGTGAATGAGCAGAGATTTGTTGAACCGTTTGGCTTGGGCGATGGGAGTCCAGAGATACCTCATGCTCCCGAAGGACCCTCGGAGCAAACTCGGATTCTGCTTTGCTGGAAGCTGCATTATAGACAGGCCTTTTGAGCTTCACGTATTGTTATATGCGGCGTGATTTACGCACACCCTCGTTTCACTGCATGGGATCACTATGCGAGAATACCACTCTCACAACCAGAGAACAGGCGTATCTGGGTACACTGTGCGGGCTAAGATGCATCCACTTTTACGACGTTAAGAGCGAAGGATTCGATCACTACAAGGGTACACAGCAGTATGCCGCGATGTAACGCCAAACAGAAGCCGGTGAGAGCCATATATGACATGCCTGCGAGCAACACAAAAGCTCAGCACGCAGACTGCCGGCTTCCTGGGCCTGTTCCTCCGACGAGGAGATGCCGACATGGGCGTTCGAGGACACAGTGCTGTAGACAGAGGCCGACAGCCTCGTAAGCCGCGGCCCCCAACAAGATAATCCATGTGGGATGATACCCATGCTCCGACCCAGCCAGCATCTGGAACTCTGAGCCGCAACGGCCCCTCTTTCCGACTTCAACAGGGCAGTAATCTGCGTGGAGGCGTGGCCCACTAGGTGGTTCGCCCACTAGGTGGCTCCCCCCTGACTGCGGTATGACTGCGGCACGGCGTTCCCCCCTCAACACGTTGCAACCTCGCGGCCGTGCCGCCTATCTCACACCATCACGGCTAAGAAGGCCTTTGAGATGGTTGCAAAGGTGGCTAGCAAAAGGAGACTATCAGACAAGCCACCTGTGGCCGAATTGAACGATACACCTGAGTGTTGGCAAGGCGACTAAGTCCTGTCTCTGTTCTAGTAGCTCTAGCCTGACCCGCGGGCATAAGAAATTGTTACCTTAAGGGTTCGAATTCAAATGAATGTGAATGATTGGGCTTCTTAGTAGTACGAAGTCATTCAAGCACAGACGCTATCGTTGCTGGGAATTGGCGCGTGGTCTCCTTCGCTCATGAGTGCTGCGTAGACACTCCCAGATTTCCTCCCCTGCCCCACCACTGTGACAAGACAAAGACTGCCAACGATGATTGCGGCACCAGAAAGAGCCCACAGGCTGGGTGTGACCTGGAAGAAGGCGCAGTCTACTACGAGAGCCCACACTATCTGGGTGTAAATCATGAGCGTAGCAGCTGAAGATGAGTCGGTCGATATGCCAACTGTGAGGAGATACTCCTGACGAGGGGTTCAGCTGTTATGATCACAAAGACGAGATGGCACAGAACTGACCATTGCGAAGCCACAGGTGCCAATGTAGATGAAGCATGCCCAAATCAAGGGACTAGTTGGCCATGTTATCCCCGGTATCATCGTGAGGGCGACTCCGCTCACAAACACCAGACACCATGCAAACGCATTCACGCTTATCAGTGGATGAGCCCGCATTCCAATGCGGCGAATCGAGGTGAGAACAACCTTCGTAGATATTAATTTGTCAGCATCGTCACAATTGGGAGTCCATCGTATCAACAGCGGGGTTCACTTACCATCCCTCCGCAGACCCCAAAGACACCGAAGCCCAAACCTTTGAGATATCCATCCGGCGTAACTGAGGCAGTAGAGCTCGTTTTAACCATGCCAAATATGCGTTCAGGCTGCGCTACAAGCGCCACGCCCACCAGGGCGCCTGCCGCGCCGATGCAATCGGCCCATTGCACCGTGCCGAGTGATAGATACCTCGCTAGCACCAGCGACCCCAATGGGCTCAGGAAGTTGAGAGCTGTGGCTTCACTGAGACTTAAGTATATCATGGAGACTGTGGTGTAGTCAGGCGATCTTGGATCAGCTCATCAATCAACACTTCATGAGGAGTCTGAGGAAAAGGACGTACAGAAAAACCCAGTAGCACTGCAAATGCCGGCGATTGCTCTGAGCACGACAAGATGATGTACCTCTGGTGTTCCAAAGAATGTCTCCGACATCGATGAGCCCAGATGCCAAAGACGCAACGTACATCCAAGTCCGGTGACCAACATCCGTATGTGCAAAATCATGAACGGGTGCATTGGCTCGGGTCCGGTCTCGCTGAACTTGGCTGCAGCATTCAGCGTGGCTGCAACAACCTGCGAAGCCAGGACAAACAGAGACGGAAGGCAGCGCCTGCTGAACGATGTGAGGTGTAAGTCTTTCGCCATGGGTAGGTGGATGTGGACGATTTGGAGTAAAGACGGAGAGGGTGCGAGGACTAGGACAAGAGAGCGAGCCACGACCAGAGCTCGTCACCCGCTGTGTCCATGTCGATACGTCCAAGCGGAATGACTGGATTGCACGTACTGTGAAGTAACGTACGACGGTCGTAAGCGAAAGAGAAGGTGATCTGTCAGATTATCACACAACACAACTTACAAAATCTTTTTGACCAATACTTCCGTCGTGACAGTAAACATGGGATAGTACGGCCGGGGGAGTCGGCGGATTCCTAGTCCTCCAGCATATTATAAGACCCCTAGTGGGATCAGATTGCGTGAGAAAACCTACTGATAGTCACAAAAGTATCTCAAATCGATAGGCATCGGTGGATTCGGCAGTGCAAGGATGACCCGGTGGATTCCTCAGGGATTCAGGATGATAGGAACAATACTGTGACAGTAGATAAGCCCGCGCCTACAAGGACTTTTGGTTGCACAGCGGACTGCACGGCTTCGGCGGATCTGGCCCGGCTAAAGTCGTTGGTCTTCCCGTCGAAGAGGTGGACAGAGCTAGAGGAGCGCCTGCACCAAGTGCAGATGGGACTTACTGGTATCGAGATAACCTTACCACCATGGCGTTGAATTATAATGGCCCTGGGGGCAAATCCCTTGCAGTGCATGGTGTGAAGAGAATGCAGAATGCCATTGGGGATGCGCGGATAACACACCTCGGTGGCAGTGCATGAGACGAAGCGTATGGACTCCGATGCAATTGGTTGAGGTCCTCGAGAAATATGATGATTAGAAACACGGATATAAAATAGTGCCCGGGTATCATCTGGTGGCCGAAGTCAGCCGAATAGGAAGGTCGGTTGAGCAGCACCGTGTTCTCGTCTCCGGCTCTCACTTATCCTCTGCAATCTAATCCTGTGTTACGGTGTCATTTTGTCAGACAGACGCAAGGTTGAAGTGTTCTTGGTCGAATTTCAGTTAACCAGATCCACCCGTGCTCTCGTCACAATGGCTCAAGCAAAGAGTGAGAAGCCAGCCACGACGGCAGTGAAGACAAATGTAAAGATGGTGAGAACAGACACAATAAGTTTCACTTCTAAATAATGCTGATAACATTTAAAATGTGCAGGGACGTGGTAAAAACTTCGCGATCATGCTGATGCCGATTAGCGTTCTGATACTGAGCCTGCTGCGTTGCGGTCAATACATCTCCGCGAACGGCGGCATCAACTTCAGCGGCCTCAGTTTCAGTAGCCTTTGCAACGGCCTCGGCAGCCTCGTTCCATCATCTTCAACTGCTGTCGGTCACCGAAAGCTCGATGCGGACACGTATACCTGTGATCAGAGCTACACGGTCGAGCTTCTCTCTCTCGACCCCCTTGTCATGTATATCAACAATTTCATGCGTGAAGAAGAAATCGACCATATTCTAAACATTGCGTCAGAAACCCATCCTCTAGAAGCACTTGTCCACTCGGGTCTAACAGTGTACACCGCAGAAAGGACACCTACCAACCTTCGGTCGTCTTCGCCGGCTCCGACGGGTTCAGGGAGGTACTAAACCGCACCATGCGCAGCTCCGAGAACACTGTCCTCCCCAAGGAAGACATTGTGTCTCAGTGCCTAACGCGGCGGATGCAGTCCCTGCTCGGGAACGTGCAGCACGTCGAGGTCGAGGCGCTACAGGTCGTCAAGTACGCACAGGGAGGCGATCACTACAATGCTCATACGGACTGGTTCGATGCCCCCAAGTTTGACCTGTCCTACGGCTCGGATCGAGAGAGCAGGAATGCAAGCGATCCGAGCAATCGTCTCGGGAGTATCTTTGCGTATCTCGAGGACAACTGCGAGAGGGGGGAGACGTACTTCCCGCACCTGCCCAGCGTGCTAAAGACGGCGGACGGGAGCAAATTTGCGCTTGCCGCTGGTGATACGGGCTTGTTAGTGAAGCCGAGGCGGGGCAACGCGATCTTCTGGAATAATCTGCATGCGAACGGGACGGGGGATGAGAGAACGGCGCATTTGGGCCTCCCGGTGACGTCGGGGACGAAGACCGGCCTCAATATCTGGAGCAGGTACTTTTTGGACACCGTCATGGTTGGGGGAGACTAGGAGACATATGCGTACATCATAGTCATCAGACTCAATGTAGTTCATCATCTGGAGAGCTCTAAGAGCCCTGTAACATCACGTCCTAACACAGATAAAACACAGATAAGGAAAGGGGAAGAAGAGTTTGCAAGCCCAAACATATTTCCCATTGTCTAATCTACAATACGAAGACTGCCATTCATAAAACCCGGAATACTCGAAAACTGCGTCCTGTGGGAACTCGCCCATCTGTGAATCTTATCGAAATTTCGACAGGTATGGTGAGTGTCCGTCTTGATGATAATATTGGACCCAGAGAGCCTCCATTCCATAGGTGTCAGGTCTGCGTGGCATTGAAGTGACTGCCGAATATGGTTGATGCAGTGATCTGGCTCTCCGGTTAGCAGAAAGATAATGGGCGACGACTAGAGTTTCAGCGACACATACCGATGTGATCAGCACGATTTGGACTACCTGGTCTGTCGAAGATGTGCGTGTAGTAGTCGGGATACATGGCCTGGCGGAGACGGTTCAGGCAGTGCAGTGAGTGGTAAACATCCAGGCCGCTGAAGTAAAAGCCCGTGTCTGGCCACTGGAACGTCGATTCTCCCAGATCGATTTCTGTCTTGTCGAAGTCGAGGTTCAGCCCTCCTAGAAGTTTTTCCCAAGCGTCATCAACACAAGGTTGAGGCGGTCCGACGTATTCCTGCCCCCGCGGGTCTTGGGAGAAGTGGCCTTCGCCGTCTAGCTCGACGCCCCCTGAGAAGGGCTGGACAACCAGTTCGATCTCGCTCCTTGCAATGCCTGAGAGAACCAGTTAGTCGACTGTTATCAAATCAGGAGTTTGTGCATGTTGACCTAGGTCGGAGTCGAACCCATACTCGTAGGACGCCCTGCGCGTCGCATCTGATTTGTGAGTCGAATAAAAGAGGCCAAAAAACACGAAGAACACATTGAAAGAGAGCGAAACAATTGTGATGGTCGAATGAAGCTGGAGTCCCTTCTTCGTCACCGGTATCGATGGCTCCGGGGTCTCCAGAAGCCTCTCCCCTGACTCCCCCTCATCTTCCTCCATAGGTTTCTGTTTGTATGTGGCACCTAACATTGCCACGGCGATAAATTATTGACGTGGCCTGAAAGTAAGAGGTTGGGTCTAGCGCGGTCCTGAATGAAATGCAGAGAAAAGATACGCAGAGGCGGTTGGGCGCTGCCGCGTCTAATGTGCCGGGAGACCACCTTCACTAGTCTTCGGACCTCCCAACAAACTCGGGAAGAGTTGCAGCCCAGTTCAGAAAGTGTGCCATCGGCTTTTGACCTCAGCTTACCGACATTACGAGCCTCCGCCCGTCCGGCATTTGTGCCTAGGGACAGCGCGCCAAGGCAGAGAGTGTGGGATTGCTACGCCGCCTACACGCGTTTGTTGCCTTAGCCGATCATTAGACAAAACGGGCGCCAAAATGCTACGCTGCGGTTCTTTTGGTAAGCCGGAACGGGGGCGGCTAGATCCCACGGCTAGCCATGGTCCCTGTGGGGGTTAAGGAAAAGGGACCGTTCCATCAGATCCATTGATGACCCGTCGTCCTACGCTGCGCTGGTTCTTGTCTTCCACGTTCGGAAAGCAGCTGTCTCTTGCATTCAGGTCGGCTTCCGAACTAATAACAGGGAGCAGTAACTTCTTTCACCAGGCGTTCTCATACTCACGCTGCTTCTCTTCTTATCAAAAAGGAGTGGCTCATTATAAAACCATGAAGTACGATAAAGTTGAAGGCTCAGGAGATGGCGAGCCGGATCATGACGACGCCACCGATGGCCTTCTCCACAATGACGAGACGCTTTTGGCATCAAGGCCACAACGCTTCACCGTGTCCTCGTGGCTGCTGATTATTGAGCATCTTGTCATTGCAGCTGTTCTTACCATTCTATTCCTCACACTCGTCCCACCGCGTACAAGTCTCAAGTACGAATCACTCACTCCCGACAACAAGATCTTCCCCTCTGGGCCGTTGTCCTGGTCACAACACTTCGAAGCTCTCCCCTGCGGGAAAACCCCCGAGGAAGCGCTCGCGCGCGGGTGCAGGTTCGACATGCTCGTCACCGCCTGGCTTCCCCCGCGCTGCATGGACCACGAGCTGATCGTCGAGTTCATGACCTTGGGTGACTGGCAGTTCTACACCCAGCAGGACGGCACGGAGGCCGACAAGTTCGGGACCTACAACCCGGAGTTCATCGGGTCCGTCAACCAGACGGTGTGGACAACGCGGCGGTGGCACGCAACACACTGCCTGTTCATGTTCAAGAAGCTGACGCGTGCTCTCGTCAACGGGTGGACGACGGACGCCGAGGCGGTGTCGGAGCCGCACATGGAGCACTGTATGAAGGTGTTCGTCGAGCAGGTGCTGTTTGGGAAGCAGGGGGATCCGATGGAGGTGGAGACCTATCTGGAGATTATTTACCCTCCGTGCTGAGTTCGTCCACGAGCTAGGAAACATGCTCCTTGGTGCTTGGTAGAGCTCTCAGCTCCCCACCGCGGATATTTCTCCTTTCTCACCTTGTTCCATTTTGCTTATTGTTCATGGGATGTCCTTTCTGCTCAGATTTTCCCATTTGCTTAATAAGAGGAGCGCCACCCTACACATAATACAAATCACTGTCACTGATGGATTCACGTATCATTCTGTCCCGTACGATACGTAGTCTGACCATGGATGCGACCGTGCTTGTTTGGCCCGGAAGGCCGGACAAAACACGGGGGTTTCCTCTTTTATTCATCCGGGGAGCATACATCGATGGATGATCCTGCAATGTGCGGAGCATGACTTTCTTTCGCAAAGATTGGATACTCAGGAATTCTACCCCTCTTGGTTCCCTAGACAGGCAGGTGAATGCTAAGACCTTGCGAGATAAAACTTGTCTCCGCATATTTGCGACTCTGCAAAATGTAGTTGGTCCTGGTACTACACCTGCAGGTTGTGAGAATACATGTTGGCAGGCGTATGCACGGGTCTTTTGTCACGAGGGGTGGGTGTATCAGATTCGGCACTTGATTCCACATTACGCACACTGTGTTAGTCCATGTACATGAGGTTTGTCACGGATTGACGGTAGGAATATCCGAGCAAATCAGAGTTGCGCGCAAGGAGCCTGCTTTGACGAGGATGTGGAACATGGAGGTATGAATTGAGGATGCGGCGGCGTGGGGCATATGCAGTCAGCACCGGGCCGCACTCCTACATATTCAGAGGATAGCTTTCAGTGTTAGTCTTTACAAGCCTTTGAATGTGACAGTAAGACAGGCCTCATGGTGTCACCGATATCACTCGGTGTATGTAGCTAGGCGGCGTGAAAAATGCCATAACCAGTCTAACTTCTTTTCTCTATACTCATCTAGTTGTGCTTGTCTCTCAGCGATCGCCGGCCCTGAGTTCCGTCTCCAGATTTACCTCCCCGAGAGCCACAAGGACTGCACGGCGCGTTCCCGTACGACCCTGATTCTCCTTCGCGAAGGGACATGTGTTTCGCCCCAAGCTGTGTATCCTGGCATTGAATAGCCATGGCCAGTGATCCACAACCACACACACAGTCACGAGCTGGGCGGACACTGCAGTCAACAAGCTGTCAATCTGGAGAAGCGACGTGCAACCAAGTGGGCATGGATCTACACCGCTCCCGGGGTAAACAGGGGTGGTCATGGTCATGGTCTCTCGTCGACATGATCACGGCTATTGTTCCGATGCCCTCCTTGCCGCCCACAGGACTTAGTGGTCTGTTTCGATCCGTAGGCATCAGTCCGTGCCTCTTGTGAATCCATGGACTTCGTATTACATTTGCCACACCATGCCCACTGGACCGGCGACTGTCTACTTCTGGTCCTCCAGCTCTTCCGGTTGGATGAGATAAACAATGCATGAACTTGTGATACGTTTAGTTTATCGTGTCTTTACTACCTGCCTGTTTTGTCTATGTCCTGTCGCTGATCTGTTGGCACTGTGCTGCAAGCTGATTCCTTGAGCACCAAGCTCACGTAACTTCTAAGCTGGGAAGGCTCACGGAGCCTAGAGGCGAACAACGAGTACGGTGCGTGGGGATCCACGGAGCCGAAGAACTCAACAGACGGGAATTGAGACGCTTGTTCATCCTGAGGATGGATAAAGGCGGCCTTTTCCTGTGACCAGATCTCCTCGAAATCACACCATCCAGATCGCCCTATCCTTACACTTCAAACTTCCAGTTGCAAACATTCTTCCTCAACTTTGAGCTCGGCCATAACCGCAATCATGCAGTTAACCACCTTCTTGACCTCCATCTTTGCCACCCTGGCCGCTGCGAGCCCTACCGTCGTCGTCCCTGACGGCTGCGCCAACGGCGCGCCCGGCGGCATTATGGCGCGTGTGCCCGTCCCTCTTGATGCCAGAGTACGTTCTCTGCCCTTAGCAACGCCTGCATTGAGAACGTGAAGCTAACACTTTCGCGCCAGAACCCTTCTGTGAGGAGCTCTACCTCCAAGTTTCCTAACCCTCCGTCGAAAAATGACTAACACACCTTTTTGCAACTTAGCCCCAGGGCGTGAGTTGTGCCATACCCCTTCTTCTGCATGTAATGTTGAACACTAGATTCACTAACTCTCTGGGTCCTACTAGCCGGCTGTAAGTACATATTTACAGACATAGCGATAACTCCTTGGACTGATTTAGTTGCTAACAAAATGCTCGGCAGTGCGTGCGTAATATCCAAAACGTTCTGAACTACTTACTGCTACAGATCTCAGTGCTGATTCAAAACTTAGCCTGTCGTAAGAATCGCTTCTTCCCCCTTCTCTGTGAAACTGCTAAGGTGTAAATCAGCCCCCCGGAGTGAACCTCCCGGAAGTGGAGTAGAGGAAGAGATGATGTGTTCATTTTGGGGATCAATAGGCGAGGACGGAGGATGGTGGATGAGGAGAACGCATCCATTTTCAAGATCTGGACGTGCGTTGGGTTTGGATAGTTCTCTTGGCCTTGGTTAGGTTTTGTCCACTTTCTGGAGTTTCCCTAGCTCTCGTGCAAATGCAAAGGCCTTTAGTACCGATTTCTCTCGTAGCATTCATGATGTAATAGCACTATTACGAAGATACCATGGACAATTTTTTAGACATCAAAGCATGCATCCGTAGCACAGCAGCCGACACTGTGGTAATGAATGAGCAGCACACCTTTCTACGCCCCGTATTGTGAATTCATCCAATGTGTCTTGACTCTGTCACCTGTCAGTTTATCCTTATTCCACGTCCATCACCTAGACGTAGGAAGGAGTGTCCGACAGGTGGGGTAGAGGCCGTAGGAACAGGCCCCTCCCTACGCTGGACCACACGGCACGGGTATATATTCATCGGTACCTACAGTCATCCCCTTCCCTCAAGTAGTTACCCGTACCTCTCGAATCATTCGAAGAGCTCAACACAATCCACCTCGCCATATAGTACAAAGCTCAACTGTGCGTTCAAGATGGCTTCAACAAAGACTGCTTTTACCAAAAGCCCGAACTTCTCGCAAGTTCTTTACTTCTTAATTGCGATCGCTGGTGCGCTGCTCGGGTCTCGCTATATCTCTTCTCTGCCGCGCAACTGCAGTATCCCGAGCCCTGAGCACCAGTACCAAGCCCAGATCTTCTCACGGGACCCGCTCATCTTCTACATTCGTAACTTTGTCAGCAGAGAAGAGATCGCTTACCTGCTCCGTGTGGCGTATGGGTGAACATTCCTCCCTTTTGCATGACTCATTTGCTGACGACCGCCGTCGAGACATGTAGCGAGGATAAATACGAACCCTCTAAGGTCTACGGGGGCTTCGACCAGGCCCCCGTCAACACTAAAATGCGCGACTCTGAGTCCGCGTTCATGGACCGTACAGATCCCGTGGTGCGGCGCGTCACTAAGCGCGCCGCCGCCTTCCAGGGCTGGCGCGGCAAGAGCACCGCCATGGAGCCGCTTCTGGTGCAGCGGTACGGCGTCGACGGATTTTTTAACTACCACTTCGACTATGATGAGAGCATGGAGCAGGGCAACCGTGCGACGACCTTCATGAGCTTCCTTGTCGCTAACTGCACGGGCGGTGGGACGAATTTCCCGTTCCTGCCGCAACCGAGCGACGAGCGGTGGTGCGATGTTATTGAGTGCGACGGGGAGGCGAGGGACGGGTTCCAGGGTGTCATTTTTAAGCCCGTGGAGGGCGCCGCTGTGTTCTGGGAGAACCAACATCCTAATGGGTCGCTACACAGGGGCGTATATCACGCTGGGTTGCCTGTTAGGACGGGAGTGAAGGTCGGCTTGAACATTTGGTCGTGGGATTCAGCATGGGTTAGGGCGGAAGAGGCCGTGTGAATAGTAGCCGCGAAGTTCTACTTTATTAGCTGAAATGTGGAAGACCTAAAGAGGTAAACCTCCCAGTACGCTGGCGTCCAGTACCCTCCGGTCCATTGTCCAACGGCCACCCACCCTTTCACAATGCCGGCCGCTGTATGTGCTAAAGCACGACCGATGTTGCGTGAATCTAACCCTAACTCCTACTTCCCAAACTATCTTACCCCCCTGCCAAATTAACAGTCAGCTTGCTCTCACGAGTCTGAAGCTGAATAACCCTCTATAGCTCCATATCTTTTCTCTTCTGCCCAGCTACAAGCCGAAAACCTTTATCTACTACCACGACGGGCGATGAAGTGCCGTGGACTTCGCAACGTACTTGCATGAGCCTGGAAAGCATTCTCCGAGAATTACGACGCTGGGTAATTACGACGGAGCTGTACGAGTCACTGAATAGCGACCTTGACGCAGACCGGCGGATAAGCTTCACCTCCGACAACGTCGGCGCAAACATCGTGCTCATAATTTGCGGGCGTCCGTCTAGCTCTTATGTCAGATATTCAGGACTTCGACCGCTCTCTAACCAATCCTTCCTCCCTCCCTCTCGAACCGTGACACCGGTAGAGCTTCGGCCCGAGTCTGCGATCCGCTACCCGGGGCACAGCAAGATAGCCTACGACATAGACCATAGCCACAGCTGGCTCTGCGTTAGCTACCCTTCTTTATCTTAGACTCCTCGTAGCGATCTATACCCTCAAGCCGCTCGTCTGACGACTATAGAACATGCCGGAGCGCAGCTGAGTTGAGTCAGCTCGACCACTTTCTCCAAGGCCTGTACAACCCGCCACCGCCACCACCTTATACCGATCCCGTCCCTCCTTATAGCCGCAGCCACCAGGTTTTTCTACTCGTACAAGAGGAGTCCAGATATTGTCCTCATAGCATAAGAATGTCCCGAGACACCTCGAGTCGGGGAGACCCGTCGACAGCCCCGGCCAAACTCACCGCCTAGGCACTGCGAAGGTGACCGTCGACCGTACACTCCTGACACCGACGACGGCTTTGGCATAACTGGTTCTCGAGTCCCTCGGTCCATCAATCTACGAACGTTCTAATCTTTACCCTTAACCTCCAACCACCCCCACTACGATAACACGACGTGATCCGCTAGACAGAGGATATCATCACAGGAATCGCCCAAAAGACAACGTTCAATAGCTGAGCACGCAAAACTTATTTGAAAGGCCATCGCTAGGAGTCCCAAGCTGATAAAACAAACACGGCGGCGACGATGTCAAATGTTGCTAAGGCATCAAAGATATGACGGTAGCGTATCAGGCGTTCGGAATTGATGAAGCCAGCGCTTTCGTACATAGCAGAGCGGATCAGCGACCGCATCACGAGCCGGTAGCTGTGCCGCGGTCAGGTCGTCGACGACAGACTCGACGTACACCGAGGCCTGCCTGGATACCCTGCCGCTAATTAGGGCGCCGCCGAAAACCAAGAAGCCTTGCTAACGACCGTTAACGCAAGTTAGCACGTACACGCTAAACTAATGCTGTAGCCGGGTCTCGAGGCGTTTGTGGCGTCTTCTTAGAAGGCATCTGTTCTGGGTTATGACAGCTCTCTACTCCCCACCAGGCTTCTCGCCGCTGGGCCGAAGGGCGGGTTAGGAAGCCGCGGAGCAATCCGCTTTGTGATGTTGGATACCCGTGGCGTTGGTTGGAAACGGCAGAGAGGTGGGCGGCGTCGGCTGAATGCCAGGAAATGCAGGAGTGCGAGATGGTCCCTTTCACTTCGCCTCCCCTCCCCATTCCCTCTCCATTCCTCCTTCTCCCTCGACTTGCCAATAGGACAGCCGGAAAGGCGCCGTTCGCAGGACACGTCGCCGCTACGGACCGCGATCCTGGCGCAATATCGTGCGACGTACTGGCGTCCTTGCAGTGGCCCGGCAGGGCGGCTTGAATTATGCATTGCACGATTCGCCGCTTCTGCAGTGATGAGAGCTTCGGTTTCGTCTTTGCTGGCACGAAATGTGTCAGCCGACTGCGAGCCTCAGTGTTATAACCTCGGGATATTGGCCGAGGACACCCCTGGCGTGAAAGTGGACTTCTCCCTCGTGTTGTCTGTGTCTGTCTGGTTGTGTCCATGTGGCCGTACTTGGTGTAATTGAAGTCATCTTTGAAGCTACCCGTTTAACCAGACGTATACTTTAAAACCGACTGACCATCTACTCCAAAAGCATGAATATAGTGCCGGCATCGACATGAACATTCAGGCTGGCGCTTTCATTCCTCAACGACGTCCACCGTTCTGCGAAATCGCACTCCCCCGCTGCGCCACACAGATCCTCCGTTGCCAGCGCCGTGCCAAACACTCGCACGCTCGCCTTCCACCCGCCCACCTCTACCAACCTGACCAAGAGGGCTCTCCTCGACGAGCGGACCCAGCAGACGAGATCGCGCGGCTGTGCGAGGCGCGAGGCCACGCCCATCTTCCGTTCCGTGCGAATGGCGTTGTTTCTCACCAAGTACAGCCGCGGCTGGACGGGTGCTAGCCTGTCCGGGGCTTGCTGTGGGGTTTCCGGTGGTTGGGAGGCGAAGGATACTTCCCCCCTGGGCCAACGCGATACGGTCTTGCACAGGGCTGGTGCGATAGCGTGCTCTTGAGTCCTCCTGCCAAGTGACGGTGCTCGGCCTGTTGAAACACATCTTCTCAACCTCCGACTCGTCAGACCCGAGTAGCGCGTCGAGCAACGCGTCGTGCTCCCGGCGGGCCAGCCCGAGTTCGGTAGCGGGAAACAGCTGCTGGATGGCGCCGCGCCAGGCCGACACCTTCTTGGGGCTCGAAACCATCTCGCTGGCCGACGGCCCAATGCGCATGACACACCCGAGCGGGACGGCCTCGAGGCGGAAGGAGTGGTGGCTTTGAGGGTCGGTGATGAGCTGCGTCGAGTCGGCTTGGTTCATGCTGTGCTCCTTCATGACCTGACTCAGGGGGTCCCCGTTGTTGGCCATGAGAAGGCTCTTGACGAGTGCGCCCGTCAGGACGATTTGGGACTCATCGATGAACAAGTTCCGATGATTCATAAACTCCATCGTGTCCTTCCACACCTCGTAGAGCGACTTGGTGTAGTTCATCGGGAAGTCGGCGGCGTCCGTGGCGAGCCCGACGAGCCCGTACACCTTGTCTCGCGGCTCGAAGCACTGCGCGTCCTTGTGCTCCTCGAGCAGACGCTTGAGGGTGTGCGAGCCATGGTACTTCTCCTCGCGGAGCAGCCCGTTGAGCTGCAGGGGCCCGTCTTTGCCATGGCTGTTGTGAAAGGTGAGGAATTGGATGAAGTTGGCCCACGACATTGCCTGCTCGCCGAAGCAGACCTGGAGCTCCCTCGCGCTCCCAATCTCCTGCAGGATCCAGAGGCGGCCCCAGTACGGGTCGGTTCGCAGATAGCGGACCAGTTCCTGCTGACGGCTGAGGTTGTGCTTGGAAGTGTCGTCCTTCGGCTTCTTGTCCTGCGGCTTCTCATCCTCCAGCTTCGTGCCCTCTGGCTTCTTGTCCTGCGGCTTCTCGTCCTCCGGCTTCTTACCCTCCCCATGTCCCCCGCCCGCCATCTCCCTCTGCAACTCCGCATACCTCCCCGCCCCCAACCAAACCACAACCGTACTCGCCCTAAAATAAATCTGATCCATAATCCGCAGCTGCCGCGTCTTCTCCGCGACATCCCCCTGGTTGATGCACACAGCATCGATCCAGAACGTCTGGCGCGGCGGCGTCCGCCGGCGGAGGAAGCGGAGCGCGTCCCGCAGGTTCCGCCTGACCTCGAACGGGCTGCCGTTCAGCGCGACGGTCTCCTTCTCCTCCTCGTCATCGGGCCCCCACCGGTACGACAGCGCTTCGAACACGGGCCGGCTGCTGAAGGTCGCCTCGCGCAGCGTGCAGACTAGCGGGCTGGTGTCGTGCGCGGCTGGTGAGATCTCGAGGAGCCGGATGCTGTCTTCGTCGAGGTTGGGTCCTTGGTAGGCGGCTGTGTTGTGGATCTTGGGTTTGGCGGTGCCCGCGGGGGTTGTTGGGCCCCCGGCGCTTGTACCGGGATGGGTCCGCGGGCGGGACTGGTTTGGGATCGTTGTTTCTTGGTGGGACATGGCGTCGGTCGGAGGTGGTTTGAGAGATGGTGTAAGAGTTGAAGGGAGCGAAATCGGAGATCTTGCAATCACAGGCGGGTGTTGAAGTTGATGGAGAGGGGGGTTGGGACACACGAGGGGCACAGCCTTGCGCCGAGCAAGTCAGGCGCGGGGTTACCGTAGGCACACCAGCGCCTTAGGAAGGCCCCGAAACCATCTCTCCCGCTCGTCCATGGACGCCAAGTCTGCAGCTCTGAAGCTGGCTCGTCTAACCAAATTGTCGAAGACCCGCAACCGGGACGGCCCGGCCTTTCCGGGGGCCTGCTGTGGCGCCGGCCGAAATTAGGCTACTGGCCAAGCCTTAACGTTACTGAACCCTGCCGAGCAAGGATAACCAACCCGCGAAAACCGATGGAGCCACGGATCAACGCGATAGGGTTTGTCGTAGTACCAGGCGAACGAGTGCTGGAGCGCCAAAACCTGCTGCCCACGGTTCCGGCCCCTTGAGCGCGAGCGGAGCCGAGGGGAGTTGATCTTTACTTTACGTAATAGAAGTCCCACACATTTGACGAGATAATATTAGGCCGCGCTTACTTCGTAGCTCTTATACCTTTCATTAGGCTGATTAACTCCTCTTCTAAGGAAAAGTTTAGAGTCCTTTGCTTTCTTTCCTTGCTTCAAAGCTACGATATCCACATCGATACGATTGAGGTTAAGGTTATCGCCTCCGATGCAAAGTCAAACATCACTAGACATCACAAATCACCAACTCTGCGCACGATGGAGAATGTCAAAACGAAACAAGAGCGGTCGCTGACTCCGGATGATGAATCCCATCGAAACCGGGGAATGACTCCAGATAATATGCTACCAAGTTTTCAATCTATCAGCCCGGTGTTCTCGACAGCAAACCTCCCCCGCTGGCTCAGTCACTACCGCGCACTCGGCTTCGAAGTACAATCTCACGGCAATGAGTACGGATTCGCCACCCGAGACGGGATCCAGCTGCACGTGTCCGTCGATCCCGAGCACGACCCATTGCGGGCTGCCGGGTGCGCATACCTCTACGTCGAAGACGCTGATGCGTTACACGCGGTCTGGTCAACAGCTGCTGCTGCTACAAATGATGTGGCTATAGATGTGGCCGGTGGGGGTGTGGCAGGTGGGGATGTGGCCGGTGGGGTTAGTTACACTCGTAATGTGGCCCCGGTCGATACGTCGTATGGTCTTCGAGAGGGTGCACATCTTGATCCGGACAATAATCTGCTGCGGTATGGATCGCGGATAAAAATTACAAAGTGATAATGATCAGACGCGTGGGGGGACTACATGAAGCGGCCTTATTCTGTATTGTACTCTTTCTAGGATTACGAGGACCCTAAGTCATCATTGTCTGCCATTTTCTGACCGAACTGTTGTTGATCCCTCGCTGTGTCGAACGACTGGGGGACCTATCCCTGCCAAGCCCAAACCCAGTAATGCGTCACGTCAAGGAGGTGTATGTAGTGTCGAAGTTCTTATAACCCACACCCGTGACGAATGTCTGCATCCAAGGGCCCTGAGGCTTCCCGTGGGCCAGCTCCCAATAGAGATTCGCATGTGCCTCACCGTCCACGCGGTATTTGGGCGACCCGTCCGGCTTCCGTTCGTCGGCATAGTAGAATCTTCACGTCATTAGTGCCACAGCACAAATTCCTAAAGCGGATTGGAGGCTCACTTGTATCCACGGTCTTTGAACGCGTCTGCGGCGGCCCAGATCATATGAGCTGCACCCGACTTGCCGATTCCCTGGGACAGAAAGCCCGGAAGGATGGAGACGTTCAGCATGTTGCCAGTATAGATGAAGGCCCGTGCGGCTGATGCCGGAAGCTGTGCAAAGCCTGAGACTGCCTGTTGCGCGGCGACAAAGGCACTGTAGATGTTGATAGTCGTGTCGTGATTCAAGTCGGCCAAGGATATGGCGAAAGGATCGTCTGCCGGAGCGAAGCTCACGGCGCTAGCTACGACGTGTCAGTTAGCCGGGACGGCACTCTAGGCGCGGGGACATACCATTGTAGACAACGACACTAGGGATGCCAAATACCTCCTTCACCTTGGCAAAGGCACTGCCCACATCTTCCGTCTTGGCGAGATCGCTCGGAATGTTCAGTTGATTGTGAGTGCTGTCGGCCTCCTTTAGGGAACGAGCCGCAAGGCCGACCTTGTAGCCCTTGGATGCGAAGGTGCGGGCAACGGCCTGGCCAATGTTGGGGCCAGCGCCGAGTATGAGCACGACCGGGGATTTGCCGGCCATTATTCGATGCTGGGTCAATTCAGGATAAGCTTTCTGCGAGTAGCTTGTGCTTGGGAGTGTGGTCTGCCTCAAAAGGGAAGATGTCAGGGACACTTCCCGCTATATATGGCCGAGTACAGTGGTATGCATCTCGCACCTAGTATGTCGACTCCATTAGGCTACGGCACGTCATGGCTATCTTTGCTGCAAGATGGACGCATTACTGGGGGTGGCGTAGGAAATTACAAATAGACTCTATGTTGGCTTACGTGATTGCCTGTTCATCTTCACGGAAATCCGTGTGTGATGTCCTCCCAAAGCCACCGTACACGGATTTCCTTGAAAATGAACACGCTTCCCACGGATTTCCATGAAGATAAACACGGAGGTTTCCAAAACCTACAAACAGGAGATTTCCAAGCACAGAACATTTTGCAATCCAGATCCAGAGTCTAAAATATTAGCAATCATTGTCATTTTTACTGTCTGTAAGCGATATAAATACCCGGCGCTGATGGATTGTGTTGGTCCGGCTCGTTCCCTATCTCTTACACTTCGAAACATTCAATAACAGCTCATCACAACATTAACCGAGTATGACGGCCGAGACACTTTCACTTGCCGGCAAGTTTGCCTTGGTTACAGGTTCTAGCAAGGAACACGGTATCGGTGCCGCCATCGCGAGAAGTTTGGCTCGGAACGGCGCGGCCGTAGCTATCCATTACGCGTCAGAGAGCTCCAAGTCAAAGGCCGAGGGCGTTGCCGTAAACATTACCAAGGAATTCGGAACTCGAACAACGGTGGTGCGAGGCGCTGTCGAGGAGGCCGGCACCGCTAAAGCTATCGTTGAGGCTACGCTCAAGGGCCTTAACACAGATCACATTGATATTCTCGGTATGTAGCGGAGGCCAGGGGCTTCAAATCTTATCATTAATCTGACAAAGCTGACTTCGGATTTTCGATAGTGAATAACGCTGGAGGCGGGGACAATAAGGCTTTGCTGGAGATCACGCCAGAGCAACTCCAACGCGAGTTCGGGTTGAACGTCTTTGGTACCATTTACCTGACGCAAGCCGTTGTCGATGTGGGAAAGATGCCTAAAGGGGGCCGCATTATCAATGTCAGCTCGATTGCTGCTAAGCTAGGCCTGCCTGGTGTCACGGTCTATTCCGCCGCGAAGGCAGCACAGGACAGTTTGACCGCGTCGCTTGCCAGTGAGGTAAGCAATATTCAGCACACCTTCTTTAGCACATGTTGGATGGAGGGTTCTCACACAATTTATAGCTTGGCAAAAGCCGTGGAATCACTGTTAATACGGTTGCACCCGGCCCTGTCCCGACTGACACGTCGAAGCCGTTTCTTGAAAACCCTGATGGGTCCCCAAGCGAAATGCAGGTCGGTATGATTGCCATGACGCGAGCAGCGGAGCGTCTGGGAACCACAGAGGACATAGCTGACGCTGTGCTTCTGTTTGTCTCGGACAAAAGCCGGTGGATTACTGCACAATGGATTTCGCTCAGCGGCGGTATCACTGGGACTATGTGAGTCCTGGATAATGTAACTAGGCAGGGATCGTGAGTAGCACACCATCTCTTCGGCAAATCATATCTCCTTCTTTGGGACTCGAACTTAGTGTGAAAATCGCGGCAATGAAGGTAAGCCTGGGAACACTGGGACAACAGACATCCCACAGCGCGCTGCAGACCATGATCCAGACAGTTGAGCCTACCTGCAGCCTAGAAAGCTTGGCCCTGCGGCATCAGCCGCTCCATCACTCCCATGTCCGGGCCGAACATTGACACTGCCAGTTTGGACGCATGTGTGGCTCAAACGCCGTAGTCCGGACAAGGTCTCCCTATGACATCGGAGAAGCACCCAGCAGTAGAGGCCTGCGAACAAGCCAAGCCGTTTTTTATTTACTTCAAGTTCTTGAAGCAGCCATCGGTCTATAACAACGCCCCTACAATCATCACGAGTGTCCCTATCTCACCAACGTCGGCCCTCCATTCTTCCCACTCCGCCGAGCTAAGTACAACACAATCCCCAGTCAATTCCAGCTTGCTTAATACTCCTGCTTGAGAGAGCCCGTGCATTTTCCGCTCCTTATTGAACAGTGCGAATTCCGCCCTCCATTCCCCGATGTTGTTTGCATTCCACAGAGCCGCACTGTTCGCCAGAGGTAGAAGAACGAAGCCACAAGTGGGATAAGCAGAAGCCTCAGTTGACATCTCGATTAAGACGTTGAGGATCTGAAAAACAAGCACCGTTCTTCACAGTGGATCAGTATGAATTCTAATTAAGCAGCAAGAATACGTGGACAACAGTACTCACCGTCTCCTTGATTCGTTGTAGATCCAGTCCATCCAGGTTACGTCGGGGTCATCGGGAAGATTCATCTTGCGGATCCCGCCGGCCGACAATGCTAGCTCGTTGAACACAAGCTTCCGTAGTCGTCAGAGCAGAGTGCATACTAGAATGGGGGAGAGGTTGGTTACCGCTGACTCACATTCACTGTGGTGAGAATGGCGGCTTCAAAGCCGTCATTGTCCACAGGCACCTCCTGGAGGCGCAGCAAACAGTAGATGAGCAGGGCTTGGAAAGCGGCCAGAAGCTCCCATTTGTCGAACTTCACATGCTAGCAAACAGTTAATGCTGGATCCAAAGCAAGAATGAGTGGAATATACCTGGGACATCATTCTTTCTTGTTCTAGCTTGATCAGCCTCCATACCAGGTTCCTGTTTGAATCGGTTCGAGATTTGAATAACTGGACTAGGCCGATGCACGTAATCAGAGACTGCACGTTATGGAAGTATCAGTAAAATGCTCTTATTTATAGAATTGTCGGAGTATCCAACGAGTTGACTATGATAATCATGTTTCCAAGCTGACGATCTGCTATGCCGGATAACAAGCCTTTGCAGAGGCGAGGAAGTGCATCAACTGACCTGTTGCGAACGCGCCTCTCCAGTGTTAGCCCAGGAAGGTTGAAAGCGGTGGATGAATGGCGGCAGTGCAGCTTTCTGGAGCATCATGTAAGGATAAGATCGCAAAATCTGCTTCGCCAACGACACCAGGGGGGTTTGGTTTGGTCTAGGAAGAGTCCTATGTTCAAACAGCGAAGGGCAATATAAGTCCCATGGTGTCAAGGCAGATATACCATCTTCGACCATGCTAGGTCCTCCAGTGAATGGGTAAAGGAGAGAATCGATACTCTGGTCACCCAAAAGTGGATTCTCAAACCCAAACACATCGAGGCGTCCGAGACCTGCATCCCAGTTGTCTTCCGTTGGCCATCCAGGGGAGGCTGCAGGGAATGCGCTGGTTTTCAATTGCCTAGACCCTCTGGCGAGTGCCAGAGACGTTGTACTCCCATGAGGCCGCGACTTCTTGCCCATGGAGTGAGCTGCACTAGGGGCTGAACCAATCTCGCCTCCATGAGACTCCCCCTTTCGCCGTGCTGCCGCAGCAAACTCGCATTCGGCATTCCGCTCCTGGCAACGAACGCAGGCTTCTGAACTGGCATTATCAGGGATAATGCAACGAGCTTTTGCGCAAACACATGCAGCGCAAGATCGCCTGCGAGATTTGTTGGTGTCAGGAAGTTTGGAGCGACAGTAGTAGTAGTGCCGCTTGCGTGAGGACTCTAAGAAATGAATATTAGCGGGATAACTATGAATAGCCAGACAGCTCCCTTACCTTGAGCGAATGTTTTATTGCATAGTGGACAGTAGCGGCTTGCTTCGTGGTAGCTAGGAGCTATTCGTTTCTGCTCCTTATGCATCTTTATTTTTGGCGAACAATGCAGTCGGTGTCACGAAATGCACTTCGTTGGGATTTTCTATTCTATATGGTGGTGGGGGTTGCCCCTGAAGTCCATTCACGGAGTTCCGTGCGACAATTGGCTTATTAATTTTCCCATTTGTCAGGGACGGCAAGACTACCCCGGCTTTTCAGCTCTTTGTTGCTTTCCCACCACGCTGCACTTTTGGTGCCCGAGCATGCCGTTTCCTAATAATCCATTGACGTTCCTCCCTCTTTTGCCTTTCTTGGAGCATAAGATATTTCCCTCCGCTAATAGTTACATTCTGTGATCCCAGTCGTCATCGACCACAATTTTTTAACTAAACCTTTTGTTAATCCCTCGCTGTGTCGAGCTGCTGGGGGCCTGGGAACAGGGAGACAATCTCCCCAAATCTGGGGGATCGACACCACGCAAACCCACTAGCCCCGTCGGCGTTTGCAGCAGTACAACAGGGGTTGCGTGACACAGTGCTATATGACGCGCAGGTAGCTTACCAAGTAAGGCGCTAGACTGGCCTGGGCACCTAGTCTCCGCTCTAAGACGGAAGGTCGCGGGTTCGAATCCCGTAGCTCCCACTAGGTAATACCACAAGTGGTGGATTAGTTCGCGTAATCGGATAATTATATAAGTGAAAAGTTCTTTAGGGTACTCGAGGTTTTTTCCCGGTTAAAGCCGTGTGTTTTCCTAAGAGAGGTACGTAGGGAAGAGTAAGGTTGTAAGTCCTTAAACTCGCGAGGAAATATTCGTACTACGTATCGTTGAATAATACCCACTAAGGGAAGGCTTAGGATAAGTTGCCATTTATGTAATTAACCGATAGTCTACTATCTTCATAATCCGTAGGATTCCATAAGACAATGTAGGAACCACCAGGTACCGGTACGTCTGAACATAGAGCAAATACCCTCTCCTGTTTGGAGGGTTACGTGCTGTAAGGTTGTTCAAGTGGTTGGGTCTTATTCTTCTAAGAAGAGGGAGCTCCCAGGTGCGAGAGGGCGTCAGGATATAGCCACTGGTGCCCCTGACGCACGGATCGGGTGCCTCAGCCTGAGACACTCTGGGTGGCCGTCCGAAACACCTGGGTTGCCGCCCCTTGTTCCTACCTCCTAGCTAGATATTCCAACACTGGCAGTTTTATCTTTTTGCCGTGAGAACGCCAGAACAGTAGGCCACTGTTGACTACGTACAGAAGGCCCTCCATCTCGATATATTCCACCCGCCGTCACCCGTGCTCTCCGTCAACGCGAAACCCAGCCCTCCAAGCGGATCGTTACCTTGTTTGTATCGATGAACTGCGCCAGGGCGCGGTTGGGGCTTGCCTTCGTGAAGGCGTCTGCCAGGTTGTCGTTTCCGTTGATCCAACGGACCTCGTGAAGTTCGCGGCGCTCGTAGGACTGCCGTAAAGCCATGATATCGATCATCAGCCTTTTCTCCTTTGTGGTCCCGAGCTTCACGAGGCACTCGTACAGCGAGTACGAGTCGGTACAGACGATCGTCTGCGTTGGTGGGAGGTCGAGGCGTTCAGTGATCATGCGAAGCGTGGAGGCGAGGGCGTAAGCCATATCCACGCCGGCGACCATCCCGTAGATCTCGGAGGCAAGCACGCTCCGGGTGACCCTCTTGCTCTTGGTGCTGCTAAAATGGATGATGTTTCCCGTGAGGGTGAACTCGTTGCGGTCGTTGATCGCGGCTTCGTTGCCGAGTATGATGGTAAATCCGAGTTGGGAGGTCAGGTCCCGATTGTTGGCGAAGGAGCCGTCTACAAAGACGAACAGTCGGGCAGTTGACAGGTCTAGCGGCACAAACGTGAGGCCGCGGTCCTGGAATTCCATCTGCCACTGGATTCTGCGGTTCAGGGCCTTGACGTCGTCTGGGGTGGGCTCCTGGTGTTGGGCTGCGCTAGAGAGGTCGAAGCAGGCCTCCGGTTGACAGATTGAGGCGATGTAGGCGCCGCGGGCTCGCTGCTCAACATACTGTTGCTTGGTGTTGAGTGCGTCTGCGTCAACAGGTTGCAATCGTTTCGCTTGCCCTTTTTGCCGGAGAGTAATCGAGCCGCCGTTGAGGGTGACGATCCCTCCGTTGAACGCGAGCGGCTCGTCCTCGCTGAGCAGCTGCTTGGGTTTTGCGGTGAAGGCGGCCCCCCTGAGCTGCTCGTCCTCGCGTTGGGAGAACGTTGTTGTTGACAAGCCGAGTGTATCGTCAGTCTGCATCCCCACGCAGGCGAAGTCCGGGTTCTCAGGCGTTGATATCAGGAGGCAGGGGTCGTAGGTGGAAGTCATCATCTGGAGCTTCTTTAAATGATGGTTGTGATACGTTGCCCACCAGTGGGTGCCCGCCTCCGCCAGGCCGTATAGGGGCTTGATCACTCGCATCACCGTGCCTTGGGGGTGCATGTGCTTGATCTGGGCAGGTAGGTGGGCGAGGATTGTCCTGTTGAGGGCGGTCTCCGATTGTACGTAGGCCTGCGTTATGTCTCGGAGCCAGGCACACATGCCTCGTTGTAGGAGGGAGGGCACGAGGCAGAGGATTAGTCTCTGGCTTGCCCTCTGGATCGTGGGAGACTGCGTGAGAATTGCCTCCTTCCCATCATCTCCATATCCTTGTACAACGAGCCTCGATTTTTCGTAAGGTGTGGACGTAGTCTTGCCCTTGACTTCGTTGACAATCCTTGACTTGAAGATGCGTACGCCGCCAAATTTCTGTCCGTCGAATGGCACAAACTCAAACACGCCTCGGCCGATGAGACTCTCGATCTCTTGTTGGGCGGACTCCTCGAACGGTCCGCCCGGTGTGGTGATCTTGCCCTGGGCGCGGAGGTCGACGGCGAGTGCGGCGTCTGCGGCTTCCTTGGCTGTAAGGAAGGTCTGTGGGACGTCTGTCTCTTGCAGGAAGGCCACTTGCGGGAGTGGGTGCTTTCTCGGGCGGCCACGTGGGCGTCTGGGCACTTCTGGCATACCGGCGCTCGGTGCAGCAGTCGAGACAATTATCGTTGACTCCTCGGGTGGATCGGTATGTGGTGCCGTGGTCGATGCCGGGCCTCGATCTTCAGGGGTTGGCATCTCCGGTGCATCATCTCCGGGATCTTCGTAGTACGGCTTCACCGTGGTGGACCGGAACGTCTGGGGGCCACGGTCCAGCTCCACGGTGCAGTCCTCTCCGTCCGTAGAGAGCAATTTATAAGGTCCCTGCCATCCCAGCTTCTCTCGCCACACACGGACGAGCGAGTGGATGGGCAGGTGTATTATGCGGGAGGTATCTGGGCCATTCCTCGTTGCGAGGCCATCAGAGATTTGTCTGCGTGCGTGGAGACGTCGGAGCTCTTGGGTGGCCTTGTGGACAGCGTGTGCGCGTTGTTGGATGTCGGGGGACGGTGCCGAGTCCTCTGTCATCCGGGGGTAGGCCCCGAAGACGAGGAGGGTTGGCACGATCCCGTCACGGCCGGCGGTATCGTTGGTTGCCTTGACGGCCATCTGGAGGGCCGCATCTGGGCCAAGGGACGGGGCCTCGGCACGGATGATCTGATACGCCCGCCGCAGTGGTGCATGATATCTCTCGACTTTGCCGATGCTGTTGTGTGCCTCGATCGGCACCTCCTTGATCGAGATCCCCATCTCTCTGGCGTGCTGGCGGAACTCAGCGGAACGGAACTGGGTTCCCGCGTCAGTCACGATCCAGTCAGGGGGTCCTTGGTAGACGTCGATCCAACATAGGCGGAGTGTCTCCCAGACTTGCTTCGCGGTGATGTCCTTAAGGAACCGGGCCGCGTTGAAGGCAGTGGCTGTATCGACGACATGGAGGACTGGTTTGTTGCCGTCGAGGTACATGATATCGATGATGAGCTCGTAGTTGAACTCGCAGTCGTCTCGCAGCGTGAACTTGAATCGAGTTGGTCTCTGAGCGTTCATCTGGCACTGGTGGCACACCTTGGTCAAGAACTCGAGGACCTTGATCTCGACTGGGTGGCCAGCCGCGTGGAGGACCTTGTGGAGGCGGGCAACAGATGGGTGACCGAATCGGCGATGTAGTCGCCGTAGCTCAACTTCGGTGAGGTAGTTGCACGCAAGGGTCTTCTCTTTGCTGACCTGGAGCCAGGCGTGGCCCCATTTGCGTGTGATGGGCACTCTCAGCTCCCCACGACAGAGGACATTGTGCAAGTTGTCGAACGTGATACCCAGGCGGTCCATGTCTTGCAAACACAGGAGAAATGGGGTGTTAGATGGCATCACGTGGAACTCGAGGGGTCCCAGGGGTGTGGGCACAGTGGTGGTGCCGAGGGAGATGAGTGCCTCACCACGGCCGAACCTGACGGTGGCGTTGCCCGCAGTCGACTGGTCAAGCCGGACCTCAGGCATCTCTCTCTGGAGGGCCCTGAACTGGGGTTGGCCAGCTGTCGAGAATACTGCGGCACCGGAGTCGGGCATGATCCCCTGAAAAATCGTTGAAGAGTATCGCCCCTCAAGGGTGAAGGTGTCGTTGGCCGCCCCCTGTTTCTGTTGATGACTTGGCCCATAGGGGTCTTCCCGTGTTAGTCCGTGGCGGACAGACACATCTGCGAGGAGGGTTGTGATCTCGTAGGGGTTGACTGGTTCTCCGTCGGCGAGGAAGGTGGTATAGAACCGTTCGTTGTCGTCGTCAGGGTCGTCATCTTGTTCCTGCCCCTGAAAGAATTGGGCCACGCTGTCGTCATCCGGTTCATCCTCCACACCGATGATACCCTCGTGCCAGGCGAGGAACTGGGCGTACGCGCTGGCTGACTTGTCTCGAGTATTGTCATTGTTCTTGAAGCGGTCGTACGCCTTCCGTCTCTCCTCCGAGGTGTGAGTTGTCGACCAGCATCCGGTCTTGCCACAGACATAGCACTTCTTAGAGGTCGATGGCCTGCTGGGTGTAAAGCCGCAGTTTGGGCGGCTGCCGCCGTACTCGCGGTTGCGCCCCCGGTCACGGCCGAAGCGGTTGTCACGACCTCTGCCATTGTACCGTCGATCGGTCCAGTACTGCTCCGGTGGTAGACCCGCAGTTGTGTCTGCTGCGAACTGTTGGGGAGCCACGGATGTGGCAATGGAGATGGCTGACCGGAGCTGGTTGCACACACCTTCGTACGCAAGTGCCGGGTTGTATAGGCAGAAGGTACATTCCGCCACCCCGCGGCATGCGTTAAGGACTTGCAGCCGCAGTGCATCTGGTTCTTGACTGGTCGTTGGGAGTGCTCGCTGAATCTTGGTGAGCTTGTCAAGCAGTATCTCGAGGGCCTCGGTCTTCGTCTTGCCAGGGTTCTGCTCGATAGTCTGGAGCAGTGTGGTTTCCCGCCACTGCGAGAGGTACATCTGCTTGCTCTCCTCACTCTCGAAGTGCGTCTTCATCATCCGGACCATCGTTGGGAGGTCCCGGGGGCTGTTGGTGTCACACAGTCGATCGTAGTAAAATTGTTGAGCTCTACCCCTTAGCATGGTTGGGAAGGCACTCCCCGCTTGCCATTGTCCAATGCCGACTCGGGTGCAGCAATCCCTGAAGATAACCAGTTTTGTGTCGAGGACGTCGTACATTTCGCCTCCGAACTTCATGTCGTCACTGGTGTAGAGCTTGGCAAGGTCTGTGATCTGTTTCGGGCTTGCCAGGGGACCGGCAGTTGGTTCTTGGGGGAGCAGGACCGGCGGCGGCACCTGGGGTAGCGGTGCCGGCGGTACTGCCGTACCCTGCCAGTGTCCCTGGGTCTGTGGGACCTGCTGGCTGTTGTCCGTAGCTCTCGGGACTTGTAGGAAGGCTGTCGTAGTGGCTGGGGTCGGCTGTGATGTTGAAGGTATGGACGTCTGTTGGCTGACTGCTGGGGGTGCTGGTGGCGTGGTGCTGGGGGTGGGTGTGGTTACTGTCTCCTTCCAGGGGGGCAGTGTGCCCTGGATGTCTTGCACGAACTCACGGTCCGCGAGGTTGAGCCGGAGCTCCTTGTTGGTCTTAGAGACGCGGGTGATATCGTCATCGGACCATTCCTTATACTCCTCCCGTCTTGCCGTTCGCCGCAGTTGGCCATAGATGCGGGTGTCTTCCTCCATCAACACGCCGTTGGCCACGAGGAAGTTCCGTAGCCATGTGCCGATGCGGCGTGGTAGGTTTGCCCACTGCTCATCCGTCCACTCCTCGAACTCGTCTTTGAACTCCTGCCACAAGCATGGTCCCGTGGTGCCGCTGTCCCGCCAGCATTCCACCAGGAACCCGATGTGCGCTGTCGTCTGTCCCTCAGATGGCTCTGGGTTGTTGTCGAAGTCGAGGAGCTTGCCCCAGGCCGAGTGGTCGACCTGCCCTTGCAGCTTCGCGGGTATGGGGAGGATGGCCTGGTTGTGGGCGCTTGAGCTGTGGGAAGACTCTGAGCGGGCGGGACGGTCTCCGCCATCCGGGGTCTCCGAGTCCATCGATCCTTCCGCCGCCATCGTCTCGTTCGTTAGCTATGGTACTGGTGAGGCTTATCACGTCTCGCGGTTGAAGGAAGGTCTCGAAGTTGATGAACTTGGGCCCGCGCGGTCGAGGTCGCGCGTTTCGTTCTTGTTGACTTGATGAGGTCGCGCGCCGAGTCGCGTGACGCCACAGAGGTAGGACCTGGAGTTCTGGTCTGTCGCCTTCTGTGGTTTGAAGCTATCCCGGATCCTGGTCACTTAATCAGCCCTGGGATCCTGATGGCTTCTGGTTGCGTGATGGACGCCCTGCGAGTATTCCTGTCGCAGGATCGAGGCTGTCACCGTCTCTGGATACTTAATCAGCCTACCAGAGCGTGACGAGTCTCGTTAGCACGGTCTCACGGAGTTCGTCGTCTCGGCTGCCGAGCGCGATCTCCGTGTCGCCGTCTCTTCTGTTGTTCCTTGCTGATCTGCGGATTGGCTGATCTGCCTCTGCAGATACAGTGGTGTTTTCTACCACTGATCAGTGTAGGAACCACCAGGTACCGGTACGTCTGAACATAGAGCAAATACCCTCTCCTGTTTGGAGGGTTACGTGCTGTAAGGTTGTTCAAGTGGTTGGGTCTTATTCTTCTAAGAAGAGGGAGCTCCCAGGTGCGAGAGGGCGTCAGGATATAGCCACTGGTGCCCCTGACGCACGGATCGGGTGCCTCAGCCTGAGACACTCTGGGTGGCCGTCCGAAACACCTGGGTTGCCGCCCCTTGTTCCTACCTCCTAGCTAGATATTCCAACAGACAATAAGCAGGATTAAAAAATAAAAAAATAAAAAAACCCACTGACTCCATTTCTCGCAGTAGAGCAAGTCCTCTCATCTCTTACTTAGACAATAAAGGAAGACGTGCAGACCTACGCTGCTACCCTACCCCGGCATCCACATCACCGGCGAACCTTCTAAATCCCAGTCCGCATCGGGTGCGAAAGCCTGTAGTGTTATTAATCGTTAGCCCAAAGCGCAACTACACATAGAAGGAGTAGAACTATACCGAAGAGTCCAAGTCGAGCCAGTCGCTCATTTGCCACCCGATAAGCAAGTTGTTCATCCCTTCCAAGCTACCGACATCTCCTCCGGCTAACAATCCCGTTGCAAGATGCGGATTGTCTTGTGAATCGTCGAAAGAAGTCTCTTGCCCTCCACCTGAGCTGGTCGCTGTCACTCCAGCCCCACCGGCATCATCCTCGGCTTGCCGCTGCTGCTCCTCCACGGTAGGTTCTGTCCGCCCCGCCACTCGGGCGGCGGCGGCGGCGTCCCGCATAGACGACTGTGACTTGGCTTCCGAGCGAAGCTCCTCGAGGATGATGCTGTACCTGCGGCTGGGCGAGTTCACGGCCGTTGAGCTGGCGAGGTGGCTGCGACATCGCTCCGCCAGTTCGATCAGACGCGAGAGGTCTCTGCCGGGGCATGGGCGACCGTTGGGCGGCAACCGCGAGGAAGAAGACTGCAGGATCTCCCACACGTATACTACGGCCAGGGCACAAAAGGTGACGTAATGCGTCCACCATAGAGCATGGAAGAGTGCACCGCCAGCGGTGGCCACTGGGGGCGAAATGGAGTGTTAGTAAGTGTCCGCGAGGTTAGGCTGAGCGGTGATGTTTGCCAATGTGTTTCGAGATATCATTGACACCCTGCGTTGGCTGTGCTTTAACATTGCCACGCAGACGCAGTGGTCATCAAGTGGCAAGCATAGTGCGAGTTGCAGAGGAACCGGCATGATAAGAGTACTCACTTCCGTCCACAGTCTCCAGAACCAGCTCGGCGGCTTTGATGCACTCTTCCACCAACCTCTCCCTATCACTGCCAGAGGCCCCGCTGAGATGGCCCAATAGAAAAGGTCGGCTCGCATGCATGACGGCGTGGCTATGGGCAAGACGTAGTGCCGTTGCTTCTCGCCGGAATGCGGGAGCCAGACTCGAGGGCCTCACAGCGCCGAGGTGAGGCGGCAGCGATGTCCGCCACTGTTGCAGGGACTGCGAAGCGCGCATGGCTGCGTCGATGCGAGATTGCGGGGAGACGTCTTGGTGGATAGAGTAGACTGTGCGCGAAATTGCATTGATGTGCTGGGCTAGCCTGTGGTAGAACAGGTCAGTTGACAGTTTCCTTCACTCATATGTAGCAACCGGCAGCGGCCATTTAGAGACATAAAAGGTGGCGGGCTGGACAGAGTCTGAGGATGACGCACTTGGCATGGAAGATGACTGCATCAAGGTGACTGTCTTCCTGTGCATCTGCATTCTTGGGCCCCTGAGGAGCCATATCCTCGTCGTTGACGCAATCCGGGAAGTCCTGGTCGATTTCGTCGTCGTGTAGATGTCGAGGGCGTCCGAGAACAACGCTCAGGTACGCGTCAATTGTGTATGCCACCCATAACACCCGCTTGCGGCACTGGGAGGCTATGTAGTCGGGCTGAGCCGCCTTCGAACCAGCGTTTCTGGTCTTGCCAGAGCGTCGGTGCAGGCCAAGCGCCGAGCTGATCTGGCAGACCGTCCCAAAGGTGTACCACGCCTGGGTCATGCGGGAGGTCTGCAAGAGGTATAATACCTGGATCAGTCTGGCTTGTACCGATTCCAGCCGTGGAAGGCCCTTTTCTTCGTCTGTGAGAGACTTGGCCATACAGAAGTAGTGGTCGCTCTGTCGTAGCCGCTCGACCTCGGTATTATCGGACCTCGAATGCGGCTGCAGCTTTGCGCGGCGGTAAGTAACGATGGCTATGATGGTGAGGACGACAGCAGCCTTTGCATATCCCACCCCTTGAGCTGGATGGAGCTTGGTCTCAGTGTTGGATAGCATGACGTCCAGCCATCTTTGCGTCGTCTGTTTGTGGAACATGCGGTAGGTTACAACACAGGCATCGAAGTAGTACTCCATGATTTCGACAGCAACGTCTCTCGGCGGCAGTCGTATGGAGACATTGCCATCCCATACGCAGGGAATATCGCCCGCGCTCATCATCGGTTGGTGCTTCTCGCTCCCCGTGAGAAGTTGCGAGGTAACCTCGCCCGGCTGAGTTGAGAAGCGCTTGTATGCCCGATGAAGAAACGTGAGTCCCGATGTGGGATCGATGTACTGCCCTTCTATTTCTGCTGCTTCCAGTTCTGGTGTTGCGCAGGATGACTCTCTACCGATTCCTCCATTTGCAAAGGGTGCGCATTCGCTCCGCACACGAGAGGTCAGCAGCCCGAATGCTTCTTGAGTTGCATGTGATGGCCCAGGAGAGCTAAGCGTCGTCAGCACGAGAAAGAGGAGCAGCATATAGATGAGGATTATGGTTTGACCCAACGCACTTGAGAGACACGCGCTGTTGCCTATCTACCGTGTAATTCATGGTAGGAGCCGGGACTTCTACCGGCACCTGGCCTGGCGGCGGCGTGGGTGGCCGGCCTCTGGTGTACTGTGTCACGTAAGTGCAGCTCAGCACTTTCTTGACGCAGCTCTCGCAAGGCTGTGTTCCGCTGCAGCGCGCCTTCTTCGCCTTGCACGCATCACAGGCTCTGCTAACTTTCGGGGCCTTCTTTCTGTTTGCTGGCCCATCGGCGGCCAGCTCGCCGGGAGACGCAACAAGCGGTCGTTTCGTCCCGCGAGGAGCTGAACCCGGAGATGTCGACCAAAGCGTTCCTCTGGAACCGGCTGGAGAAGGCATGGTGCATTCCCCATACGTCTTTTCCTTACCTGTCGAACAGCCCGCCTTTGTCGGTATCCGGATAATAAGCGGAGAAGTTTCCGAGAGTAGACACCCGAGGTGAAAGCGATCATGATCGCGTGGCGTTGCAGCGAGCGGGGTGGCATAAGTAGCTCCGCGCTAGCAATTGCTCCTACCTTAGTGGCGCTTACTGTGTAGACTAGGGTTCGTCGGCGGAACTGTCAATCATTAGGTAAGCCTCAGTATGTGGCATCAGGAGCCCCTTCACATTCTTAGTGTTAACTGCATGTAAATTCCACGCGAGGGACCACGTCGATGCCCGCAAGCGCGTAAAAGTTTCAAGTCGCGGTCCTAGCCCGTTGAAGTGCCAGCTTTACCCTATGATCGTCTAACGAGCTTGACAACGTCAACGTCATCCTGAACAGCGTCAGTGTATATCCACCTGCCCTCATCTCCGTGGTTCGGGACGTACGCTTCCAGTATGTAGTAGTAACCCCAGTGTAACGGCCAGTTTACTGTAGGCGGACCGCTCCTCTCTAGGGATAAATCGTTGCCCGCCCGTTCGTCCTTCTCAGCCATGCAGGATCGCCTTCGCCCGTTGCCCTTGTTCTCGCTGTGGCACTTGATGCCGCGAAGGCGAGAGTCGATAACCGGGTGCATGGCATTCTACCACAACTGGCAAGTCAGGCATGTGCTGGTGACGTTTACATCGAGTAGCATTGCGTGCCGAAACGGCTGCTTGAGAAAGCTGTGCCCTCCCGGGCCCAATAGCGCTGGACTGAAGCAAGGTTGGACATCGTCAACCGGCACTGGGAGACGGCAGTATTCCTCCAAGCACTACACTCCAACACTCAACTCGAACAGCATGTGCTAGGAAGGAACTTCTCTAGATGAAGGTCGAGTGATGCAAATAATATCAAATACTGGGTAAAAAAGCACCCAGGAAGAACAGGGTTACACTGCCCATATTTACAGCTGGTACTTGAATAGAGGTGACCTGTCACCCATCTGCTCCAGCTGCTCCTCAGAGTATTTCGCCCTGACATCCGCGTCGCTCAACAGCGCGTTCGCCTCGTTCCTCCTATGCAGGAAATACTCCAGCGCCAGTACCGAGACAAGACCCGCCGCCCCGAACGCAAGCGAATTCCCGTATCCCGTGGGGTACTTGGGCGCCTCGTCGGCCTTGTAGATGTACGATCCCACGACGCCGCCGATGTTGCCCGCGCACACGAGGTAGCCGATGCTTACGGCGCGTTTGGTTGGGCCGGCCTGGTTGGCGACGTTCCAAGCGTTCACGCCCGGGAAGATGGGGTACATGCCGAAGCAGGCGAGGCAGACACAGAAGTAGCAAAGGGCGATGTTGTTCTGGATGTCAGCCGCCTTCGTAAAGAGCACGGTAAAGGCAACGACGACGCAGCATTGCGGGCCGAGGATGAAGGGCGCGCGCCAGCGGAAGCGGTCGGCGAGGAGGGACAGCACGTAGGCCGAGATAGCGCCGCAGGCGTAAGGCGGGATGGTGAGCAGCTGCGCCGTAGCCGAAGTGAAGCCCATGGACTTGACGATGGTAGGCATGGTGAACTTCATGGCATAGTTGGGGACGGCCTGGGACCAGTTGGCCAAGATAAGGAAGTACATCTTCCAGTCGCTGGCGACGGCCCAGAAGGCGCTGAGGCTAGATTGCGGCTTCTCCGAGGACTGTGACTTGTGACGGACCAGCTGACGGAGCTCGAGGTAGCGGATCTCGTCAGGCGTCAGCCAAGTGGACGACAGGGCAGGAGAGTCAACGAGAATGAAGAAGCACGCAATGCCCATCACCACGGTGGCAAGGCCCTCCATGATGAAAATCCAGCGCCAGCCGCGGTAGCCGCCGATGCCGCTCATCTTGGCCAGGCCAAAAGCCAGCAGGCCTGAGAAGGCGCCTCCGGAGGCGGCAGAGGTGTACAGCAGGGCGATGCGTGTCTGGGTCTCGTCGGGGAGATACCATTTTGAGATTATAAGGATCGCGCCAGGGAAGAAGCCCGCTTCGAACAAGCCGAGTAGAAAGCGGATGGCGCAGAGCTCTCCGAAGTGGTTGATGAACCCGGTGCAGGTCATGACGATGCCCCAGAGCAGGACTAGTGTCGCGATGTAGTACGAGGGCCTCTTGAACTTGTTCAAGATCATGTTGCTAGGTACCTCTAGATAGGCCACGTCAGAACAGCGGAACACAGATCGTTAGGCATCTACGAGGTGGATGGGGCAGACATACCTGCTAAGACGTATGGGATGAAGAAGATCGATAGGGCGATGTTGTACTGATTCCCGGTCAGTTTGAGGTCTGGGAGTATCCCCTCAATCACGGCATTTCCTAGCCTAGATGTCAGCAGGTGTCTGTCGACACTGGAATCAGAGAGAGAGAGGGCGAGGCTGGCCTTACCAATGTTTGTCTTGTCTAGGTATGCGAGGAGGTATAAGACGAGAAGGACAGGCACAAGCCGCAGCTAAAGAGTCATGTCAGTGTCGGGTTCTCGGACAAGGATGATAAAGTGTAGTCTTACATCGATCTTGCGAATCACTTTCTTCCTCGAGGCTTCAGAGAAGTTGGCGAGGAACTCGGCATCTTCACGCTTCAGGCCCTGGAAGTGACCAATGTTTGCCTGTTCGGTATGGGCGTAGTTCATCTTTTCTGACGATGTAGCCTCCAAATCTGACTGTTCCAACGAAATGCGCTGGACGGCCATGGTTGTCATGTTGTGTCGTGGCAAAGTAGATTGCCAGAAGCTGTAATGATTCTGGGGTGGAGAGGTTGGTCCTGATGCACATAGGGTTATTATAACTTCATGTCGATGCAACATTAGGATTGGTTTCTTTATGTAGACGATCTTCGTCCCAGCGGCTTGGAACCATGCTTCCCCACGGGGTAGAGGATTGCGCGGGAAAGCTGTGAGTTAGAGACTGGCTGGCCAGCGTACGCCAAGTGCAAAAGCCGGTCGAAAATTGAGTCGCCCTTGGTTTGCGGAGAAGGGCACATTACCGGACTTGCGGAAAAGGGATATCTGCTGCCGGATTCTTTTCCGGACGCAAAGGTGCGATCCGTTTGGTCAGCGTTAGCGTCTCTTAAAGTCGCCACTGCCTAGCCCCGGATTCCTGAAAAGGCCCGGATTCTTGACAACCATAACCCGGGTTACACGTAGTCTCGGGGTCTTCCTCTAGAAACCATGAGGCCGGCAATCGCTCCCGTCTCTTTTGCCGTCAACGGTGACCGCCGGTGGCTCTGTCGCCAACCGTCCGGAGGCCAATGTCGCGGATATTAGTCCGTTCTGGTTGCGGCACTGCCGACCTAGCTGTCTACTACACTCAAAGCAGGATATAAAGACAATGTGATGGTTGATTGGAAAACAAAATTCGAGATCAGCATCCAGCATCAAGCTTTAACATACTTTACCTTGTGTTCATTAGCAGAACCACAGTTTCCTCTGACCTTGAGTGAACACTCAATACCACATCATACTGCTCAGTTTCTCTGCGGCTGGAACTTGACACAGTCTCATTCCGCAACCTTTTCGTCAAGATGAACGGACACACCAACGGGCATACTAATGGCCATGCCAACGGGCACAGCGCCAGTCATGGTGCAGTGGGTTTCGACATGCGCGGCCTAACCCCGGCCCCGGTCACGCCCTTTAACGAAGACGGAAGCGTCGACTACGACGCCATCCAACGCCTCGGGTCCTGGTTGGGCAGCATCCCCGGTGTCAAGGGCCTCGTCGTCCTCGGCCACGCCGGAGAGGGCACATTCCTCACGCCTGAGGAGCAGACAGCCGTCATCCGTGCCTTCGTCAAGTCTGTTGACGGCCTTGGCGTCCCCATCATAGCCGGCATCACCGGCGAGGGCACCGAGGTGGCCGCCCTAGAGGCCGTTCGCGCCCGCGAGGCGGGTGCTGCCGCGGGCCTTCTCTACCCAAGCCATGGCTGGCTCCGCTTTGGCTACCAGCCGGAGGCGCCGCAGGACCGGTACCGCCGAGTCTATGAGGTCAGCGGCCTACCGCTGATCTTGTTCCAGTACCCGGACAACACAAAGGCCACCTACAGCTTGCAGACAATGCTAGATATTGCCGCGCTGCCCGGCGTGTTTGCCATGAAGAACGGCGTGCGCAACATGCGTCGCTGGGATACGGAGATCCCCGTGATCCGCCGGGAGCGCCCAGACCTCCAGATCTTGACGTGCCACGACGAGTACCTGTTGCACACAGTCTTTGACGTTGACGGCATGCTCGTGGGCTACGGTAACGTCGCGCCAGAGCTACTCCTGGAGATGATCGAGGCGGGCAAGGCTAAGGACTATCGGCGGGCGAGGGAGATCCACGACACGCTGCTCCCTGTCACGAAGGCGATCTACCACCGAGGCTCGCACATGGAGGGCACGGTGGCGCTGAAGCATGCCCTGGTAGCTCGGGGTATCCTCAGCCACGCCACTGTGCGGTCGCCGCTGCTGCCCCTTGAGGAAGGCGCTGATTTGGAGGTCTATGCGGCAGTAAAGGCATCACGCCTTTCCAAGGTGGTGTAGGACAAAGGAGATTGGACTGCTGGTAGTGATATTCATAGTTTAAATGTGTGCCTCGAATCTTGAACCCTTTACTCGTTTCGTTTCGGCTTAAGTTAGCTCTGTGTAAACAACTTAGCTCTATCTCCCAATGTGTCACTGTGTCAGTCAGAGACTTCTAGATTATTTCGATATACGGTCCAGCCATGATTACACAACAGCTGATATTGGCTCTGTAGTCTGTTAAACAGACAAGCTGTCAGTGCTGTGCTGTGAACTCGAAACTCCCGCTTAGACTCTAAATGTGTTTCTTATCTTACTATGGGACGATTGGCTGGTTGAATGATGATCGCGCCGGGTATGTATGTCCACCCTTCTACACTATGTTGCCAGCCTCCATACGGATATCTATTCCAGTCGGCTGACGAGGAGCACTTGGCTGTTGAACTCCCCGGCGTTGACAAAGCTGAGCTGGTCGCCATCCTGACAAACCACCATTGGCGTCAAGGTTGCGACAACCCTCCAACCCACTCCGGGAAGATGGACGTGAAACTCGTCAGGCGGCATCTGGAAAGTATGCACGACGACAAGACCAAAGTCCGCTGTGGCCCGAATAACTCCCTGCCATCCGGTGGGATGTCGCCAGCTGGGTCCTATCTGCCCAACAATTCGGCTCCTCCCCTTTCGGATTGCCGGAACAGCCTTTTTATACATCTCAATCGCCTCCTTTACAAACCCAAGCTGCCCTTCGTCCAGGTCAAGAACGTCCCCGGACAGACACATTCGGCCCAAGAATGTCGCTGCTAGACCATACCCCATGCGCCGTCTAGAGTCATCCTTGTGCAAAACAGCCCAGATCTGACTCTGCTGCGGCAGCACAAGACGGTGCAGCGCCGCCGCAACGATGGGGATCTCGACCGTCTCGTGCGCGTCAGAGAAACTGCTCATAGCGCTGCGCTGCAGTAGAGATGCCTCCAGCCGATGTCCTCCCGCCGAGCAGATCTCGATAACCAGGTCCGGCAGGGCTTTGGTGATGCGATCAAACATGGTGTGCGTGCCTTCACCGTGGCGCCGCAGGCCTTCGCCCAGTCCGTCGGGGTGGTCCACCCCGAGACCTAATGTCTCGCTGTAATCGATCTTGAGGTATCCGAATCCGGCTTCGCGCAGGAGACGAATCACCCTATCGTCAATGTACGTTGTTACATACGGGTCGTGCAGATTCCATCCTCGGCGGACGCCCATCGTGAGAGTATGGCCATCCCGAGTCAGCAGGTGGTCGGTGTCATGAAATGCAGCAGACTGTTCCGCCACGTGTTCCGGTTCCATCCAGAGACCCGGAACAAGCCCGCGTTCCCTGATCGCAGCAGCTGTGGCAGATAGCCCCTTTGGGAATCTGCTCGGATGGGCTTGCCAGTCACCCAATGCTGTCGACCAGTGTGCGTCAGAACTGACAGGCATATACCAACCGGCATCAATCACCAAATATCTCACCCCAAGCGGTGCAATCTTGTCAGCGATCGCAAGCAGCTGCTCTTCCCTTGGCTCTCCCCAACTTGTACACCAGTCGTTATAGACGACAGGCAATCCCTTCTCAATCTCCGGCAACGCTTCAACAGCCGGAACATCCACACTGACCAACTCCTCACAAGCCTCGTCTACACTCCCCGCCACGCACGTCACCCAGGCCACCGGAGCCTTAAACTCCTCCCCCGGTTCGACAGTCTTCATCCAATGCCCAAACTCCCGATCCGCCAAGCCCCCGGACAGCACGACGTCATCGAACCGTCTCCCGACCTCCATCTGCCAGCTTGTCGGGACAGCCAGTCGTGCTCCCCACACCACACCAACTTTTATGTCCTCCAACAGCGCAGTAGGGAACCATCCCCTAACCGGCATGCTCCCAACCTGACCGAAACGCTCCGACAGCTTAATCCCTCCGGCCCAGACTCTTTCAAGATGTAAATGTTCAATCGAATCCGTTACCATTCGCCCCTCCGCCGACCAGGCTGCCCTGAACCTGTGAACCACGATCCGTTCCGGCGCATCATCGGCCGCATATGGTGTGATCCCACTCAACGAGAAGCTCGTCAGCAGTTCCAGCCTGATCTTGCTCCCACTCCCATTCCTGAATAAAGTCTCGCTCCTCAACACGCCCTCGCCCGCAACACTCAACCGATGCTCAATCTCCAACCCCCTCCCGTCTGCCAAAACCGTGACCACGATCCCACCATCGACCTTGTGCTCCGCCAGCTTAAATCTCTCAATCGTCGTCGCCCACATCAGCGTTCTGCCCGGTCCAAACTGCCCCGTCTCATCATCGTCGGAAATCTTGACGTGCACGAGCGGCTCGACAACGATGGCCTTGCGGGCGCGATCGTGTTCGCGGTGGCGGGCCCAGCTCTCAGCGGCCATTGTGGCGCGCCGGGAGGCCAGGTCCGGCCGAGAGGTGGGGTACAGCCATAACCCCACTTGGCCGGTGCCGTTGCCGCGGCCGTCGGCGGAGTCGGTCACGTAGCGGGCTGTTATGGAGCCTAGGATATGCTCGGAGAGGATAGGCAGTGGTGACATGGTGAGGTTTGGCGGTTGTTCTTTCTCTTTGATTGCATTTGCGCTTTTGGGGTTTCGATGCTCATTTGACTTCGTAAACATGGGAACAGTCGAAGATTCCTGCATGCGATTTGAAACCCCAGCTCGCAAGGTAAAGGGCGTCGTAATCAAAGCCGCGATCGGAGGCCGAGGTCGCCGGGTGAGACGAAAAGGTTTGGGAGAAACAAGTTGGAAAGAAGGTACGCTGCGTCACATATCTCTGCCGACGCCTCGCTCAGATCCCTGTGATATACTCCGCCAGACTCTCCGACATCTCTAAGCTTTTGTCATCACTAATCCCAGCACTGTAACTCTCGCTCCTAAATCCACCATATCATTGGACTGCATCATGGCTGGGATTAGGGTCCAAACAACCTTATCAAGATTATGCTTCCAGTAATGCAATGAACATGGGAACTGAGTCATTCTTGAACGTTCACATCCTCACTCTTCGTCCATAACACATAGAGGGTCGATGTCATCGTATCCAACGTGGCATTTCTCTCATGGCTAAGCACGTGGGTCGCTACAGTTAAGAGACGGAATGTCTGCATGGGACACTGGAACATAAGTGCCGGTGTCAAGCCAGGGCTGGACACCAGCTGCAGTGTAGGCCAGTCGTTGTTGTTGGAATTGACCATCTCTCAACCAGTGATATTTTAGGCGGATGCCCCTCCTCGACACCGCTTGGATCAGTCCTACCGCTGTATCGATTGTTAGCCCCAATAAGAGGATGAGAAGCCCGAGTACTAGACAACGATCAAGGAGGCTTAGTTGAAGTTTCGAGCTTCAACGGCATTGCGGAAACGCTGACGTTGACAGTTGGCGATCTTGGTCGTGGTATTATACCGGATCCTGAACTTTCTCATCGACGGGTCCTGTGGTCCAGTGACTCCCTCCAAAAGCCCCATTTGCAGCAAGATGAGGCTGATGGAGAACCAGCGGCCGACCTCGGCCCGCCACTGGGCCACAGGGAGCTCTGCATGCTGTGTGCCCTCCCAGACTGTCTTGGATGCCAGGAGGACATCGCCAGGAAGCTTGTCAACGAAGAAGCCAAGGCTGAAGCCAGTGGTTGCGTCAGAAATTCGACGTGCAGACGCTCTTTGGTCGGGACTGAGCTCAAGACGAGAGTAAAGGGCCGTGAAATTGGTATCCTGGGTGTAGTAGGCGCACCGGGCCTGGAGAGGGTTGCACAGTTCCTGCTCCTCGATGCATCCTAGTATCGATGGCAACCACATTTCCCGCGACTTGTACAGCGTAACAGACTCATTCCTGAGTTGGAAGACATCAGGAGTACGGTTGGTGTAAAACCAAGGGTCGTCTGTCCGGCGATAATAGAACATAAAATCGTCGGTCCGGAAGAAGATAGATGCTTGGATATCAGAGCGATTTGTGATGCTTGGATCCGGCTGCCATCGCGGAATTCGCGGTGTGTAAAACAGTGCTCTGTCGCGTGAGATTAGAACAATGTCATGTTGAAACACCGCGGTACAACTCTCACGTCACCTTATATCCCCCCCATGTACTGTTCGTGAGCGTGACCTTGAAAGTTTCGTTGGACCCCGTGCTGAGCGGTCCGTAGTAGTAGCCAACCTCACGCACTTGCGATGCGTTTGTGTCGTTAATGTCGCAGAATCTCGTCCCCTCGCTATCAAAGTAGCAGCGACGAGTAGTCTGCATTGGAGAACAAGTCATGAGTTTGCGGTACTTGACCCTGTCCGCCAATGGTGCATTGATACCGAGCTGATTGTTGGAATCAATGCACCCGGTATCTAGGCTTACAGGCGTGTTGTTAGCTCTGATACACAGCCCTGCATCAGTGAAAGGACAAGCAGCATCTTGCATAGTCCAGTTCAGTCGGCGGGTGGGCAGGGTGAGGCAGTCGGCCGAATTCGTTACCCCGGCGTAGCACTGTCGCTCGTAGATAGACGCAGCCTCCCAGCGGTTCCTCCAATGCTGCAGCCACATTGCCTGTTTTTCAAGAACAGAGCTATCGAGTCCCTGGAATCCGCAAGCCACATGCTGTAGCAAAAGCTGATCGCCCGCGGTCGACCAGATCTTCGATGTAAACAGCTGCGCGGCGGACCAAACCATTACAGAGGAGAGGGCGATGAGCATCGCCGGCAACCCCCGTCTTAACGCTGCTCCGAGCCCTATATGACGTCGCCATCCAAGCGCAACCCGAACCATCAACCATGTTGCGTGAGCGTGGCTGTTGCCATTCCGAAGAATCGTTTGGATCTGTTGGCCGTATGCATCTTGATCCTCCGTGACGGCGCGGGTTTGGTGGAGAATGAAGGTGACAATATTCCAGGCCTGTCCGGCAACAAAACCGACAAAAATTACCAAAGCCGCAGCCAGGAAGCCGGCATTCTTCTCATCCAATGTGAGCGTCAACACCCCGGTAAGCTCGTTCCGCCACACAGTGCTGGAGGTGCGTTGATCGAAAGACATGGTATGGAAGATCAAACTCGCATAACCGGTTGCATGATCAAAGAACACATGAATTGAGCAAGAGTGACGGGGGTTCCGGGGTTCTAATACTGGATTGAAAAGGCACAAGTAGCTGAACACCCGCCAAGGCAGCCTGCAGGACAACCCAATGCCAATATCGACTACTAGCGGTTATAAACCGCCATTGGCTGTCTCATCTTGTGTGCGGCAAGCCTCCTACGTAGTAGGACAGTGGTACGAAGCATCTTTGTCGGAGCCTGACGCTCGACTTAATATCGGTCTTGCTTAAGCAAATGTCTGCAACAACTCCTCCAGGCTTCGCAGGTCCCCTCTGTGACACTAAGGCTACATCTGAGCATTTCAAGTATACGTCATTTTGATGACCAGCAATCTGGGATTCAATGTCAACAACGGAAGTCATGTGAAGTGCCATCGTTACATAGGGCACGTCGTGCAGTATCCATGAAGCGAAGTTCGGCTCCCGAGTCCCCAAACCAGCCCGTCCGGCCGCAACTCAATGAAACATTTGCTAGCAACCCACCACTGCTGGACACGGGCCAATGGCGTCAGATATGGTGGTACACTAAAGAGCAGAGAACAACAAAGCCCGGTCTGGGACAGGGGTGACAGTCTTGCCTCAGGATACAGGATTCCCGAACGGAGTCCCAGGGGACGCCTTCGCACAGCAATGTCATTTCGTCAACGCATTGGCCTTCAACTCTTCATCGAAGGCGCCGAGAAGGGGGTGATGTCATGCCCTGAAAGCATGGCCAAGTCCGTAATTGCGGCCGGCGGCATAGCGTGCTGCTCCTCGCCAGTATTGGCTATGACGCCTATATTGCGAACTGGGCCTGATAGTTTCCGAGGATGATCAACAAATAATTGTAGAAGTTAGCAAGACCAGCTCGGGCAAAGCTACACTCATTCTTGGCGACATGTTCGAAGACGGATAGCTCACCAGGCTTGGCAATTGCCACCGCAGCTGATTGCGTAATCCCGAGGCTGATTAGATATTTACGCCGATTATGGACATTGTCTTAATCTTCTATCCCGCTTCAAGGTGCTCTACTGCAGAGACGGGTTACCAAGACGGAGGGATAGTTTGCATCTGGATTACCAAGTTGTCATTCAAAACCGTCATAGTAGGTGACAAAGCATGGGTTAAAGTAACTGCCTCTCGTGGACATCTGAGAGGCCAAGATAGCAGGTATAAAAGGATAGACATCGAAGCATGGTTCAATCGACGAGGGCATTCGCTTTCGACACACTTACCAGCTTTTCTCCTGAGAGATACAACAAGAGACATTGGTTCTTCCGCTTTCAATAAAAATCGCAACACTCTTATACGCCTTACGAACATGGCGCAAGTATCGAACATCCTCATCCTTGGAGCCAGCAAGGGCATTGGACTTGCTCTGGTCAAATACACCGTGTGTCAACAGTCCGTCTGCCGAAGATAACGTGTTCAGTCTAACCTGATGGATAACAGTTAGCGATGTATCCCTCTGCAAGGATATACGCAACGGTTCGCCCCGCCTCAGATGCGACGCAATTGCGGACGCTCGCTAGTCAGAGTGGCAAGCATGTTGTTATCCTCGAGGCGGACACAACAGATACGGCATCTGTTGAGAAGCTGAAGGAAACTATCAGCAAGTCGACTTCAACGCTGGATCAAGTAATCTACAATGCCGGAGTCCTCAAAGGGTTTGCTCCCATCTCGCGAGCTGAGATTCACCATCTCAAGGAGAATATGGAGGTCAATGTGTACGGCGCACTTATTGCAACCGTCGCGTTTTACCCCTTTGTGCAACGATCCGCAAACAAAAACAAGGTCTTCGTGCTTGTCGGCAGCAGTTTCGGATCCGTTAACACGGCTACGGAAAATTTCGAGATGCATAGCCAGGCTTTCGGGATACCAGGGACGAATCCAACAGCGTTATATGATATTTCCAAGGTTTGATCCCGTCTATATTGAAACAACACATTTGAAATACTGACCGTGGCGGCTATAGACAGCAGAAGAGAGGCTCCTCCTTGAACTCGACATGGAACTTCGGCCACAGGGAGTCCCAATGCTCCTCGTGCATCCGGGTCTGCCCCGGACCGATTTGAACCCTTTCGGCACCATCACGGTTGAAGAGAGTGCAGAAGGAGTGTACGTTACCCAGTCTTTACAACATGCATCTGTACGCTAACCTTTAGAAGGGTCCGTGTCCTCAGAGAGTACAATATCGACCGGAAAGAGAGGTTCCTAGACTACCAAGGCAAAGAGGTTCCCCTGTAACGGCTTCGTTTAAGTGGAACAGGCATCGCCGCTATAGATATTCGTCAAGGAGACGCTATGTTTCAATGTTGCCAGGTACCGTGTCGGTGTCACAGCTACTCGGCTTGATTAGAATATCTGTATTTAGCTGGTTGCACACGTACTTGGCGCTGGCTTACACCGGTCCTGACTTCGTGCCAAGAAGCTCGGGATGTTTACTATGCACTAGAGGTAGTCTTGGCAAGATTGCAAATCAGACTGATGCTTCGTCACTGCATGTGTGGCAGTATCCGAGAAGTTTAGCGAATGTCATATAAAAGCACACTGGCATGCTTAACGCGTTAAAAACATTGTAGGAAAGTCAACAGGTTGTATTCCCACTTACAATTCGAAGTATACGCTGTTAGTCTACTGGCAATGAAGCTCTGAGCAGCCTGATGCTAACCGGTCTGATGCCAATTGCAGAGCCGCTAACTCGTGTTACTTCTTTTGCTATGACATTGTCGGTTGTACTTGCCTCTCGGGACTTCGGTCCGCTTGGCAGATGGAGTGCACAAACGTAGAGGTCTCTCTCGAGACGTCCACCTGCTTTGGCTCCTCACAGGTTTGTCATGCGGCACCACTCGTATCCTACAACATTATTCGAACAACACATGAAGCAGTTTTGCCCGACACAGAGCTCTCCAGGCGCATCAGATGCCCATGGGCTTCACATATTAGTTTACATAACCAAGACTGTTAATCTCTGGTTCCAGGATGCGAGGGTCATGGGGATAATCTCCAGATGGGGGAGGGCAGGCATCTGGCTGGGCGCCAGCCGGGGCTAGATAGGGGCACCGGAGAGATATGCTATGGTCGGCAATATGTGTGGTCGCGGAAACGGTGTATTGGGTGCTGCGCTTCGGTCAGGCCCGGGAAATAGGTGCTGCGCAGCTAGCGCCGCTGAGCAGCCGACAGCCGACCACTGACAGGCCTCCGGAGAGAACCGGGCTTCGCAACAGTTGCACGCTCCCTAACAACCGTCCTGGCCGCCTTGTGCTGAGGTGTCTGCCCCCGGCAAATAAGACTCGTCCTCCAGGCCTGATCTTCATGTAGCCGGTACAGTACTTGTGGCCAGGGGGGAAGTTGAGTTTGGTCGGGTTGAGTTCTTTCTACCGCCCCGGCCGAGATCACCACCGGAGGGACCGGCTGTCTGGGAGATGTTGGTGAAGATTGATGGCTGAGAGGCTATGAGGATAGCTTGAGATAAGGTAGTTTAAAGGTAGCCACTTTCTGTAACTCCAAGGTCGATGCGCGTGCGTGGCGGCAGGTTAGTGGACTAACCTCGATAAGGGACGCGGATCATGGTATGGAAGAGGAGGAGCTTCGTGTTTCCAAAAGGGAGAATTCAAGTGGGGGAAGAGCCCACACGAGTCCGAGAGGCCAGTGACATATTTGGTACAGATGAGTGCAAGTGAAAAGGAAACTAACGTCGGTCATCATGGTTCAAGTTTGAGGATTTGCGGTTGGTATCTAGTATTCTACGTCGTGATCTTGCCACAGTGACTCAGTGAGTATCAAAACATAAAGACAACCGCAGCCCCAACCTCTGGATGGCTAGCTGCAAGTTCCACCGCCTTTTCATGCTCCTCCAACCTAAACCTGCCAGTGATATCCACCCCCAACTGCAATTTACCGGTCTCGGCGAGCTTTATCAGCGACCTCATGTCTTGCCGCTCATACATGTACTGCCCCCTGATTGTCAAGTTGTTCCATGCGACATGCGCATATGACACCGGTATGTCCCTCGGAACAACGCCCATCAGCGACACGCGGCCGTACGGCCGGACAGCCATGAATGCGCTTCGAAAGTGATTGGAGTTGGCGGCCTGGGCGGGAGAGATGTCCAGGTAGGCGTCGGCGGGGCCAAACTGCTTCAGTGCCGCCGTGTCCTTCTCAACGTCCCCGGTATTGACCACAGTCACAACTCCCGGTAGTTGAGGGATGGCGTCCACATTTCGGCTGTATGCAATGACTCTGGCGCCCATGGCCACGGCGACCTGGACGGCGGCGCCGCTAAACATGCCCGTCGCGGGACTCACTATCACAGTCTCGCCGGCCTGCAAGTTGATCCCCCGAAAACCGCCATAGGCAACAATTTGTTTGGACAGCGAGAGCAGGTCCTCGTACGAATAGCCTAGCTCCCTACAAAGACCATTCTCGTTCAAGGCGTAACAATTCTCCAAAGGCGCGCGACAGTACTCGGCATAGGAAGCCATAGACCAGTTGTCCGCCATAAACTTCTTGCTGGCTGCCGTCGGACCATCAAATGTGCCCCAAAGGATCTGGACGTCGGGGTTGTCGCGGGCGCGGATGAAGGGCTCGATCGTGACCAACTGGCCTTCTTCCAAGGAGGTGGTGTCGGGTCCGATGGCAGCTATTCGACCTATGGCCCGGCTGCCGGGCACAAGATTTTTGGGAAAGGTGAAGAAGATGCCTGAAAGTATGTGGCGCAGGGCTGGGTCCACGGAAGCCGCGAGGACCTTGATGACGACACTGCCGTGCGTGGGCAGAGGAGTTGGGACGGTCTGTAGTTCCATGGGTTGGCCGGGCTCGGCACAGACGAGAGCCTTCATTGTCGAGGGAAGAGCCATGGTGAAATTTGGAGGATTAGGAATGAGACTGGTTGCTAACGTGTTGTATGATGGGACGTTCCTCTTAACATCGGCTTGAGAGCCATCTTATATCTCATTCCTCGACACATTCTTCGGACTTAGGTTCCGGACATACTTGAGACGGTTCCTGCTTCTGTGAGGTGATAGCTAGAGATGGAGGGGAGTGCCGCCGTCGTTTCCAATACTCTAGTCCGGGCTCGCTACCAGGGCCCAAGACGGAAAAGAGATAGAGTGCTAACAAAACAGGGGTTAGTGTCATGAGAGAATACGGTCTGAGGTTAGCGCATCTGCACCAGGGACCAATCAGGCCAGCTGCTTCACACGCTAATCGGGATCGGCCGAGCTGGCCGTCGATGATAGATGTCCTGACTCCACCTTCGACCTCATTCTCTTGTGACTTCATCGTTCAACTGTCGCGTCACTCGTCAAATCTCGCGCTCGGTCTATTCCTTATTTCCATATACACTCTCCGCTAGGAATGTCCTCGCCATCCGTGCATGTCCGTACACGGAAGCCCCATGCCAAGTCTCGCCGGGGCTGCCGCAACTGCAAGATTCGACGAGTCAAGGTAAGGCAACATACCTTCTTCTGGGCAGCTTCTGATTTCAGGCCAGTGCGATGAAGTCCGTCCTTCGTGTAGAAGGTGTAAATCCTTCGGCGTGTCGTGCACCTATGACCGGATTTCGTCCGAGCTTCAGCCCTTTGACGAGGCCGCTTTCAGTGTCCATTTGCCTACAGTCTCTCTGAATCAGACCGTCTTGGGGCTTCTGAACGACAACCTCCGCGAGGCTAGACAGCTAGATGGCGTTGACCTCGCCCTCCTTAATGTGTTCCATGAGAGGAGTGCCCTCACCCTCGGGGTCGACAGCACACGGCACATCTACCAGCGCGAGGGGCTGAGGCTGGCCATACAGGTGTGTATGTCAACCGAGCACTCCTGACCTAAGCTGACATCCCAGCACCCATTCCTGATGCACACAGCGCTCGCGCTCACCATGATGCACAGCCGATCCGATGATCTGTTCTCGAGGCAGACGGCCCGGGAGGCCCATCACTGGTACATGGGCGCGTCGCAGTACAACAGAAAGCTGACTGACCCAAATCTGACGTCGTCGGAGCGAGATGCTATCTGGATGACGGCAGCCATGCTGGGATGCACCACTTTGGCACATGTAGATGCCATGGATCCGGAACTGTCGTGGCCCCTGAAGAAACCCGATCATACAGATCTGCAATGGCTCAGTCTCAGCCACGGCAAGAATGAGGCTTGGGTCATTGCCAACGTCTCCCGAGCCGACAGCTCATTGCGCGCCTTTGCTAAAGGGCTGGCGGTGGATGACTTTGTCATCAAGACAACCGACGAGGAAGCACTCAAGGCGTTGCCAGAGGAGATGACCTTACTCTGCTCTTCTCCAGAGTACCACAACGCCGTGGCCATGTTAGGTCGCCTGCTTCCGGTCAAGAGCTGTCAAGACAACATCCTCAAGTTCTTTGCTCTTCTGGGACACATGACGTCCGAGTTCCAGCAACTGCTCCGGCAGAGGGAGCCGCGCGCCGTTCTCATCATGCTGTGGTACCAGACGCTGCTGGGCGCCGGCAACGACGTACAGTGGTACACCCGGAAGCGCACGATGGTGGAAACAGAGGCTATGATATGCTACCTCGAGCGATACCACAGTCACGTACCGGGAATGGACAAGCTGCTGGACTTCCCGAAGAGGGCGAGGTGGGCACGCGGTCCGGTCAGCAGCATGGCAACGTTCCCTGGTGAAAGGCATCCTTTGGGGATTAACGACGCCTCCATCTCTTGGCAATGTCGTCTCAGCCATGGTGCACGTTACAGTGCTTGAGCATGATGCATGCCTCTGCAGAGTGCATTCTAAAGCATGCTGCCTGTATGAAGCCTTTACCATGCGCCGAAAGGAGATAGCAGCCAATGCACGCGCGTCCAACCATGTGTATTTCCGGCGGCGGTGGATGGGCAGGCTGTACCATGACGCCAGGCCAGGCAGCCATTTATGCCAGGACGGTATAACATGTATGATCTGGGTGGATTATGCCTCGGCGGTGCGGCATTTGTCGAGAATGACTGACGCGTGTGGTGGGCGCGGGCCGAGAACATCTCGCGAGAAGAGGCGTGGAACGGAGCTGATTGTATCCGTGTGTCTCCGGCTTTGCTGGGCATTGATGTCGAGGTCACGTGGTGCGGTATCAGACGACGATGAAACAGGACCGGACACGGAGTGATAATGTCTTCCGGCACTGTGCGAGCTTAAGGTTGGTCGACCCGCGTTAGCGGTTTTTGAGTTGTGGGGCCCCGGCGTCAGATGCTGAAGCTAGGCAAGTCGCAATTGAATCAAGCATGCCGATGATGAATGAATGTCGCAGTTGCCCGATATCGATCATGACCTTTCAACTTGCAGCTGCTTTCTTTGACGAATGCAAGCGTAAGGGAGGAGTGCCTTAATGAAGCATGACCTGTACCTCATCATAGGCCCCTTTCCTTTATCCCAGACTCCAGCGGCTGACGGTGGATCGATCGTTCCTTCTCAGGGGTTCAATTTAGGGTCGCAACTGCCCCTCGCTGCAAGGGCTCCACTGTTGTTCTGCGGATAAGGTATTCGTACCGCGTTGAGAGCTCCGATAAGATAACATGCACATGCATTCTCTACCTTGCAGTTCTTCGATTGTGTTGGCTGCTCTCCGTCAATGGAAAGGGAGGTAGAAATATGAAGGACCATGTTGCCTGCTTCCATTTGAGGTTCGTTCTTTGTCATGCTATTGCAGGTGCAACACGGCCAGCGATCTCTGACACCCGTGGACGGCCAATGGGCATTTTTGGATGATACGGCGTGGACCCCGGTCTTCCTTCATTGTGGCGGGGTTTCCCCTGAAGATGCCAAGACTTTGCTGTTGGCCGCTGAACGTGATCGTGAAATGCCAATTGCCACTGACGACGCCCAACGTCAACAAGCCGTGCAAGATGCCCAAGATGCCCAAGACGCTTCACTATCGGCTGGATGATAATCGAACCGGGTCAGAGCTATACAGAGGACATGAAACATGTTCAATTGTTCAACGGCAGCAAACCACTGCCGTGCATTATTACCAGTACTATCTATACGTACAGCAGACTGAAACTACATAAACGCCATCCATTTCCCGCCCTCCCAATGCATATGCGCCCCCTAGGAAAGCTTGGCCAACTTGACAGCGTACGCAACCGATGGCATCCTCCGCCGAAGTGCAGTGCAGCCCAGCAACATGAGGTAGTTGACCACGCACAGCCCAATAACCAGTCCGACGGCCGCCATGGTGAACCACGTCCAGGGGCGCGTGCCCAGCCACATCAGCGCATGAGCGTCGGCCCGGTGCCACGTGCTGCTCTCGAGATCGGTAAAGTACGGTGCCAGCTCGGTCGCATTGATCACCTGGATCGACGGAGAGGGCAGCGACGGCTGGTCCAGCAGGTAGTCCTTCACGACCAGCGTCAGGAACAGTGGTCCCGACGACAACATGATGTTGACGTATGGTTGTATGCGAGCCCAGAACCTCGTGACTCGGTAGTAGAAGGGCAGCTTGGAGATGGTCGAGGCGTAAACCGGGTGTCTGGCGGTCGTCACCATGAAGTCATTTGTAATACCCGTGGGCAGCGTAGACTTGTAGATGGAGCTGTGCGTGCCCGTCTCCAGCTGGTCGAGGGGCAGCGTCTGGTTGCACAGGGTGTCCATGTCGAGATAGATGCCGCCGTAATGGTAGAGGACAAAGTAGCGGATCGAGTCGGCGCGCTGGATGGGGAAGGCGTAGTTGTCCCAGCTGTCGAGGAACCAGGGGTAATCGGTGGCGATGAGCTGGCGGGCGGTTGCGTCCGTCCAGAGCTGATCTTGTTAGCGATGTCATGTCCTGCTGTTTCGCCGTTGAATGGTTTAACGTTGACATACCTTGTACTCAAAGTCGGAGTAGGCCTTCTTGCAGCTCCGTTGGGAGTCCACCCATTTGTCTGGAATTGTGGCATTGGCCGTCGTCTGGTGCAGGATCTTGGGTATCTTGCGCTGCTCGGTGTACGCCGGTGCGTCGTGTGATAGCACCAGGTTGGGCGTGAACAGCTCTTCGTTCCGGCGGAGGAGGGTAATCAACGGTTCCGTGATGTAGACGAGCAGGGCGACGATGATCAGGTCGATCAGCAGCAGATATGCCAGGACCTTGTTCCTCGGGAGCCGCCTTCTTGGTCGTCTCGGGGTTGGTGTGACCTGCTCTTCATCGTTGGGTGCTCCATCGGCCAGCAGCGAGATGTTCTCCGACATGTTTGGATCGTCCGTCAGGTAGTTCGGCGTCAGAACCCGTCAGTTACTTGTCTCCCAGCGGCATCGAGGGGCGGAATCTGCCGCTAGAAAAAGAAAAGGGGTGCACGGCTAATCGTTGGGAGAGAAGAGAGGTGGACGGTGGTATTGCTGCGATCAAGTTGTGTTTGACTCAGGGACGAGTCGCGGTAGAAAATTTAACGTGTCTCTTTTGTCAGAGGATTCATGTCGCGTTTTTTTGAGTTAAGGGTTGGACATGGAGAGATTGAGGTGGTACCTGGGGCTGCCGGGGAAATTGGGAAATTGGGAAAATCTTGGAAACGTCAAATTAAACTGCGCTAGCACAGTGTGAGTGGACGAAGCCTGAACCGCGGCACTCATCATGGGATGACGCGCGTTTTGTACGCTACGCCACCAACGGGGCAGTGCACTGTGCGAAGACTTCGGTTAGATACACGTGAGAAGCACGTGACTTGGGGAATCTCCATACACTCATCTACAACCACGCCTTCTCAACCGCTTGACGCAAATACACATCCTGTCCGAACACGTTCCTCAACCCCGGCGTGGCAACCCCCTCGCCGCGCAGCTCCTCCGTCGTCGTCCTGCTGTCGCTCCAAGCCGTCCCGAACGGTCGCAACCCCGTTTGCACATGTGGAACGCCGCCGAATCCTTCATTGCCAACCTGAAGGTCAAAGTCGGCAATCCGCGGTTGTTTGCGCAGCACTGATTCGCCTTGGAAGTCACCAAACCCACCGTGTTCGAGTGATACTGGCTGAAGGCTGAGGTGGTGGGCGTGATTGGAGGCGTCCCATCCGGCGTGATGGAGTTCGGTCTGCCAAACACGAGGCCACGCTCCGCGGCTGACGGTGTCGGCGTTCGATCTGTTGCTGCTGTTAGGAGATATACAGGAAGAGTTCAATGTTCCTGGGGACATACCAATTGTCCAGGGCGGAGCTGTTCCCGCCGCAGTTGCTCCAACCGGTCTCCCTGTCGACGCGGCGGGATGCTGCCATCGCGGGTCCCCAGCCGCTCGAGCCAGGCGCTGCGGGTTCGTTTGAAGTTCTCGCTGTAACCTCTCCGTCACTCTTTCCAGAGCGCGGGCATCCTCCTCCTCCTTGGCCTCCCCAGAGTTCATTTCGATGATCTGGAGAAAGGTATCGACGAGCTTCCGGATCATCTCTCCGGCACGGACGAGCTCCTTCGTCGCCATGCGCTTCAAGGTCTGACTCTTCTTCTTGTTCCGGCCGCGAGGGATCGTCTCTAGTTCGCCCGTCCACATCAAGTCGTCCACAAAGACGTTGTCGTCTGACAAGTAGAACTTGGTCTTGGCCAGGTGCTCGAGGTCGAGTCTCAAATGGTTCTGGATCCGCCCTGCATCGTCTATAATGTCCACTGACACAAGTCCACTCATCTCCTGCCGTATACGCTGCAACCATTGGACGAGATGCTGGGCAACGGGCTCTATCATCTCCTCGATCCTGGTGTAGAGCGACCCGCAATAGTGTCTGTGAAGCCGCTGCCTCGCCGCTTGGGGCTGTTGGATGTAGTCGACCACCAACACCTGGGTGCAGCGGATCTCGTAGAGGAGATGGTGGTGTACCTCGAGGAAAATGATGATGAACAACGCAAACTCTCGGCTGAGTTTCGCTGCGCATGCCGAAATGTCCAGAGCCTCCGGCGAGATGCCGACGCCTCGCATCTTCGCGCTGCCTCCTTTGAGCAACTTCTTGGCGTCATATACCTTATCCGATTGCGCGACTAGTCGGTTCACGATCTTGTCAAAGGCCTCGGTGCGGGTTGCCCACAGCCTCGACTCGTGATGGAACCGCTTCCGCACCCAGACGTACTCCATCCTCTCGAGCACCAGGTCCTTGCAATACGAATGGAGCAGCCCATGGCCAAGCTTCATCAGTTGAGTAAGGCACAACCTGAGCCATTCTCCGTGGGACTTGCCAAACACACGCCTTAAGTCCTTTTTGCGCATAAAGTCACGCTGGAGGCCTGTGAGCGTTCCCGCCAGTTTTAACGTCTGATGGCCGTACTTGGCAAAGTGGACGTCCCAGAAAGACTGGTCGTAGAACTTGGTAAACCTGTCGGTGGGCAGCAGAGTCATTAAGTCCTCAACAGGAAGAGCGGCGTCTAGGAGGATCCTTTCGTCATGGTGCGTTGACCTGTGTGGCCACTCTCTCATTGCCAGCCCAAGAGGGGTCAATTGGTAGTGTCTGTAGAGTAGTCGGTTCCCGCCGAATGCTGATTCCACACTGCCGCCAAAGAGCTGGTTCTCGAATGAGTGTCCGCATTCGTTCCGCGGTTCCTGCTCAAAGTATGGCTCGTGGTCGCTGTGTATCTCGTTCCAGATTTGACGGAGAGCTTCCATCCCTTCGTCAGACACGCCAAAGAGGGGAGAGGACGCATCATGGCAATCGCTCCTGGCTAGACCGGTCAAGATCGACACAGCGGCGTTGGCAGCGTGGGCCAACTCGTGAAGAAGCGTTGCTGCCAGCACCATTGTGCAGCTTGCCTTCTCCTTGAGGGAGATATCAGACAGCAAAAGAGGGTACAGCGCGTCCGCACTGACGTTGATGTGCATACCTGCGCTGCCCGGGTCCTCTACCCAGACCCTTTGCTGCCAGCCCCAAGTTCTGCTGTCGATAGGGGTGCCCTTCTTCCATTTCGGCGAACTTGACCCGATGTCGATCCAGAGGCGGTGCTTCATGAACTCCGCCACAGCTGCGGTGAGATTGTAGCCGAGGGATTCTAGCGTGCGGATGTGCTCCGACCCGGCATTTGCTGACGTGGTGAAATACAACCAGTCCGACTGGAACCCATTCGGCGCCCGAATGCGCTCGGGATCGAGCGGCTTCCTGCTTTTGGCGTCGAGCAGGGCAAGCCAGTACGGGTGGTCCGTGTTGAGGATGCGGGTGACGACTTGCAAAGCCGGCTGAATGGCCATCCAGACGTGGTCATCCTGCGCGCACCACTCGCCTCGCACCCCATCGAGGTTGTACAGGTAGCGAGGTGCCTCCTCTTCATCGCCGCGGTCGAGCGTGTCTAACCACCGCGGGCGGTCGACAAGTCTGCGCTGTCAGCCAGGTTCATTCTCAGTCGAGTTCGCCAGTCAGCGTATACATACGGATGCAAAGGGCCTTGAAGGTCATACTTGACCGGGCTGGGGTCGATGGAGTGGATGTCGTGGGCGAGTCGCTTGGGAAGTTAGCAAAGACACACGGACATGTACACTACACGGACGACTTACCTCGTCAGTCGTCACATTCGAAAAGGCAACCTGTTGAAGAGCGTCGTCCTGCTCGAGCAGATCCTGTAGCTGGAGGAAGGCCTCGATCTGTTCGTCGGGCTTGGTGTAGAGCAGTGAGTTGAGGTATCCCGAGATATCTCTGGGGTCCGCGTCCGGCAGGAACGTGCGGACATCCTTCACGTTGATGTAATCCTTCCGCCCGGTCGGCGTGTCATAGACGTGCGAAAGCTGCACCCGCCTCGTGGCTGACAGGGTTGGAGACATGCGCGAGCGTCCGTCTGTTCTGTTAGAGTGGATACCGAAGCGCTTCGCATAGGGCGTCGGATTCTTGTGAGCGTCTTGCGGGAGCAGAGCAGGCCGCTGCTTGTCCAACGGATGGACCTCGACCCATTCCTTCGGGACTCCATCCTCCTCAAAGATGTAGTGCTGGTCGTTCCATGCGGGATCACACCAGTAGGGAACCCACTCCACGTACTTCTTGACGCCGTCAAACTCCTTTCTCTTGGGGGGTGGCCGGAGAGGAGCGGACGTTGTTGGGGGTCGGGGCATCGGCTTCCTCTCTCCAAGGGCTTTCAGTGCCGCTTTCGTCGTAAGGTAGTCTACGCCGATGGCATCCCAATCGATGTCCACCTTTTCTTCGTCTTCGCTGGATGAGGTCGTTCCGGACGAGTTGGAAGATGCGTCCGACCCGGCGTCAGACCCATCGTCCGACCCGGCGTTCGATCTGTGTTCCCAGTCGTTCAAGTCCATGTCCATGTCGTCTGCGTGTTCTGCCATGATGTCTGCTCTGCGGTAGTGTTTGCCGAAGAGGAAAGAAACGAGAGCTTGCCACTAGACAATACGGGAGGCAGCTCATCCATAGATATCATCCTCGAGCTGTTGCTAACCTTCGACCTCGACGTGTCTTTGTTGTGACTGTAACAAAGAGTGTCCTCGATGTGGGTGTGTTCCGGTTGCAGAACAACCCTTTATCCATCGTTACGGAAGCCACGGACCGCATTTTATTCCTGGCAATCTTTGGAATACACCTACCTGTCAGGATGCGATACCAGACACCTTGCGGACGTGGTATCGCCAGCAGGGCCCTGCTTGGCTGTTGGCATGGCACCGTAAGGGAAGTCTTTGCTGTCATTTGGGTTCAGAAGCCCGGGTCTTTCCATCCTTGCTGCAAATGTCCGATCAACATCATGGAAGTAAGCTACTCCGGGACTGGAAATAGACAAGTGCTGCAGACAGTGAGGCTTTGTTGTCTCCGATCGCATCCGGAATTACAGACAAAAAAAGATGCTGACGGTCAAGAAGACTTACTACTGAAACTAGAAGTTGACAAACGGTACCAAGAGCGGCAGCAATGCTTAACCTGCCAAGCACGAGAACTACCGCCGGTGTGCCAAACATAGAACGAGGATCAGTCAAGATGTGCAGCCAACACCATCTTCACGCTCGTGGAAGCTGCCAATGACAGAATCGAAAATGATGACCCTGTCAGTTTGAGTTTGATCGAACTACCGCGATCTCGGAGGCAACATCGAGAACCAGTTCCACCACCACTGTAACGGTCGAAGAGATCGGTTGGGGCGCCATGTGGCCCGACCTTCCACATGCAGAAGGTGGCCGGTAGCATTGGAAATTGAAGCATCGCCAAGACCCATCCCCGAGATGCAGAGTAACACTACTTCCAACAATACTGTGACCCTAGCCATCGCGGACGCCCATGCGATAGGAAGCTCGCGAGAGGCAACACCTGCTGTGCCCTCCCAGTCCCATGGGAATCTTGAACCTGAAATAAGGATAGGCAGGAGAGTCAGGCGTGGTTAGATGGCGCAAACCGGCGCCAGGACAGACATGGAAGGCTCTCATGCGATGCAACTCCGTGATCTGCGGTGCCTGGGGCAAAATATCGCTGCCAGATATAAATACGCCATGGCCGGTCAGACTTCCTTTTCGGAAGCTTGTAAAGCACACAGGCAAGCACAATGCGTTCAGGTATTCTCGCCGTCTCGGCCCTCCTCGCTGGAGGAGCCGCCGCCGACTGTGCAGCCGACAACTGCCTTCGAGCTTTCCGTGCAACGCAGACCCCGGGTCGCTTGACGAGCGCCCAGGCCTTCTGCGCGACGTTCACGGCGACCAGCGTTGCTTCCACGGCTATCCCGACCTATGCTGTCAACAACTGCAAGGGTGACCTCTACTCCCGCGTGTCCAGCGCATGCTCGTGTGTTGCCCCTGTCACGACGTCGGTACCGACTCCCACAGCATCGGCATGCGCCCTTGTCAGCAGTTCCTGGTCCGTCCAGAAGGCTGCCGCAACAGGTAAGCCCCCCTCTCCGTGCCCAACGAAGTCGACTAACCTGGATCGTCCGCAGCCACGCCGACTGTCGCAGCAGCACTTGCCTACGAGTGTCTCAACTCCGTTCCCTTGAAGAAGGATGCGGCCATTGCCCTGGTCGACGCCATCGAGCCGTACCTCGAGTGGCAGAGCGATCCCGGCTACAAGGCAGACCCTCCCGCGAGCTACTACTACCCTGGCTATGACATCTTTGCTGCCCTCGCCAAGGTCAGGAGCAACCTGGTGGCCGACAAGTATGCCAACGAGTACCAATTTCAGGCCGATCTCTACGCCACTGTCTTTGGACCTGGCCACGACGGCCACTTTGTCTTCTATCCCGATGCCCTCACCAAAGTTTTTGAGTGGCGTCGCCAGAGATCCCTCGTCTCCATCAGCGAGGACGGCTCATCCCTCCCCGTGATTAAGCTGTACGAGGATGTCATTTCCTCTCCCGAAACGGCTTCAGTTGTCAAGCTCATCAACGGCGTCGACGCCGCCACGTACGTGCTCAACACGATCAACGCCGCCGGCTACAACCAAGACGTCGACTCGCAGTACAACTCCATGTTCTTTGAAAAGGCCAACTTTGCGGTGGCCGGCACCAAGGGCTACTTCTCCGGCGGCGGCCGTATCCGCTATATCTACCAGGGGGAGAACACCACATTCACGTTCGAGAACGGCACGGTTTTGGCCCTTGAGAACAAGGCCGCCGTCAAGGCCGACATGAGTGGCGTCGTCGACGGTGCATCGTACTACACCAAGTTCTGCACGCCCGCGCCCGCCGCCACGTCCGAAGCCACCGCCGAGATTGCAGCCGCCGGCGAAGGTGGATCCATCCCCGGCTACCCTGCCCCGATCATCGCCACTGACGACGGCGTCGTTGCGGGCTACTACCTCTCCGGACCCGGCCTCGATGACGTCGCGGTCATCGTCGTGCTCGCGTTCGAAAACGAGCTCCCGTCAGAGTTCCAGGCCGTCGCGGCCGACTTTTACAACATGGCTGTCGCTGCGGGCAAGAAGAAGCTCGTCATCGACTTCCAGGCCAACGGCGGTGGATACATCCTGCAGGGGTACGACTTTTTCCGGCAGCTGTTCCCCAAGGTCGATCCGTTCGGCGCCAGTCGCTGGAAAGAGAACGACGCCTTTGTGGCCATCGCGCACATCTACTCAGACGCCGTGGCCGGCATTGACCCCTTCACGAGCTCCAACGCAGACCTCGTCGGTGATTACGAGACCTGGTTCAACTACCGGTACGACCTCAACCTCACGGGCCAACCCTTCCTGACCTTTGAGGACAAGTTTGCGCCGCACGTGTACAAAAACACGCCCTACACCAACCTGATGCGCTGGAACCTGACCGACCCCCTTACTACGGTCAACGAGACCTATGGCATGGGCATGGAGATTACCGGATACGGCTCCCTCTCCAATGCCACCCAGCCCTTCTCGGCGGAAAATATTGTCATGCTGTACGATGGCGTGTGCGCGTCGACCTGCACGCTGGCCTCCGAGTTCCTCCGTCTCCAGGGTGGTGTTAAGTCCGTCGCCATGGGAGGGCGGCCTCAACCCGGTCCCATCCAGGGCGTCGGCGGCGTCAAGGGCGCGCAGACGCTCAGCTACGGCAATATCAACGCCTACGTCCAAGACGCACTGAGCCTCGGCACGGCCACCCCCGAGCAAAAGGCGGCGCTCCAGCGGTACAGCACGCTGCCCGTCCAGCGCAGCACTGCCTCGGCAGTCAACAGCCGCGACGCGATTCTCCCCGATAATGTTAACGACGGCACACCCGCGCAGTTTGTGGCCGAGGAGGCAGACTGCCGGTTATACTGGACCGAGTCGATGGTGAAGGATGTCACCGAGATCTGGAAGGCGGCGGCCAACGCTGCGTTCAACGGAGGAAAGTGCGCGTACGGTGGTATCTCGGGGGGCAAGAGGAGCGTGTCGGAGGCTGCACCGGTAAAGACACCTCTCGTCAGGAGGTCGGAGAAGATCGATCGGAGTGTCAAGGTGCCTGTGAATTCGAAGTCGTGGCAAGCTATTCATCGGTTGAAGACGATTCCTTAGACAGTCAGTACGAGTGTGTAATTGAACTACTGAAAAAGGTTTCGATGTGGAAAGCGTAGAGTGCAGAATGTATTTAGTTGCCAGTTGTAGCAATCGAGAGAGATGTGACGGTGTCAACAATGGAACTCAGGTGAGCTGGCTGATAGTGCTGACATAATGCCAACTCAGCCATCAAGGTTGTCTTCACCGGAACAGCTTCAAAGCTCGATCATCGTTAGTTTCGCAAAACACCTGGATGTCACCTACCTTACCTAGTAATTCAGTGCCATCGCCGTTTTTACCATCAGTTACAGACTTCTTTGTCGCCCTTGATGCAATCATTATCAGCAAGCCACGTGATGCTTGACCTGAACGCGCCGTCAGCTCGGAGCAAGATGTTGCCGACCAATGTTGCAGTGCCAAGCTCGCCATCTCAACCATCGCGTCGGCGGACAAATTCGGAACTTCAACGATGTCTGACTTCCTAACAGATCAGTCATGTCGGATGTCGACGCGCCCGCAAACCCTCAACTTCAAGATGCCTACCGTCTCATACAGGAGCACAACCGGCTGGCCAAGGAAAAGACGCGCCGCCTCCTCCAGAACAGACCGCAGTCATGGCGCCATATCCTCGGACTGATCTGCGGCACACACTTTGCCGTGTTGATCGGTCGTCTCGGAGCCGACCTAATGTTCAAGGGCCTTCGATTCAATCGTCTGAACATCCTCAGTGCCGTTGCCTTCGTTATCGCCGTTACTACACGTGTCATATGGCAGGTCCTCTTTGTCAACCCCTACGTGTTTCTCGGCTATCGACGACCCAGCGCCGCATACCGCATGGCCGTATATATCGTGTCCTTCGCGACAACAGTCCCAACATTGGTTCTCCATGCTGTCATAGTCCACACTGCCGCCCAAGACACGAGTCCACTCCGGGTCGACCTTGGCCAGTCTATCGTCCAGTTTGCGTTGCAGCTCGCTGCCATTATCCTATATGCGTGGATGGCGCGCCGGTTTTTGCTTCAACACAACGATGAACACTACGAACCAACGCGGCAACCATCGCTGGAGCCCATTCCACAAAGGCCTGCTACAGGACATCTTGCAAAAGCCTTTGCACGACAGCTCGCCAGCCGAGACGAGATTACAGAGCACGTTCAGGAGACGCAAGTCGGGCAAAGCACGGACGGCGGCACAGCCAACGCGTCAACACCGTTATCGCCTGGATGCCCAACAATAGCTCGTTTCGACTACTTGCCTCAGTCCAAGCTGTTTGACCCCCTGATACCTCTGATTCTGGGGATCTGTAGCACTGTGGTCGCATACTGGGTCTACCAGCTGGTCAAAGAGAATAACTTGTCCAAGTTCCGTTTACCGTAAGTCGTCTGTAGCAGTTGTTAGTTACCTTGACTGACCGATCTAGCACCGCAAAATACGGCCTGTATGCGCCGCTCGGTGTATACCTCATCTGCGTCTTGGCCACAAAGCGTATCACACATGTTTCAAGCTTCGCCAGACTCGAGACCACTACTCCCCAGCCGTGGACTCGAGTTTCGACTCTCTTCGGAAGGTCGTTGTATCGTAACTCTGAAGATGGCTCGACAACCACTGCCGATCCGCGCCGTCGCGTTCCGTTGGATGCTTCGGACTACATTGCCAAGTACAATAACATCGGTGCTACATGCGACCAGTATTGGGGCCACCGAGGCAGGGAGTGGATTACCGATTTCCGCCTCAAGTCCGTGTCCGCCAGGTTTATGCTTCTCAGCGCCGCTTCCTACTTTTTCGTCAAAGGCATGTTGACCATCTTCAACTATCCTTTGCACGCAGATGAACTCGGACGTCCAGATCTCACTAGGCCCGACCTGGAGCGGCAAATGAGAATCATGTCACTAAAAGTCAAGCTCATGATCTCCACGGCCCCTCTGTCCATTTTCATGCTCTTCTACTCCCTCTTCAGCGGCGTCAAGCTCTTTAACCTGTGGACAGAAGCAGTTATCAAGTATGCGCCAGCAGAGAGGCAGCCAGAGGGACGCATTTGAATTTGAAGGAGCGGAGGTTTCGCGGCTTGTGCATGAATCGCATTCACACGAGCTGGATGTCTCTTTTGGCGGCCGCTCCCAACTCCCTGATCAGTTCCATGTCGAAAATTCTTCCAACGCCAACACGACGAAAGACGTAAGGATCAACCTCTTCCAAGAGAAGCACATCAAGTACCGGATCATGGTGCTTGATCAAGACGCCTGTCCGGGCATACCTCGTTGAGATGTGGAGTGCATGGACAGCGATCCCAGCGTCTGCACAGCCGTTATCCTTCATACCCTCTGCAGACACCCACCCGGCCACTACCTCTGGTCGACTGGGGGCGCATAAGGCTCTCCATTTGCATGTGTTTGGGGCTGTCCCATACCCTGTTAGGCTTGCAGCCGTACTGACATCGATGAGATATCCGCGGATATGTACCGTGTGGAGCTTGCCTCGGGCATGCAGGCAGGCAGAAATGTTCGTGGGATCAAACTCGACTTTGCGCCCACTGATTGACGCTGTCCAGCCCTTGTCAACCACACACTCCATCTGGTGACGGCTGTCTCTCCTTGTGTGGCAGAGCCCCACGATCTGGACCGCCTTCTTCGGGTCTTTGTCTCTTGCAGGCCATTTCATCGGCGTCATGATTGATGCCCACGACCACGATGGCGCCCGGTCCACTTTCCTTGCCCATGGTGCGGCCTCGTGTTCCTCTTCCCAGAGCAAACTCTGGTGGATATCCCGCAACCAGTGGCCGCCCAGATATACCTCGCACTTCCTATTTGCCAATATCAGACCGACCTCCTTGGCTAAACCAGCAACCGCCAAGATGCGATCCTGTTCTGGCTTGGTAAGGTGGCAAGACGAGTACACCTCGATCGCAGCGTACCAGACGTCCAGGATCGAAGCGCTGGCAAAGTGAAAGGACCCTTTCAACTGCAGCTGAGATCGGTGCGCATTGTCAACCAAGACCCTTTCCCCATACTCGGACCGCGCGCCATCGGTCTGGCACTCAAAGAACATGCCCTTGGATGTGTACCACAGGATCCGCTTGCTGAGCAGCCACTCCTGCAAGATCCAGCCCCGGCGGAAGAGGATACTCTCGCGAACTGCTGCCCAGTAATCGTCGGCAAGGGGAACACGACGTTTGTAAGCAAAGAAGCGCCCTGGTCGTGTGCCAGATTTGTCCGTGTATGGTATTTGCACGAGACGTGCCCAGGGCATATCATTGCAGGGACGGAGTAGTCCATGGGTCGTGTCTTCCGTCGTGCCCGCGAGCGTCAGGAGGGAGAATTGGTAGTACTGTGCCATCTTTGGTGCCTCGCGACGCCAGTCGGCGCCGTTGTCGCCATCTTGAATGATGCAGATCGAGTCAATCCAGACATAGGGGACTTTGAGCTCTGAGGCGATGGTGAGGGCGTCACTGAACACGTTCGGTACGGCGTCCAGATCAATTCCGCGCTGTTTATCGCCATAATTCGTAGTAGTGGTCTTGCATGCCTCCGTTTCGAGGTTCCAACGATGTGTGAGCGTGATGTATGTGCCTTGCATCCCGTCTGTAGTGGCAAGACGGGCTCGCAGTTCACCTGCAACGGAGGAGATTTCGATGCAGCGAGCTGGCAGCGGTGATTGGCGCGCATCTATTGCGACTTGTCCCGACACAGTCTGGTTGCATCTGGGGTGCTCTTTGCACGCATCGATCCATGCTCGCACCGCATCGTAATGCTCACCAGAGCTGGGGTCGGGGCCTAGATATCGGCCAGTTACCTCAACCGCTGCTGGGCTATCCATATCTGCCGCCAGACACAGCTCGTGGTCGGACGCACTTCGCACGTCGCTGAAACGGTCTGCGATTGCGGTGCGCAGTCTGTTGACGCCCGGTTCTGGTGGTCCGTAGTCTTGCGACACTGTCATGTGCACATACATGTCTGGGCTGTTGTTGACGGGGAGCCTCAAGAAGTTGGGCTCGGTCTCCGTGGTATCGCGTGGTCGTGGGAGAGTACAGACGCTGTCTAGGAGAAGAGTGCAGAACGTGCACCCATCTCTGGCGGCTTCTTGCACCTCGGATAGCAGGTAGCCCCTCGTTCGATCAGAAGTGAGCTTGAAAGACTGGATGTCAAAGTTCTGGCAGCGTGCGCAGAGCTCTGTTCGCGGCTCTGCGAGCGCTTGTTCGTCATCTCGAAGGAGAGACACAGGGTCCAGCTCAATTAGGCTTGGTGGTCGGGTTGCTGCGGCCATGACTGTGAGTATCAAATGTCGTCGAGGGACTTGACGATGTTTGGACTTGAGAGCTTCAGCCTTCACCGCCACGATCCTCGGTCACGGGTACGGCAGCCGGGCTGCAACCACACTCAATCTGCATATCTGCATCACGTGAAGTTGAACCGCTGCACCTTCACCAATGATCACAACGACTAGGTCTGGTGTGATGCCAATCGACCTATATACCACAATTTGACACCGACCGACCGTGAAAACACCAAAAGCGCCTACCCTATAACACATGTGTCAGCACTGGTGCTCGCGGCCTACTCGTCCAAGCCAGCCAGCTTCCTGAATCCGCTATTATGTACAACGGTAAACTCCCCAATACGATCGAACCCAGGTCCTTGGAACTGTGCTTGCCACTTCCCCATAGCACACTCAGCCAGGAACTTTCCAAGCGGCTCGGTAGGACTCCATTGACCCTTCATCGCCAACCTTATCGGCGGTCCGAGCAATGACACAGTCGCACCCATGAGCAATCCTTGGTGCAGGTACGGCTGGATAGCTGTATGCTGCTTCGAGTCCACGAACCCCGGTCTGACGCTATCGGCGTGGAAGCGAGGGTTGGCCTTTCGCATATCTGCGAGGAGTAACTCTGTCTCGCCCTTGACGCGGGCAAAGAGCGATGTGAACATGCCGGGTTGGTGGGTTGTGCCAGCGCCGGACACGAAGACGAAGTGGAAGGGTTGGTCTTTGAGCGACGGGTCCAGTGGTAGTGTCTGGAAGGCCTCTGCTGCTGCTATGGTGTAGTCTTTTGTGATTTTGATATATTCCCTGATTGACGTTAGCGATGTTAGGATGTAAAATCGGCGAAGACGTACTCTTTGCTAACTTGGTTTTGGCTAATACCCAGCGCCCAGACACAGCCTGTTGCATCCTTGACTTGTTCTAGAAGGGACTGGGGATAACTACTGAAGTCTTTGTGGAGAATGACATTGATGCGCGGATCTTTGATATCGTCCGCCATCTGGACCGGCCTTCTCGAGATGATGGAGATCTTAGTTATATCCTTCATCTTGACCATGGCGTCCAGCACGCCGGAGCCGACGAGGCCGGTGGCGCCGGTGAGGATGAGATGCATGGTGCCAGTCGTAATAGATGAGGCTTCAAAGTCTTTGACTCGGTGTCTGTTGAAAATGGTCAGGGGCAGGAATTTTTCGTAGTCTCAGATCAATCCTAGTATGGTCTGCAACAGTATTGGGGACGCGCATAACGCGCCTTATATATGCCCATCATGAACACGCCATAGGTTGTATACGTCCTGTTTCGTCCATAACACGACGCATAGCACCGGTGAATACGCCCAGACCAATGGGAGGCAAGAAAACGGTGTAAGTCCCTTTGTCCACTATCACCGCTATGCTAAATCCTTCCCGCGGCCGCAAAAGCCGTGACATGTGGACCACTGTGATCGAACTTAGACTAGACTCTAACAAGTGCACATAGAAAACGGCGGGTTGCCTGTTTAGCGCGCTCGGGAACAACGTGGTGGCTGACTGGTGGCTGACGCAACGAGTTGCTCCGACGGACATTCACTGGCAATTTAAGGTCCGGTCAGGAGAGACTCTCAGTCACGACGGAGGGACAAATCACGAACAGATTGCGCAATGCCGCAAGTCTGTCCTTTGATGCTCATGGGTTCGCATTTCCTATTAAATTGGCAAGGTCAATCCTGATAAACTACGCCACCAGTCAACTCACTCAAGCTGAGCCCGCGGAACCCTCCCTCAGCAGTGCTTCACGGCGGCTGCTGCTCTGCGGATCAATGTACGGCTTCTCCCCGAGACTGACAGCCCGACTGCCCTTCCTCTCGCCCAGGCCCTGCTCAAACAGATAATCGGTCGTGGCAGTATGGTACACGCTGCGATTATCCCAGATGGCCACGTCATTCGGCGCCTTCCACTTGAACCTGACCTGCAGGTCATGATTCTCGACAATAAGCTGCACGAACCAGTTGAGGAAGTGCTTGCTCTCAGCCTCCGAGAGACCATTGATGCGCTTCACGTGGTGGCCAACAGCAAACACGCTCTTCCACCCGGTCACGGGGTTCGTACGAATGACGGGATGGATGGCTTCCAGGACTTCGCCCACGTTTTCGGGTGCTCCGCGCTCCGCGCTGTACAGCTTGAAGCCATTGCGGTCGGCGGCGTCGTTGAAACCCGGCTGGGCGTAGTAGCCCGTCAGTGTGTCTAGGAACGACCGTAGAGTCGGCGAGATGCGGTCATACACTTCGTAGCCCGATGCCCAGAGGGTGTCGCCTCCGGTCTTGGGCAGCTGTGTGAGCTTGAGCAGGGCGTAGTCGGAGGGGATCGGCTCAAAGGTGATGTCGCTGTGCCACTGATCCTTGGCGCTTTGGCGGTTACCAAACAGCTGACCGAGGCCGCTGAAGCGATCTGAGTAGATCTTCTTGGCTTGGACAGAGGAGATAACGCTGATCTCATCATCTTTGCCGTTATCCTCGCGGCTGGCGTTGCTCACTGGGTGGATGTGGAGTCTAGATGTCGCCGGCTTACCGGATAGTTCGCCGAGACGTTGGACGAGGATCTTCTGGAGGTCATCCGTAAGGTTGTCCTGAGCGCGGAAGAAGACGACGCCGCGCTGGGAGACTATGACAGTCAGTATGCGTCATCTGAAGAGGGAATCAAACGTACTTGTGATGGCAAGGTCACGGATCAGCTCGTCCGAATTGGGGGCCTCGAGTAACTCCACAAGGTTGGCGTTGACGTATTCGCGTCCAATCACTGGAGTGACATCAAACGCCTCGAGATGGTCCAAAGCACCGCTCAACTTCAAGGGTTCCTTGTGGCCGGTCTCGAGCTTCGGGAGCTCCTCGTTCTTGAGCTGCGATGGGGCCTTGTTGCCATTGGAGGGAGTGCCAGTGTTGTCGAGCTTGGTGGACAGGACCTTTTCGGTGACCTGATCAACTGTTTGCTGAACGTTGTCGACGGCTGATGGCGCCATTGCTTCTGTGCTCCGGTCGTGATGTGGGTAGGTAGATGAAGGATATATGCTGTACACTTCTCGGCGATGCTTGATGGTTGTCAGGAGTTGTGTAGCTCAAGTGGTGATTTGCCGTTTCTCTTATACCACGATACGGCTGCATCTCAAAACATCTCAAAGGGGCAGCATGGCCGATAAGAGACCGACACCCGAGAGCTCCACGAGCACAGCTGAATGGCGCAAGATTCGCGATGGCGGACACCATGGTCATCAATGGCTTCCCTCGACACAATTGGCTAGAAGTGCCACCGTTATCTCAACTGTATGGCCGTTCGGAGTGGTGACTCAGGCCGGTGTGTCGATGCCAGCAATGCGCAATTCTGCACAGAAGATGGCGACAGCGGTGCAGAGCTGACGCAAAACAAGTCCTAAATATCGTATAGGGTAGGGTAGCAAGCACTTGGCATATTGCGAGTCTTATCGTCAACTTGTCGCTCTCCATCGCACTTGCGATTGGAACTTCCGTCATCAACTCGAATGCGCTGTGTTGGAGTGGGTTGGAGTGTTCGAGGCCATGCCATAGTTAAAAACTATGGTGATGCCATCCATAACGTATATCACGCCCGCGTCTTTGGTCGGCGGATATTGCTTCCCACAACCCAACGACAGCTGGTTTGTCCTTTCTCCTCCTCGCGCCTCGGATACAATATCTTCTCATTTCTCTTTCTGAGACCTGCCTGGTGACACTGGCACGCTTCTCGAGAATGAGTGTGCCTTCTAACCATACATCCATGACTGATGGACCTGGCCAGCCGAACCACACTCATCATTCTCCGTCGGGCCATTCACTCTCAGCGAGCTTCCGATGAGACTTCTCGTCGCTTTCGTGTGCGGGTTACAGAGACTGTAATCCCAGTGCCGCCCGTCCTCCGGATATGTGCCTGCCGCAGAACAGCCGCACTATGTTCTTGGAAACTTTCCAATGGTCACTGAATTCCGGTCTTGATGTTCCTGCTGAGAGTTCATAAGCTTCAACTGCCCCTTTTCTTTGATTACTGATACTGGATATCCGGCTAAACAACAGGTCACAGTCTGACGCCCAGAGAATTGTTTTAGCAATCGTGAGGCCAAACGAGGTGTGAAAGAAACAACTGCCGAGGGGCAAGGCCGCAACACCGGGGTTAGCCGTCTGTTAGTGTGAGACTAGCACGAGGTACAATGACCATGGAAAATGCCCGCCAAGAGACCTACCCCAGATTCCGCCACTAACATGTCTCACTTGTACCCCGGCCGACACTCCGACAGTTGCGAGGTCCGAAGATGCCTCGGCAAAGCTTCCCCACAATGCACCCTGCAGTTGCCGCTTAGAACGGCGATTCTTTAAGGAGCGTTTCCCCGTCCTTAATTGACTTTCCTGCCTGTCAAAAACATCACCGTCTTTCACAGCAGACTCTATCTCACATCTCCATCCCAATTAACACCGCAAACATGGCTGCCGAACGGTTAGGATCGATCCTCAAGCACCTCACGCCAGGCAATGCTGTCTCCCAAATGTAAAATGCCACTTCCCTTCGAGATGATTCGCAGCTGACATGTTGGCCCAACAGCACACAGAAGAATGCCGACGACGTTGTCATAACGCTCGCCGTTCGCACTCCCCTCGCCAAGGCCAACAAGGGCGGCTTCAAAGACACGAGCCTCGAATACATGGTGTATGCCCTCCTCAAAGAAGTAAACGAGCGGTCCAACCTCGATCCTGCTCTCGTCGAGGACATCTGCCTCGGCAATGTCTCGGACGGCAAGGCAGCATACAAGCTCCGCGCAGCTGCCCTGGCTGCCGGATACCCAGACACCGTCGGCGCCTCGTCCCTCAACCGCTTCTGCTCCTCAGGTCTCAAGGCCACCGCCGATATCGCACACGAGATTGCCGCCGGGTCGATCGACATTGGTATCGCAGTCGGCGCCGAGCAAATGACAGTTGGAGGTGATAGGCTGGAGCAGCCCTTCGATGAGGCCGTCACATCCAAGTCCCAGCAGTCGAAGGATACCATGGAGCCCATGGGCTGGACATCTGAAAACGTCAGCCGGGACTTTGGCATCACGAGGGAAGAGATGGACAAATATGCCGCAGAGAGCTTTAGGCGCGCCGAGGCCGCGCAAAAGGCGGGCTGGACCGTTGACGAGATCGTGCCCATCAAGACGACCATCAAGGGGCCAGACGGCGAAGTCAAAGAGGTCGTCCTGACAAAAGACGAGGGCATCAGGCCCGGTACAACTGCTGAGGGTCTGGGCAAGATCAGGCCTGCCTTCCCGCAGTGGGGACCTACGACCACCGGCGGCAATGCTAGTCAATTGACCGATGGTGCCGCTGCCGTGCTGTTGATGAAGAGGTCGACGGCCATCAAGCTGGGACAGCCCATCGTGGCCAAGTATGTTGGTAGCACTGTTGCTGGCCTGGCCCCTAGGATCATGGGCATCGGCCCGACGGTTGCCATCCCCAAGCTGCTCGGCAAGTACGGTCTCACCCTGGACGACATCGATGTGGTCGAGATCAACGAGGCATTCGCGAGCATGGCCGTCTACTGCCGCGATAAGCTGGCCGTTCCATGGGAGAAGATGAACCCGAGGGGTGGTGCAATTGCGCTTGGTCACCCATTGGGCGCCACCGGTGCGCGGCAGATTGTCACTGGACTGAGCGAGTGCAGGAGGCAAAAGAAGAAGATTTTGCTGACGAGCATGTGTATTGGTACCGGCATGGGCATGGCTGGCTTGTTTGTCAGCGAGCAGTGAGTGGTTGACTTCTGTTGTAGCTAGCGTTCAAATATACAGTATCATTCATTCTCCATCGATTGAATCTCTACAGCAGCAATCCGAATGCGACACCAGCCACAGCCAAAAACGCAGTCAGACTTGCTGGCTGCACCACACCGGCAGCATTCGGGGTGGTCGGAGGTGCAGTCGATGAAGACGATGGCGCCCCGGTTCCTGAAGCGGTGGGCGACGGCGTCCCAGAGCCGGAAGGAGATGCACCGCCAGTCGGCGAGCTATCGTTCGTGGTCATGGACGCATTGAACCTGCTAACAATCCACTCGGTCGCGTCATCGGTGTAGTTGGCAAAGTAGGTGCCGTGCACACCTGTCACGTTGCCGGCGTCGCAGTAGATGTCGCCGGTGTCGCACCACTCCTTGATGACGGGAGAATACGGCTCACAGGCGCTCGTGTTGGCCCGCTGGAAGATCTTCATGGCGTTAGTAATTAGGAATGTCTTGGACACAGGATGGGCGACTTACGCCATTCTTGTTGCTCGTGCCCTCGTTCCACGACTGGTTGGCCATGTGGCTGGGGTCGCCAAAGGTAACGACGGCGACGACTGTAAGTGTTAACTCTCGGCTTGCTAATGCTAACTCTGCTCCTCTATCCGTGCGGGCAAGGCTGGACTTACTGTTGTGCAGAAATGCGTCACTTAGATCCGGAGTAACGGCAAACAGCTTCTCGCTCGTCCCGCAGACAACGTCCATGGCAACCTGTCCACCCTGCGAATACCCCAACAAGGCAATCTTGCCAGACGGACATGCTGTGATGTAGCTGGCAATCAGCGCAGTCATGGCGGTCACCCCCAAGTTCACGGATTGGAAGTAGGCGTCAAACGTGGCAGGGTAGTCGACAGCCGTCACGGTCGAGCCAGGGATTGCCTCCGTCACATTACCGGCAACAACGCCGATGCGCCCCAGGCCCTTGGGCTCTGTACTGCCTCGAGCGACAATGAGGTGGATGCCGGTCGCGCACGTTATGCTACTGCTCGTGGTTGGGGATGTGACGGTTGTGCTCGTTGTTTGCGCGAGGCATGTTGTGGCTGCTGCAAGGAGCACGAGGGCAGTGCGGAGTGGTGACGCCATTGTACGTGATGAGGTTTGCTCCCAAGAACATACAACAGAGCTCTACGGCTGGGAAAGGTCGCGTGTTAGCTGCCAAAGCTCGGAGCTGTTATCAACCAATTCAGGAACAAGATGGACTTGAGAGCTGCTGTCTCCTCCTCTCGATCGATGCCGGCGGCCGGTTCCTCTTTATGACCCCGTTAGCCCCGGCCACACCGCGTAGTTACGTCTTCGCAAGCTCAGTCCCAATGGGGAAGGCTTGGAACTCTTTTCCACCAAGATGCTGGATCCCTCGGCTCGCGACCGCAGGGTTGGCGTCCAACCAGGTTGATGCCCAGCTCTTGTGCTGTGGCCGCTAGAGTCTAATGCATGCCATCTCCGCCCCTGCCTAACCTTATCGGGATCGTTGCCGAAATCTCCTTCCGGCCGGGACGGGCAATTACGCGGCGCAAGCAGGGTTATGTGATGGAGTCAGATCTTAATCTCGAGAACATGAGGGGGTTAGGATACAATCGTATTCTAGATATAGGACTAGACGGACGCCGCGGCAGTGTATCTAAGACGACGCTCCTGCTGCCTGATCAAGCCGCACGATGCACGCCCCAAATATTTCGGCCCTCTCCATCACTCCGATTCATAAGCTACCTCAGTCGCCAGGCCCAACGATTCCCTCTGCGCCGGCCCGGAAATGCTCGTCACCCCCAATCCCAAGGTTCTTTACGTTGAGGATGACCAGTGCAGATCGAAATTCGGCTCGGGCCTTGAGGAGCGTGCTTTGCTGGCCGAGAGGTGGGCTCTCCCACTCTGTCACGAGAAGACACGTCGACCGGTCCTGAACGGTGCGGTCGTCTAGAATGGCCAGCGCGCGGTTGAAGATCGGCCATTGAAGATGTCGCTGAGCAAATTGCCAGATCTCTTCGGGCGTTTTGTTGATGAAGGGAAATGCCGTCTGTGCAGGTACCGGCGGCTTTGTTGGGCCGTCGATGGTGGAAGGGTCTACTGTGTTTATGAGGACGCCTAATGCTGTAAGTACTGGAACTAATGCGAACGTATTGACTTCTGCATACCAACGTCATCCACCCCCTCGTTTACGAACTCGGGGGCGCTGTAAGCGGTCTGGAAGAAAGAGTTCAGCAAGTCGTCAGGGATCTCTGCGGTGCAGAAAACGGCCGTGTTGTCATCAAGCCTGGCCATGTTCGAGCAGAAAGCAGTCTAGAAATGCTCCGGGTGGGAATGCGGTGTGTGTAGGGAGGAGTGCAGAGTTCCTGCTTTCTTCTGACGAGTTCAACGTTGGTCCAGAAGTAAGGGCAGGTTTCTTGGGATCTCTTAAGGAATCCCCTGGCCAATGGGAGCAGCGTCGACACATCAGCTACAAAAGGGCATTCACTGCCATTTGTACAAATCCGCATCGCTCCCGCCTCCTGCGTTTTAAGTCTTCAAGAGGTAGTGCCTCTACTAAGTAGCTGTCAGAGAGCTCCTAATCATGTCGAGGGGATCATGGTTGTGGTTGGGGCACGCCTACTCCCATAACCACGTCTGGCAGCCTGGGGACAATAACCTACCAGGTCCACCACATAGGGGTGGCTTCCTTCAGTTGACATTGCCTTGCCCTCCTTCCATGCGAATGCGCAGCTTCGAGAAAGAAGGAAGTCAAGCGATGGCCATATCCCGTTCTAACTTCTCTCCACACTCTTTGGCATCGGAGCAACGCATCATTCGCCATATCTTGACTATCGCATCAACATCAAGTCATCATCGTCATCATGTCGACCATGAATCTCGATAGAGCCGTCGAACCCGTGGTCCTAGATGTCGGAGACAAAAGGTTCTACACAACTATCGGCAGCCTCACCGACCGCAGCGGCTACTTTGAGTCGCTCTTCTCTGGTCGCTGGCCCATCCCCAGGCGCGAAGACGGATCCATCTTCGTGGATGCCGATCCAAAGGTCTTCTCCCGTATCGTCTCCTACCTTCGCCACGGTATTTTCCCACTCTGCTACAACCCGGAGACCGGCCACGACTACAGCCTTTACCAAGAGATACTCGCCGAAGCCAAGTACTATCAGCTCCCCGAGCTCGAGCTCTGGCTGACGGACCACTGCTACTGCAAAGCTGTTGATATCTCTTATCACCACTCGCCGGCGGTCGACGGAAGATTCGGAAACCGAGACAAACACCAGCGCAGAGACTGTCAGTCTTGACCAATGCCACAGCACCGCTGACCCGTATTTGTTGTGTCCGGATTCTCTTCGACGGGAGCATAAGTCAAAGCCGTCTGCCTTTCGCTGCAGCTGCAAGGTGGAGGACGCACCGAAGGAGGGCAAAATTGTTGATGTACAGGAAGTGACCTGGTTCCAGACTGTTAAGAAAGTTGCAGTCCTGGACGGCTGGTGCAGTGACAGCGGGTAGGGTTCCTCCTCCGCCACTAAGAATCGTCGATCTTCTTATTGACGACTGTGCCCATATGTAGGAACGAGTTTGAGCAATACTGGGAGCGGACTACCAAAGACAGTGCCTGATGTGGTGGGATGCAAGACATGGGCAGGCTGGGTGTAGTTCAGGGTTGGCCTTTTCGTGAGGATACAGATCATGCATGGGATTCCGCCTGGTTGATTGCAATGCGGCCGATGCACACGCATGCACTTTGATGGTGATAGTTGTGGTATACTTGTTCAGCAGAACACAGGGGAAACGTTCCAAGGGACGCATACAGATTAGTGAGGTATTAGGATTAGAACAAGAAAGTCCATCTCTAACTGTATGACCAGTGCTTCAGTATGCGCCACCCACAGCCCAAACCTTATCCGCCATCATATCCATCATCCGATCCATGAGAGGAACCCAAACCCGACCCCTGAAACCAGAACCATCTATCCAGTACCAACCAAGCAGAGGCAGGAAAAAAACCAGGAAGCCAAAAAAGTGTAAGTAAAGGTACAGGTATGTATGAAGGGTATAATGCCAAAGTTACTTCCGCCACGCTCAACGAAGAAGAGCATACCACAAATTCGCGGAGTGCAACACGCCAACGACGTCTAAAGATACACCATCGAAAGATGACAAAAAGCAGTCTAGACAGAGCGACCGAGCAACTGAAGACTAAAGAACATAACCATGAGAAAAGGTGCAACGTTGCCACCGAATGGCAGCACCGGTTGAGAATCCGGAAGCCACGGGTATTGAAAGACGGATTGCAGGATCAGGTTGCCGTCAAGAAGCGGCGTAGGAATCATAGCAAGGACATGATCGCCGCCGCGATATGGCAACGGTTGCCGCACCGCACAATCATGAGGGTGTCGTAGGTGGATACTAGGAGGCGGCTGACGACGACGACGGCCCTTCACGATCTGCTGACCGACCAATCGTGACCAGGACTGGAGCCATGAGCGTAGCCTTGCAGTCCCTTTCGTATCATCTGGTGTATGAGAGATGATTGGAGAATGTGACAGGAGTCGAGGGCCCCTTCTTCAAACATCCGAGGAGTCATCAACCCCAGAGGGTGTCAATATCGTCGCAGGGTCCAAAGTCACATCTGGATCGGTGCAGGGTGCAAGCGGCAGTTGATGTCTCAGACGTCTGCGAGAAGGGCGATCCGTGGCCGTCGTAATGCCTGTCGATGAAGTTCCGCGCGGTATGTCCCGTCGATGCACAATCGCGCCGATGATCCAGAATAGAAAGATGTAGGCTCCGTCCGCCCACTGGTCAGTGGTTGAGGTGCCAAGAGGATCACGGCAGGGTTCAGCAGCGCCTGACTTGGACGTTATGCGTCATGCAGGTTGTTCCCGTGTGCGCCGACCATGCAGCTTCGATAACGGGCAGCTCCATAGAAGTAAGCCTGGCAATTACAGCCGGGCAGGCCTCCCAATCCACGGACTTACGTCCGTCGACATGGCCAGATGAGCCGCTAAGACTGAATGCTTTTCGTATGCAGGCGTCGATAAGCGGATCATTCGCGGCGCTTGACATATGGCGAACACTCCAGCTTCGAAACGCAGGATAGATTAAAACAGGCAGAGACGGTGGCTGAGAGGATACTCGTCGTGGCGCTAGGAGATGCGATGGTGGTGGAAGCCCTCGTGTGATTGGCCGGCGTGTAGGACACCTGATCCCCCTCCACCACAACCATCACCCAGGAGTAAATGACCGAGTGGACCTCGCAAACGCTCCTCTCGACGTTGTCGTGCCAGATAATGGATATATCATCGCTAGAGGCGTGTTTTGGCGCGTTTTGGTCGCTTCCCGCGGTTGTTCGTCGAATGCTCTGGGGGTCAAGGGCAGTATATAGAGTCGAAAGATAAAACACGCCCGATGGTGGCTCACGCCACGAGACCTTATCAGGAGGTCGTGACTCATGGTCTCTGGCGAAATGCTGATGACGCCCTGATACTGCGTTCACGGCCACACTGGAGCCTCATTGCAGCTCGCAACACCTAACCACGGGAAGGGGCTTCGCCAGAATGTCCGTTGCCGTAGACCGGACTGCTGTGCATCCTGTTGCTTGTCGAATATCCGTCAGGAACATTGTAGCCCTACCAGTTGCGGCCACTGTTGTAGTCCCCTTCCCATGGCCTGCCATCCCAGGGTCGGCTGTGGCCATTCGTCATCGGCACCATGGCCTGACCGTAGCCATTGTGACTATGGTGCGTGCCGTGATGCGTGCTCGAACTGGGGACACCATATGGACCTCCAACATGTTGCCCTGTTGTCCGCGGATCGTAGACTGCCGGTAGAGTGTTGACTCGGTAAGCAGTCGATGGTGCTGGAGAATTGAGCTTCATACCCGGTGACATGGTTCGGCTAGGGGCCGGGTAGTTGACCCACGAAGGCCCGATGCCCGAAATCGACCGAGGACTCGGTATGGAATCGGCATGGTGATGTGCAGAGGTGATGTAGCCCGTAGCCGATGACGGGTCTGTGGACGTCGTGGCCGATCCTGGGGCAGGTGGGAGCGCAGGATACGAGCCACTGATGCTGACCGGCGTCAAAAGCGGAGTAGGCATCGATGGCGGCGCGGTGCTCGAGGGTGATTGGCTGTACTTTGAAATGATCTTCTTGAGAGCCGGGCCGAGGTCCTTCCACCGAAAGACCTTGACATCCTTCTCAATGTTCCTAGGCTTTGGGTTGCCGAAAGCCATTATGATCTTGAAGAACTCCTCGCTCTCGGACTTGCCCTTGCTGACAGTAAGAGGGTGGAAGCCCTCAAGATTCCTTCGGATCCTATTCTTCTCCTCGACGGTAAACCGCGCAGGTGCAACGACGAGTTGTTCCAGGAGGTGAATTGTGTCCACTGAGGTCACAAAGCACTCTTGCTTCTCGGCCCAGTAGATGCAGCTGATGCAGATACTGTTAGGCGGCCTCTCCGCCAATGGAACGGGCCGGAACGTCGTCTGGATGTGGCTACCCTGCTGGGACTTCTTGAATACCACGATCCGCCTCCGGTTATCCCATTCCTCCTGCGTCCACTTCTCCGCCATTTTCTCAAGATCTCCGCTGATCTCCAGAGTGGCCTTGGTGGGGAAGATGGCGTATGGGTTGCTGTATCCGGACCCACCGACGGCGTTGCCCCCGGGGAGGGAGCTGAGAGTGCTCGTTCGTATGAGCTGCGGTCCGCCATTGTGCTGGGACAGAGGCGTCAGCCCTGGCCGTGCGATCGCGGTGTGGTTTGTGTGGCCGACGGAAGAGCCGTGGACGCCGTCGTAGTGGCTTGAATATGTGGTCCACCCAGAGCTGCGGCGGGAGCGGAGGGCCGGCGGTGCCCGGGAGTAGTGGCCGTAGCCGGTGCTTCGGTATGCCCCAAGCATACTGCCGTTATCCTGTGGTAGAGGTCCGTTGGCAAAAGACGGATCTTGGACCTGGGATTGTGCTGCGGGATAACCATATGTATTTGTAGCCGAGTCGATGGGAGATGTCTGCGAGCTCATGGGGCTGGTGTTCGTGTGCACATGTAGTCGTTGGGGTGTATCCGATGACTGCTCAGGTGACCTGCTTGCCTTCCGCATGGTGCCCTCATGTGGACTGGTGTCACCGGCCTCTCCAGCAGCAGGAGCCTCATGGTATGTAAAAAAGCCCGCGTTGTCGACCCTTGTGAGTTCGTCTCCGCTGGACTCAATCACAAGTCCCAAGGGCACATTGTTTGGCGAAGTGCAGTTCGTCGAGATGAATTGGGGCACATCGGCGCTGACCGTGTATGTGCAAGCTCCGTTCGCCGCCTGGGGGCCCTTGGCGATCTGAGCGGGTGTCCGGTAGGAGCCAAATGTGATCCATGCATACGGTTCCGACGCCAAAGACTGGAGATCGTAGAGGGCCGACACCTTCATCACCAGCTTGGTTCCATAGGTGCCAGCGCTCGGCTGGCAGGACAGAAGGCTCAAGTTGCCATATTGGCCCGCAGGTCCGTAGACCTGGCCGCCGACGTTGTCGGTCTGTTGGGTAGAGAACGATTGTGACGAATACTGCGAGTATGGGGAGTCGGCAAACCCTATGTATGTCAGCCTGGCTCCCATGTCGGTGGACGCTGTACTAACCGTGCAGCTGGGCAGGCTGAGGCTTGAACGTCGCCATTGGCAAGAGACCTGGGGGCGATGGCCCGCGATAGTCTCCTCCGTTTGCTCGTAGAGCTTCCTCTTCGTACCGAAGGGCGGCTGTTTCGGGCGACCCAAGATCGTCGTCGACAATGATAGGCCTCTGCGGTTCGTACTCGGGCTGTTTCAGTCAGTTCACAGGCATATCCATGTTGTTCATGGTGGTTGTTTCACGCACCTTGTAAAGCCGCTGCTCAAACTTTACAGTAGACATTCAAACTGATGTTTGGGTCACTGTCTTGGGTTGGTAGTGTCGGAGAGGTGAGGGCCGCAAGCTGTGGGCAGAGTCAGCATGATTCGAGCAGTTTTTGGCCAAATGGAGATGGCTTGGCAGGGTCTCAAGTGAAAATGGGTCAAGCAACGAGACTTCCCACTCATCTGAGACTTTGCCATGGCGTGACAGGAACACATACCGCGACGGTGAAGACTGGAGACCGGAAATAAATGACACAACAAGTTGGAAGGGCTCCAAGTGAGGGCGAGCGCAGTATAAGATCCAGATTCACTGCGCAGGCATACACAGATGTGACAGTGCTCAAGGTGGGAACAAACGGTGAAAGACGCACGAAAATCGCCTACTGTAGGACTGTCAGTCTCCATCCATCATTGAGTTGTCCTTCAAGGCATCCCATGCATGAACACCCCACACTAACACTCACTCTCGATCGGTTGGGTGGTACGAACTGGTTCGTTATGCCGGTATCCTGAACCTGTTCGCAGGTTGGCAAGTTGAAAGAGCTGCAGCAGCAAACGGACGATTCGGTCGGTACAAAGCGAAGGCCCGAAGCTGGAGAGACAAGTCAACAAGAGTTAAAATAGGTGACCGACTCAGGACCGCAGAAAATTTGGGGATAGCAGTGTTTAAGGTAAGACGATGTTGCTGAGAGGTGGAGAAGACAGGTCAACTCCAGACAGGCAAAGGAATGCTGCGTGTGAGACGGGCAGAAGTTGCATTGCAAAGAAGACGACAGCCTCAGCAGATACCTCCCTTTCTGGACCCAATACAGGAATGACCTCTTGCACTCGCGCTGTATCCAAGAATGGGGGTGTCTCTGTCTGGCCGCGAACCCGCTCCTTGCTTGGCTTGGCGCCTCGGATATCTTGAACCCTCACCGGCCTACAACAGAACTTGTACCGGCCGTTGACTGCCAGATTCCATTGTTTCTGGTCGCAATCTCGCAAGCGTCACTGACGGGAATGGAGGGGCGAAAGGCATAGTGGATGGGAGAGGTAGTAGTAGCAAGGGAGTGCTGCTCCCTCTTGAGAACGCCATTACACGATAGAGGAAGGCAGGGTGTGCTAGTCGATCGACTAGATCCAAAGGAAGGAAAAGCATTGACCTACACGGGAGTGGGCACGGCCGGGGCTCACTCGACTTGGTCGAGATTGGTGTCATACACCCTGGTGTGTCGATAACGAGCGGACACCAGCGTGTGCAACCAGGGATGGGGCCTGCAGTGACCAGGGTAGGCTATCGGAGTGTTTTGTTAGTTGCTGATCTCATTGGTTATCGTAACATTCGTAAATCACCTTGAAGCTGCACTGGCGATCCTCCAAGATCAGCAATGCAACTGATCTGCCTCAAGGCCTTTTGCTATGCTTCTCCTCAAGGCGCTGCCGGCGCCGTCTGGGATAATGGGATGAATCGTAGCGGTTTTGCTCGGGATGCTGCCGCGCCGAGATGATCAGCCGACAGGAAAATTGCCGGTGTGGGTGCTTGCCGGTGTGGGTGCTGTGAATCTCTCGTGTCAGTAAGCCTCTACCATGATTGGCCAGACAGGGGCTAGTGACACCCGGACAGGGGATTCCAATGATGGACACCAGGTTCATTCCTGGGATACCACTTGGCTCCACAGGTTCACGTGTGCCTAGACAACCCCAAGAGCTGTCTCTCTCGGACGGTCCCCATAGACCTCGTAGTCCCTGTTGGCTTCGAGCCCAGTGAAGCGTGCTGTGTTGTGGCCTCGGTATCACAATCATCAACCCTCCTCGCTGGACGCTCAATCGATGAATACGCGAGGGAGACTAACTTGGTGTTTGGCCGGCTTGGACGTCGGATTGTGTCGACGACAATGCAATGGGTCGGGAGGAGAGTCAGGAGAGCACCTGTTGGTCGGTATGGTCTGTCGATCTGCTTGCTCCTGAGCCCAGTTGTAGTGTCGAGCTGTGTCGGGTTGGTTGGAGGTGATGGGGGGAAACAGGCGCGAAGCCAGGCTGACACCGGGAGGTTATATTCCGCGGAGTGTAAGGGTGTCTGAAGCGTGAGACCAAGCAGCTGAAGCGGGATGTCAAGCACGACCTCAACACCTGGCGCGAGCTTGATAATAAAGTTGGAGCAGACTGTCGCCGAGTTACACCACAGGTGCAAGACACGAAAACGGTAGTGGTCGATAGGCTCATTGCAGGCCGGAGCTTGTTGCGTAAGCGGCCCCCTTCGATGCACGTCAACAGCTGGGACCAGTGTCTTGAGACGAGATTGGATTTAGCGTTTGAGCGACTCGAGGAGAACAGCAGGCGCCTCGTCGGTAAGCTTGGTGATACCACGAGGCCTGCGGAGTTGATGGGTTCCAGCGTGCAATATAGTTGTACCTTGGGGCCGTGCATTGCCGTTCTTTGACCTTGGATAGGCATTGTCATTGTCCCAGGCCCGAGGCGTCAGGTGCAGGGAAGGACCTGGCAGTAGACCAGAGGGCTCCCGATGGACGATGAAGCGAGCTTGCCCCCCCTGAAGCGAGACTGTGGGTAGTCCCGAGTCCATCCGTCCGGAGTCGGACATGGGTCCGCCATGTCGATGGCCATGCTGTACCTTGGTCATTCACCGAAAGAAAGGAAAGGACTTCCGCTCCAGTATACGTCCGTAGTTGTACTGCTGCTAGACATAGTTGGCAGGACGAAGTGAAATCGGCATCGTCGCTTCTACAACGCCGAGATTGACTGTGACATCAACACTCCTGCCGAGAGGCCAGGACCCGGTCAGATGTGATAAGACGTGACAAGTGAATCAGCATTGTGAGGTTATTTTGAGGGCTTTCAAGGTTATTGCAACTGCGAGCCGTGGATTGGGGAGAGACCGAGCCCAGGAACTTGGGTGAAGGAAGCGCGACATCCCGCTGCGGCCCGTACGAGACAACTTTTTCAACCCAAACATTGCGGGATCCACTTATGTAAGCCGGCAGTGGAGTTGAGATCTCCATCTCTCCCACTTTTCTCTCCGTTGGTTGTCATTTCATGTCCACAGCAATCAGAACTGTCAACAAACTCCAATCCAGTCCTCCTTCAGCAGTTACGTACTTTCAAGGCGTAACTGGGATCAGGGAAGTCTAAACTACCTTAAGTGCAAATCCATTTTTCACAGGCGACAGAAAACAGCATCGAGGACCGAGGAGTGCAGTAGACGCAAGCACTGCTTGGGGGCTGCATAGAGGCCACGCTTCGACCCGAGTAACACCGTCTGGCTGGTGGCTGAATTTATAATGAAGTTGTGTGGTTCTCGTCCAACCTCCCCGCCAGAAAGGGTACAGTTTAGCGAGTTCCACTCGACCGCGGCAGGTCGCACATGGTGAGTACCTGTTCAGCTCATCCGTGAGGGTTCGCCTAGAGATATCTGAGAGGGTCGACCTTGCATTCCAAGCGCAGTATCTTGATGTCTCGGGTAGTACTGTGTGCGTTTCTATCAATGCCATTGTGATCGGAATTCCAGGAAGTGTATTATAGTGCGAGATCTGCAACTTAGTCAGTCTCGTGGCGTGCATAATCGTGAAATGCGACTTTGGTGACTCGTTTCTTGTTACCTTTCTGGGCCTCCCGTCTCCTTTCATCGGAGAATCGGTTCCTGCAGATTCCAGTTCAGAACGATGCCGTGTCTTGAAATAATCCGCCAGACGGGGTTTGCCAAGGGGCTCCTGGTCAAGAGATGTTGAAAGTGCGCCACCAAGAATGATAGCAGTCGTCCGGATATAGCCAGATCACGATTCAGGTCTTCAGCTGATAGGATAGCTTCGTCACAGCTTTGCGCTTCGATGACATTGGTGGCGATGTTACGCAGTGTGCCCTGGGAGATGTTACAACCAGACACGAGCCTTTCTCGGCTCAGGCCGAAATTACCCACTCCCGATGCTGCAGGGTACACCGCTTCGTAAGTAGTGAGGGCAAGTCTTGTCGAAGCGATTGATGTATAGTGCGGCTTTGGTGTGCAATTGTCTAGACGGAGCGTCTTCGCGTCAAACAGTCCGTAATGACTGGCCAGATCAATGAACTGGAGACATGCGTGTACTGTAATAGTGTATTGTTAAGGCGTGTCCGGTCAAAGCGCAGGCTAGACTCGGGGGTCAACCTGGGGTCAACGAGCTCAAGAACCAAAGGCAGCCTGTCTCACAAGACAGGCGACCAGGGGAACGGGCATGGCCAATGTCGCTCGTCGTGAAACGGGTGCGGGATGGATCGGTTGGAGTGCCGATTGCTCAACACACTGCTGATTCTTCTGGACATGATCTCGGCCTGCTGCTCATCGCCGATAGAGACTGCGATATCACATCCATTTGGAAGAGTTCGTGTATTCTGCCGTCATATTCCCTCGGACTTGTACGAGTGCGCCGTGTCGCTTCTCGCATCCCGGCCATCCACCACCCCTGCTCGAGTTCTCAGGAAGGGAGTCGGAACAAGTCCCGGGATGACGACCAGCAAATACCGTTCGGAACTGGAATCGAGTAAAGTCAGGCAACGTATCCCACGGGTTCGTTAGTCTATTGGGACTTGAGGGTCGGCAGAAGACATGTCCACACGCCAGACAGACAGAGTATTCACTATGTTATCAAGTGCAGAACCGAACTTCGATCAGGGGCCTTGCCTCCGTGGGCGATTGATGACTGATGACATCTGCTACAGTCTCCATGCAACCCGAGTCGGAACTGGGGTTGGCCGAGACTGCCGAGCTCATTAGAATAACTCCCATTTGGAAAATTGGTCTGTGTCGGGACTTCAAAACACCATCAAGTGCTGGCGAGAAACTGCGTGGTGCATGCCTCCTCGACTGAAGATCTTCATACGATTCAGCATCCGCGGCAGCAACCCCTTTCCCGACTTCGGTACATTCCCACGACACCTCCGGCCGGCTGTATAGTCAACGAGCCTAACTGCTGATCTATTGCCGGTTATACAGTGGCTGACGTCCTACTGCATTCCGCTGTGGGCGATGCAGCCATCTGCAGACTTCAGGCCCTAGCGCGAGCGCCGCATCGGCTCTTGAAACGGAACAATATACTGGATCGACCCAGCCATTTGGAACGGGTTGTCCACCCTGAACATGCAGTGGTGTGGGCATCGCTGTGCGACTCTCGACAAGAGCCATCGGGGCACAAACCATGTTTTCGTCCAAGCGCTTTGTGACCTGGAGAAGGTTACACTCACCTAGGATCGTTTCTTGGGAGCGTATGTGTTTCCGTACCATAGATTCCGCACGGTTGATTGTGCGACGGAACTCATCAATCGCCTCTCTGGTTGGCGCCATCTGGACACATGCAACTTCCCGCGAACCGACATCATCTCAGGTTTCCCCTCTCGATCCTGCAGCAATCCTGGTACTCTAAATGCTTCGTACGTTGCTCGTGCTATGTACCGCTTTACGCCCGTAGCCACTGCCGGACGAGATAGATCACGATGTGGTGGAACCCAGGTGGTTATCGACCACACTTGCTCGAGATGGGCAATGCAGCAAAATTCTGTACCTCGACGTGAGCAGGTCGATATCTCGCGGCGCTCTCGAGGAGCTGTTCGTGGACAACTTCTCTCACCGTGCACTAGCGCATGGAGGTCTCGGCAGCAGCACGCGGGGACGGTTCCTGTGGGATGGATCACGACCACCGCCAAGATAAACTCCCATTGACAGCCAGGGCTTGGATCTAAGACACTGTCAAACTGATCGCATCCAACGCTTGTGGTAGCGGCGACACGCACCAAAGCCATATTCCCGATCTCTCTGGTAGTCCAGGTCCAAGAAACTGGAAATCACAGTTCCACAGGCGCAACGATAATGCCTCTTTCCGTCCCTGCAATGCCGACATCCGTCCTTCTCAGTACAGCGAGACTAGGCAAACGGGCAACACGAGCATGAGACCCGTTCAGCAGCTGGGAACCAAGGGAAAATGCAGGATGAATGGCGACGTTACTCAGAAGATGGGATGCAGGATCTGCGTGAAGCTTGGGCTCATCTGCGCTAAAACAGATCCAGTATGTCGGGATCCAGGCACATCCAGTCGTTCTCAACTCAACGCAGCTTATTCGAACCTTGTTTGCTCGTTGCGAGGCTAGTTGACCATGTTGGAGACCACGACTATGCGGGATTGTCTCATCCCGCACCCAAGCGGCATTTGAGGACATCTACCAGAGGATGAAGCCTTGGCACGTCGTGGTCGCATGTCAGGGCTTGCGGTTGGACTCTGACCTCCGCAGTGGGTGCCTCGTCCAAGAACAAGATGGAACTATTCACAAGGGCGTCCAAACGGCTGCAGTGATGCCTGTTCCGAAGCAAAGTAGAGCAAAGACGCAAGCAGCAAGCGTTCTAACACTGCAGTCACTCCGGCGTTTGGCAAGCCCGGAGGCGTGCATTCGCACTTCAGCCAGCTGTGTAGGGGTTGAGCATACAGCGCTGTTGTCCAATCGCTGAGAATGCACTGCGCCGATATGCATACTCCCTCACGGCCGACATTTCCTTATTCTTCGGCCAACTGTTCGATGCGCAACGGCTTCAAGTTGTGTCTCTGCACGAGTGCCCGTTGGAAACAGGCGCTCCTTTTGCACTCTTTTCGGCTTCAGCAGGTTGTTTGACGCATCAAGCCAATCAAAGGGGATTGCATCACCTTGTCGGTCAAATACAAACGATGCGGTGTCGATTCGGCCGGTCCCCGTTTTCAACGCCAGCAGGGATGGTTATTTCCATCTCCCACGCGCCAGTGCCAGGCCGAGCCGCTCTCCGAATCATCGCTTTGGGAGGCTGGCTCTAGACCCTTGGGGGCTCTCGAGTCAACTCAAATACTGATCTGCTCCTATCGAATGGCGTAAGAGGTTCATTGGCAGTGTCGACCCTTACCTTGATGCCACTATTGGCTTCGGTGTACTGCCCGATCAAGCGCTCTGCTCTTCACATGCTCCTTCGGGCATATTTTGCAGTTTGTTAGTGCCTTGGCTCCAGCTACCCTCTCAGCAAGATCGTGCACGCCCGGGGAGTGTCGCCAAAAAGCCCCAACCATTCTCTCTGTGCGACCGAACTTAGCACGGCCCAGGTGGCATTGGATGTCTTCGATCTTAGTGCCGGATCGCAGCCATCCCTTGTCCAGCTTCATCAGCCTGTCCTTGCGAATATCACCAGCCGGTGTCGCGGGACGGCACAGGCCTTGCTTGTTTGTTTTCTCTTTGTCCACAGTCCACACGATTACCGATGAGAGAAGAGTCTGCTAGTCTAGGAAATTGACAGAACGGAATGGCGCAGAGTTCTCTGCGCCAAGGTTGTTGGGCGGAGCATGTACCAATGGAGCTTTTAAACGGGTCTTTGGGAGTTTGTTGGCTCAATTCGTCCAGCATCGGCGACCATGGGTCCTGCTTTCGTCATGGCGATGCACAAGTTTCCCGTTTGTGTCAAAGGGTCATGCACGCGATCCAGAGATCACCTGCAAGGACAGGTTGACAGGACTTTGATAGACGCAGGGAGTTTACCAGCCAATACTACCTAGTCCGGGTTGCTCTGACAAACGGTAGTCTACAACGAAGGCCCCATAGCCTCTGAAGCTCTTCCCATGTGGTGGGCCATTGGTTATACGTAGGTACTGAGCAAGCCGAACTCTTACGCCATGGTATCTTGATGCGTATTTCTGGAATGAGGCTTGTGCAGCGAATAACAGGGAGCGTAAGGACGCGACAGTCCAATATCCGGCCATATCAGTGACGATGGCATCCAATTCGGTAATGGTGGCATGATATGCTGTGCAGCAGGTGCTGCTAGTGCCGTCTAGCTCCACACGGATCAGCGCCACGTCCGTGATGAAAGCCATGCCGCCAACGACTGGCTGTGAGGTCCAATCTAGTGACTAAATCTAGTGACGAGTAGCGAACGAGACAGGCTGAGAATTCCCTGGCGGCAGACGGAACGAAAGAGTATTAACCAGTCCGAACGGCAGTACAGATAGCCGGCCTGCAGGTGGGAAGCTTCGTTCGCCAACATCACCGCTCTGCTCTGGCGACTCATGCCATTGTGCGAATACGCCGACATCTCCACAGCCTCCAGGTATTGACTCCCCTGCAGTAATTCAACGAATCACCGTCCCGACAGACTCCTTGGAGTTCGATCTATAATGATCGACGCCGGGATTCACCCACGGCCAGCATGGAATGGTCGCCGACCCACAAGACGGCCACCCTCCATCCCTGTGATCGACGACCAAATCTTGGATGATCGGCGTCATATGCTATCCTGGTACACACATCTCAAGGATGCCATCATGAACGGTCGAGCCACGCGCACAAAGAGACGACGTTTGTTGATAAATATCTCTCCTCCAAGTACGAGCAATATGGCATGTTCTGAAGTATACCACATGGTTTTTCACGGAAGTAGAGGAATAAAATGAGGCGAAGAAGTACCTTCTTGTTGCAATGCGACCTGCGGGGAATCAGGTCATCAGTCTTAAAGATCCGCTACTAACTATGTTGGGAGATGCTTACGGTGCTAATGGATGGACCCCTCGGCAGGCCGGCTCCGCGAAGTTGACGACCACAGGGTCGATCGGCCAATCCTACATTCAAGTTTAACCTTGGCTGACCACCATCATGTCGGTCATATGGCACAGAATATCTAAATCGCACCTCAAGTGGCCTGAACAGGTGAACGCGTAGAAATACGAGCACACCTCTCTCTGGCGCAGACACCACTCGCGCGAGGTCAACAAGCTTGTCCGGGAGGATGGCCCGCTGCCTTGAGTCAAACACGGTCCCTCATGTCACGGGTAATATCCGCGACATCTCAGTGTTAAATCCCGTCTCCCCGTAATGGCCGTAAGACACCCCACAGCTCCACGCCTGGAATGCAAGACATGGAATGACGACAATAGAGAGACGGCCTGGCCAGTTACCATTGGCATGGACTGTGGAGCCCTCCAACAAGCTAACTGGTTGAAGGCTTATCCCTCGATTCCTGAATGGAGTGATGGTCGGGACAATAAAACATTGAAATCTGCGGCATTCCTGCCGTTAGTGCTGGACTAGAGACGCGCTTGATGTTATACTCCGCGTGTGTTTCTATAGCAGCACGGGTGGTCTCAGTCTGTCAACAACGTGTCTTGGGAGAAGCTTCCGGGCCAGGTCTTGCCGTGTTGATTCAGGAACATATCTGAAGATAAAGACGATCCAGTCTCACTATTGGCATTGACAATGGGATAAGCTTCCAGTATGTCTAGCATTGTTCGAACCAGGGACGGGAGACCATCGATTCGTCGTCCAGGATTCCGTTGACGAATGTCGTTCTTCGCCAGCCAGACGCTGCAACTCCACCCAGCAGTGTAGTCTTTCCATGCAGAATGGCAATATTCTGAGAAATCCTCAGTCAGAGCATGCTGCCTTCTCAGCATTCATCTAAGTTTAAGTTAGAAGTCTTAAAATGACAGTATCAAACGGACGCAAATCACATGTGTAGCTTATCAGATAAAAGTGTTGTTTGATTCGACATTGTTCTCTATGACTGCTCAACAAGGGACGTCCTCTCTTGGAACACTACAACTAGGAGGTTTCCTGGTCGGCCTTCGGCTTGTCTTGCTCTGCTGGAGTGGTAGCAAGACGCAAACGCTCCCACAGCACGCATGAGAACGGGTTGTGGTGCTCGCCCATCTGAGAGCACCACGCCTCGATGCGGTCGTTCTGGCTTACGCGCTCCAGGAAGGACATCGCCAGTGACTCTACCTTCTGCCACTCAGCATCCTCCAGTTTGGACCGCCACTCTTTCTTGAACTTGTTCCACTTCTGCTCCATAAGGAAGTCGAAACAACTGGGACAGTAGAACTCGGTCTCCTTAAATTCTTCTGTCTCTCCTTTGCTGTTTCTGCGCCAGCAGTCCCATTTCTGCCCGGGGTGTTGGATCCTGTGGCAGAGAGTCCGTCCTTCGTAACCTGGTGCCGGACACTCGCAGCTGCAGGCGAAGCGGAGTTTGGAGGCCCTCTTGCACATCTTCTATCAAGTATACTTGCCGCTGTTGTCTGGGAACGGTGTGGTGTCAGGTAGTGATGAGCAAGACTTATGGGGATTTGTAGTTTCGTAGAGGGACGTGGACTACATCCGAGGACACAGAACCAGTTTATATGCCTACTGCAGCGAAGTCGATTACAGAGTGAATGGTCATGGTGTTTGTCTGACAATCTTTGTCTACCTTATAACTGCGAGTGAGCAAAGATTCAGGGATAGTGAATCGTCCATCATAGAAAAGAGAAATTCAGCCCATTGTTTGTTTGTGACTTGTTTGTTTGTCGATTGTGTTGATACCCCTCAGCTTTTGTTGAACGATTCTTACATTGTTGATTCACTTGGTTGAATGTAATACCTTTGTACTAGGAATCTGTAGGCATCTCGTCCATTGTTAAGATCAAAAGTGTCCCAGGAGTTCGAGTCAGATATAGGGTAAATACCTAGTTCATGACCGGAATCGGTTGATATTGCGTAGGGACAAGGGGACACTGGAACCTGACCTCGATGTATCATGTCTCTCTTGCTTACCGCCCCTTTCTCCAACATGTTGAACAACCGGGAGGAGAATGGTTTGCGCTCTTTGTGGCGGTCGTTACATAACACGAATTCCCAGGCCGCAACATTGGATGACCCCTGGTCTCAGGAGGAACTTCGCACATCGAAACGATTTCTCACAGTCGAGTCTAGCTTTGTCCTCAGGAGTCTCGTGGCTGCTCTAGGTGGAGGGAAAGTAAAACTGGAGATTGAGCTCCCTGTTTGTTCAACTTGGTTGAATTATAGCACACTGCTGGCTATATAGAAAAGCGCGGGATACACCATAAGCCGCGAAAAGACGAGAGCAAAACCAACGGCTGGGCAGCCAGCACCGTGTGACTTACTTCCGCTTGAAACGAGCCTTGATCACTAACGATGCCTGGGCAAATACCAGATAGACGCCCGTAGCTGCCCATATTGCCATTATGATCAACATACTGATATAGAGCCTAGCGGTGGCCACCCAGTCACTTGCGACGTTGGCTGAGTAACGTCGCAGTAAGGGCTCTGTTAGTTCGCTCCGTTCACTGCTGACCGCATGTCGACTGGGTGACGAGACGTGACTTGCAGATTCGCTTCCTTCTGCCTCACTGATGGTGTCGCTTATGCGCCAGGCGACTTTGTTGTTGATCTTCTCCCATGTAGTACCTTCAGCATAGCGTCGAGCATTATCACTGAAGAGTTTCCGCATCCGTTCGTCCACCACAAGACGCATGACAGCATCGACGAACTTGGTAACGTCCGCTGGTGGAACTAAAAATCCGGTCTCGCCGTCCTGCACAGTATCGCTAGGACCTCCTTCGTCCCGCGCAACGACGGGCACACCGCTGGCCATTGACTCCAGAACGACCAGGCCAAATGTCTCAGTGACAGAGCAGTGGAGGAACAAATCTGCGGATGCATATGCAGTGGCGAGGTCCTCGCCGACACGAAAGCCAGCAAATATCACCTTCCCCTTCTCCATCAGGGGTGCAAAGAATGATTTAACCTCGCTTTCGACAGCCGCATTGCGGTTCCCGCCAACAATATAGAGCTTGAACTGGAGGAAGCGCGCTTCAAGTTCCTTTGCGACCTTGGCGAGGAAGTTGAAGCCTTTCTCGCCAGCTAGTCGGGCGACACAGATGAGAATAATCTCACCGTCTGGCGCAATCTCGAACCTGAGGGACTCGCTCCTCTTCCGGGGATGGAACAGATCGGTATCAACCCCACGCTGTACCAGCTCCAGTTTGCTTGACTGAATGCCGACCCGCTCCAAGTATCGACGTACGAAGCTACTTGGGTAGAAGAGAGTCTTGACACGGTCGTGACGGAACAGATATCTTTGGGTGGTATCGATGATAAAGACTGCTCCTCGGCCCAACGGGGATGGGAACAGTATCTCAGCATATGCCGACAGATCAGTCTGGAAGTTGCAAATAATCGGAACCTGATCCTTATGTGGCAACTGGCGCATCTGTAGCATGATCTGAAAGCCCAATGACGCAGGTGAGGCCAAGTATATTAGATCCGGTGGACCTCCGAACGAGACGCGGTAGATTGTTGACAGCCAGACGGGGTAAACGATGGACAACTCAGGGTTGAATGGTAGGGAGTAGCCTCGAATTCGGATATCCGGTCCTGACGTTGTTGTCGAAGCGCCCTTTAGGTTGACGGAAGTAGTGCTGTCATGGTTGGTATGCGTTTGTGGTGCAACGACAGCGACAACCGCCCCCTGTTGTCGGAGATGGTTGACCAGCATGGTTGTGGTACGAGAGACGCCGTTGACCTGACCGAACGACTCGGTGCATAAGAGAATCTTCTTTCCATGTAGGGCATCTGGAAATATGGAGAGGTCGTGATCGACAGAGGCTGGACCGGCTACCTGAGAACCCATTGTGATGGCCGGTCGAGATGTACTTGTGGGGTAGGCCAGCAATTTAAAGTAGAATTTGGTCGGGAAAGGGAATTATTCAAGAGAGAAGCAATCGAACTCAAGATATCAAGATTCTCACCTTCCCTGTCTCAGCATCTGGGAAAGCAACCAGACACAGATGGGCCGGGGAGCATGAGAAGAGGGAGGACTGCAGACTGCGCAATGCAGATAACGAACATGGCGGGGTGCAGGATTGACAGACACATGACGCAGCTGAGAGTTTCTGCAAGCGAGAGATAAGAAGTTGTACCACGACAGTGGCATCGGAAAGTTCAGGATGGCAATGTAGACGGCACTTTCTCCACCTTGGCAACATAGAAGGGACATGAAGGAGCAGTGGAAAGAGAGAGCGGCGTTGGAGAGCTTATCGCAAAAGTCGCGATAGTTGCAACGATCAGCGTCCCAGTTCTACCAATGAGAACGACGACCTTTTCCACACCTCTCTGTGCTCCAATAGAAATGCTCGGTCGGTTGCCCAACATTGGAGCTAATGCACGTGGGCGACCGCCGTAGTGGCTGCCAGTTGAACGTCAAAACTCTGTCGTTTCAACAACGTGCATTCCAGTGTGTAACCACCACCAACGGCAATTCTCGCCTTGACATGTGCAAGGACAGCAGCGACTGGCTTGACAGGCTTCGTTGATCGTCATATGTATTTCGCATCAACATGATGGTCTCGGCGTTGGCAGATCTGTGGCTAGGCCCAGACCAATCAAGGGGAACTCCGGGCTTTCGACCACCAGGTCCGGGACACAGGAGAGGCTGATTAGATGGGGGCTTCTATGTCCACTTTGGCGATAGCGGAAGACATATTCTATGCACTCGCCCCCATATGCTGGTTGGTACATATCCGTCCGGCTCACTACACCATCTTCCTTATCCTCTCCTCTCAGCCTGCTTCCTGTCCGACATGAGTACGCTCCCGCCCTGACGTCAACGGGCATCGCAATCTTCGGGAGGATTTTCTTCCAGCGGATAATAAACCATCTGTATCGGTCAATACCGGAGCTTGGCCGGCATGAGGGTTATCACTCGGCGACAGACACCGTAACATTGTCTCTTATCGGCTATCCATCCCATTTCTTCCACATATTGTTTACATCTGCGGTCAGGTCTCTTCTCTGTACAACTTTGCTCCCCTTCAGCCTTCTTCCAACAACCGTGAAGGTTATCAACAACCAGTGAGAAGACGCACCTTATCAGACACGGTTGTCTTCCTAGGGACTTTGAAGAGCTCAGTCTCTGCGCAGCTGCAACACTACTCCAGAGACAGGATGTCATCTCTTGACCTCACCGGACTGGTCTCTGATACCGACGACTTTGCACTGAACGATGCTTCAACGGCTCCCACGACGCCAGAGGGGAGCGCGTCTTTTAGTCCCATTCTCCGACCACAAACGTCATCACGCGACTTGGTCGGTAGCACAATCACACTGAGTGCTGCCGACTACTCAAGCCAGTATCCCCAGGTGCGCAACATCTGCTGTGTTGGAGCAGGTTATGTCGGTATGTGCGAGTTATCGACACTAGGACGCACAGAGCTCATACCATGCAGGTGGCCCTACAACGGCCGTCATAGCCTTCCAAAACCCCCATATTCGCGTGACTGTGGTGGACAAAGACAAGTCGAGGATCCGCAGATGGAACTCCAAACACCCCCCTATCTACGAACCTGGACTGAGTGAGATCCTACGCATTGCCCGGGACGGATCGCGAGAATGCACCTTTGCAAGGGGGGATACGGGGCATGCCGAAGCAACGACAACCGTTTTAGCACGCCAGCCAAACCTCTTCTTCAACACTGATGTCGCCAGATGCATACAAGAAGCGGACATAGTGCTCATTGCAGTGAATACTCCCACAAAGACCCGAGGAGCTGGTGCGGGATCTGCTACTGACATGACGGCATTTGAAGCCGTGACAGCTGTCGTGGCGGAACATGCACGACCAGGTGCCATCATCGTGGAGAAGTCCACGGTGCCCTGCAGGACCGCGCAGCTGGTTGAAGACACGGTGAGTTTTACGGCTAGACTGCGTAACGGTCAGTTACTTACAGATACCAGCTTGCGCACTGCCGACCCGGAGTACACTTTGATGTTCTCAGCAACCCAGAGTTTCTCGCTGCAGGAACAGCCATCAATGACTTACTCGCTGCCGATCGGATTCTGATTGGTTCGAGACCGACTCCCTCAGGCCGTCGTGCCGCAGACACGCTGGCTTCCGTGTACGCAAGCTGGATCCCGCAATCACGCATCATCACCACCAACGTCTTCAGCTCGGAACTTGCCAAACTCGTCGCTAACAGCATGCTAGCACAGCGGGTCAGTAGTATCAACAGCATAGCGACTATCTGCGAAGCTACCGGAGCGGATATAGACGAGATATCCGCCGCCATTGGTGCCGATCCGAGAATTGGAAACAAGTTCCTCAGAGCTGGTATTGGGTTCGGAGGGAGCTGCTTCAAGAAGGACGTCCTTAGCCTGGTTTATCTGGCTGAGACGCTCAATCTCCCCGAGGTGGCCAACTATTGGCGCTGCGTGGTAAGCATGAACGAGTACATCCGCAACCGTTTTGCGGCCCGCGTCATCAAGTGTCTCAACAACACCCTTAGAGGGAAGAAGTTGGCGCTCCTCGGCTATGCCTTCAAGAAGAATTCAAACGACACGCGGGAGTCAGCCACCTTAGAAATCATCCGGACACTGCTGGAAGAAAGACCAAAAGAGATTGCGGTGTTCGATCCCTGCTGCATCCCTTCCACAACTGAGGATGAGATTGAGAGACTCCTCGGATCTACACACGAAGGCCCTGTCCTTAAGAAGAACGGAGGAGTTGTGGAGGTCTACGCCAACGCATACGACGCCTGTCACTGGAGTGATGCGGTTCTCATCACGACGGAGTTCGATGAGTTCAGATACACGGAGCCGGGCAAATCGAGCAAGTCTGCGATTCCGACTTACACGCGTCCACAAATGGCGGAGGACCCCAGACCTTTTGTGCAGGAGCCCACCGAGAGCGACTTGCTCGCTCTGCACAAGTATCTCTCCTCTATATCCCGCGCCCAAGTTGACCCTCTCGGTCGCTTCAATGACTCGCCATCCTGTGCTTCAGACTGCCCGGACTGCCTCCTCGAAAAGGCGGCAGGTCCCAGCATATCGAACTACGGCGCCGGTGGGGAGCACCAAGCGAAAGACTACCTCGACTGGGCAAAGGTCAGCCATAGTATGAGGAACCCGAAATGGGTATTTGATGGACGTGGGCTGCTCGATATCCGTGGCATGGAGAAACTGGGCTTCCGTGTTGAGACGACGGGTCGCCAGGCTGGGTTTGCTAGCGAGCATTTCTGAATCTACTCTGTTTTTCGTCGGGGGAGAGCCGTGTGCTCCATGTTGTGCGCATCGACGCGTTGGTTTTCCGTTTCTGGACGTTAACGGCCGTCTTTCTAATTATTTTGGTTTCTTCGTTTTCTGGCATGTTTCATTGTATGTCGTCTGGATGAGGGGGTCCGTCTGGCTGTTGATAAAGCTCGTTTCTAGCCTGCGACATCGACACCACATAAATCGCAGACTCTACGAACAGGAACTTTCCCATATAATTGACTCGTATCTCGTTTTCGGCCTACCGACAAACAGCTACGCCCCTGCTCTAAAGCTCTCTGGCGGCCCTAACTCGCTCGCCTTCAGCCCGCCTACATCAACCACGAGCCTGGTCAACACCATAGTCGGCTCCAGCAACCAAACCTTAAGTACATGAACTCCAGCGGCCAGATTTCCGATCTTACTCGTCTTCACCCAGGCATTCGATATCACCGCTTGGTCCCAGCCGCTCGGTTCTCCGCCCGCGTTGCCCAAGGGTGTAGGTTGTACCGTTGTCACGGCACCGTCGTCGATACTGAACGAGTACCGATTCGGGGAGTTCGGATTGCTGTTCTCGGAGGAGGAAAGGTAGACCGTTAGGGCGGCGGCGGTGGCGCTGGAGAAAGTGTGGAAGGGGTAGATCAACGCGGGACCCTGGGTGGGTTGTTGGCTGGCCGTGACTGGTGGAAGGCGCACGCCTGAGTGCGTTCTGCCGTAATCCGGGATGGCGACGTAGGATGGTGATGAGGCGGGCGCAAAGTGGGAGGCTTCGATTGCGACCGCGCCTGCGCTTTCGACATGTCCCTGGGAGCTTGAGGGAAGAGATGGGTTCGAAAGGGGGACGATGACTGTTGCGGTCGATGATGGAGCAGCTACAATCAGAGCTACGGTACTCCGTCCTTGTGGAGCGGCTGTCCAGTCGACGGTGAGGATGTGGCGGATGTCAGTCGTGGAGCCCGGGGCGGTAATGCTTTGTTGGGGCTCGGAGACGGAGAGATAGGAGGCGTTGGAGGATACCTTGTATGCGAATGTACCGTTGTCGCGCGCAAAGACATCGATCCAGGTTGTTCGACTGGGTGGCATGTAAGGTGTGAGTGTGCTCATGGTCAGACTTGTGGTAGTGGGATAGAACTTGTCGGTATCCTGGATCGCTACACCCATGATGCCGGAAGCACTCTGGGTCTGAGAGGAGCTGCTGATGCCGTTGACTCTTGGGATCGTGTCGGAGCCGGGCTGTTGCCAGTTATTGTATCCCAGATGTGTCTGGTCCATGAAGTGCTTCCACCGACCGTTCAACAGGCTATCCCATCTGGACTTGAGAGACTTGTCGGCGGTAAAGGCGTTTTGTACATCTTTTGCCAGCTGATTGGCGCTCACCCGGTGCTGGGCGATATACTTGCTCGAAAGCGCGGCCTTTGTGTAGATCTCAAAGACGTTCTTCCCCGCCAGTACCGGATGCAGGACGGCTTCGAAGAACGTTGGTTGTGATGTTGAAAGCAGCTTGTCATAAACCCCCTGTGCGCGGTCTGCCAGTGCAATCCATTCCGCAAAGTTCAGTTCCGCCTCGTCGTAGTTGAAGGTGTAGAAGGCAAAGGGCGTCATGCTCAAGTCCTCATACTTGCGTCGGGCGGTCAGTTTGCCGTATGTCGTCATGATCGCGGCGGCGTCATCAGCCGCATCGTCCCCAAACTGCTGAGCGGACCATCCCTTGAGCCAAGTACTCGTGCTCACAGGATCCTGGAACTTGCTCATATCCCGGGCCATCGCCATGAAACGTGCAGTAGGGAGCTCCAATGCCTTCAAGTCTCCGACATTCGCGATCCAGATGTTGCGCACACCTCTTGCGTGCGCAAGACTCATCTGTTCCCATGTCTTCTGGAGTTGGATAGTGTTGATCCATTTGTAATTCCTGGGACTGCCGACGTAGTCAAAGTGGTAGTACATGCCCGAACCGCCACGTCTGTCTACCTCCTTTCCGATGGGAACGCGGCGGATGTTGCCACGGTTGTCGTCGCTCCAGAGGAGTGTCACGTCGTCGGAGACGTTCATGCCGTTGGCCCAGTATCCGGGTACCTCCTTGTACATGACCCATTGCTGGGGAATATCTGACAGATCCTTCCCCAGCACTTCCTTCAGCGTCGCCTGCTGCCAGTGGATGACATCCTCGAGTGCCTGGGAGGTCAACGTGGCGGAGGCAGCATCACCAGATCCCCTCATACCGAGCGTGTACATAGTTGCCCAGTTCTTGGCCCTGACAGCGCCCTCTTTCATGAAAGCCTGGCATCCAGCTTGGTTGCTCTTCCAATCCCAGCTTCCTTTGAGGAATCTCCCCTGCTCCTTGTCCGCTCTGGCCATGGGTTCGTGGTGGCTTGTGCCCATGAAGATGCCCCAGTCGCTAGCGGTCGGCCCATTTTGAGCGTCGTCTAGATAGAACATACTCGACCACATGGCAGGCCACAAATAGTTACCCTTCATGCGCAGGATCAGCTCACAGATGCGCTTGTAGAAGTCGCTTCCGAAGGCACTGCCGTACTGGCTGTTCTTGAAGTTGGCGTGACCCCAGCCGGTAAGCGCCGGATCTTCGTCGTTCAGAAATATCCCGCGGAACTTAACGCTGGGCGGACCCTCGACGTAGGGTGTCTTCTGGGCCCAGACGTATTGCCTCTTCGTTGGTGGCGTGTCGAGCCAGTACAACCAGGGCGAGACACCGATTTGCTCCGAGACGTCGTAGGCGCCAAAGACGGAACCTCGCATATCGCTACCGGCGATGACAAAGACTGCATCCTGGCCCTCCCATGGCTCTGACACAACCTGGGTGGTGAACGCCTCCCATTTTCCGGCGATAGAGCTGACATCCAGCTTCTTCGCGGAGACGAGGCCGTCGATAAGGGAGGACTTGCCAATGGTGCCGACGACGATGATGGGATTGGGCGATTTCTTGGAAACAACGGCAGTCCAATCCACGGACACCACTGTCCCATTCGTGCCCGATACACGGCCGAAATCTGTCGCCAGGTCTTTGGCAACGCGGATGACTCCCGGGTAGTCATTAGGCGCAACTCGAATCTCAGGGGCAGTTCCCGACCCCGCGAGCTTCAGCCCACCGCCGCCATCTTCAGTGAAGATAAACCGCGGTGACTGAGCACGGCAGGCTGTTGAGAGGAGTAATCCTGCTGCAGCGAATGTCCGTGTTGCCCACATGGTTGCATGACTTGGACTGTGACATGACCGTCAACTTGCTGCAAGTCAGAGACACTTCTCGGCCATCTTATATGCAAGAGGAAAGTATCCAGGTTGGATTTAGATGTCAGTAAGTTTGATTAACCATATTACCATTGTTGCGCCAAGCTGGTTCGCACCGCTTCGGGTAAAGTCTGCACACTCAAGGTGCACGGAGGATGCTTCAACCTCCGTAATGACTGCTGTTCAAGTCTTAAATATGGATTGCGGATTCTCCACCAATAGAACACTTGTGTATAAGCCTATACACCCGTGGTAGGAGATCGCATGTCAAGCGGTGACAAGTTGATCATCGTCTCGCGTGATCGTCCAATCGTGCGTTTAGTATCGCCATAACATGCCTAATCCTACAACTGGCGTAGACCACCGGCCATGTGTACCCGGGCTGATGATTGTCCTGAGTTCAGGGAGAATATCTCGAACGACCATATGCCCCACAGGTGTAGGTCGTATCGCCGCCAAATGGTGAACAAGGGGGCGAAAACGTCGTCGAACAGGGCAATACTAAGCGGAATATAATCGTATCTCTGCCTAGCCAGGATCGCCGCGAAGGCCGAGTCCTTGAAAGGAACTTTCGCACTCTCAAAGTCCGTGACCGTCAACGCCATCTGGGCTGCAGCAGTGAGCGACTCCCATGCAACGAGCGGCTGCGATCCGCCAACGGAGTCATCCGCAATCAGTTGATGGTCGAGCGCCCAGTAGCTGACATATCTCACCAATGGCCGAGTGCCGCTGGAAGCAGGTGTTGTTGTCTTGCTGTAGCCGCCGTCTTGCGACACGGCGGGGCCGAGTGCCTGTGCAGACGTCGAGGATAAGGATAACCAGACAACCACATTCTCCCAGTCGTGACGGTGGCCCAGACCGCTCGAGGGCGAGTCCTTGGCATGTACCAGCTGTACATGATGGCGTATTTTCCGTTGCAGGTTGCAGCGCGAACATAGACTTGTCCTGTGCTGCTTGAGCAACCGCCATTGCTGGAGCCTGATGTTGCGAGTCCTTTACTGAGCCTGGATTAGCCGCCTGTGAGAGGGAGACTGTATAGAAGGATGCCCACCTGGTGTTTCCGGATGCGTCGACTGCTGGAAATGGCACACATCCATTGATAGCGAGCAGGAATGGCTTGTACTTGAGATACAGAGTGCGAACGGTGCCGGAAGGGACAGTCTCGGCGAAGCCTACGACGGCGTCGTGAGCTATAACAGCGCGACGCTCGACGGGGGCAGCAATGACAACACCCGTAGCGAGGCAGAGGCCGATGAGAAGCGCACGACCCAGCATGTCGTCCGAACTGTGTGAGCCAATAGTGGATGTCGTAGGGAGTCAGGAGAAATACAGAGCCATATTCGGGGACAGCAACCCCTTTTCTATGTGCCGTGCCTCTGCCCCATGTGTTGTTCGCCAGACATGGCATCAAGGCGGGCATGCTTCTCTGATACACTAGCATCACGGCAGCTTCCTTGCTCAAGGTATGGCACCTTTGACCCTGTGAATATGGCGACTGAATTGCCAAAGGAGATGATGGCTAACGGTAGCGACGTCACGTCAACTGCCGCTTCAGGATACAAACTCCGTGAGCTTAGGTACCAGGATGCCGCAGGGGGCGCACCGCATACCACGTGCAGCAAGTATTTGGCCCATGACTCCTCAGAGTCGAAATGGAAAGTCCATGACTTACGGCCAAGGAAGCATTGTAAGACAGTGTGAGAGAAGTTGTTGTGTTGAAGAAGTCGAGACGGAAAGGAATGCTGCTAGTGGCTGGTCAAGCGACGCCAGCTGCTCCGGCTGTCAAGACCAGGAAAGCTCAAAAGCTGCCAAGTGCCAGAGGGAGTCATACCAAGCACATGTGGCGAATCAAGCCACAGAACGCCACAGAATGCGGCGCTAGCTTATCAATCGTAATCAGCAACCGCGGGGCAATTTTCTCTGCGTCGCTTTCCAAAATTTCCAGGCGAACATATCACAAAACTTCCCCACCTGTTGTCTTTGCCTTATTACTCCCCCAAACATTACATCTCCTCTGGTCTCTTGTTTCTTCAGACCAGCAGATATCTCCTTCAAACCGTCTCAAACAAGGCGCAGGTAGCCTTTCTCAACAACGAAACAACCACTACGACACATACGATACCCCTGATACCCATCGTCGCCATGTCGTCCTCGATGGATCTCGACGCCCCGATGCCCATGGCGCCCAACACGGGAGTGCCAGTCACACACGCCACCATCCTGTGCTGCAACTGTGGTGCCCCCATTGACGGAACCACAGCGGTCGGTGCTCTCTGCTACGACTGCATCAAGCTCACAGTCGACATCTCCCAGGGCATCCCCCGGGAAGCCGTCGTCCACTTCTGCCGCGACTGCGAACGGTGGCTGCTACCTCCCCAGAGCTGGATCACCGCTGCCCCAGAGTCGAGAGAGCTATTAGCCTTGTGTCTAAAGAAGCTGAGAGGGTTGAACAAAGTCAGAATCGTGGACGCCAGCTTCATCTGGACAGAAGCACATTCGAGGAGAATCAAGGTCAAGCTCACAGTGCAGGACTCCGTCTCTGAGGGAGTCCTCCTGCAGCAGAGCTTCGAGGTCGTCTACATCGTCGCATGGCAACAGTGCGCCGAGTGCGCCAAGTCGTACACAGCCAACGTCTGGAGGGCCACAGTCCAGGTCCGGCAAAAGGTGCTGCACAAGAGGACATTCCTGTTCCTCGAGCAGCTCATCCTCAAGCACGGCGCCCACAAGGACACCATCAACATCAAGGAGGCGAAGGACGGCATAGACTTCTTCTTCTCCGAGAAGAATCGAGCCGGGAAGTTCGTCGACTTCCTCAACTCGGTCGTACCCTGCAAGGTCAAGACGTCGCAGGAGCTCATCTCGCAAGACGTCCACACATCCACGAAATCATACAAGTTCTCCTGGTCGGTCGAGCTGGTACCCATCTGCAAGGATGATCTGGTCGCGCTCCCAATCAGGCTCGCGAGACAGATAGGAAACATCTCGCCCCTGGTGCTGTGCCACCGCATCGGCACGTCCGTCAACTTCCTCGACCCCAACACCCTCCAGACCGCCGAAGTCGCCTCAAACATCTACTGGCGCCAACCCTTCGCCTCCCTCCTAGGGGCCCCCGACATGGTCGAGTTTATCGTCATGGACATCGAGCCCCTCGGCCCCCAAAAAGGCAAGTGGACGCTCTCGGAGTGCACAGTCGCCCGCGCCTCAGACCTCGGCCACAACGACAAGACGTACTACGCCCGCACCCACCTGGGCGGCCTGCTGCACGCCGGCGACTCGGTCATGGGCTACATGCTCTCGGGCACCAACATCAACAGCGAGCTGTACGACGCCATCGAGGCGTCGCACGCCTACGGCTCCACCATCCCCGACGTCATGCTCGTCAAGAAGCACTACCCCAACCGCCGGCGCAACCGCAAGAGGCAGTGGAAGCTCAAGCGCATGGCCAAGGTGGAGGGCGAGGTGCTGCCCAAGAAGACGGACCAGGAGCAGATGGACGCCGAGTACGAGATGTTCCTGCGCGACGTCGAGGAGGACGAGGAGCTCCGGGCCGCCCTGGCGCTGTACAAGAACAGCAACGCGGCGAAGAAGCGGGCGCAGCAGGATGCCGACGCCATGAGCGTGGCCGAGACGGTGACGACGATGGGCGGCGAGGACGACGCTCCCAAGGTTGACATGGAGGAGCTGTTGGATGATTTTGATGAGCTTGAGATCCATGACGAGGTCCCTGAGGAGGAGTAGGCATGTCACTGGTCATGCAGAATAAGGCGTTCATCGGTTAATGGGGTATGATGGGATTTAGCATCCTAAAAGTTCGCTGATTATTACTATGATTGCCCTTTGCTGGCTAAACTAGATTTAGTTACCCAACTTCAATGTTCTTATGATTCTTTTGGCACCTGCTATGTGATATCCGTTCTCCCGATCCATATGTTCCTTACCCAGCAATCGAACAACGGCCGAAAAAACGAACGGCAGGCAAGGAGACGAATGCCACAAACCCGCCGTCCTGCGGTCTACGTCATCTTAGGAAGCCTCTTGACCGCACCATCGATAATCAGAACTTCCCTCGGTGTCTCCGTGTCGTCCACATACCACACGAAAAGCGAATCATCATCTCCTGGCGAACTACGGACGTTCCGTTGCTGTACTCCAGCTGCAACACTGTGTCCGTGACGCTGTCCGTTGTCTACTCCAGGTGCATCTGCCATCGGCGAGTCTGACTGTGCCAGGGTTGGATCAATGATTGGCGAACCTGGACTGTGTTGTGGGCTCCCCTCAGGGGTAGTCAGGTCGATGCAGGGAATCCCGCCGATGAGTACGGCATCTATGGAGTGAGTTGGAGATTGCATATCGATGCTTCCATTCTGTCTCCCTTGTGCGTTGGCAGTATTGTCGTGGTGACCGAACAGGAGATGGCTCATGGGCGACATGTCGTGGCTAGCTGAAGCCGGGCTCTGATGCGGGCTTTGCGCTGGCATATCAGGCAGAGGGCTCGGAGAAGCCCACAGCTGGGATGCAATCGACGGTGTTGCCATTACAGAGGGACTTGGAGCATGTGAGCCGGCGGACGGAGCTGGACTAACCGACTGGCGATAGTCATAGTCATGCCCAGCGCTCAACCTTGAAGCCATAGATGGCATGGGACTAAGACTTTGCCGGTAGTTGGGCGAGGAACCCACCTGAAGACTCGTAAACACGTTCGACAGTGGCGAGGGGCTTCTCATGGGCGAGAGAGTCCTTGCTGGTGTATTCCATTGCGGTGCGTCGAACTGGGGTGGGTTTGGGGACCCGGAACTGAGGAGCGAATTTGCGGGGGACTGCGGCGTGGCTGGCATGGAGCCGAAGCCGTTGTGCTGGTTCAGGAAGGGAGTTTGATGAGGCGAGGGAGTGAAAGAGCCCAAGGAGCCGTAAGCGCTGTCGTCGTTGTTGAAGAACGGACTCTGGCTAGGCGAGGGACCGCCGGTGTTGGAGAACGGGCTATGTTGCCCCGATTGACTCGGGGGAGGCGAGTTGAACGACGGAATGGAGTTGTGCTGGGGCTGTAGAGTGGCAGAGCTGACCGAGGCTGATCCTGGCGTTGGAAAAGAGAAGCCGGAAGAAGGGTTCGGGCTACCCTGATGGAATTGGTTTGGCTGTGGTGACGGGCTGATGTTGAGCCCTGACAGGCCCCCGGACATGTATGGTCCCTGCTGCGGCAGAGGGCTTCCATGAGGTTGGTCCCCTGGGAGCTCCGCGCCGACAAATGGTGCCGTTGCCTGTGCTTGTGCAAATCCCGCGGCAAACCAGTTCATGTTCAGGTAGGGGCTGACATTACCCTGGAAGGCTTGATTTGCAGGACACGGCTCAGGCACTACGGTCATCAGATCGAGATATGGCTTGTCCTCTCTTCTTGGTCTCTGGTTAGCGAGTGTGATTGGGCTCTTCACCGCTGCAATGAGTACACCAATTGCACAACTCTTCCAGATTAGCGACATGGGACTGTTGCAGTAGCCCTTGTCACGGAGATACCCCTTGATGCGTTCAAGGACCTCAATGAACGCCTCCGTTCCATCTGGATCCCTCCCCTGTGCTTTGATGCCATGAAAACAGCCCTGAATGTATCCGTCAAGTTCCGCCGCCTGGATGTGCGAGTCGTCCATCACATCCAGACCAGCGAGGGCTGCGCTGACTGGCATCGTCCCGAGGACCTTCAGGGCTAGGTCGAAGGGGATTTTCTTATGGCCCTTGAAGAGGCCTAGGAGGTCATAGACGGTCGGTGTGAGAGCCTGAGCAGGCTGAGCTGGGAAATCGAAGTTCATCTTGTCCCTGGAGTGCTTAGCGTCAGGGTGTTAGAGTGTGGTGAGAGGTGGGAAGCTATCTGCCCCTGAACGGGATGCTAGGGGTTTATATAGGTCGCATCTCGGGAGGTCAAGTGAACTATGGCTGTCAGTGAAGATGAGTGATCAATGTCCTGTGATTCGACCAGGAGCAGTGTGTACAATCAAGAAACGCGACCAATACAATTGTTTCCAATGGTCTTCGATAATCGTGCTATAGTCAAGTCATCGAAAGCTGTGAGCTTAACCATGCCGGTGAATCGATCCCATGATCAGTTAGGCAACCAAGTGAATCGACTTCGAAGGCCTGCCTTTTGTGCGAACTCCTATAATTGATCAGTGTCCCAATTGTCCCAGTCCAAGTTGTCCATCTGGCCCTGTTCATCTCATACTCACCGAGCTACCCCTACCCCTAGAGAACCATTCGTCTAGTCCTCCTCGCTCACGTACTCCGGGCAGCCCTCCACGTAACGAGGATTATATCCAAAAGGCAACTTCTTGCCTGCTGGCAGGATAATTCTCATACATTTCGATGATGATATCCAACTGGTCGTCGACTCTTAAATCCGCAGCCATGTTTGCGAGGCCCTCGGCTCCGTAAAGATCCATTTCGATCTCTTTCGACAGGGGGATCGTCACGGTGTCGATGTCCATGTCTATATCCATCTCTTCAGGTGCGTCTGTCATTTCCACGTCCGGTGAGACACTATCACCCGTAAAGGGCGAGAGATCTGGTGTTGTGCTAGGGGTGGTGTACCAGGATCCGCCAGTGGAGAAGATGTCGCTGGGAGACATATAGGCCGGAGTAGAACTTAGGGCATGAAGGTGGAAAGAGACGAGATCAGTCGGCATGTTGCTTACCTGGAGAATCTGCGAGAGGTGAATATCGTTGTTTGTAGTGTATTTGTTAACGTTGAGTCGTGTTATGCGTGAGTGCTCCTGGTGTGAAAGTCTGGCATGTGAGGACTGGTTTGTCATGCAGAGGCCCTGCCCAGGTATTATACAGGATTGATCAGTGCTGGTCGCGGTCGGGAGAACCATCAGAGTGCAAGGAAAACGATGGAATGAACAAGGGGTGAACAAGGAATCCATTGTAATATCAACAACAATGTCGTCGTCCATCGATAATGCCCCTTTATCGGCTCGAGCATTGTCGAAGGCCTTGGCCTTGCCGAGCAACCATGTCCTTCTTCCTGCAGCTTTGTCGCCGGAAAATAATCTCGCTAAGCAGCATCCCAGATCTCTCAGAAAATGCTGCTGAGCACCCTCTTAACCTGGTCTGGTTGGCTGTCGTTTGCCGTCCTCTTCTTCGCCAGGGGTATCTGCGCAAACGTCCGCTTCCTCTCCTTCCCGATATGCTGCTCCGCACCTTTTGCAGCACCTCCATCATCCTCAGGCTCAGCAATGCCTTGTTCCTTCCTCTCTTTCTTAGCCGCATTCTTCGCCTCCATACCGTCCAGCATCTTCGCCCTCTCGACGTTCCTGACGAAGTCCTTGTTCTCCTTTGTCGTCTTGCTGATCTCGGCCCGCATCCTGCTCGTCCTCTCGGCGTTCTCAGCCGCAATCTGCTCCGTCAGGTTGTGCCACTTGAAGCCCTTGAGGTACAGCAGGTTCCATAGGTCGTCCCTGTAGTAGCTCCCCTTCTTGCCGCCAATGGTCTGGGCATTGAGCAGCTCGCACACGTTCTTGGCATCCTTCTTGTTGACGAACTCGACCCATCCGTCCACAAAGGAGCGCTTCTTGTTGCCGCCGGCCTTGACTCGGCGGGTGTGTGCTGTGGGATCCTCTGGCGATAAGAAGATGCGGTTGATCTTGCCGTAGGGTTCGAGAAGGGAGCGCAGCTTGGCAGGCTTCATGAAGGGGGGTATGCGGGAGAGGTAGACGACGCCCGACTTCTTGATTGCGGCCTCGGTTGCGACGAGGTTCTTCTTTGTGAGGGGTTTTGAGACGTTGGGGAGGTCTGCGAGTTTCTTGGAGTTGGTCGAGTCCTTCTTTTTCTTGTCTTTTGCTCCTCCGTCTTTCTGTTGTTGCCCGTCCGCTTGCGCCTCTGCGTCGGACTCGCCGTCTTGCTCGTCTGCTGAGTCGTACCCGTCGTCGCTCTGTGCCTCGTCCTCGCTGTCGTCTCCTACTCTCCTCCGCTTGGCGCTGCGGCCGCCCTTCTGTAGATCGTCTTCCGAGTTGTAGTCGTTGCCGACATCTTCGTCGCTCTCGTCGGCGTCGAGGAAGTGATTCCTCTTCTCGGGGGCCATTTTGACTGCGACTCAGGCGTAAAATAGTGTGTGTTCTTATAACGGCGCAATCGGGCGGGTGGTAACAGGTATTGTCGTGGATTTGTTATGCTGGTGTTGAAGAAACATTGAAGTCAACGTTTGTTCTGGACTTTCCCAAATTTTTGCGGGGCGTCGTTATCGCTCACCGAGCGCTCCAGGTTCACCGAGACAGACCCACCAAGGGTACCTACACCGAGAGAACTGACGTCAACGTACTTTGAGGCTTCGATTCAGTGCTCCTCGGGAGTTGGGTATAAGGAACTAGAAGTTCGCGATCCGATCGAGGGTAAGATATATCTCTTCAGACAGTATGGAACTTCTATCAATCCGCCTTCGTGGCATGAAGACATCGCGGAATGTAGAGTGACAACAACAAATTATGTTGAAGTTCTTATCTTATCGGCGCCGAGGTCGGTGGGGCAAGGTGACCAGATGGCGACAACATATCAAGTGCTGGAGCAGTCTACGTGATCGACTCGTTCTTTCCCAACTCATAGTCACATCGAGCTGAACCTGGAAGTGTTTTTATCTGTGCTGAAACAAGACCATTCCGTTTTATATCAGAACAGAACAGCCATCCCGATCTCACAGACCACCAGCAAGCCACCTGTGTCTCCTCACTAACAACATCGCCACTATGTCTGTGGAGATCATCACCACCATCTCCCCGGTGACAAACGAGGGCGTTGTAACTCGGAACGGTGTCTCACCCGAGGAACTCGCCCTGTTACCAGAGGCAGCCACAAAAGCGTTCCAGTCATGGCGGCAGACGAAGCTCGCAGACCGCCAGATCATCATCAAGAAGGCCCTGGCCCGTTTGACAGAGAAGACCGATGACCTGGCTCAAGGGCTGACGAAGGAGATGGGGAGGCCCATCATTTACACGCCCACTGAGATCAAGACAGCCGTCAAGCGTGGCGAGTACCTGCTCAAAATCAGCGACGAGGCCCTCAAGGACACCGACGGCGAAGCGGAAAAGGGGTTCAAGAGGTTCATCCGCAAGGTCCCTGTTGGCCCTGTTCTTATCATCTTTGCTTGGAATGTGAGTGATATAAGGTATATACGGTTGGATTACTTTGCGGCATGCTAATGACCTGCAGTACCCCTACCTCATCCTGGTCAACGGACTGATACCCGCCCTCCTGGCCGGCAACTCAGTCATCCTCAAGCCATCTCCCCAGACACCCACCGTGGTCGAGGAGGTAGCCAAGGCCTTCGAGGAAGCCGGCCTACCATCTGGTGTCATCCAGTATTTCCACTCCGGCTCACCTACCCAGATCGAGACCATTGTCCGTGATCCGCGCATCGCACTCGTCTGCTTCACCGGCTCTGTAGCTGGCGGTCTCGCAGTCCAGAAGGCGGCATCGGACCGAATCGTCAACGTCGGATTGGAGCTTGGTGGCAAAGATCCTGCCTATGTGCGATCGGATGTCGACATTGAATGGGCGGCGGGCGAAATCGTCGACGGAGCCGTTTTCAACTCGGGCCAGAGCTGCTGTTCCATCGAGCGTGTGTACGTCCACGAGAGCATCCACGACGAGTTCGTCAGCAAGGTGCAGGACGTGCTGAAGGGCTACAAGCTCGGTGACCCGTCCAGCAAGGAGACGCACCTCGGCCCCGTCATCTCGAAGCGGTCGAAGGAGGCCATCGAGGCACAGATCAAGGACGCTCTGGACAAGGGAGCCAAGGACGCGACGCCCGATAACGAGTCGTTCAAGAACCCCTCGCCCGCAACAGGCAACTGGGTCGCTCCCAGGCTCTTGACTAATGTCTCTCACGACATGACCATCATGAAGGACGAGACCTTCGGCCCTGTCATCCCTGTGATGAAGGTCTCCAGCGACGAAGAGGCGGTCCGTCTAATGAACGACAGCGAGTTCGGTCTTACGGCCAGCATCTGGTCCAAAGACACCGAGAGGGCGTATGAGCTCTGCGAGCAGGTCGAAGCAGGAACCGTTTTCGTCAATCGCTGCGATTTCCCCAGTCCCGTAAGTCGCGTTCTGACGCGTCTCCCATCCCTTAAAGCTGAAATTTACTGACGCGATAAACCACAGGACCTCGCCTGGACCGGTTGGAAGAACTCCGGAAAGGGACAGACCCTCAGCAAGTACGGATTCGACCAATTCGTCAAGCTGAAGAGTTACCACCTCAAGGATTACCCCAAATAGAGGAAAGAAGGGGTAGTTCTGCAATCAGTCTAGTGGTCGATGGTAATTCGCGTGGATTTTTCTTCAGCAAAGGGATATTTTTGCTTGGCAGATGGTTATGTGGAGTTGTTGCATGATTTGCCTCTCCAGCAGGCGTTCAAAGAAGAGACATGGCTTAGTTCGTACACAACAACCAAATAGTACCACTACTGCAGCCTGCGTTGCTGGCAGGAGATTACCCATCACGGTTGCTGCTAAATGCGTTGCACGGAACGGCTAACCGGTACACCACCTGTGGCAGTCAATTAGCTGTCTCGTTTCCCAGTGAGAACGTGAATTATTTCACTGGGACCACATTCCATTCTGCTCCCTCGGAGAACCTCCCTTCCAACCAAACACTCCTCCCGCTAGCAACGGTCATTCCAGCCAACACAGGGCGGCAGGGCGAACACGCCTTGGCTTCCGTTAAGGTGAATCAACATTCAACTCTGTCTCCGCCGTCGCCCTGCCCACGACGCGATTACAGCCCGGGGTATTTCGTGCCAGCTCTTTAGCTATGGACGTATATCTTCCCTCCTCTGGCCACTGCTCGTTCTTTGCTATGTGCTCGCTCAGCAACAACAACAAACTTCTTCCGTCCATTCCTTTCAACAACCACAGCTTTAACAGCAAACCACACTCCTTTTTCGGTACCTAGAAACCTGTCTTTGTCCCATCCTTTCCCTCCTTCAAAAGGACATCCTTCCAAGCCGTCGTCGATCCGTGACACGACGCACACATACACATACATACACCGCCGAGTCAGCAACAGAGGAAACCTCACACAAAGGCCGCGATCCGAGACGACGTCACGCGTCCCCTGATCTGATCGATCTGTAAGAACACACAACCAGCCAGTGCCTCCGCTTTGGGTGTTGCCCGCCGTTGCCCACGCCACTCTTTATACTATCTATACCTGCCTCGCTGTACCTTTCGCCCCGAACTCCTGGGATCAGGATCTACAGCCCCCCGTGTTGCCATACCACACACCGGAATACCAGACACCACCACATACCACATACCCAAAACATCATTCTTTTCGTTCCACGACATAATCAGGCGAGCTTAATCATCTCCAGACCTGCACGACTTTCTTTTTCAGCCGAAAAATATCCAAGCCTCTTTTCTTGCTTCTACGTTTCCTGTTGCGTTTTCCTTGCAACAGCTAGTCGTTCTCTATCGAGGACCCGATAACGAGACCACACACCACCACACCACCACACCACCACACCATATCCACATTAGGAGTCATGCCTGCCTGCTTGGACTTCCGGAGGATCAGGAGCCGTCTCCAGGACATGGCGGGTCTGCGGAGGAAGGAGAAGAAGAGGACTCTAGTTATCGTAAGCACGAGAATTATTCCTTGGTGTTGTGCTGCGGATGGATTGCTAATATGTGGATGTAGTCTGCGCCTTTCAACTTCAAAAAGGAGGCTACTTACCTACCGGGGATTACTGAGAGCGAGTAAGTAGAGTGTTCATCCCGGAGTCAGATAATGGGTTAGGTGGCTAACCTGCTATTCAGAATCTCCGTCTTGCGAGAGAAGGCAGCGGCCAGCTGCGTGGGCATCCGCCACGACCACGACCCGACACAACTTGGCCCCCTCCGCATACCGTCGCCCGTCAACATGAGGAACGACTCCTTACACAACGGTTCGCCGCTGTCGACTGCGTCCGTCAACTCCTGGTAGAGGAAACAAGGGTGTTGAAGAAATTGGTGAAGGGCTTGCCATTGCGGGTCGTTGATGGAGAGCGTGAAGATTATGATACCACAGCGGCAGAGCGAGACAGGACGACTCGACAAACAGATGGACCTCGGGATACGGACCCGGTCGAGATCGAGGAAATGGGCGACGGAAAAATGCTGATACAAGGCGTGAACCTAATAATAAGACCTTCTACACCAAGGCATAGACTGGCATAGACTGCACACGGGCTTCAGGCCCCTTTACTAGAACACATTCGATAGTTAGCGCGCAAGACACAGAACGGACACATACAGGGTACCGCATGGCAAGGAACAAGAAATACCAAAACAGCATAATATACCCGGCACACACCGGATTCAATACAATATATCTCCTTTTATTTTGGCTACCTGTCCCCAGATCAAGACTCAGTGATCCACCCCCGATACTCCTCAGCCTTCTCCATCCTGACACCCTCCATCTCCCCCTTGACCGCCAGCATGCTCACTCTTCCACCTTTCTCCTTACTCCACTGTGCCAGGAACTCCTCCAACCTCTCCGTAGTAGCAGCATCATCACTCACCAACAGCGCCAGCGCATCAAACCCTCCGGCCCCCGGCACAACACCACCATACACTCCCTCCACGCCCTCCAGCGCATCAAGCAACTCCGTCTGACTCTCGGGCTCGATGGGGACACCGCTCTTCTTCCCCATCTTGCGGATCAACTCCCTCACCCCCCTAACAGCGCCTCTTATCTCCCCCGTCTTGCCAGCCCTCAACACCTCCGCCAACCCTTCATTCCTCCTCTGCAATTCATCCCACAACTCCTTGGCCTCCTGCTCCCGCCCAGCCCTCCACCTCAACACGCTCTTCACCATCCCCACCGTCTGACTCCCGCAGTCGACGTCGCACATCCTTACCGCCACGCCGGCGGGAAGACTAACTCCCTCCTTGCGAATCTCCGTGTCCCACATTTTGCTCTCCCCGTCGTCGTTGACCAGCGCCTCCAACCTCGCTCCGAACCCGCGCGATCCCACCTCCCCTAAGCCGGCGAGAACAGAGGGTGAGAAGCGGCGGTAGAGACAGCTCCCCCACACCGCGGCCGCGACGTCGAACCCGCTGCCCACTTTCCCCTGGGCGGCGCAGTGCGCTGCCTGCGCTAGGTTGTGGAGGATCGTTTTACCCTGGACAGATCCGGCGTCGAAGACTGAGGGTGGGAGGTAATGCGTTAGGAGAGACGCGGTGAGGGCCGTGACTAGGGCAGCCGACGACCCGAGACCGGTCTTGTGCGCTTTGGTCAGGGGCACATGGAAGGATGCGAAGCGGGAGGGGGGTTGCGGGGTTGTGCTTGTGTCTGAGCCTGATGGGGAGGGGAGGTTGGGGGTGCCGGACGAGGCAGAGGAGGGGGCGGAGTAGTAGTCGTTGTCTGCTAGGATCAGGAGGCGGGAGGGCTTGATGCTGTGGATCGGTCGGCGGTGAGTGACGCGGGAGATGTAGCTCAGGACGTAGGAGAGGCTTGTTTCTACGAAGGGGTTGGGGTTGATGTGGCTTGTTCTGCTGTGGGGGTTAGTATGGATGTTCAAGGTGAGAGGGGAATGAGATTAGATAGTGAGTGAGTGAGTGAGTGAGAGGGCATGTGCCACGAAGGGAAATGCACGTATCTCGCGCTCATAACTCACATCTGCAACTGCGTAACCTTGATCCCCCCATCCCCCTCCGCCAGCCGGTACCCATACCGCCACTGCGCCTCGAGGAACTGTGGGCTCTCGACGACAATCTCGGACAGCTGGACGCCGGGACTGGTCTTGATCTCCTCGGCAATGACGTTGATGCGGGCGCTGAGGCCGAAGACGAGGCCCGTGTAAGCCCGGTCTAACACGAGGTAGCCGCCGGCCAGGAGGACCTTGCCGGGGGCCGAGACGGCGGTGGTTGGGTTGGGGGTGCTGACCATTCTTTCTCTCCTTTTTCCACACACACTCGAGTCTAGTATATGTTCGGGGTATTCTCCACTCCGGATTTGGCTCCGAGACAGCAGCAGCCTTGAATCTCTATGCAATAAGAGGAGGCGGTGTACAATGCGCCTATACGGGCTGCAGGTAGGCAGGGCAGCAGGTGTATCGCGAGTGCTTCAATGACGTTGGGAGATGAAAATGAGATTGGAGAAGTGATACTCCTGATCGTCAGGAACAAAAAGTCGTGCCGCAATTTCGTGAGAAATTGAGGGGAAAACAAGGTGCGGGGCATCACCAATTCTCCAACGTGAGAGGACGACCGGTCATGCATCTGTTGGCCAATGATGCTTTGATGTTTCGGTCATGGCTTCATTGAGAAGGTTCCGAGTGAAGGGTTCTAGAAGTCGATCAGCGGGAGAGAAGATGTTGATCTTCAGCTCTGCGGAGATCTGTGAGACTAGAAGCAGCTAATAAGGATCTAACTTCACTTGAAGCTGTGTTCATGCCAAAGACATGTCACGACATTTCTGATATAAGTGCCTTATAGGGTAGGTAGGTCGTGATAGTTGAGGTTCCAGTCTTGATAGTGTAGGTCTCCTACGCTGCAATCAACGAAGAGAAGCTGACTTCAGTCTCTAAACATCATCATGAATTGGATGTGGGTGCTAAAGAGTATTCCCCAGTTTCGTATTCGTTGATGGAGTAAAAAGGGAATTCTTGCGATGCAAACAGGAGGACGCGTCATGGATGTCTTCAGCCTCGACGTTGTCTCTTTTTGGTCGTGGAGTCTGTCCTCATTCATATCACAAACTCGAGCCTCGAGCGGCCAGATGATATCAAACACGGACCCGGAAAGAATCGAAAGTGAACGATGTCAAGAAGTCCGTGTTACTGTATCACCGGTATGGCCGAGCACTTGTCTCCGGACCCGACCGTCCGCGGGTGTGACAGACTGTTCGGCCGCTTGATTGACCGAACGGGATGTACCACAGTAATGACAGGGGTGCGCCGGACAGAACCAAGCCTCCGTCGCCGTCCCTGCACTGCGGGCCGTTTGTTGGCTTTTCGCAATTCGCATTGACGTATTTCGCCCACGCGAGATGATGGTCTCCGCATTGGCGAGATTGAGCTGGAGGAGGCGGGTAGTCGTCGATCGTGTTCCATTGTGCTCTAATGCGAGGTGTCAGTGGTGTATTCTGCTCGTTTGCTCTTCCTGTTCTTCATCGTGAACGGCAATGCAAGGCAAGAAGGCAAGAAGGCCGAGTCATTGCAGGTTCACGTGCCACGTCAAAGTCGACCTCCAAGAAGGCGCCAACCCCACGATTTCCACTCTTTCCAGCCTAGCGGCAACCCAGGAGACCTGGAGACCTATCTCCGTCCCGGCTTCTCCCACGCCTGCAGAATCTGGAAACCGGAATGTCGCTTGGACCAATCATGTCGCAGCCCAAACCTCCATCAGGTTCCTTCCCTCGCTTTCCCTTTCCGTTCTTTCCTCGAAGACGAGGCAGTGAGGAGGAGACGCGTCCGAGGCTGCCGGCCAAGTCTCAATTCGTCATGCACTTTCGCATTTGCACCTGCCTGAGATATCAGTGACTCGCACATGTCCCTTCCGCTGCGCACTGCGCATTTCCATTCCAAGGCATCGAGGCAGGAGCATACCGGGTACAAACGGGTGTCCGCGCACATGGGCCACGTTGACAGCGCTGTTCCTCGAGCCTTCCCTCGATATCATCGTTGTTGTGCACAGTGCCTCAAGCTGTAAATGCCATCTGTCCCCAAGTTCTGGTAAAGGTGGGGTCTGAGATCTGAGATATATCTGGGCTTTCAAATACCTTATGACTTACAGATTTATACCACTCTTTCTGTTCCTAACAACTCAACCCACCGAGTCTTTGCAGTGATTAACTGTTGCTCTGTCTGCTACTTGCAAGTACAGCATCGCACATTGGCTTCATCCCATAATTCACTGCCACAAGCATTGAAACAGCCGTCTTGCATCGATTCCCCAGCTGAACTTGTTGTGGGGTATAAATTCCCTGCCTGAGTCACAGGTGCAATCTTAGTAATAAAACGGCAGCTAGCGAAGCCTCCCGAGTCCACCCATCCGTCATCCGAATTTTTTTCATTTCCCTCTGTCACTCCAATTTGCAGTGGAGAGTTGCTCCTAATTCTCGATTCCGTTGCGCCGTCGATCCTCCAAATCGCGATTGAGAAGCTTCGACAAATAATACTACGACCTCCATTGCCTCTCCTTCCAGCTTCACACACCCTTTTTCTCGCTTTCTCTCTCTCTCTCTTCGGTTTATTTTTCTCTCGCTCTACAGCAACCACACCCTCCCCCGATAATACCTTTTAATTTCAGAATAGCGCGTTTGTTTGACGGCTTCTGTGTCGTCAAATGAACCTGCATTTGCGCATTTTGTTATTCTCCCATGTAAGTGTCTCTTTATCATGCTTCCTATCCTCGGTCTCACCCTCGGTCGAGCTCGGATCGGACCCAAGCTTGAAGCTCTTTCGGTCTGCATACTAACTTGTTACCTCTCACAGTCATTCCTCCCCTTTCTAGGCGGCTAGTCAATTAAATGCCCACCGTCTACTCCTCCGTCTTCCAGAACTTCATCCGTCAGGGATTCTCGAAATCTTTCACCCACGGCTACGCACAGTCCGTCGTAGCCGCGACACACCCACATGTTCTAAACTCCCAAAACCGCCCAACCTTCGCCCGGCGTAACAGCCAGCGGGTTGGGCGGCTCCAGGTCCTCGGCCTCACCACCAATGGCTTCCACACCAACAACGCCCAGTCGTCTCTCCCTACCCTCGACCGCCGGCCCGAGAAGCTCCCCAGCCACCTCGATGAGCGGATCGCCCTCCACGGCGGCCTCGATGCCTACTTCGAGCATCTCCAGAAGAAGGAGCGCACCGAAGAGGAGGAGAAGGACTGGATCCAGTTCCAATTCCAGAAGCGGCTGGAATGGAAGCCTAAGCCGGCTGCTATCCTGCTCGGAGGTGAGCATAGGACGCACACGACCGAGGGCAAGGAGGTAGAACACCAGGAGGATGGGACGACACCAGCCATGTCTGCTGAAGAGCAGGCGGCTCTGGCACACATCGACGCGGCACTTCAGAAGGAGATCGAGGCACGGGCACAGCTTGCAGCTCTGGAAGAGGAGTCGCAATCATTGACACCCAATGCCTCTCCTGCCGACGAGCTCCGCACGCGTGTACCGACACCCGTCTCCCAGATCCGCACACCCGGCAGCATTGCTCGGACGGCGACACCGCCAGTCGACCCTCAATCACAGACATATGCCGACCACCTGACGAAGCTCTCGGAGGCATCGAGATATGCTGAGATTCCGGCTGTCTTCGAGGCCATGCTCGTGGCCGGTGTTAAGCCCATCGCTACAGCCTACAATGCCCTGTTGGTCGCTGCCATCCAGATACCCGCCGAGAAGAGCGAGGTCGTGAGCAAGGCGCTGGACGTCTACTCCGACATGATCCGCCGCAAGGTGTCGCCCGACAGCGATACCTACGACATTTTGGTCGGTCTTTTGGCGTCCCGGTCTCTCGAGGCGGCGAGCCTGAAGAAGGACCTGGAGACCAAGCGTCTGCGCTTCGGTGGTATGGAGGAGCCCGGGAAGTTCATGCTCGTCTCGCATGAGTTTGAGCATGCAATCCTCTCCGAAGACGATAGGCTGGACCACGCCATCCAGATGTTCAAGACGTCGGTCACCTACAACAAGGCTGCCTACTCCGCCGAGACGTACCACCAGCTCATCTCGGCTTGCGCTCTGGCCGGCCGTGTCAACGAGATGCTCTTCCTGTTCGACCATATGGAGGCGAACCGGATGGTTCCTTTCGCTGCCACCTTCCCAGCCATGATCACCGCCTTTGCTAACTCTGGCGACCTCGTCAGCGCTGTCGAGTGCTACAACGAGTACCGGAGTCTTGCCATCGCTCACGACGGTGGTGAGAAGACACTGCGCGACCGTCTGGATGCTCATGTCTACGCCTCAGTCATCAATGCGTACGTCATTTCCGACAAAATCGAGGGTGCCATGAAGTTCTACAAGAAAGTCTTGCAGGACGGCGCCAATGGTACTGATATCAAGGACGCCATCATCAGCCACGGCTTCGTGGATGGTCTGATTCATCGTGGAATCTATGCGGAGGCACTTCACTGGGCTCAGAGCATCGAATCACAGATGCGGACGCGCTCCATGAGCGAGGTTGCGATTGCGGCTGCTGACCACGGCGACCGACAAGTCGCAGTGGCTGCCTTCAACAACATCGCTAGCTTGAGCGAGGCTGCGGCTCCCGCGATTGCTCTGCTTGCGATGAGCGTCCGTGAGGGCGATGTGCCTGCTGCCACCCGGTACTGGCAAGTCCTTGCCAACCCCGAGTTGGATGCGACGGAGTCGTACATCGAGCCTACCGCCATGTATGCGGTGGCCCTGATTGGCTCCGGCCAGATTGCTGAGGGCTTGACGCAATCCGAAATGATGTTCAACCGCATTCGTGCCGCTGCCGCCAAGAACAACCGCCACATCAGCGACGAGATCGAGGAGGCGACCGAGTTCATTGCACACTACATGTCGGCCCGCAACCTGGTCGACCCGAGGACCATCGCCTCCCCAGCCACCTTCGTAGCCACTCCATACCCGCCGACGCCTGTTGTCCCAGCCTATGAGGACACGTTCGACCCCTACGCGCAGACCACCGACTTCAAGGGTTCATCGCTAATCTCTGACGAGCTGGAAGGTTCGCATGGCCGCAGGGGACCTCGTCTCAACGATGCTCTTGCCAGGTTCCGCAACATGCGCCGTGCTGGCAGGCACCCTCGCTACATCACGTACGCCAAGCTCATCTCTGCCGCTGCTCGCGACGGCAAGATGGACCTGTGCCGCGACATCTTGGAGATGGCCCGCACCGACATTCCTCTTCTTCCTCAATACGCGGTCGTCCGGTACGGCTGGACCTCGATCTTGGATGCCATGGTCGGTGCTTGCCTTACCCTTGGCAACCGCAACATGGCCGAGCAGTACCACCGCGAGCTTCTCGCTATGGGAGCTACGCCGTCCGCCAACACGTTTGGTCTGTACATCACCACCCTGAAGGAGTCGACCAAGACCTTTGACGAGGCTTCCGAAGCTGTCCGGATCTTCCACCGTGCCAAGGCCGAGGGTGTCGAGCCCAGTTCATTCTTGTACAACGCTCTGATTGGCAAGCTTGGCAAGGCGCGCCGCATCGATGACTGTCTCTTCTTCTTCGCTGAGATGCGCGCTTTGAACATCAAGCCCACTTCTGTCACATATGGAACCATTGTCAACGCCCTGTGCCGCGTCAGCGACGAGAAGTTCGCCGAGGAGCTCTTCGACGAGATGGAGGCCATGCCCAACTACAAGGCCCGACCCGCCCCCTACAACAGCATGATGCAGTTCTTCCTCACCACCAAGCGCGACAAGTCCAAGGTCCTCGCCTACTACGAGCGCATGAAGGCCAAGGGCATCGCTCCGACGGCGCACACTTACAAGCTCCTGGTCGACACCCACGCCACCCTCGAGCCCATCAACATGACCGCCGCGGAGACCGTGCTGGACATGATTCGCTCCTCCGGCCAACAACCGGAACCCGTGCACTACGCTTCGCTGATCCACGCCCGTGGCTGCGTGATGCACGACATGGCCGGCGCCCGGCGCATCTTCGACTCCGTCCTCGAGGACGGCTCGATCCACCTCAACGCCTCCATCTTCCAGGCCCTCTTCGAGGCCATGGTCGCCAACCACCAGGTCGCCTCCACCGAGACCGTCCTGAAGCAGATGCGCGCGCGGGGTATCGACCTGACGCCGTACATCGCCAACACGCTCATCCACGGCTGGGCGGCCGAGGGCGACATCGCCAAGGCCAAGGAGATCTATTCTTCGGTCGGCCGCGATCGGCGCGAGCCCAGCACCTACGAGGCCATGACGCGGGCGTTTCTCTCCGTGGAAGACCGCAAGGGCGCCGAGGGCGTGGTGACGGAGATGCTCAGCTGCGGGTACCCGAGTGCTGTCGTTAACAAGGTGTTGGAGTTGCTCGGTGGTGGCCATTGTGGTGCTGCTGCCGAGGAGGTGGCGGTTGCTGCCGGTAGTGCCTAGAAGGTGCGCCGGCACTACTACTACGGTATGATGGTTGCCAAGCGCTATTAAACCGCTTGTTCGACCGACACAGCACATATTTTTCCTTTGTCTTGCCTACGCGTCAGGCCTGTTTTGATACCCAGTGTGCGATGACGAATAGCGGAGCGTGGGAAGGAGACGCAGAGCGTTCTGGGTGTTGAAGATGTGCTATGCTAATATCGAGAGAGCATGTTGGGGCGAAAGCGTGGTTGGCAAGCGGCGTTATTTTCCTATGTCTTCATCCGTGCTTTTTTACAGCGCAAGGCGTTCGGGCAACAACCGGGGGCCCTCAAAAATGAAGCGGCTCGGTTCGTTAGGGTAGCAACAGTGGGTTTGGGTTTGCTTTTTTCACAACATCAGATATAAAACAAGGCGCGAGGGGGTTTCTGTGATACTGGATGGATGGTATGACAAAGGGAAAGGGGCGCTACAAACTCACTGTTGCCTGGTTTGGGTTGGGCTGCGGTATTAGACAAATCTCCACTCGGCATATACACCGAAAATCTTCAAGACGAAGGAACTACTAGAAGGGGATGGAACTGGGATCGCATTTGTGGTTAATGATTGCATGGGATGGCATCTCTGGGTTGGGTTGAGGGACACGAGAGTCTTTGAACTCTTGATGGGTGGTTGCGCGCGATCTCGTTTCATTGCCTTGTGTACAGTACCACATAGTTCGAGGATGAATAGACTATTCATACTTGATACCTCTTGTGCTCTTGACTTGACTGTGACCTGTATCATGTTGAGATCGTCTAGATTGACAATGCTCAATGCCACGATGTTGATATGGTATTATCTAAAATTTTATCTACCTTTCCCCGTCCCAAACGCCAACCATGCATATGCCCATTGACTCACATCTACCCAATATTAAACTCGCTAGCACCCGCCTTCGCCAGCGCAAACATCTTCGCCTTCATCCTCTTCCTCGCCTCCTCATCCACCTCCCCACCCTCGCCATCATCTTCCCTGCTCGCAGGCGCCTTCCTCTTCGTCCCCTGCGCCGCCTGTCCAGCCGCCGCAAACCTGCCTCCACTTTGCGTAGGCCTCTTCCTCCCCACTACACCACCACCTATCCCACCGGGCGCCTCCCTTAGCCCGAAGCTCTTGGCCATGTGTCCCAGATGCAGCTGGTTCTTGTCGAAGTAGCCCCTCTCCTCCTTGACGTGCGTGGCGTACGCCCTGACGTGGGACTTGAACGCCTGCCGCGCGGCCTCGAGGAGGGGGTCGTCCTTCTTCGCCGGCGCGTAGCGGTTGCGCCCACCGCGGGAGTTCTCGGAGTCGTCGTCTTCTTTCACCAGCAGGCGTTGCTCGATGGAGAGCTGCAGGGCCTCGGCGCGGGACATCCATGTGTTTCGCCTGCCGTCTTCTTCTGTTTCTTTCCCGTCGGGGAGTTGGACGGGGGTGGCTAGGCCCTTTTGGAGGACCGCGTCGTAGAGTTGCGGTTGCGGGACGGATGATGCGCCCTGCTTGAGGACGTCGACGTACCCCTCCTCGCAACCGGGTTGGAGGAAGATGACGGCCTTTCCGGGACGGCCTGCGCGAGCCGTTCGGCCGACGCGATGGACGTGGTCTGCCGCTGCGAAGGCGGGGTCGTATTCCACCACCAGGTCGACGGCGGGGACGTCGAGACCGCGGGAGGAGATGTCCGTCGTGATGAGGACGGTGGGGTCGCGGCACGTGGTAAAGGAGTTCAGGGTCGCGGTGCGGGATGCCTGGGGGAGGGAGCCGTGGAGCTTGTGCAGGATGATGGAGGGGTTGGCCGGGGAGGTGATGTAGCATGCTGGCGCGACGGTGTCGTCTGTTGCTGATGTGTCGCGGGTTGAGGGGTCGGGTTTGGGTTTGGATGCGTTGGCGCCTGAAGCGAAGGATGGCTTTTCGGGGGATGGGGGGGAGTCCGCTTCGGGGGAGGGGAGGGCGGCGATTGCGGATTTGGGTTTGGCGATGGGAGTGGTGGATTTGAGGAGGTCGAAGTGGAAGTTTACGCTGTCTGCGCAGGAGATGAAGATGATTGCCTTCATGACGGAGCCTTTGCGTGCGAAAGTGGATTTGAGAAGGGCGATGAGGGTGACGAGGCGCAACTTGGCGGGGACGATGAGGTAGGACTGTTTCAGCTGCGAGGGCGCGGCGAAGGAGGTCTCGATCATGTTGCCCTCTGCGTCCTTCTCGTCTGTCGTGGCTTTGATGTGCACCGCGTCCGTGAGGGAGATCTCGCCTAACTTCTGGACGTTCATCTTCATTGTCGCCGAGCAGAGGACCGTCACTCTCCTGGCGGGGAGGACCTTGTCCAACACGACGCCGTCTTTTGTTTTCGTCTTGAGATCGTCCTTACGGATCTCGCCCACGATGGTCTTGAGGTCGTCTTCGAAGCCCATCTCCATCATGCGGTCGCCTTCGTCGAGGACTAGCCAGCGGACGGTGCCGACGTCTAGGACTTTGGTGTTGTCCAAGTGATCTGTTAGACGACCCGGGGTGGCAATGAGGATGTTGACGCCCTTTCTTAGCCGTGCCTTTTCTGACTTCTTGCTCTCTCCACCAGTAACTGTCGTGCTGACGATCCATGGTGCGCAGCGTAGTAACCTCTCCAGCACAGCGGCGATCTGCTTGCAGAGTTCTCTTGTCGGGGCGAGGACTATGGCGAACAGTCCCGAGTCTCTGTGCATTTGTACGCCTGTGGGTGTGCCGTCTTCGTTCTGGCTGAGCGCCGTGATGCGCTGAACGATGGGGAGGAGGTAGGCCAGCGTCTTGCCGGAACCCGTCTCTGCTTGGAGGAAGGCGTCGTTGTCCTCCTTCACCAATTGGGGTATTGTGTTCTTCTGGATCGCCGTGGGTGCCTTCATCTCCATCTTAGTCGAGAGGTGCTGCGCTATCCTCCTCGAGAGCCCCAGGGCGATGAAATTCTCTGCTTCCCCTGATAAAGGAGCGTTGGAGGGCTTCGCATCTTCTGTCTCTTCCGCTGGTTTCTCGTCGAATTGTGTCGTGGGCGTCGGGTTCGAGGTGAACAGCTTGGAACTAGTTTGTCCGGACTTGATCTGCGGTCTCGGTTGCTGTCTCGGTGCTGGTGCTCGTGGATGTGCATCGCCTTCTGTCCTCGGTCGCTTGGATGGTCTGTCTGTGTCGTCCTCCGCGCCGCCTTCAATCTGTACACCTACACCGGGTATGAACCTGGCTGTCTGTGGTCGGCCCGAGCTTCCGGTGCTGGGAACCGAGATCTCCTTCGTGTGGGAGGGCTTCTTGGGCGAGTCGTCCGTCTCCCACTTCTTGACGCTCTTCTGGGCCTTCACTCTGTCCCTCCACCTGCCGCCCTTGAACTTGACTTGGTTGGTGAGGGGTGCGTCACCAATCTCAAAGTTCATCAGCATGCCATCGTCCGCCATGTTTGCTGTCTGTCCTGCTGGCGGTGGTGGTTGGTTTGCAGGGGTATAAGGTGGTTGATGTCCTTCTGGCTGGGATTTACATGGGCGACGCTATCGAGAACTGGAAATCTTCGATATGGAAAATAAAGCGGGGAATGTGTAAGGCTGGGAGTGCCAAGGCGGGGGAGAAGATGATTGGTTGGAATGACAGATGGAAGGATTTGAGTGTGCATCTCAGCCTTGCTTGTGGAGCAGGGTGGAATATGCCGAGTCCGAATGGCCGACGCGCTTGAACATGATTTCGGACATTGGCAGACACGGTCCCGTTTTGCAGCTGCGAGACCGACTTGCTTCCATCCTGCGCATCCTCCATTGCGCATTGCGCGTCACACACTTCCTACTCTCACAACTCAACACTTCCATCGCATGTTGTCCCGTCGGTCTTGTCTCTGTTGATGCCAAGTGGCACAGCTTCGAGGAAATGACCTGTTATAGTGCCAACTCGGCTGATGGCCTTCGTGGAACTTCCCCATGGCCACAGTCCGAAGTCTGATATTAACCGACGAGTCGGCATCATGTCTTTCCATGCGGTTCATATTTGATAGGCTTCATCCCATCGGACTTCCTCAAAGTCTACCGTGCAGTGCCAGTATCTTATGACACAGCCAGGAACTTGGGACAAAGTTATCTTGTCTCGCCCACACTCTATTTAACTCTCCTATCTGCCCCCTTTTCCAGTCGATCATGTCTCCCAACCCAGTACGTCCAATGCTGCGTGTCCGCTCTCGACTTACAGCCGGCACAATGACGACTCCCGTAGCCATCGCCGCGGCCGTGGCTGGTATTGGAGCCTACGCGTTCTTTATGAGGAGGAGCTCATCTGCTAATACTGCCGCTGCTGTAAAGGAGCCCTTTGCCAGCTTTGGCTTCTACAACCTGCGTCTCCAGAGCTCCGAGCTGGTGAACCACAACACCAAGCGGCTGCGGTTCGAGTTGCCAGACCCCAATGTCAAGAGCGGGTTAAGCCTGACGTCTGCTGTGCTCACCATCTCGTTTCCCAATGGCAGTTGGATCCCATGTATCCGGCCTTACACGCCGACGAATGACCTCAGTATGACTCCCCTTACATACTCAGAAGTTGGGTGAAGACTAACACCCCCCAGACGAAAAGGGCTTCATCGACCTAATGGTCAAGCTCTACCCGAACGGCAAGCAGTCCACGCACCTGCACTCCCTCAAGCCAGGCGACACCCTGCGCTTCGCACCCATCAAAGAAATCGCCTGGACGCCCAACCAACACCCCGACATCGCCCTCATCGCCGGCGGAGCAGGCATAACGCCTATGTACCAGCTCACGCGCGGCATCCTCTCCAACCCCAAGGACAAGACGCGTATCACGCTCGTCTGGGGCGTTAATGCAGACGAGGACATTTTCCTCCGAGACGAGTTCGCCCAGCTGGAGAGAGAGCATCCGGGCCAGTTCAAAGCGACGTATGTCGTCAGTCGTCCGGAGGAGGGGAGTAAGTTGGCGAGGGGGTATGTGGATAGGGAGGTATTGGAGGGTGCTGGGATTGGTGGGGAGAAAGGAAAGGAGGATGTGAAGGTGCTGGTCTGTGGACCGCCGGCGATGGAGAAGGCGCTTACTGGGAGTAAGGGGATGTTTGGGAGCTCGCAGAAGGGGGTGTTGCATGAGATGGGGTTTAGGGGGGATCAGATCCATCGGTTTTAGAGGGTGGATGGTGTGGATGTGTATAATCTTTGAGTATGTATGTGGGTTGGATAATTCATGACCTTTGTTTGCAGCCGCCAGCCCGCTTGGCGATAGCTTCGCGACTCCATTTATAAACTCGATGAACGGACGCAAGGCAACAATGTGAGTAACTCAGCTTGGTTCAGAAAAGTTATGGAAGAGTGACTAAGGAAACATATGTACAGGAATTCGCGTCAGGGACCTGCAAAACAATGGCCCCACTCACTGGCACTGCGCATAATAAGCATTGAGAGTCGAGCACTTCCCAGAGGCACACGCCGTCGGGCCCGTCCAACCCGATCCACCGCACTGGCCATACAAAGTCTGCCCTCCAGCGGTTGCCGTCGGAGCTGCGGTAGTGACAGTCTTCAGAGTCGTTGTCGTGCTCGATGTTGTCTTCGGAACCGTGGTCACCGGAGTTGGAGTGATCGTTGGCTTAATGGTTGTCGTCACCGGCGCTGCGCCTCCAGTACCCGTAACAGGGCTCGCGCTCGCGGTGATCTTCGAGCTGCTCTGCGCCACAGAGCTCGCCACGCCGGCTATCAACGTCGGACCGGGAACGACGTACGAGATAGGCGAGGTGTATATGTTGAACAAAATACCCGGGTCCGTCGACTTATACAGCTGCGTGCCCGGCACACCAGCAGGCTTGTTCGTCCCCGACCCCGTGATCTGCAAGTTGACACACTGCGGATACGCCTGCGCGCCATTCACCGACCCGGCAGCATGCAGCGCAATAATCTCGTGCCTCAGCACATAGTTCCCCGGCGCGATGCTTGCCGGTATCTGCACCAACCAAGTACTATTGTTCTGCACCAGCGCGTCGCTCGCCCACAAGCCCGGGTTCCCGCCGCTCACCCAACCGGCGCCGTCGATCTTGAAGAACTCGAGCTTCGTCTTGTCGACGCTCTCGCAGGGGCCGTTGCAGTTGGCCAGGTAGTCGATGACGGGCCCGTGGTGGCTGTCGGGCCAGGGCACGAGCCACTGGAGGGAGATCTTGTCGCCGGCGGCGACGACGGCGTGGCCCACGGCCGGCTTGGCGGAGCGGTGGCAGATGATGTCGGCGGTGCCGAAGGCGGAGGGCTGGACGAAGCCGTTGTCTGTGTCGTCTATGATCCACCCGACCGAGGGCGGGGGGTTGGGGTCGTAGGGGTAGGATGTGCCGTCGAAGCCGAGGTAGGAGAGGCCATTTATTACTATGTTTGTGACGTGGCCGTGGGAGGAGACAAGGCGGGCTAGGGACAGGGAGAGGAGGAGCGAGAGGCGTGTGGCGGCCATGTTGGATCCTGGTGCGTTGGTATTTTGGAGAGGTTCTTAAGGGACGAGGAGCTTGTCAACGGCGGCTTGGTACAAAGAGTAGAGCCTGGTCGGAGTACGATGGCGTGGTCTTATACCCAGAGGTCCGGCATCAGGGCGCTGACGACATGGTTCCTGGGTGACATCGTCCCCTCAAGGATGCTTTAAACTCGACCCCATGTACTTGCAAAACTCCTCTTTGCCCGGGTACATGGAATATTAGCGTGCGGCATGCGGGAGGGGAGCCGAAGACTACGGTCACAGTTTCGTGGTGGTGCTTCGGAGTACCTGGGAGTGCGCGGCATGGTGCGCATGATTGGGGTTCAAGATGCCATTCGATTCGACTCCAGTCGAAAGAAACCTGGAAATGCTGTCGCCCTATACCATATCTAGATATGGTACTTGCGGCTCCGTGTTTGGAGGCTCGCGTGTCCGGTAGTGGTGTCGCAGTGATGTAACACGACAGTGGGTGGAGGCTCAGTGGAGTCACGGAGGTGCCTCCGTTCCTATACCGGTATCTGGCAATATGCTGACTGCCACGACTTCAATTCCACATATCAGAGCAATGCTCGTCCTGGGCAGCATCTCACGACTTCGTGCGCCGTCGGTCCCGACGGTGGAAGCCATAGCACCCTGATCGTGCGAGAGGAAGTTCGCTTTAGCTTAACCTTCACGATGTTAAGACGGCACGTCAGGCAAACTGTGAGGCGGGTTGTGAGGCGGGCTGTAAGGCACGCTGCAAGGCAGTTTGAAGAAACGCCTCAGCCGCACACTGAAGAAGCGCGTTGGGCAGCAACAACAACCTCCCGCCCGACAACCGCGCTTTTATCACCCTTCACTCCAACTCCTCTGAGCAATTACTACCCAACTCCGGGTGAGCCATGACCATTAGGAATCATGGCTGATCCAGTTTCGCTCGCCGCGAGCATTGTCGCCTTCATCGAGATCACTGACCGTGTCATCCGCACATGCAAACACTGCATCGACGCTGTTAAAGATGCGCCACACGATGTGCAAATGATCCTGGGCGAGGTGATGTCTCTGCGAACCATCATGAACAGCTTCAACCCGTCGGACGAGCTCGACAACACTACCCAACTGGATCCTAGGTTGCTTGACAAGGCTGGTCCTATCGAGGCATGTCGCCGATGTCTCGTGTCGTTGGAGGCTCTGCTGCCACCTTATCCTTCACAGGGTGCTCAGATTGGTCGTCGGAGAATCACGTTTGCTGAGCTCGCGTGGCCACTGAAGGAGTCCAAAGCCAGAAAGCTCCTTGCGGAGGTCTCTCTTCATAAGTCAACACTACTCCTAGCCATTACTGGTGACATTGGCCACGATATCAAGGGCATCAGATCAGGTGTGGACCGCGTCGAGCAGACATTGACGGATGCACAGAGGCAGGAAGTCTATAGGTGGCTCGAAACCACCAATCCATCTCCACTCCACAACCTGGCTGTCCAGAACCACGAGAGAGAGACGGGTACTTGGTTGCTCCGTCTGCCACAGTGGAACGAGTGGCTGCACCGGCCTGATTCAACCCAACTCCTTTGGCTCCACGGCATTCCTGGCGCCGGAAAGACGGTGCTCGCTTCCTTTCTGATCGAAGTGCTGAAGGACCACTGCAACTACAGCGACCAGGTCGGCCAAGCATTACTACTACTGCCATTACGCCCACAGCGGTGACGAGGCAGCGCCTTTCCTCCGATGGCTCGTGAGCCAGGCATGCCGCCAAGCACGATGGCTTCCTCAGCAACTGTCGAAGATCCACAGCCTGGGATGCGATCCAAGCATGACCGAACTTCAGGACGCCCTGGAGGCGGTCTTGGCCAAGTTCCAGACGTTCTACGTCGCCATAGATGCGGTGGACGAGAGCTCTCCCCGAGACGACCTGCTGGCAGTCATCGCCGTACTTGCTGTGGAAAAGAGATTCCACAACCTCAAGATATTGGCCACGAGCCGCCCTTATTTCGACATCGAGACGAAGCTCAAGGGTATATCGGTTAATGTATCAATGTCGAACCCGGAGGTGGAAGGCGATATCCGACGGATGGTCCACTCGAGACTGCGTTCGTCGCGCCGGATGAAGAGGTTTCCGCACCTTCTTGACAGCATTCAGGATGCTCTCGCCTCTGGTGCCCAGGGGATGTTTCGCTGGGCCCACTGCCAGCTCTACAACATCGAGCAGCTTCGGGATGAATCTCAGATCCTTGCGGCCATCAAGAACCTGCCGAAGGACTTGGCAGAGACATACGCCCGGGGTCTTGGTGATATCCCCGAGTGTGACCGGGCCTTCGTGCGGCGGGTCTCCATCTGGATAGTTAGACATACGCTGGTACCGTCGTCGTCGGCGCTGCATGGTATTAATGCCGCTGTTCTCTTGTCCGCTGTGTCGTATGATCTCGGCCTGCAGGCGGGTGCCTATACCCTGGACGACGCCAGGGAGCTGTGCGGCTGCCTTGCCGACGTCTCGGTGGACTCGTTGTCAAAGCCGCCGAGGGACGATGGGGCCGAAGAGCACATGCCATCCGGCGAACCGGTGCCACGGAACGGTCACCTCCCATCAAAGTACTGGCCTTCCGGCGACAATGGCCAAGCTAATGCACCAGACAGCGACCTGATCGTCTCCCTTGCCCACTACACAGTAAGCGAATTCCTCCAATTCTCGGTGATCCTCGAGACGCACGTGGCTTCTTTCTCGCTGCCGCTTACAACAACCATCTTCGAATACACCGCGAGCGTCCTCTGCCAAGCCCTCCAGTCCGATCCCACTTCTCCAGTAAGACTTATAGAGGCCGACAGAGAAACGTACTGCCTCATTCAAGCCGGGTTCTTGTCCTCCAAAATCGTGCACCACCGGCCAGACATTCTGGACCTGTTCCTAGCGTACTTCAACCCCAACAACCCGCACTACCGGCGCTTCCAATCCATAAAACAACAGCTGATAGAGCAACACGTCCACGGTCCATGGAGATGGCTCATTCTGTACCTGCCAAGTAAAATCCTTCTGGCGTCGACGATGGATAAGCCGCCCGATTGGCTGGCCACGGTGCTGAATCTGAGGGTGGTCTACCCGCCTGTGTTTGAGGCGGATGGCTTAGTAGCTCGGTGCATGGCTGGACGGACGGAAGAGGAGAAGCGGCAATTGGATGAGGCGGTATTGGTTGTTAGCTACGATATGAGCCTGTACGCCAAACCTGTGTTCCAGGGCACGATCGGGGATATCGAGAGGGAGGTGCATGGTTTCGGGAGTCATTATGCGCATAGTGATTCCGAGGATGGTGAGAGTGAATTTGGTGAGGAGTGCCCGGAAACAATGTCTGCGCGGAGCGAGTGATGTGGCTAGACTGGAGGATCGGGATGAGAATGGGTCATAAAATGTCGTGGTAAAGTCTAAGATGGCATGGCTGATGAGTCTATGATGCTTTAAAAAGAGAAATGAAAGGCCCCATGAATGCTGGTAGTGAATTTGACCATTTGTCCCTTTTTGTTGATTTGAGAGAGAATTGAAAGTGAAGCCATCACCAAGTCTATCCGGCAGCTGTAGCGCCTGCATGCAGCCGCCAACCCAAGTTCGAGTCATCCACCTGTTCCCTCTCTGATTGGTTCAAGCTTCAGCCCCACTGAAACTTTCGAATCTGCAGTCACAAAACTTCGAAACTTCTCTGACTTTCAACTTCGTCTCCTTCTTCCTTTTCTTTTTTCTGCGTGAAGCCTCGTCCTCTTCAACGCTGCGTTTCTATGCTACAAACGGAGAGATGATATACTGCGCAAGCAGTCCCCATCTCTCATTCCTTCTTTGGCATATGAGAAATTCGGAGAATCAGCTTCACTCTTTTCCAGCTCGCCCGTCACCTTTGTTCTCAAAGGCGACGGTGTCGAATTCAGCTCTGCCGGTAACGGTCCAGCGCGACTTCGCGTCCTGTAATTGGCATCAGAAAAGCAGGGTCCTGGGCCTTGGGGATGTCTGGCAACAGACCGTCCCTCTGGTTCCAGGTATTCCTCTGGGAGGGCCATTACGAAGCTTGTGGTCAAACACTTGAGTGCGATACGCAGCGTGCGGTTCCCTTGCTCTTCCTTCGGGATGGCGTGGGGGACTGTACAATTCGATTCCGATTACTCTGTTGAGGACGAGGCTTCACCAACTCTTTTTTCTTTCTCAGGTAAGACGTGGCTTTGACTGTTGAAGGATGAGGATACTGCTAACCTATCTGTCTTGCCGACAACCCCTTTCGAGGTGTCTGTCGGTGGACAATGTACTCCTCGTCGTCCCTTCAACCGGACAGAGGAGGACCTCACACATACCTCTTTGCCCAAACAACAAACACGGCATTAGTGTGTACAGCACTGAGTCATCTTCCATGCTCTATTTGCTGAAGGAATAATTCTTCGTGCCAAGACCAAACTTCCCTTCTATTACCAAACACTTCTGTCCTCCTACCAACATAGGCTGCGGTGCATGAAAGATGGGGTGACATTCTGACCATATCGGGGATATTTGACATTACTTGCTACTGGTGTACAGCATGACTGCCGACCCTGCATCACGAGGCCCGCAGTCATCACGTCATTATGACCACATATACATATCGCGTCTATTTCAAGCGGCGAACAACCGCCCTCCACACATGACAGAGCTCTTACAGCGCAAAGACGGCGGCCAAACCCATACCGAAGACGGCCATGGCGGGCTCAACGAGTCTGGCGCCACCGGTTGCAACCGGCGCGGATGACGTGGAGCGTGTGCTCGTGCTCGTGCGGGAAGTCGTGCTTGTGCGCGATGTTGTCGGGACAGTCGTGATTGTCGAGTTGCTGATCGTAGTAGGGAGCTGGAACGTCGTCGTCGGCGAGGACGACACCCCGGACGAGGTCGAGCTCGAGCTTGTCTCTAAAGAAGTGGTGGAGGTGGAAGCCGTCAACAGATCAGTCGTGCTCTCTGTCGTGACCTCGGCCACACCGGTGTCGGTCGGCGCCGCGGTGGTGGTGGGCGTGGGCCACGTGTTCGTGTAGTGCATCCAGGTCGGCTCGACGGCGTACTGGCTTCCGCAAGTCGGACACGCACCGTCCGGAGCAGTCTTGGCGTACTGGTTATAGCGGTACTCGCAGTTCTGCTCTGCCTGCGAGCAGATGTAGTACGGGATGGTGTCGTAGTAGCTCGCCAGGTCCGGCGTGGAACCGTCGGCGCAGACGCAGTCGAAGCAGTACGTGATGGACTGGAAGGGCGTGTCCTCGCCGTCGTTGTCCGAGGTGCACGTGTTGGTCTGCACCTTGTCCTTGCAGAGGGCGGCGCAGTTGGTGATTTGGTTCGGGCACTTGTAGTCGCCTAGAGTGATGTGAGTACAGAAGTCATGACTGAACAGGGAAAAGGGGGAGCCTACCAAATGCACCACCGTCTCTACCCGGCTGTGAGCGAGCGGGATTGGTCATGCACATCTCCTCGGCGAAGACCAGAGCAGCCGCAAGGGCCAGCACGGTGATTTTGGCGAACATGTTGGTACAATATGATACGATACAGTACTTGCAGTAACGACAGACAAGAGATCACCAGCAACAAGCTTTTTGATCGACAGAGACAAGACGACAAGAAGACGGGATCGAGGAGACAACCAAGCTTAAATGCAAAAATCAACATGGCTGCCAAGATCGACGATGATGGAGAGGAGGTTGCACACGCCCATTGGTTCCAACGGTCAAATGTCATGCAAGGTACCAGAGCTGTGCCGCAGGCTATAGCGCTGGGGAAATTGCGTTTCCGTTGGGACTAGACCGTGTTGGTGGTTAAAATCAGGCGGCGGTGGTGTTCGAAAACCTGTTGCAAGTTGGAACCATGTGGTTAATTCCACGATGTAACTTCTGCTGGACATTTGCTTTGTTTGGGCTACTCGTGTTGGGGGCTGTTGGAGGCACAAGACCGATCTCGTTTTGAAGGGGCACTGCCAGGACGGTTCTCATGACTTCGCAAGCTGCACTGGATTGAAGATATTCAAGTTGACGATGCGTCCGTCTTTGAGGGGTCGAAGATGGAAGCGCAACTCTGGCACTGTAGGGTAGGTTGGCAAGACCTGATGTATTCAAGAATGTCTCAGGGCCCTCGACCGTCGCTTCTCATGGAACGGGGACTTCTTTGCGTGTTGACTTCGTACACCTGTTGTAGGATTACGCATGTTAGCGCGGTACCCAGACCCACGATTGAACGAATATAATAATAGGTGACGAGACGACGATCGCCAAGTTAACACGCTAACATGCTTAATCCTACTTCAGGTGCACAACAAATGTCCTCAAAGCAGATCAAGCACAATAGGCGACTCCCACAAAGAGGTTATCCTGCGCCTTTGAAAAAGGAACATGGACTTTGTCCTCATTCCTCCGCCGCGTATCTGTCGCACCTTGAAAGGGCCTGGTCGTGTCTGTCCTCGCTTCACAAAGCATGTAGATAGCCGCACAATGCCATTGTGCCACAAAGAGTGCTTGGTCGAGTCCAAGCCTCTGACGGCTATATATTGACCACAGAATCGTCTCTTCCGTCATTTTGATTTTTTTCCTCATCACCCCGGTGGCTCAGTCCCAACTCAACATCAGAACAACAACAACATCCGCCACGCATCATACGAAGACACACAACACTCTACGCAACTCCGTCCGCAGGCAGCACCATCTCAGAGAAGCCCGACGACATCATGTCAGACAAGATTGACGACACAATGTCAAATATGTCTCTCGACAACGACTCGGACAAGCCTTTCGATCTCTTGGCCTTCTTTTGGCAGGAGGGTCTTTTCGAGATGCCTGCGGAGATGATCAGCAACATCATGCTCGAGGTAGCCTCTTCAGCTCCAGGGGAGTTCAACTTCATGTGGCGGCACCAGTGGCGCCGCCCGACGCACGACCTGGCTTCACTGGCAACTGCATGCAAGAAGTTCTACGCCATCTTCAAGGAGAACGAGAACGCCATAATTAGGCGTACCTTGGCCAATGTTTGCCCTCCCCAGTATCGCGAGGTCTTCATCAAGCTCGGCATTTTGCGCGCCACCAAGCCTTGGCCCGTCGACATGGACGAGATTCGACAGGCCCTCACCAGCATTTGGGAGGGTCCTAACTTCACCGGCCCCTTCCCGCCGGCGATGTATGCTAACACTATAGGCTTCTTCCGCAAGGCGCAGTGGGCTGCGACTGATAAGGGTCAGTTCGAGGTTTGGATCGAGGAGATCGGGCACGACGCTCGGGGTAACATAAAGCACCGCAGCAACCGTGAGAGGAAGCCCTCCGATAGGGTTGAGCAGTGGTGGATTGATCGACAGGCCTTCCTCAAGGCCAACGACATCATCGTCACTGACCATCGCGCTCAGGGGGTTTCCGACGAGCCTCGTCTTCATCCGTTCGATTTTGTCAACCCTTTGACGGCGGAGAAGGTGTCTCGTGAACAGGTCATCGAGGACGCCATGTTTTTCTACAAGGCGCACGCGGAGGCAGAGGTTCAGGAGAAGGAGAAGGAACTCTTTCGGACCGAGGGCTATGTACCTTGCTGCTTGTTGGAGACTTGCCCTCGTTTCTTCAAGAAGGGCAAGGATGGCCAGGAGGCAGCCGTTGCTGGTGAGGCATAGAGGGAAGTGGAAGGGGTGTAAAACAGGGGGTGAAGGTCTTGGGTTACTTGCAGTTGTCGCTGGACGATAACTTAGGTAAGGTAGTTAGTAGCGGATAATTTAGATTGCTGCTCATCTTGTGGTTTGACAAACAACTGTGCATGTACTGACAGTTTGCTTTGTGTGTTACCAATTTCCATCTATATTGCGTTCGCGAAAAAAGTGTTCAACATATCAAGGAAGACTACGAGACTATGAGACTACGAAACCACGGAACTACGAAACTACGAAACCACGAGACTACGAGACCTGAAACAGATGTGGTAGAGAGGATGCTCTATGAGGGTGAGGGTCTTATATGTAAGAGGGTGCACAAATAGCCACTTAGGGGGTGCACAAGCAGTATGGCTCATCTAAAGGTTTAGGCGTCATAGAGTAATCCATGCGCCGGCATTGTTAAGGCGGATAACGGGTCGCATATATAATAGCTACGAGGCTTGGGATAGAGGTAGGGGACACTGTGAAGTCAGCTACCAGTGACTAAAAGGATGCCCCAGGCGCACAGTCTATGCGCACCTCGGCCAGACGCGAGGGTGATAATTGGCCAACTATTGCTCAGTTCCCCGGGTCGTTAGCTTGAGGTGCTTCCCATCCAACTTCTCCAGCTCACCGCCAAACGGCACTCCCCAAACTAGTACATGCATCTTTCTGCATTTCATCGAGAAACATAGTGGAAACGACAGTGGACGGTATTGTCAATTCCCCGCCAGCTCCCTCAGGCTCCAACTTATCATCTTCTGTGTAGCTAAATCCAGCACATCCTGATACCGACTCTCAGTTCAGCGTTGCTCGACGATGTCTCCGACCGTTTCCTTCATCTCGGATCAGCCGAATATCGGTGACCCATCGCTTCATTGGGCGGATTTCGAAACCCCAAAACTCCGCCGATTCCCGCACTCGAACAATCCATGTCTCGAACTACCAAACAATTATTTGGGCGGCGGAGTGGATGGCTTCGTTTTCAAAGCCGAGATAGACGGACATCCGGTTGCCGTAAAGATCGTACGTCGTCTACCTTCAGATAGATGAACATAGCTAACACGGAAGCGTTTCTCAGTTTCTCCATAATCGGCAGCCAGAGCCTGTCGATGGTATCGGGTTCTATTGGGCGTTTGAAAGAGAATGTATCAACTGCGCCCTGCTCCAGATGATCGACGCTAGCCTCCAACGTGCGGCGACAACTAAACGGCCGATATACGTGCTTTCGAGGCCTACGACAAAGGCAGAAGCGCTCAGGAACCTTTGGGCGTTCTCCGATGAAGGCAATGTTCAGTGCGATCCACCACCTCAGTACTCTCAGTTCAACCCGCCAGACGTTCAAATAAACAAATGTTTAGGTTGGACAAAACTGACCGGACGAAGCATTCTTCAAGCCCTCAACCGAGCCCGCATCCTCACGGACATCAAAAGCGATGAAACGTATTTTCCCATCGTTTACGATTTTGTTCCCAAGGGCAAGCTAGAGGCCGACACAATCCTGTCACAACTAGACTTTTTCCATGTCGCCGGCTTTTACAACGTGCCCTTCAACCCAACCAACTGGCTTGGGAGAGGCGTTCTTGTTGATTTTTCTGACATCGTCAGCCCACTTGCACACGAACTCGATTGGGACAAACAGAGTTATGCGATGAACCAGGAGATGTACCATGCCGGAGTCCGGAGCTTTGAGAGGAAGGGACTCCTGTGAGCATTCACTCAATAGGTTTGCGTCGCTTCATGGAAGTGGCAAGGCAGAGTGATGAGGCCTATCCCTAGCAATCGATGACACTGGAACAGTGCGCTTGGCGTCTAGACTAACATATCATATCCGTTTGTTATTCAGGCCATGAAGAGTATTAGACACACATGTTCCAATTCACTGCCCATATCAACAGACACATATTATCCCACGTTTCGTCCCCCGAACTCTCGCCTCAACCATCCAAATCCAATATCTCATATCCCTCTGCATTCGTTACAGAACCTTCTGGATATTCGCCATAGTTCATCTCCCATAACGCTAACACTAACAAAATGTCGAACAATCTTGACCAGAAGACGCCCTATACCGACATGAACACCAGCGAACAGTCTACAACGCAACCGGCAGGGCTACTTGACCTGCCTTACGACATCTTGCTGGAGTTCTTCTCGACGATGGCTACATCATCATAGTCCTCAGAAGACCTTATCTCTTTGGCCAACACATCGAGGCAAACCCATGCTATCTTCAAGCAAAACGAACGTGTGCTATTCAACAGAGCAATCCGCGGTTTCGCGAAGCAATCGGTAAACGACACACATTTCAACTGCCTGGTGAACATGGCCAAACTTCGCACCGTCAAGCCTTGGCTGCTAAAGCAGCACTCCTCGCACTACCGCACCGCACTCCAAACCTCGCTACAATCCCTCGAGAGCACTTCGACAATATACTTGCCTACGTCCGGTCGAAGAGCCCTTATGCACCCCCAGTCGACAAGGGGTTTAGTCGGATAGAGGAGGAATCAGAGTTCCGCGCCAGACGGATCCAGTACACTGTGGATAACGGCCTCGCGCATTCTCCAGCAAGTTGGCGAGTGAACATGGAACATCCGTTCGACAGTTTCATTCTAAACTGGCCAAAGGTATGGAAGAATGGGGTATTATACCAGGATGATTATCTCGAAGAGATGATATGTGCCACGATGTTGTATGCGGAACATGCCGCGGCCCAGGTCTCGGATCGGGAGACGACGCTCTTCGGCACGGAGGGCTATGTGCCGTGCTGCTTGCTGAAGGAATGCCCGCGGTTCTCGAAGGAGTCGCTGTCACTGCAAGCTCTACGTCTGCGTGGACGTTGAGGATTGGAGGTAATTTGGCTAAGCTGGCTTGGATGGTGGATGGTGGATGGTTGGATGATAGATGACTTGCGAAGTGCGCACTGGAGTTTGGGCTTCATGGATTGGGTTTGGGATATGGCCCTCGGGCATATGGTAGGCGATAGATAAGGACATACGCGGTATGCCCGGTGCTTCCTCTATTCCTTGGCGAATGACTTGACCGACTGCCCGTGCCGCCTCTGCGCATGTTTCTTCCTCAGCGAATCGCGTTATGCACAACCAAGCGACCCAAGGATTGATCGCAATGTCGTCACAAAAGTCGTGGTCGCGATAAGCATGCTCACGGTGGATCATGGCGTGCTCCTCCACGAAGATCGTCTCAAAGGGGTGACTGACCAAAAACCGTTGCGCGCCCATTGATCGTTGGAGGCGATTGCGTGATCCCCTCTCCGCATTCCAACATCCACCCCCGCGACAACGTCTCCGAAACAACGGCAGTAAGGCGCCACGCAGTCCCAAACAATCGCAACGACCTTGATATCGGATCGGTTCTCTGTCGAATTACCGCTTTGGGATAGGTGGCCGATGCCCGACGCCCAGATGCTACGCATCGGAAGTCGGTTGCTGTCTTGACAAGATGCGCCGAAGGCACTTGATTGGTGATGGTGCTGCTAACGCAATTGATGTTCGGGATGGGTGCAATTGGTGTACCCCGCAAAGGAGCGTATTGAGTGCGAGAGGTTGAGGATATAAAGAAGCTGTGTCCTTGTTGATGTTTCCCTCATGCCTGTCCAGCATCTTCAACTGCAACATCCTCCCAGACGAAGCAAACCGCATATCATCTCTCCGAAAACATGGCACCCTCCGCAGTCGAGACCATCACGGTCCCCGTCGTCAACACGGACAAGCTGAAGAAGACTTTCTTCGGCGCATACAAGGAGCTGGCTCCTACCAAGTATGACGAGGAGGCTGAGGCCGGAAAGAAGGGATTTCAAGGTGCAAAGGTAGCGAAGCCCAAACTGCCCACTTCTCCTCTGATGCCAAGACGCTGACCATTTCGCCCTGTAGTACGCCCACTACCTCCCGACATGGAACCCAGAGCAGAAGTACCCGCCCCTGGAGCCATTCGAGCACTACGAGCACGGCAAGGACGCCGACACCACATTCCCCAACCTCCTGCCAAAGGACTCCGCCAACGTCACACACCTGACCCCATCGATCGGCACAGAGGTCACCGGCATCCAGCTCAGCTCCCTCAGCAACGCCGGCAAGGATGAGCTCGCGCGTTTCGTAGCCGAGCGCAAGGTCGTCGCCTTCCGGGGCCAGGACTTTGCAGACCTGCCCATTGAGAAGGCCCTCGAGTTCGGCAGCTACTTCGGCCGCCACCACATCCACCCCACCTCTGGCTCGCCCGAGGGCTTCCCTGAGATCCACCTCGTACACCGCGGCGCCGGCGACCGGAGCGCGGAGGAGTTCTTCGCCTCGCGCACGAGCTCCGTGGCGTGGCACTCGGATGTGTCGTACGAGCAGCAGCCTCCTGGCACCACGTTTCTGTACATCCTCGATAAGCCAGAGACTGGAGGTGACACGCTCTTCGTCGATGCTGTTGAGGCGTATAACCGCCTTAGCCCGCTGTTCCAGGAGAGACTGCATGGCTTGAAGGCTACACACTCCGGCATCGAGCAAGTCAACGCTGCGGCGGCGAGGGGTAGCATCAAGAGGCGCGAGCCGGTGGTGAATGAGCATCCCATCATCCGGACACACCCTGCCACTGGCGAGAAGGCGATTTATGTCAACCCGCAGTGTAAGTTCTCTCCCACCCATAGAGATATTTCGTTCGAAGCTGACATATCGTACAGTCACACGCGACATCGTCGGCCTCAAGAAGGAGGAGTCCGATGCTCTCCTCAAGTTCCTGTACGACCACCTCGCCTATGGTGCCGACTTCCAGGCCCGCGTCAAGTGGGAGGAGGGCACCGTTGTCGTCTGGGACAACCGCGTGACACAGCACTCGGCGTTGGTCGACTGGAAGAGCGGCCAGCGGAGGCATCTTGCTCGCATCACGCCTCAGGCTGAGAGGGCGTTTGAGACGCCTTTTGAGGAGAAGAACTGAGGTCCTGGAAATCTGTCGTGTTAGCGTTTGTGTAAATTGCGTTTGAATCGAGAACCAGACTGCAATCATACCACATGTCGTCCAGCGGTGCCATCAGAACAATGGTATGGCATCCACCGCACCGTTCTGCTTCCGTTTCTTGTCCTCTTCCTCGCGTCGCCTTCTCTGCTCAGCCCTCCGCTTCCGTATCCGCGCTTGAAAATCGTCGTCGTCGTCATCGTCATCATCATCAGGATCATTGGCTGTATCCCGACTTGGGGCTGGTGCCCTCTTCTCTTCGGCTTCACGGGGGAACACGCTTCTCGCAGGCTCGCTCCTTGCCGGGGGGAAAGTTGGCTCTCGTCGCCTGGACATCGCTTCGATACTGGCGACCTTCTGATTGAGAGCAAGGGTGCTGCTCCTCGAGCCATTGACCGTATTTGTGCGAGCCACATACCGAGGCTGTGCATCTAGATCGTCTTCGTCTTCGTCTGTGGTAGTCTCCACATGCGCTTTTGACGCCCGTATCCCAACTCGACTGGCGAAATCAGAAACACCCGAAGGCCCCGCAGTTGTTTGGCGAGCCGTCGACGGCCTCTCGCCGTGTCCGAGAGACGACGAACCCACCGGTAAAGGCACATGGACCTTCCGCGGGCTTTCCATGAGTCCCTGTAGCGAAGTACCAGCCCACGGCAGCTCGCCATCGCTCTCGTCGCTGTCAGAGTCGTCTTGTCGGCCTTTTCGCTTGCCGAGAGCGTTCTTCAGGCCCTTCCGTTGAGAAGCAGCAAGTTCGGCGGCGCCGCGTCGTCTCTTGACAAGGTCCGTCATGCGTCCCGTGACCGGACGTGAAATGGTGCGGATCATTTCCGCATTGCGCGTGTTGGCGATGGCCTTGAGACGCTGATACTCAGCTGCATGCAGGTGCTTGGTGAAGTCGTTGGCCATGGACAGGAACTCGTCCTCGACCATGCGGTACCTGTCGTCATTGTCGAAGCCTTCTATCATAAAGCTGGCATCTGTTAGTTTCTTTCCCAACAGATCGCAGGACGAAGGATGGCACGTACTCTTCTGAAATGGGCTCTGGTGGAGGCGATGTTGACGGCGATCGGTCTGCTTCATCAGTTAGTATGCTGATGACAAAGAGACGTCTTTATGAGGACAAAGACTTACCAGGCCTTGCCGTTAAGCTCCTCCGCGGCTTTCCACCAACAGGTGTAGAGGTTCCAGACTTTGGTCTGCTGAGAGACCGAGTCCCTGTCCTGTCTGCGGCTGTCGGCAGAGATGGACTCTCGGTAGTCCTGCTGCGTGGGGCCGGCGCCGGTTTGGATGCCGCGTTGACCTTCCACGGCAGTTGGCGAGGCATGTCGGGAATTTCCGCCCGGGCCTAGGGCGATGCGATGACCCGTAATCACTGTGCATGGAGAGCTGTCGCGTTGCTGTAGATGAACTGGAAGAGCGTATGCCAAGCGACGTGGTCGCAGCCAGGGCGCATTGTTCGATGATTCGTGGATGAAAGTGGGCTCGTTTGATTGAACGCCCGCTGGAATCGAAGTTGGACATCAAGAGTGGAATGACTAAGCTGGTGTGGACCATCAGCTCCCCTTCCGGGTTAGGGTTTCAGTAAGCAAAGGCCGTATGATGACTAAGACTGGCAGCATTCCTGCACACGTAATCAATGTGGGTCAGGGATGCTGACAGTGAATGGAAGGATTCATCCAAACTACTACCTTCCTCTTCTTCTCTCCGTCCTATCGGTTCTATTATCTTGCCATAAAATACCTGCACGGTAAGAGTCCGTCGGTTGCTTAAGCCAACGTCCACCCCCTGGGGTCTTCGGCCAGCCAAAAGGGGACGCCGGTAGGTTGATGACTCGTCCGCCGCCCGTCGCACTTGCCACTAGCGCTACCGATTGTACACGTATGGAGCGAAAAGGCGGCGATACGATGCCCAAATTTCGTTCTTTATGACCGAGTCCAGTGGCTCAGCCCTGGGAGATTGGCACTTATACACCCCTTTATATATGGCCCTTGTCCTCACTCGGTTCCCTGTCGAATATCTACAATAAAATGTGCATTTACAAGGAACTCAGCAAACAACACAGCATCTCCAGAAGACATGGCAGAGAGGATATCGGTTCGCAAACTCCGGCCCACGCCGGAGCAGGTGACGGAGATGATAACGCTTCATGTCGAGACCTTCTTCGACACCGGCTTACGAAGAGCATTCTGGAAAGGGGGCAGAGAAAGTGTGCCGGCCGAACATGCCTTTCGGGAGGGCATGATGCTCCGATCCTTGGACAACCCAAACAAACATTGGCTTGCTGTTTTCCTCGAGACTCCACTGCCGGACGGAACGACATACAACAAGATCATTGGCTTCGCCGGCTGGGAATCCCCCGACACGTCTGGAGTTGTGAAGACTGAGGAGGAGAAGCAGGCGGCCAGGGAGAAGGACTTGAGCTACAGACCCGACGAAATGGACAAGGTTGTCCAGGGCAACTTCATGGCCGAGGTGACTGCGCTGTTCGAAAAGATGGGTGAGGACAGTCCGAATGGTTACTGGAGTGAGTCTTTGCCCTGCACGATTTGCAGCGTTCTATTTGACTAACGGCATACTGCAGTCCTCTGGTTTCTCGCAGTTGATCCAGCACACCGGCGGAAAGGGCTGGCAAGACAGTTGACCCAGTGGGGGATCGACGAGGCTGCAAAACAGGGGAAAGGTGTTATTCTGCTCGCCACTCCCATCGGCCTGCCCTTTTACAAAGCCTTGGGCTTTGTCAAGGAAGGGGAGATCGTCCTTGGCGAAGAGACATTCACGGGGTTGAAGATCAAGCCACCAACAGCACCGGCAGTGGCCGCTTGATGGACGAGTAATCAGTTGATCGAGTTTAAGATCTGTGATTGATGCGCTGCAATGCAGCACCGTGATGCCAAGCATGCGAGATCCCCAATGCGGACGTGAGTCTGTGACAAGACCGGACGGGACGAGGTCGGTGCTGAACAGGGCACTACCTTATCGAAATACAATGTCATCAATAAAGCCAAACACTTTCCGCAACAGTGCGATCCAATTCCGTGACAAGTGGTCGTCATCAGCTTCGGGCCAACCTTGCAGAAACTGCGAGCTTTGAACCTTCTCCGAGACCGCTATTAAGGTTCGACGCCCGCAGGTTCAGGTAGACCTCCTTCAGCCGCCTGCACTTCAGACGATTACCGGCACGATGCAACTGTCGAGCTGGGACGGGGTGCCGCCCGATGGCTCCTTGTCTCACCACTCGATGCCCCCATGGGTAGGCGCTTCTTTAACGCACAGTTGTCCCTGTAGTGTGACTGACGCTAATGCACTTGCAGAGAGCTAACCTAAAATACTCTAACATCCTCAGCAGGCACAAGTGTGTATCTGGTCCTCGATCGAGACGAAGATAAACGGGCCTTCCATCCCACGCACGATCCCATGGTACAGGACTGCAGCTGCCCTGCCTGTCCCACTGGTTCCTATATGGGATGAATCATTGAAGGTTCAGAGGTGCCCACCTACCTATGGACTTGTTCACGCGCCTTCACGTAATCTGTTATGCCCTCACCGTTATCTCGAAAAAAGTAGGTTTGCTATGAAAAGGGCTACAAACTTAAAAGGCATGGAAGAAAGATGTCCAGGCGGCCGCGTGCATACCTTTGCCCTCCCTACTTCTTGTTAAATACTCTGCCCTGTCTCTTTTCTTTCCACTCTTTCCTCCTCCCGCTCCGATTACTTCTGACACTTGACGCTCGATCATTTCTCATACCATATCTTGATATTTGTTGGGTTAGCCCATATCCTCCTGTGTAGAAGGGAACTGTTCGACTCTGGTGACACATCTCTGCCTTGATCTATTCCTGCTATCGTCTCCAGACCCGGGTCATCCCTCAGACAGCGACGCCAACTCAGGTCGCCTTTGATCTAAGCATGGATCATCGGTTCAACACGGCCAACATGCGGACGTCGGCCTCTCGTCGGACAGGGTTGCCTCCGGCTGGCTCAGGCAGCTTCCAGCAGTCCGCTGGTAGTGATAGCGGTAGCAACACGTCGAAGACCCAGGAGCACTTTCGAATAAGCTGTCCTTTCCGGGCGAAGGATCCGCGCATATACAATATCCGCGACCACGGCAAGTGTGCTCTCCATGTGTACCATACCATGGCTGAAGTGAGGTAAGATATGCTTCCTAGTAACTTCAATGCTTGATGCTCACGATTTGTTAGGCAGCACATTAAGGACTATCACGTCCATGCCGACGCCCCCTTCTACAACCCACAACTGGTAAAGTCGATGTTGAGCGACAAAGGCAGAAGAGGTTGTCACATAGGGACACAGTGGGAGATGTTATGGAATCTCTTGTTTCCAGGTGATAATGTCGGACCGTACGGTAAGAGGCACAGACCCAACCGATGTGACGACACTGGAACGATGGCGTAGCTGACATCTGGCGTGCATAGAATTCCGGGCTCCCATTGAGCACTTCGAGTTCGTTGACAAGGCGGACGAAAAACTGAAATACATCAGAGGCGAGCTGCAGCGGATTTTGGAACGGGCAGGCAAAACGTTTCCGGGTGTCCTCACAGTCGTCGATCGGATCATCCGACATTTCCGAGGATATCTTTGGCACCTCCTGAAAGAATCCAACAAGGCTGCCACAAACATTGAATTCGACAACACCTCGCCCAAGAAGGACATGACGACTCGTACGAAATCACCTTCGAATACCCATGTCACTCCGGCGAATCCCAATGCCGTCAACGCCAACAACTCGATCGGAAAACATGCTTCAGCTCAACGCCCTGGAGCACAGCCCAACTTCCATCGCACGGAGCCCAACACCGTCAACGCCCAAAATCCGAACGGGGCGTACACTCAACGACCTGGAGCGCAACACAAATTCTATCCCGCGAATCCCAGGGTCTTCAACGCCCGTAACTCGATCGGAACGCATACTGCTGCTCAACATCCTGGAACACAGTCCAGCTTCCATCGCCCCAACACCAACCTCGCTAATGCCCAAGATCCGAACGGGCCATATGCTGGCGCGCCGCACAACTTCGATCCGGCAAATCCCAATGCCAACCTGGGGTTCCACTAGAGTTAGGACTTTCAGCGTGGTTCCTCTGAGCATCGAGTCTCTGAGCATACAATCGAGGCCTGTGGGAGGGTCTATGTATGGGGGCGGCGTACTTGGCTAGGGAGACGGCGTTAGCACATTGGTACGTCTAGTACGGAGAGCTTGTTTTCCACGGCTACACCAAATATACCATTCAGCGATGCATTGATTACACTATCAAGAAACAAACGACAATGAGAGGAGGAGACGGTTGTACTTGGTGTCTGGCTATAGAATGGGTATGTTAGCTAGTCTCAAAAGGCATAAAGGAATACGATGCTTTCGGCGTTTCAACGATACGGTTTGGACCTTGAGACTGTGTACCTCGAATCCAACTAAAGCCACCTCGGGGACTCGCTGCCTTTGTACGGGTGAAGGCCCATAATCTGGACGATTCGTCGGTTCGCGTCAAAGCTATAGTCCCCTTGATATTGTCAATTACACTGTCTTTGATGTTTACAAACTGCACTCTCTTTATCACATCGTCTGGGAATCACAGCGTCCAAGTTCCTGGACTGATGCACATAATGGCTTTATTCCTCGAACACAGCAACAGAGACTCTGTGTCGAAGTCAACAATGCGCCAAAGCAACACTCTCGACTGGTGCTCGATCCTTCAAATTCTTATAAATACAAGCTTCTCCTTCGGTATCAATCATGTTTTCCCAGTCTCCACGACACCACTGCTCAGCTCATCCATTGACTGGTCAGGACTGGTCAGGAACTTTGCTTTCGCAACAAGAAAACCTCACACAATAGCACACTAATCGAGTATCGACAATATCGTGCACTTCCAAGCAGCATGTCGCTCAACGACATGTCTTCCGAGCAGCCCGAGCTCAACAGCCTGCCCGCTGATCTCAACAACATGCCCGCCGAGATGATTGCCGAGATTTTCTGGCAACTCGCTTCCGACATTCACGACGTCGGCAACTTCAACGGTCGTCCTGTCACCACGACCACCACGTCGCAGCTCACCCGCATGGCCACGGTATCCAAGCACGTCAGCGAGTGTTTCCAGGACAGCCAATTCTCGATCTTCTGCCGTCTTGTTCTCCTGACCCTTGCCACTTCCATCAAGCGCGCCAGCAGGCCTAAAGATCCCTCCTTGATGCTTGGCCACATCGGCCGCTACGCCCCGTGGACCAAGTACGACCCCTATACCTTGCCCGCCTTCGCCGACATGGTGATCAAGATCGGCAGCCTGAGGGTGATGGACAATCGGCCTACTGATCCCGACGAGATCAAGTCGATCATTGAGGCCGTGCAGAGGGATCATGAGCGCTCGCTAACCGGCGAGGACTTTGCGCCGGAGGTGCCCATTGATATTCATCCCAAGCACTACGACAACATCTTGACATGGCTGGCCAATTGATACGCCAAACAAACGATCGAAGTCGACACCAAGCGCTTCTTCGGCGGGGCCATGATCCGCGGATGCGATGTCACCACGGTTCGCCACCCGTTCGACGTTCTGTATCCGCTGACGACCACTTACCTCCACGAGGAGACTAGGATGCAAGTGGTGGAGAGCCAACGGCCCGAGTACTACATCCGCCAGCTACTTCGGGAGGTGGCGCTGTGGACGCGCCATCTGGCCACGCCCTGGACCTCGAGGGGGCCTCCGGTTTCAGACGAGAACGGTGCGCCTCTAGTTTCGGCTCTCGTGATGTCCCTACTAGATGCTGCTTGGTGAGGGACTGTCCCCGTGGCCCGTCCTATCAGGACTCTGTCACGCCTAAGGATGGGGCTGCAAGTGGTAATCAATCTCAGGAGTAGACGTCTTTGAAGAGGATGATCAAGAAGGTTGAACTGGAGGGCATTCCTTTTCTTGGGAGATTGTAACGTGAGGTATCTGTGTCATGCTGGCCAAAGGGTTTAAGGGGGTCACATGAAATTCGAAAAACTTGTCAGTACGCAGATTGGAAATAGAACAAATGACATGACAATGTGGACAATTATCAATGGGACGCGAAGATTGAAATATTTCGCTTCACGTGAATCCGCAAACACGACCTATTACCTGTTGGATTGCCCTGAAGTTCGAATTTTTACAAACGCTTGTGTAGTGTCCAAACCAACATCGTGATCTTAACCAGACAAGTGCCAAAGAAGAAGTCTGGACCAGTCATTGACTTAACTGTTTCCATACCGTACATTGAATCGCTAACTTCTAGAGAACTTCTAAGTGACCAAGGTTGTTCATTGTAATAGGCCAGAATCACCATCATATTATCGCTACGAGTAGTCGCTAGTAGCTCGTGTTGTCCAATGCCCGCTGCCTTCTGATCGAAGTAACATAACCTGTCTCGAGAGATACTCGGCACTGAAAGGGTAGTCGATGTACCCTTGAGGTGACTTCTGGGTGTAGAATGTGGGACGATCATACGGTCTGAGCTCCAACCCCATCTGAAGCCTGAACACCAGATCAGGGTTCGAGATGAAGTACCTCCCAAAGATGATGACGATATTTTTGTCGGGGTATTCTTCGTCGAGGACTTTCTGTGCGTCTGCCAGAAGTCTATAACCACCGGCCACCAGAATGGGTCCGTCCCAGAGCTTGATGGCCCAGTCTATTCGCTCGCTGCAATCCTGGTCTCCTCCGCCGGAGACCCGTGACTCGATCAGGTGGAGGTAGGCCAGGTTGAACTTGCTGGCTTTGGTGATGATATCAGAGAATTGCGGGATCGGATTCTTCATCCGCATGCCCTGGAAGCTATTGTACGGACTGAGACGGAAGCCAACACGCTCGGGTCCGATGGCGTCGACGACAGCCTCGATGATCTCGAGGATGAGGCGCGACCTGTTCTCGATGCTGCCTCCGTATTCGTCGTTTCGCTGATTGCTGACGTCTTGTATGAACTGGTCGAGAAGATACCCCTGTCCGCCGTGGACCTCAACGCCATCGAACCCAGCGCGAATGGCATTCTTCGCAGCAGCCACAAAGTCTCGGACGTATTGCTTGATTTCTTCTCTGGTCAACTCCCTCGGTACCGGTGAATTTTCATCAATCGGGATAGCACTCGCTCCCACAATCTCGATGCCCTCCGCCGCAGCGGTAGCTGGATTCGCAGCACGGCCGAACCCGAATAACTGGCTGAAGATGAAGGAACCCTTGCTGTGGACTTCGTCGGTGATCGTCTTCCATCCCGTGACCTGCTCGTCATTCCAGATGCCGGGGCCGTTGGGGAAACCGCCGCCTGCGTATGGAGCGACGAGGGTGCCCTCGGCGATGATGAGGGTTCCGGGCACGGATGCTCGTTGGCTGTAGTACTCCTTCATCAGGTCGGAGGGAACGCGGTTGTCGCAGGCTCGCATGCGGGTGAGTGGTGCCATGCCGATGCGGTGTTGGAGAGTGACATTTCCTATCTTCAAGGGCGTGAAGAGCCGTGACTCGGGGACGGGTAGAGAGCCCATTGGAGTTGAGGTTGAAGTGAATTTGTAGTGTGGAGTTTTCGAAAGGGGGAGTGTAGTCCTCGTCTATTGATCCTGTGTTATTTTTGGTCGTCATGGTGGAAGAGCAAGGCATCGACCATGGCTATATACCCAATATCGTCGTCGAGTTGATGACAAACATCTGATCGCAACTAGACAGACGCAACGTTAAGCTTAGAAATAAAGCAGAGATGACAGATAAGTCACCGAAAGCTCCAACGTTTATTCGAGAGATCTAGCCGTGCCACAATCGCATCGGTCAATCGCGATGTTTTCGAATGAATGAGCCCATTCAGGGGCAGTACCCAGAACACAACCTATCGCCATATCGGGTGGAGAGGTGCTTCCATATTGGGAAAGAAGATCACACCTAATAGGGGTAAGCTTCAACCTTATGCTTGACGAGTCAACGCTAAATGGACATCACAGTGCCAAGAGGGCGTATGGCATCCCGCTCCTGTCCGCTCTGATTGATAATCGTCCGACTCGGCTAGGTAACACAAGCAAAACGAACCCCCACATCGGTAACAACTTCCCTCGAGCTTGTTCCACATTCGTCTTCGTCCATGCCATTTCGCCGGACAAGCACTTATCCGACAAATGTCGTAGTCAACACCCATGTTGTCATCGAGTGAACGGCCGTCAGAATCGGGAAGCAAGCATGTTCCTATTACAGGTAGGTGTGCAGACCCCTGAAAACACCATGGGGGTTGTTGACTTTTTAAACTTGTTTTCCGAACTGAGTTACTAATAGTTCTGCCAGTCGGAAGCTTCCACTTCGTCTCGGTGCAAGGTCCCGACGAAGCACAGGACAAGACCAAGAGGCGTGCGGCCCGGTCCCACGCAGTAAAGCAAGCACTCTGTCGCAAAAGGAAGCAGCTGCAGGAGAACCGCGACAACTTCATCGTAACGAAGTCTACGGACCACGCGAAGAAGAATGCGAGAAAGCCGAAACATATCCCAGTCATGACTGGCTCGATCCTCTCTCTCTCTGCCGGCATGCTAGATCCGTTCCAGAGCCTGGCCTTGGACTCCACGAGGTTGCAGGCCCTGCTTGGTGACTGTAAGTCCTTTAATCGTACCAGTTATACAAATCACATTGAAAGCACTCGGAAACTTACAGTGGCTTAGACAAAGCCAGACAATCCGCCGAGCCGGTCTTCACCTTTGCCGAAGACATGGCCTTCCACAGCTTCCACTCCGTCTTCCGAACAGGGATGGTTGATCCCGCCGTGCTAAACGCCGTTATGCTGACCTTCACGTTTGCGGTTACTGAATGCATCATCAACCAGGAGTGTCTCCGGTACCAGGGCCAGGCCCTCAGTCACATCCGTCAGAGGATGGCTTCCCTGGACCAGGCCACGTCTGAGTCAACCATTGGGGCTATACTGCTGTTGGCTGGAGTCGAGGTTTGTAGAGTTGTTCCACCTGTTTAGTCGAGTTCGGTTTAGCTGACCTCTCCCTTCAGGCTCGCCTTGGCATGTCCTCCCAAGTCCAGCTACACATGGGGGCCGTAAAGCGACTGCTCGAAACCTGCCGAACCGAGGGCGTTCATCTGACCGGCGGTATAAAACGGGCCATATTCTGGCAAGATCTCAACTCCAGCATCCTCTCAGGATCCCGGCGCATAGTCGACCACACAACCTTCCCCGAGCTCCATTGGTCCCGAGACTTGTTCTCCCCAGACTTCTTCCACTTACCACCAGGATTCCTGACACGATCACATCTATTTACCCGCGAGTTTATGGAAGTACTCGAGGATGTCCAGGCGCTGCAACGCGTCCGAGACGTCGGTCCACCGTCGGACTACGAAAGTAATGCGCCGTTGCTGGCGCGGATCAACAACCACATCGCGTCTATCCAGTCCCGGTTGGTAGACTTGATGAATCTGTGTCCTGCTCTGGAGTGTGTCCGACTTGCGACGTATCTGTGCTCGGTTATGTTGACTTGTCGGGTTTGGTGTGCTTTGACGATTCCGGTTGGTGAACAAGTTGCGTCCACTGTAGTACGAAAGAACATGCTACTAACCTGGTCGACAGGCACATGTTTCCTCACAACTACTTCGCATGCTACAGCAGTGCCAAGATGACTTCCTATGGGACGATCACCCGGAGCTTCTCCTCTGGCTCCTATACATCGGCGGCGCATTCACTGAGAAGCCGAACGAACGATCTGGTTACATCGCCCTTCTGCGCTCAAACAACAGGACCAGATTCGGGGACTTGAACAGTTCGTGGTCCAGACTACTCGAGATCTTGAAGCAGTTCATCTGGTCCAAACGAGCATTCGCGCGTCCGGTCGAGCTGCTGTGGGTGGAGGCCTTTAGGGACGACGGACCGATATCATTGCCAATTCCAGACGTCGTCATGGATCTGGAAATAGTAGCATAACAGATAGCACAACTAGTCCGGCTGCTTGCAGGTAAGAGTAAAGGGTACACGCCCACCAAAAGGAATTAATTAGACAAAGACGCACACCAACCCGGCTGGTCCATCTATCGTACACTCCACCCATCTTCCCTTAATGCCAACATCAACCTGATGGCACCTAAGGCTGCCTACTATGCGCCAAATCATGCGCATCCCCCTCATCACCAACCTGCGACCGTCCGTCGACAGTGGGAGCGTCCTTCTTGGGACCCTTCTGCGCACTGTGCGAGTCGTCGACGCGCTTCTTGAGCCTCTCGCTGTGGAGGTCCATGTTGGCGCCAATGTCGGCGTCGGCCTGCTTGGCGCCGTAATTGTCGTTTTCTTCTTCTACTATGTTGCTGAGAGATGTTAGCTGATATACAAGGGAGTGAGAGGAGGGGAGGGGAGGGAAGACCTACCGTGCCACACCGTGGTGGTTGTCGAGCGATGACTGCTCGATGGTGCTGGAGTTGCCAGCGTTGGCGTTTGCGCCGGCGTTGACGTCTGCTGATACTTGCATTTTGACGGCGATCTTAGAGATGTGAAGAAAACCTGAAATTTTATAAAGGACAACCTGAAGTGATACTCTCGGTTTGATGGATGAATATGTATGAGATTCCAGGTTGCGGCTCACTTGACTTGGTTGGTATATTGTAGCGATGTGGCGTAATGAGCATATGACACATACAGTGGCAGAAGGCCACCACCACCTCACAACATCTTCATCGCCGCCGCCATTGAAACATCAGGGACACAGCTTATGCATCAAACTCTCATATGTACATGCCGAGCTGCGTCCATATGTGCGACACATTCCTCAGTGGCTCAGATGATGAGATCCCATAGAATAAGGAACGCACAGAGGCCACTCGCTGCGAAGAAAGTGTACCGTGCAGTGCTGGGTCGTTGTGCCGCCTTCTTGAGCTGCTGATTTCCGCCTCCCACATTCTCCGTCGTCTTGAAAGAGTCCGCCACCAGCTGGTCAATGTGCGCCGACTGTGTAGTAAGGTTGTTGACGAGCAGCGTCTGCAGCTCAGAGATCTCGACAAGAGACTTTTCTGCCGTTCTGTGAAACATTCATTAGCATGATCTCCTAACCCCGTAGATATAGGAAGTAGACATACCTGACTTTGTCCAGGGTGCTCTCGTAATGCTTCAGCATATCCTGGTTGCCCTTCTCAAACATCTGCCTCTGCTCCTCCGTAAGATCATACTGCGGCTGCTGTCCCTGTCTCTCTTCTTCCCCCGGCGGCAGTCCCCTAACACTTTGCCGTCGGGTCGCAGAAGATACCTCCCCCATCTCACCAGCCATGCCGGGAAAATCATTCAACCCCACCATCCCACCCCTCGCCTTGGCCAGCACACTCCTGTTCTTCTCCATCTCCCTCGTCAACCGCGTCTCCATCATTCCCGCCTGCGTGCGCCCAACCTCCCCCAACCTCTGCCTCAGAAACCACAGCACCGCCTCGCGATGCGCCGCCGTCTGGCCATTCGCATCCTCCTCCGCCACCTGCGCCGGACTCTTCGTGCTCCCAGCCAACCCGCCACCAGAAGCCCAGTTCACGCCGAAGCGGGATGCATATTTCTTTTTGAGGAGGGCAGTGGCCGTCTCGCGGCGGAGCTGCTCCGCTTCGGAGAGGGCGCGGATGGAGGCATTGAGGTCGCGCAGGGTGGACTTGGCGTTCGCGTCGATCTCTTCGCGGTCGCGGTCTGTGAGGTGCTGTGGCTGGGCGTGGGAGGACGTCTGGGAGCGGCTGCGCAGGTGGGTTTTGCGCGGTTGGGCGGTGGAGAGGTAGGACTGGCGGATGGAGAGGAGGTCGGTGTGGAGGCGGGTTATGAGGGTTGACTGGGGGCAGGGATGTTAGTAGCTGGTTAGGGAGGTAGTGAGCAGGGGTGGAAAGAGGGGTGCAACATACTATCCGGTAGGCTTCCTTGAGGAACTCATTGATGTTGTTGATGTCGTAGCTCCGTCTCGTTGGAGGGGCGCCGCCCTTCTTTAGGAGCTCATTGAAGGCTGGGGTAAGGTCGGTCATGTTGGAGGTGAGGTTAAGGTACTCGGAATACTCGAATCTATGCCCAGGTTGGCTACCGACTTGTCATGGCTGCAGTGTTGGGTGAGGCAGTTGTCGTTCATTGTCAACAAAGCACATCACGAAAGTCAAGTTCAGGCCAGCTGTGACGTTGGATGATCGTGGCTGGAGCTTGAGTGGACCTGTGGCTTAACTAGCGCGGAATGGCGGAGCTGTGGCGCAAATTCGGCATCTCCAAAATTATGTCAGCAGAGCTGACGAGCATTATTCCTCTCTTTGCCGCTGCATCAAACTTTAACCTCTGGGGACTTACACGAGATGCCTGCCTCTGCTCAAAAGAACGAGCTTGATACGGTTCTTGCTCCCGCCGTTCCCCTCAAGTCAGCCCTACGGCAACCTCAAGCCGACCACCGTTACTGCCGTCTTCCGTCTTGGCCCAGTCTTCTTCTCCGCAAATGCCTGACCGGCCGATATCGCTCGCCGACGTTATCCGCGTGCCATCCACTGGCCATGCAACAACACCCTCTCTATGATCATGTCCGTGTTGAAGCCGGGTTGTTCTGTAATGGCGTATGTTTTGATAGGCCTTTTGGCGTCAACTAGTCCCAGGTGAGAGACAAACGACATACGGGAATAACAGCTCGTCTTCACCAGACTTGGCTAGGTATCTTTCTCCACGAAGTGTTTAAGTCCGGCCCACTTGGGCTACCTTTACATATACGGGCCCGGTATCTTCGAGGCTTCTTTTTCTCTTTGCTCAGGATCTTCTCTGTAAGTGCAGAGAGGAGGCGATCTTGATTGATGATAAGTGTCCTGTGCCCAGAGATGGACATGCAACCTCTGTTATTTAACTCCTCTATGCTCCTGTCACCGCGTCACTGTCTCTTATCTATCGTCATCTCCTTTACTCCTCCTTAACTCTGGCACGACGATGTCGGATGAAAAGTCAACATCACTACCGGCACTAGATGCCCGGTCCGCATCCGCATCCACTCTGGCCCCGACGTCATCAGCCACTCCCGCCGCTTCACAACTGACTCTCACCGAGAAGGGCCATGAAGCAGGTGGCGTACTCTCACCACAAGACGCCAATGAGGACAGCCCAGAAGACTCCGACGATGTCTCCTCCCAAGCCGGAACCGCCCTGCCAGACCAGGGCCCCGATGCAGAAGCAGCCATCTCCCGCGTTCCCTCCGGACCAGCATACAGCACCTTCTCCAAGCCCATGAAGCGATGGATAATCACAATGGTGACCATCTCCTCCTTCGTCTCACCCATGACAGCAAACATCTACTTCCCGGCCCTGAACGCCATAGCCAACAGCCTGGGAGTCTCGATAAACCTCATCAACCTGACGCTCACGACCTACATGATCCTGCAGGGCATTGCGCCCACCTTGTTCGGGGACTTCGGCGACATGGCCGGTCGCAGACCGGCGTTCATCGTCGCCTTCACCATCTACTTCTTCGCCAACCTGGGACTGGCCCTGCAGAACAAGTATGCCGCGCTTTTGGTGCTGAGAATGTTGCAGAGCGCCGGCAGTAGTGGGACGCTTGCCTTGGGATACGCCGTGGTGGCGGACGTGGCCGTCAGTGCCGAACGGGGGAAGTACATGGGTATTGTCGGGGCAGGGATCAACGTCGGACCGGCTATCAGTCCCGTGTTAGGGGGCATACTGTCGCAGTATCTCGGTTGGCGGGCGATATTCTGGTTCTGTCTCATCTTCACGGCCTGTTGGATGATCCCTTACGTCCTCTTCGTGCCGGAGACGTGCAGGAAGGTGGTGGGTAACGGGTCCATCCCCGCGCAGAGATGGAACAGAACAGTGTTGGAGTACGTCCGTCTCCGCTGCCACCCCCCAACAGTCAAAGAAACCCTCCCCGTGCGCAAGCTGCGCTTCCCCAACCCCTTACGCGCCCTGGGCGTGGTCTTCGAAAAGGACCTTTCCATAATCCTCTTCTACAACACGATGATCTACCTCTGCTTCATCCTCGTGACGGCGACCCTGTCCACCCAACTAAAAGCCATCTACGGCCTCAACGACCTGCAGATAGGTCTCTGCTACCTGCCCTACGGCATCGGGTGCTGCGCCGCCGCTATACTCCAAGGATACATCCTGGACTGGAACTACCGGCGCATCGCGCGCAAGATCGGGTTCACGATCAACCTCCGCCGGGGCGACGACCTCGCGACGTACCCCATCGAGAAGGCGAGGCTCCAGCCGCTGATACCCATGACTGCGCTGGGCGTCGCGGCGCTGATATGCTACGGGTGGGTGCTGAACGCCGAGACGAGTCTTGCGGGACCGCTTGTGCTGCTCTTCGTCATCGGGCTGTGCGTGACGGGGAGTTTCAGTATATTGAGCACGCTGGTGGTGGATCTCTACCCGGAGGCGCCGGCTACGGCCGTGGCTTCGAATAATCTTTTCCGGTGCCTGTTTGGGGCGGGGGGCACGGCGGTGATAGAGACCGTGCTGAAGGCTATGGGGAGGGGGTGGACGTTTACTTTCCTCGCGCTGGTGATGGTGGTTTTCTCGCCGATTTTGTGGGTTAGTATGCGGTACGGTCCCGGGTGGAGGGAGGAGAGGAGGGTGAGGAAGATCAGGGAGGGGGAGGAGAAGGAGGTTCGGAGGGGGGAGAAGGAGGCGAGGCGGGAGGAGAGGAGGAGGGAGGTGGAGGAGGAGAGGGAGAGGGAAGAGGCGGAGGCGGTTGAGGATGGGTTAAGGTGAGAAACCGAGAGAGTGAGGTATGCATTGGGAGGCGTTTCATGGGAAGGAGTTTGGGAGGTCGAGTTTATATGGCATTGCATTGCATAGTGATACCGGATCTTAATGATAAGCTCGTTAGTAATTCATATTAGTAGTTCTCAGTAGCTGACTTTTGCGGGAGTGGGTAATAAAGGGGTGAGTTTGTAGAGCTTGTGCAGAGGAGCCGACCGATGCTGCCTGGCTGGCAAGCTGTGAAAGAAGTCGGATTATAAGTCGCAAATCTAAGACGATATACCACTTTTTAGTAGCTACTCCTACTATATCTGGGGTTCTCAATGAGCGTAACGCCTCGCGAGACCAGAAGTATACTGCAATAAGTAAGTAATAAGGTAGTACGGCAACGAGTTGATCGTCGTCTCGTTGTTTCTTTCGTCTCGTCGTAATCCCCGGGGTAAGATGGATCAAAACTCTGCGGCTTCTCGTTCACAGTTTGGCTGGGCAGAGTATTGTGGTCACGAGGAATGGTGTCGCACAGGGCGTTTCAAAATCGAATGTCGTTGGCGGCGTTTGGGAGGAGACTTGTGTTGGCCCACGGTTGGTAGTCTGTTGGTCACGTAACAGCGCACAATGACTTCAAGGAGTTGTCTAAAAAGAGATGAGTTTTCAAGTAGGCCTCTACGGTCTATGTCTAACCCTAAACGCCATGCAAAGCTCTATGGGGAATCCGCGAAGCCACACCAACCACTGTTGAATCAAGTCTATCACCAGGTCCACAGAGAGGGACGATCAATTCATAACCAGCTGCAACCGAGCAGAAAACGCCATCAAGCCGTACCGTCGTTAAGAAGCCACGCTGCCACCAGAAGGAACACAACGGCGAAGACTCCGTCTAGCCCTCGACGCGCTGGATAGTCTCGTTCGCAACATCCCTGCGTCCCTCAGCCATGCACTCCTCCTCCTCGACCTGCGGAGGCGGGACGTTGATGCCATACTTGCGGTAGGGGAAATCGACTAGCGTCTCGTAGTACTCCGCCCAACCGTCACCAATCTCGCCCAGCTGGTGAAGGTCGACCTCACCCGCCTCCCCGGTGCGCCCAGCAAGAACCACCTCCTCGCGGCCGGCGTACTCCTTCTTCAGCATCGGGTGGGGGCACCAGATCACGCGCATACCCGCGCGACGACCGGCCTCGACGCCGGGGACGGAGTCCTCGAAGACGAGACACTCCTCGGGCGTGATGGGAGTCTCGCCTGACGGGAGGGTCTGGTTGATGGTCTGCAAGGCGAGGAGGAAGATGTCGGGCAGGGGCTTGCCGCGGCCGGGCTTGAGGCGCTTGTCATCCCCCAAAACGCGGCGCTGGCTGTCGAAGACGGAGAAGAGGTCTGTGAGGTGGGACGTCTTGAGGCGGAAGTTGGCCTCGTGGGAGGAGGTGGCGAGTGCGATGTGCACGCGGTGAGGGGCGTGGTGACCGTTGGCCGGGGTGGTCTGGCCGTTGGTGGGGTCGACGTTCTCCTTGTCGCCGACGGTGGGCTTCGCGGTCTTCTTCGCGTCCCAGTAGCGGGTTCTACCCAAGTCGCCCAGCAGCTTAGGGATGCCAGGCAGGGGCTGGGTGCCGGGGAAGTGCTGGGCTTGGAGGGCGTAGTACTGCTTCGTGTACTCGTCTTGGTCGATGGGGAGGCCGGCCCAGTCGTGGAACAGCTTGTTGGCCACGGGGCCGGGGCGGCCTTGGAGCTTCGCCTTGATGGACCAGGGGAGCTTGGGCTTTTGGTATTTCTCGAGGATGAGGTTGACGCAGAGGGTGTAGAGGTCCTCTGTGTCGAGGAGGAGGCCGTCCATGTCGAAGAGACAGGCCCGGACTGGCGGGAAGCTGGAAGAAATGGGGTGTTAGTCGAAGTGCCGCTTTGTTTGTAGAAGGAGGGAGCGAACATACTCAGTACGGGGAGTCATCTTGACGGTGGGCAAGCAGTGCTTCTCCGCTGTTTGATGATAGTTGAGTGAGGATAAGGTACTCTAGGTACGGATCGTAATCGAGGTCGCGAGTCGGAGGAATATGGAGGGCGAGAGGAGGATTGGGAGTTCAGAGGTAGAGAGGGGACGAGATTTATAAGGTATAGTTGGAGACTTCTAGGTCAACCAGACTTATAGTGAATCAAGTCCGGGCGGAAGTGAATTGACAGATTAAAAGGTTCGGCCCGAAAGTCTTTGAACCCAGATCTTGACAAAGAGACGATCCAAGGAATTAAACCTTATGTACCTGAGGATAACAGGCTCCAATGGATCTATAAGAAGTGAGATGAGTGAAAGATGGTAGCGAGAGTGAGATGAAGCAGCTAAAAGCCAGCTAAACACGAAAGCTTGCTGGAAATGGGCCGAATAGAAAAGGATGCGTCAGAGGGAAGGCACGATGTCGAGATAAATAAAATAAATGGCTGCAGCTTCGCGTCCCTGCATTGAATCGTTCGGGCGCATTATCGAATCGAATTGTCTCTCGGCAAGTTGCCCCACCTCGGACAGGACGCAAATTGGCGGGGTAGCTTCGAGATAAGCGATGAAGGGAGCTCCTTCCTTCTTGCCATTCTTTTTACAGCTCCTGCAGGTCGGTGATTCTCTGTCGTTGGAACCCGGTTACTTCCTTCTTCATGTCTGTGCCTTCTTGTACAACCTGTGGGCGACCTGCATTGGAGTTTCAAAGTGGCAGCGACGATTGACAGCCAGTTGGCGGTGACATGTGAAAGTAGCCTCCAAATTTAATAACGGCTGCTTATCTCTCGCCCTGACCTCCCGGCGTTACATCATCTCTCCTTCAAAAACGTCTTCCTCTTGTTCAACAACTCCCCTCGAGTATTACACACCGCAACAACAATGTCCTCCTTATCGCCCAATGGAATCCTTCCCGTAACGAAAGACAAAGGCAAAGATGATGCGGAACCACCTGCAGAGCCAGCTCATGAAATCGTCGAGAAGCTGGCGCCTGAAGAAGAAGCGGTAAGCAAAGCAAGCAGTCGCGTCATCCTTCATGCACCCCTTCGGGACCAACCGGAGCATCAAAGCCAAGCTGACTCTTAATGTCAAACAAGGGTCTAATCGACGAGTCAAACACGCTCAAAGCCGAGGCAAACTCGCTCTTCTCGGCCGGGAAGCACAACGCCGCCATCAACAAGTACGACGAGGCTGTCGCCCTGCTGCCCACCTACCTGGACTACGAGCTGGCCGTGCTACGCTCCAACATCTCGGCCTGCCACCTCAAGCTCGACGAGTGGAAGGAGGCCATATCTAGTGCCACGGCGGCATTGGACGGGTTGGACCGGTTAGAGAGGGCACAGGCGGAGGAGGAGAAGGCGAGCTCTGAACTCAAGGACAAGGAGGAGGACATTGAGGAGGTGATCGTCAGTGCCGGAGCCGCGAAGGCTGCACCTGCCCCGCCGACGGATGAGGATGAGGCTGAAGCCGCTCGGCGCAAGAGGAGAGAGGACATCATCCGCATTCGCGCCAAGGCTTTGATGAGGAGAGCGAGGGCTAGAAGTGAGCAGGGCGGATGGTCGAATCTCGAGGGCGCGTTGACGGATTACAAGGCGCTGTCTGCCATGACGAACCTGTCGGCAGCGGACAGGAAGATTGTCGATGCACAGCTACGGTCGCTCCCACCGCGTGTGAAGGCGGCGCAGGAGAAGGAGACGGCCGAGATGTGGGCCAAGCTGAAGGACCTTGGCAACGGCATCCTGAAGCCCTTCGGCCTGAGCACCGATCACTTCAAGATGGTCAAGGATGAGAAGACGGGAGGGTACAGCTTGAACCTCGGTGGTGGAGGTGCTGAGAAGAAGTAGGAGGGGATTGTATTCTATCGCCAAACACGAGAGGTCTACACATCTTACCACCCGTCTGATCTCCCCGAGCGCTGGTCTCCTAGATGTCCGCACGCTCCTCACCAAACCACGTCCGAGCCAAAAAGAGCGGTGACTACAACCCGTCAGCTAGAAGAGCGGTATCTGCAGATCAAGCATCGCAGCCAAATGCCACCTCCGGGACGGACAGATACACCGACCGGCACGTCATCGGGTTATGAGCCCTATCTCCCCGAGTGCGTCCATGCACAGCCGATCCTGGTCCTATGCATCCACACATTGATACATAGCGGTCGTCCTTGCGAGCAAAACGATCGGCCCACGTGTCGTGGACTCGACCATGTTAATTAACCAAGCATCCTCAGCGTCTGTCCCCATCTGGCCTCAAATGCCAGGAAGAGGAGAAACCAAAAAAAAAAAAAAAAATTGCAACCATGGAGGAGCTAGGAGTCGAACCCAGTACCTCGTGCAGGTCACATGTTACCACCGATGACTCGCATCATCGAGTTTGAATGCGAAGCACGCGCTCTACCAGATGAGCTACACCCCCTTTCCGTGGATCGGTATCTGATGGACGGACGGGGGGCGGAATGGTGCTGATGTGGGCGGGCGTGTGGATGTTCCTGAGTCGTGCGCAGAGGGCCTGCCAGGGATTGGTTCCCACCGTTGGTGCTGGACCAGACTCAGGGCGCTGAGGAAGAGAGAAGAGCATGGGGTTGACTTGCTAGATATGGGGAGGTCAAGACAGATAGACGTAAAGAGCATACAGGTCTCGTCGTAGGGAAGGTATCACAGCATATCCGCCACCCCTGGGAACCGATGATCATTAATTGAATTCCTCTAATAAGGCAAGCCGCTTGCAGAGAGCTCTCAAGGGGGGTATCTCAAAGCCAAAACATGTAACCGCCGGCGCTCAAACGCATGCTTGCTTGCTCATAATCCCCGCTTCGTGACCATCATTACCCTCCCATCTATTCGGGCCCTCCATTCTCTCTCATCGCATGACATCCCTACGCCGTTAGTTCCTCGACTATCTCGAGATGTCTCCCATTCCCCTGCCTGCTCATCGCTATTACAGCCTTCCTCATCCTCTTGTCCTTGCATCCCCGTCATCAAGGGCCCCACAACCCCCTAGCAACAGCCGCACTCGGGCCATTAGGCGGCCTATACCACGTCCGATACGGGCCCCCCTCAAGCCTAAAGTCCGCCGTAGCCAGCAACGGGTTAATCGGTCTCGGCTCAACCGGGTTCAAAGCTTGCACCGCCGCGCCCCCACCTTGCTGCTGTCCCGGCGGGGGGACAAGCGGCGCCATCGCGATGCCGGATAACACACCCGTCCCCGTCCCCGTCCCCGTCCCTTGGTTGTTACCCGCTGCTCCTGGCTCGCGCCATCCCCACGCCTTCTTGAGTTCCGCCAGTACGGAACCGAGTTTCCAGCCCGTGTCCTTGTGGATCCGATCGAGGATGGAGAGGACTTCCTTCTGCTCGTCTGGGTTGGTGAGGACGGAGGACGCGATGGTGAGGGAGCGGATGGCCACGGACGCGACGCCGTGGTCCTGCGTGTGCGCCACGATGCCGCAGACCGAGTGCGCGTGGAGGAGCTGGGCCTCGACGTTCTCCTCGCTGTCGCGGGGCTCGAGCGGGTTGATCTGCGCGAGGAGGCACATGGCCGTGTGGTAGAAGAGGCGGCCTACTACTGCTGCGCGGCGGATGAGCCTGGTGGGTGTTAGTGGGAGTAACAAGGTGGTGGGAAGTGGAATAGAGGGAAGAGGAGGGAAAGGAGGGGGCGGAGATAGGAGAGACTGACCATATATCAGGGAACAACGACGTCTTCGACGGGCGATACCCAAACGGCCGCATCGGTCGGGGACAATTGTTGTTCCACCTATCGCTCATGGCCTTGAGGCGCGTCCACTCAGCAAACCGGCTTTGCAGCCTCACCTGCTCGTCGTGCGGCGACGGCTCCTTGAAATGTGGGATATTGGCCCGAAAGTTTGCGACCTTGGCCACGATGTAGAACACCAGGTGCACCCACGCCTCCTCCTCCCCGCCGCCGCCGACGACGTACCGCATCTGGCTCTCGGACGGGTTACCGTTATTGTCTCCGGCGGGCACGGTGAGCAGGCCGACCGGCGTGTTTGAGTCACCGGTGAGGGGACTCACGTCCAGATCCCACTGGTCCGGATCCCAGGCCGTCTGCCAGTTGAACGCGAGGCAGGAGAGCACCTCCATCCCGATGTTGAGCCAGAAACACGCCCCGCCGATGCCGGTGCTCCTGGCGTTCCAGTTGCACTCGCGCAGCAGTGCTCTCGCTCCCGCGATGTGGCCCATGCGCGCCTGCGGGCTCTCAGACATGATCTCGTAGACGTTCAGCACGGCCGCCGTGGTGGCGCACTCGGCCGGGTTGCGGTCCGGGTTGCGCATCATGTTGAGGAGCTTCGAAGAGGCGGTGTCGTAGTAGATCTGCACCTTAGTCACGTCGTGCCGCTTGTTGGTCAGGCTAGCGTGGAGGATGCCGCACGACAGCAGGGCGTTGAGGAGCATATCGGACTTGAGGGCGAGGAAGGGCACGATGCGGCTGAAGTGCTTCTGGTGGTCGAAGCTGTCCATCCAGATTGCCACTTCCCTGACGAAGACTTGCATGTAGTAGATCTCCTCTTCGTCGTTGAGGTAGTCGATTTCGTTGTTTGGCCGCTCGCTCGGTGGCGTGACGATGCCTTCCATACCGCCACCTGGTAGTTGGTGGCCGGCCGGTATGGCTTGGTTGTAGGGCTGGAGGGTGTGGCCGTGGCCGGCGCCGATGGGTGCGAGGGAGGAGGTGACGCTGGACAAGTCGCTCGACCGGTGGGAGTGGTTGCCTCTGAAGCCGTCATTCCTAGGTTGGTACCGCTCGTCTAGTGCTGAAAGAGTGAAGTTGTTCCCGAAAGTGGTGTTCTGCATCACCTGCGAGGGCAATGTTTGAGGCTGCTGCGCCGCGGGAAGGTACATGTCGTTTTCCCTCCGTGATGACATCAGATCATGATGCTGCTGCTGCCCCATCTGCTGTTGCTGTTGCCCCGTCTGCTGTTGCCCATAAACATCGTCGTAGGTCTGGTGCGTCGGCTGCGCTGGCCTCCTGTTACCGGAGAAGTTGACCGCCCTTGCCAGAGCTTGACGCCCATAATCACCGCCGACGCTGTCGTTGTTGAAGGCGGATATTGTCTCTTGGACGTCCGACCTTTGGTGATGGTGCTGTTGCTGTTGCTGGGGTGTCACGACGACTTCTGGCTGCCGTTGCTCTGTCGGCCAGGCGGCAGGTTCACCATACGGAGCATACTTCTCCTCTCCGCCCAGATACTCCGATGCGATGGCGCGGGACTCGTCCTTGAAATTGACTGTGCTTGTGTGTCAGTCCGTAGATCCTTACCTCGGGTCGATGAAGAACAAGGCGACTAAAAAGAAAGGATTGGAAAACACACCTGCCCAGTCCTGGGTCCTCGGCAGTAGGTACGGTGGCTGCTTGACATCGATCGAGTGATCAAAACTAAAACGGGTGCCGCGTTCGCAAGAACGATTACTCTTGCGGCAGTTGCCACATTCCGGTATGAACTCCTCATCACAGCTGATATGGCGGTCACGACACGTCAGACAGCCAGTCCTTTTCCTCCTCGCCCTTTCAGTGGGCTTGGGGCCCTTTGCCGCCTTGGGGCGCTTGCCAGCGGCGGAGGTACCTGTCATATCAGGCACATCCGGGAAATCGGGAAGGGCAGTTCTTGGTTGTTGAAGCCCCCGACCAGGTCTGGCGAGGCCCGGACCGGAGGTGCGCTGCCGCTTAGCGGCGGGGAGCTCGAACTGGTCCGTTGTGTAGTTGGAGCTTCCAATGGTGTCCGGCGGTGAAGGTTCCTCGTAACGCACGTAGACGGTGTCCGGTATGGTCCCCGGTAGCGGTGCGGGTGGACCGTGCGACCCCGGGCCGGGTTGGTGTTGTTGGGAGTGAGTGACCCGCGGGGGCGCATCCATCGTCCCGGTACCGAAGCCCGGGACGAGGAAGCCAGCTGAGGCCTGATAGGCCGCCACGGCCGCGTCCGCACCGGAACTCCTCGCGTGAAGCTGTGTTGCGAAGACACAATGATGAAACTGCTCGTTAAGGCGTCAGATAGCAGTAGTAGATGCGAATGCCAGATCTCGATTCAGGGAGGGCACGCCGGGAGCAGCCCGTGCTGTGTGTTCCCTGCCAGCGAAAGTGTGGGGATAGACTTTGAGGGATCCGACACTTTGACGCCTTAGAATCATGGGTCGATGCTGGCCGCGCGAGAGAACACGTTTGGTGAGGATGCGCAGTGGTCGTTCGTTCGAAAGATGGAAAGATTTGTCGAGCCTCGAGACACGTCTGGAGAGGCGGGTGGGTAGGACTAGTTGTGGATGGTCGTGATTTTGATGCCAGAGGCAGTTGGAGGCCAGGGCGGAAAGTGTGCGTGGGCGGAGGACAAGGTTCCCACGTCGAGATCAATAAACTCGAGACTAGGGTGCTGCTAGTTCCCCAGCTCAACAAGCCAAGGCGTCGCGGCTCGTTTCCTGGTCTCGGGATGAGTACGAAGTAGTACCACAGTAGAGCACTGCGTAATGCAGCTCTTCGCAGAGACAAAGTGGTGGTCTTGTGCCCCAAGTAACTTCAGGTGGCGTCGTGTGCGCCACGAACGGGCCAACAGAATTCACGGCACGGCGCGCTAAATGGTATGTAACCGCGTTCTGCACTCGTACCTATGCGCCGTACACCTTCCCGGAAAACGCCAGAGTACCGTCGTTGCTTTTTGTCGAGTCCTTGTGGGAAAATGGTGTACCGAGATTGTGGTTGCTTTGCTGGGGAAGTCTCGTCAGACAAAGGCCGTTGCAAAGGACTAACCCAAGCGGTATCACACGGCCCGTTTGCTCTGCCAGCACATGCAATACCCCAACCCGTGGCGAACAATGAGATTGTGCTGTCGCAGTCTCAGGATGACGCTGTGAATGAGATACGTCGATACGTATCGCCTGTGTGACGAAGCCGATCGATATGCGAGTGTTCAGATGGGTGATGGGTTCGGTGAATTTGACGAACTTTTGATAAACTTTGTTGCCCAGCGTCGTAGTGTATGCCCCTCTTCGCCGACCTCGTTCCTGTCACTGCCACTGGAGAGCTCCAGGTACAGATCGTCGCTGTCAGCTGCACGAGGAGTCAACTCCGCACCTATTCCGGGGCAGGCTCAATGAATAGCTGCTGCTACCACCGAGTGAGATCTGGGTCGCAATTGGCAGGTGTCGTTTGATTAGAGCGTGATCGCGGCTGAGTTGCTGTTCGTACGGCCGCGGGGGGTACTGAGTCGCGCTTGGTTAGGGCCTTTGTTAGTCTCGGAACAGGGGCTGAGCCAGTGATTGCCAAGTCGGCTTCACCAAGATTGTCTCGGTTTCAGTGAGTGTCCGTCAGATTCTTGACGTCGTCGTGCTTTTTTAGCGTCATCGACCACTATAACCGTGTCTGGCATCCCCTCGTTGATGGAGTCCATCATTCCTTTGTCCGTTGCGTTGTGCCCTATCTCCCTCTTTCCCAGTGATGATATCTGGCCCAGCAACTCTTCAGCACCTCGAATAACACGATAAGATGAATGCTGCAGACCTCCGGGAATCACCACGCAGCTAAATGGTATCATTCAGCTTCACTGGCCTGGGTCGGAAGACTCCGTCGCCCATTGGATGCAAGTGGTGAGCTTCAAAGGGGCGCTTGACCTGTGCAGTCGATCAGGGCCGCTTCCTCGGCACGTCAACCTGCCGGCGACATGGGGGTGGAGACCCGGGTGCTCTTCCCCTGTCGAGCTGGATCATCCAGGTTGGCCAACAAGTGGTGGACGCTAGACACACTGCCGGATTGCAAATCACAGGGCGCAGATGGTGATGCAAGGGATTCTCGTGCAATGCAGTATCTCTGTGCTCAGCGAACTCTGCTGCAGTAGGAGCAGCGTTATTATTGCGCAACAGGTCGAGAGATCGGACGGACAGACAGACACTCAACAGACGTCGATGTCGTCAGTGAAGTCGAGGTTGCTTTTCTCGCCCAGATAGGATAGTGCCAGATTCACCTGCAGCCCACTGCTGCGACAGGGGCCGACAGGTACGCTATTGATTTCTATTTCAGATCGATCTTGCAGATCATTTTGTCGTCCTGCTCCCCGACCAGCGAATGGGCGGCCGAGATGGAGATGTACTGGCGTCCGTATGAGAATTCAGGTCGGCGATGAGGCTGGGGTGTGCAGCCACCATCGTTGCATGCTTGTTCTTCGATACTTTGTGAAGCTCCGAGGGCAGAGAGATCTTGATGGTGTTCTTGCTCTTGGGGTTAGAGTGATGACGAAGTGTACTCTTGAGCCGACGACTTACGACGTGACCGAAACTGAACTGTAGAGCAGCAAAGAGGTAACCAGGTGAAACCCGGAGAGCTGCCAGTGGCTGCCGGAACACAACTGCAGCAAGATCCCGTGAAACAAGTTCGTTCCAGCGGTCCCAGACTCCCAACGCTCCTCTTTTGTAGTGGCCCGCATCATCCTGGTGACGATCACGATTAGATGGGTAGATCACTGGATGTGTGTCTGTCTGACTTGTTTGTCGTGGCTCAAACATGTTCTAGATCGAGTCGTAGATCTGGCTGCAGCATGGCTCATATATATGCCCGGTGTGAAGATGCATCATGAGATCTGGGCTGTCGAGGTCGTACTTGAAAGTGCACTTGGGCATCGAAACTGTTTTTGTAATACAGGTATAATTGATGTCGTTGGATAAAAGCCAGCAAACAGGGCAGCTACCCTATAAGCTCCGAGACGCAGAGTTCGACGTCGCTGAATTGCATCGAAGAACACCTCAGGTCAAGTCGGAAAAGAGAGATTAAAAGTTGAAGATGAAATAACTACATTCCAAGAGAACCTGATAAGATTTGTTATTCTCAGATAAGAAATCTGATAAACAGAATCACAATGGCTCCTTCCTTTCTTCTATCATGATCAAGTCGGGTGTTCCTTCCTCAACATTTGACATTGGAAACTTGGGATGATGTTTGCATTCGGAGAATTTCTCGACCACAACTCCATCCATCTCCAACAATCCACATTCTTCACCATCTGGATGCTGATCAGATCTGGACCCCTAAACGATCCCAGTGCAAATCATCAACCGAAGGAAACACCCACTGCTTCACACGTGCGAGGATCATTGTTTGACATGGCAAGTTCCGAGAAGTGATCGGCATCCAACGAACATCCTCCCATGCGCCTTCAAACTCGCATCCTCCGCACCGCCCGGCTAAGCTCCGGATCAAGCTCCGTGCTCCGGCAGCTCTCACCGGCCACGCGCCGGCCCACATCGGATAATGGCCGACAACGCGCCGTTGCAGCCGAAGACTGTCCTCAGGGGGCACAAGGTCCAAGTGCATGCCGCCACGTTCATCCGGCACAATGAGCGCCTCGTCACAGGGGATGCAGATGGCTTCGTCGTCGTCTGGGATCTCACAATTATGAGGCCCCGTGCCGTGTGGAGAGCACACACCAACGCCATATTGGGCATCTTCGGATGGGGCGACGACAGGATCATCACGTAGGTCACCCTTCTCCTCCTCACGCACAGGTCCATGCACTGATATGTTCCCGCAGACATGGCAGAGACAACCGCCTCGTCGTGTGGAAGCTCAGAGCCCAGGATGAACCCACGATGAGCACCGTGCTGCCCCTTGACCCCTCGCCGGAGGAGAGACCTGAGCCATGGCTGTTGCATCTGCTGGAAGTCAACACGATGAACTTCTGCACATTTGCATCCTGCACTCCGGTGACAAGCTCCCCCGATGAATCACTCCTCGTCGCTGTGCCAAATACCCTTGCTTCCGAAGCGGTGAGCCATCCCACCACTCCTATCCTCATAGCAAGCTCGGACTGACATAGACCCATATATAGATTGACATCTTCCACCTCCCCACCCAGTCCCGGGTGCACACCGTCAAGCTGGGTGACAAGAACGGTATGGTCATGGCCATGTCACTCTTCTACCGAGGGGTCACCCTCACGCTAATAGCTGCCTACGAGAATGGACTTGTCGTTGTCGCTGAACTCCGAAAGAACGGACTCTGGGCAGCCATCTACCAGGCAACACCTCACTCGCAGCCTGTCCTCTCGCTCGACGTCTCCCCGGACAAGGATTACTTCTTCACCTCTTCGGCAGACTCGGTGATAGTCAAACATCCCATACCACAGGTGACACCGGAGCACCTGCGGGTTGGAGAACCGCCGCCATCCAACAATACGGCGGCATCGGCGGCATCACAGCCACAAGCAAGAAACCCCAACAAAGGAGCGTCTCTCCTCTCAGCTGCTCTGGCAGCAGAACCTCGACCCCAAGCACCACGAACCCCCTCGAGCAACACGAGCGAACCCCAGACAACCCCGCTAAAGGTGGTCAACACCAAGCACTCGGGCCAGCAGAGTCTCAAGATCCGCTCCGACGCCCGCATCTTCGCCACCGCAGGCTGGGACTCCAAGATCCGCGTCTACTCCGTCAAGACGATGAAGGAGGTGGCCGTGCTGAAGTGGCACCAGGTCGGATGCTACACGGTCGCGTTCTCGAGTCTCGAACCGAGATCGGACAGCGACGACCGAGACAGCGCAGACGACAAATCCCCGAATGAACAAGGGGATAGTCCTTCGAACACATCTACGACCCTCGTGCCCAAGTTAGTCGACATGACTGTCCGCGAGAAACGCATCAGAGCAGCAAAGACAGCACACTGGCTCGCAGCCGGAAGTAAAGACGGGAAAGTCAGCTTATGGGACGTCTTCTAATACCAATACACCGCCTATCATATGCTTGCTATCTTAACACACAATCAAAACCCCCACTTAACCACCATAACATGCTCCCAAAACTCCCGCTCACATGCCCACAAAATGTCACTCGCTATAAATGCGCCCGCCCCTCCAACTTCCTCCTCTTCCTCCTCTCCTTGACCTCCTTCCTCAAACTCCTCGCCTCCTCGGGGCTAATAGTCGGCGGCGCGCCCCCCTTCCCATCGGCCTTCATGGCCTCCTCGAACAGCTTCCTCCCCACACTATCCGCCAGCGCCACGACGCGCGTGCTAACCGTCGCCCCGTCGCGGCGGTTCTTGCCCTCGCGTCTGCTGCTCGCGATCTTTTCCGTGAACTCCCACAGCCTGCCGGACGCGACCAGCTGGCCGGTGGTCGGGTCGCGGCTCGGCTTCCACTCCGGCGCGAGCCGCATGCGCGGCGGTATCTTGGGGTCCTTGCTCTTGACTACCTGGATCATGCCCTCCTCCTCGAACCGCTGGTAGGAGTTCTTGAGCGTTTCCTTGTTCACGGCCTCGAAGTAGCTCAGGTCTCCCTGGTGGTACAGCGTCTTGCCCAGCAGCTGCGCGCTGTTCTGCGCCTTGGATACCTGGATCCAGATGTCCTGCTCCTTGAACTCCGGCGGCGGGGCCAGGCCCAGGAGGGACACGGCCGCGAGCCACGTCGCCTCGATGAACGGCCAGATGAGGAAGCAGTAGAAATCGTAGTTCTCCCTCCCCGCAGCGCGTTCCGCGCCCGAAAGACCGACGGCGGAGATCTTGTTGGTCTCGCTGTCGCGCGTGACGTAGATGACGTTGTCGGCCTCGAGACCAGCCAGGGTCTTGTCGAGGTTGGCGTTGAGGCCTTCGGCGGGGAAGATGAACTCGCCGCGAAAGAGAGAAGAGAGGAAAAGGACCTGGTTGAGGAGGTCGTTGTAGGGTATCTCCTGGTTGGCGGGCCCGCCTCCCTGCTTGACTTTCGTGTAGATGGAGGCGGCGACGAGGGCCTCGGAGATGAAGAGGTGGATCGTCATGTTGCGGTAGAAGGACAGCTGGAAGCGGTCAACGGCGAAGTAGGTCGGCTCGGCGAGGTTGTCGACCGTGCCGACGAGGTCTTTGCCGAGGACCTCGAGGCCGCGGGCGACGACGTCCGATAGGGGCGCGCTGCCGAAGTGGGCTACCCGTCCGCCCTTGGCGCGCACGCGGGCTATGAGCCATTCGACTCTGCGCATGAGCTCGGCGCGACCCACGCCCCTGCCGCGGAGGGTGAGGAGGACGGTGCCGATGAGGGCCGTGGGCATGACGACCGAGACGTCGTTAATGTCCGAGAGGACCTTGTACCCTAGTGTTCGTAGTATTTTCTGCCGTACAGCCGGGTCGTCTGTGTTCTTCCAGTCCAAGTTGGATGGGATTTTGGACATCCTGGAGACCTGCTCCTGCACGAAACCCCTCAAGCTCCAGGACTCATGGAACCGGACATCCACCCTGCCCAGCTTGAGCGACAGCACCGACGAGGCGGACAGGAAATCCGCCAGATTCTCCTTCTTCTTCGGCACGCCGAGCAGCTCGTTGACGTACCCCTCCGTCTCGATGACCTTGTCGTACTGCGTGCTGACGGGGCAGATGATTGCGTCCTCGACGCGGCCGGACAGTATACTGTCCAGGATAAAGCTCAGAATGCCGAACTTGGGCGGCAGTAGCTTCCCCGTCCTCGACCTGCCGCCTTCGATAAAGCACTCGAGATTGTACCCGCCCTGGAGCATGGTATCGATGTACGCCTGCACCAGCGTGCCGTACAGCACGTCATTCCCAAACTGCCTCCGGATCCACATCGCTCCCGCGTGCTGCAGGAAGCTGCCCACTATCGGCATGTTGAGGTTATCCCCCGCCACGACAACAGGCAGCGCCAAGCCCAGCCGGTAGCAGATGAGTTGCAGCGACACATAGTCGACATGGCTGCGATGACACGGCAGGAACACGATACTCTGCTTATCCCTCTCCGCGCGCTCAGCCACCTTCCTCAACCTCAGCACCTCCTCGCTAGACACATGTATGCCCTGGTGGTACGCCCTCGTCAGGAGCTGCGTGACGAGGTAGTACGCGCCGCGGATGAACGTCTTGCTCTCGAACTTGCAGATCATGTTATCCGTCAACTTGTCCGCCACCTCCTGCAGCCCCGCGACGAGTTCGCCGCGTCGGCGGGACTTGCGGGAGGATATATCAGATATATCTTCGTCGGTGGTGTTGGAGGAGGAGATGGAGGAGGAGGAGGAGCCGAGGAGACCCTCGCGCTCCTCGACTGCTAGGCGCTGGTCGGCTAGTTGTGCGATTCGGTCTTGGAGGAGGGGCGCGGAGAGCACGGCGGACTTCATGTTCTCCGAGAAGCCCGAGTAGAAGATTGGTTGGCCTATTACGTTGTCGTAGGCGCGCCAGCCTGTGCCGGAGACGTAGAGGGACACTTCGCGGAGGAATCTGGGAGGAGGGGTGGTGGTGTTAGTGATGCGTTGGGCAAAGGGGGAGTAGGGGGAAAGGAGGAGGTGATGAAGGGGAGGGCTTACTGGAGAGGTTCGGAGCGGAAACGGGACATCTGCTTCATCAATGCCTCTTCCTTCTCATCTTCTCGGGGCGCCTTGACGAAACCGCTGGGCTGGAGAGTAATCTTGTCGCCGAGGATCTGGAGATCCGGCGCCGAGTCGCGCGCTGGGTCATTGTTGTCCGACATGTTGTTGTTGTTGCTGTTGGCTTAGATGTGCTCGTCTTGGACAACAGTCACTCGTATCGTTGTGTGTAAGTCGAGCAGAGGTGTACTCGTTCTTCCCCGTAGTTTGTGGCAAGACGAGGGAACATGCCATGGCATGATGTGTTGTACGTAGTTGTAAATGTAGCCGATGGTTTGTCCCGGCACCAGATCTCTAGCTTCCTCTTCCTCGGCCCTGATGTCACGCTTGTCTCGGTTGAGAGTCCGGGGATGGAGGGCTGGCATGCCATCATCGTGGGGTAGCCGTCCACTCAGGAGGGCGCTAATATATTTAGCGCGTGTCCGGCCGAGCTAAGACTCTCGGCGAACATGTGATCGGTGGGGTTGTTCCATGGTCGGTGGGGTCCGAACTTTGCTCAGGCTTTTGATGCATGGCAGGAGCTGTCAGCCTTACTGTTCAGCTTGCAAGAAACATTGGTACCACTCCTACAATTCATGTCAGAACTCTGACTCGACTTTAACTCTCCCCAGACCAAGCGCTCCCAACAGAGACAGGGCAACACCTCCGCCATGTCATCTAAGCAGCAGCCCGTCACCCAGGCCCTCTTAGCCCGAGCGCACTCCCCCGACACAGCCAACAGGCTCTTCACAGACAAGATCCAGCACCGAACACTCCACCTCCGACCGTCCTCCCCTCCACCAACCAACGACCGCGAAGCCCGCCGACGAACCCGCCAGAAAGCCCTCGAGCAAAGAAAGAAAGCACTCAAACCCAAGCCCCTCTCCGCGCGACAACGGCGAAAGCTAGGCCTCTACGACGTCCCCAAGGAAGGCCAGAAATACGCCATCTACGAGCCGCTGCACAGCCTCTGGCTGGGCTACATCCGCGAGATACTAGGCAACGAGATCTACACCGGCGGAACGGGCGCTGCCGCCAAGCTAGCGAGCGCGGACTTCCACGGCGCGGAGGTGGAGGTGGTGAGGAGCGGGTGTGTGAGTCGGGTGGGGATCAAGGGGATCGTCATCAAGGACTCGAGGTTCGTGTTTGAGATCATCACGAGGAAGAACCAGATCAAGACTGTGCCGAAGGAGGGGACCATATTCGGGGTTGTGGTGCCGGCTAAGGATGGTGAGGAGAAGGACGCGGCGGCTGGACAGGAGGGAGGACAGAAGAAGAACGAGGAGGAGGAGGATGCACAAGCTGGTGGAGGTGGCACGGGGAAGTTTGTGTTTGAGCTGCTTGGGGAGCAGTTCCAGTACCGCCCTGCGGACCGGGCGACGAAGAAGTTCAAGACGCACTTCTTGAAGGATCTCTGAGGACGGCCTCGAGCGCAACCGTCACAACGGAATGGCTGGCCATCGATATGGGTAGTACCGTTGCAAAATACCGGAGAAGACGGCAATTACGCTGCGGAGCGAACAAGACGACGTGGTCTGGTGCCGTGACCGCCTACACGGAGACGATCAAGCGCGCGCAAGAGTAAGCCTGCGGCTCCAGCAAAACCGCTCCACCGCTTTCATCAAGCTCCTGGAGTGCCCGTCCGCCCTTGACGACTGCAACGAGGCCGTCAAGGAGTACCCCGATTTCAGGGCCTTCATTGCTCCAGACCAGCACTGCGTTTGCGTTGGTCGTTCACCCCGAGCCTCCTACTTTCGCTCGGGGTTTCGACATGGCCTCAACTTGCGCGACAGCGCGAAGAAACGTCAGCGGTCATAGCATTTGCTGGCTGCTCGATGACTCGATGCTCGACTCCTGGATTCGCTCTGGCCAAGGTCAATTCAAATGCCGGAATGAGAGGAAGGCGAGGAGTGGCCCGGTCTTTAGCCTCAGGATCTGGTTGACGATCTTCAATGCGCCAAAAATTGCACCTTCAACCTCAAATCCATCAAAGAGGATTGTTCGCAGTTGGATTTTGAATACTTGCTGTCAAAATCTCGGATCCGGATGATGAGAGTCGGTGCTTGTCCGTGGTGGCGATCCTCAAACGGCCAGCGCCTCAAAGTGCAGGGGTCGCTCCAATCCAGCCCGCCCGGCCCCAACTCTTACTGTTTCAGAGCAGCTTGCGGCATTGCGAGATCTACGCGGAGTTTTAGGTCTTGACAGCGACTCCTCCCAAGTACCATCGCTTTCCAAGAGATCTGTTCGTGGGCAATCCTCGAACAAGCTCTTGCCCAGAAGGATATGATCGCCATAAAGGTCGACTTGGCCTGCTCGTCCCCAGGTTTCGCCGCCTAGGCTTCTCTCGTCGTTCTATTCATTCATTTTCAACGTACTTCATTGTAATTTTATTCGGTGCCGGTCACTCGTTTATTTCTTCTTTTCTCGACAATTTGCTTCAACATGAGAGCCTCCATTGCTGCTGCTGCCTTCCTGGCTGCAACGGTCTCTGCACACGGCAACGTCACGTCTCCTCCAGCACGCTTGACGGGACCAGGCATGGTCAAGGCATGCGGACAGAGCGCAGTGGACAATGTCCTCGCGGACGGTACAATTCCTCTGGAGGACGTCTTCAACGCCCTACCCAGCTGTAAGATTTCCCCTCTGCCTCCCACCGATTTCATGCTAACAAACCCCAAGGCAAACTCGACCTCTGCCGCGGCGCCGTCTTCGAAGACAACAAATCCCGCGTCCAAAAGTTCTCGCCGGGGCAAGTGATCCCTTTCAAGGCAATCCTGCCCATCCCGCACGAGGGGCCCGCGAACGTCTCCATCGTCAAGACGGCGACGAACACGATCCTCGGCGAAATGCTCCTAGTCTTCGACAGCTACGCCGACGAGAACCTGAAGGTCCTGCCCGCGAACAACACGAACTTTGCCGTCACCTTACCCACGACCCTGGCTGCCACGGGGGATTGTAGGGTCGCGGGCGAGTGCGTGCTGCAGTGGTTCTGGTTCGGCACGGGGGCGAAGCAGACTTATGAGAGTTGTGTGGATTTTGTGATTGTGGCTGCTGGCAATGGTGGTGTTGCTGGGGTGGGGAGCGGGACGACGACGAGTGTTGTCAAGTCGTCTGCGGCTGCGGTGACTAGTACGGCGGTTGCTTCGAGCACGTCGGCGGTTGCGGTGACTACTGTGTTGGTGGCTTCGAGCACGTCGGCTGCGGCGGTTAGGAGTTCCAGCTCGGTGACGGCTACGTCGGGTGGTATTGCTGGGTTTACTACTATACCTAGCAAGTCGGGGTCTTCTGGCAGCAGCCCGGAAGGTTCGTCCGGTTCTTCTGGCGAGAGTTCAGCCGCCGACAGCTCATCCGCCTCTTCTACCTCCTCTGCCCCCAGTCCGACCTCCGACAGCTCTAGCTCCTCCGAGGCCAGTTTACCATCCAACAGCTCCTCAGAAGAGGGGTCCACCGACAGCTCCTCCTCCTCCTCCTCCTCCTCCGAGAGCACATCAGACAACACCTCAAGCGAAGCAGCAGCGCCAGCCGAGCAGGAGCCCTCAGTCCCCATCCCGGACCCAGCGGAGCCGGCACCGGGAGCATTCGGCGGCATCGCCGGCACCATCCCGCAGGCAGCCGCCGCCGTTAAGAGGATGTTGCGGAGGTTCGTGAGGCCCGATGACTTGACGAGCCGGAAGTGAAATCTCTGGTTGACTTGGGGAGAACAGAGAGAGAAGGGGGGGAAAGGGAACAAGATAGTCTCGTTGAAGAACTTTGTAATATCACCTGTTATCACCACATGTTTGGTTGGCAGACAATGCCATGTCAGCGGTGACAAGCCCCGAGTCGTCGTTCCCTTGAGTGGTGATGCTCGGTGATCGGTTGCGCCCAGCCATAATAACCGGAGTATGAAACCCTCGCCGGCGGTCAATGTCTCCCAATACTCCGGCCGGAACAGGATCAAGCACCGGTGCCCCTGCGCCTACGACGAGCGTCTGTATCCCATCCTTCCACCTTGGTCGTAGAAACATGTTGTGATCGGATAGACCGATGGGTGACATACCCGCTCCCCTTGCCCTTTCGAGGCAGTGGGAAGTTCTTAGTACCATGTCGTGCATGATGACCCAACATTTTCGTACTTTCTGATTGGTGGTAACGATGGGCGCCAAGTATGAATCATAATGTGTCACGCTTCGTCATTCGTCAATTCAATGGGGAATGCCCCGGATGCGACGCTACCCGGTCCCCAGTTCTTTGGTCTGCGCGAATGTACAGTATTCTTGTTCGTTCAACGCTGCTGGCCTTATGCGGCATGGCATGCTGGTGAAGCGGTCTAGCAATCACGGTAGATTGGTATTGATATGGAGTGAGACTTGTACTGAGCAGTCTGAGAGGAGCTCAACTGAAGGTCTGGCAGATTGGGAGATAGCAGATTGACAGACAGCGGGTTTAGACCACGGGAGACTAGCAATCTGAGAGTTTCCATTGAGGTTGGCCGTGTCTCCCGCCTTTCCCGCCTTAACGCCCTTGGAAGCATTTCCTGGGCATATATGATGGAGGATGATTCATGATTGCTCGTGTTCCGAGACTTGACGGTTGGTGATTCTCAAGAGCGTAGAAGGTCCGAAGGGTGTTGATAGCGGCTTGTTGCGACGTCTGAAGGGTCCAGAAGGATGAGGAGGAATGAGCCATAATAGCTCATTGTAGGAGACGGACGACGGTGATGGCCCAGGGAGAAGATGTTGTTGATGTTATATATATATAGTGAGGTAGTAGAAACGAAGTTGAAGATGTTGTAGACAGACAGGCATCAAGAAGAGCAGTGACTCTAGGATCGTGGGTGATCAAGCAGAAAACCGATGACTGAAGTGAATGTGTAAGTCATCTTTTGCTACCAACCACAACAACCACCATCTCGCATGACGAAGCCAAACGTTCCCTAGTCCGAAGACCGTCATGTCAATGTCGACTACAAACACTTCGAAGAGCTGACATCATCTGATCTGCTTGACAACAACACATCACACTCCATTCACACATTGCACCATGCATAAGAGTCATATCGCTAACCATTCGTCGCTATCCAAGAGGTACCTATCGCACCCGAATACAAGTCCACTAAGTCACGCCCCCTTCGCCCTCAACATCTCCTTCAGCGCCGCCGTCTCGGCCTCCTGCCTCGCCAACTTGATCCGCAGCTCCTCCCTCTCGGACTTGAGCTGGTCGACCTCGCCCTCGAGCTCGGCGATGCGGTCGATGCGCTTCTGGCGGTACTTGCGCGCCGCGAGGGTGTTGCGCTGGCGCTTGATGGCGACGGTGGGGTCGGAGTAGTCCTTGTCCTTGTTGGAGTGATTGTGGGAGGAGGTGGAGGTGGACTTGGGTGGCGAGGCAGAGGAGGGGTGGTTAAAGTAAACCTCGTTGTTGTAGTCCATAGGCGTGAAGTCCATCGACGGGGCAGAGAGGGGCGAAACCTGCACGGAGCTGCCGTTGCTTGTTGAGACGGGTGGGAAGAGTGGTGCGTCTAGGGGAAGAGTGAAGGGGGAGGCTGAGGCGGAGGACTCTTGGACATATAGATCTGGTTGTAGGTAGGTGTGAAGGGAAGGGTCTGGGGTAGGTGGTCAGTCGATGAGTCAAATATAATTGTGTGAGTCAAGAACAAGGCCAACTCTTACCGTCAAACTCGGGAAAAAGAGGCGTATCAAAAGGGTTGTTTCCAATGTTGGTCGGAAAGCCTTCGACCTGATACTGCACCACACCACTATCGACACCCGACGAGGTACTCAGGACATTGACATTGCTGCCAAAGCCACGAGAACCCCACGGGTCTACATCAACTTGAAGGGCACCACCGCCAGCATCTCCGGTGGTCCAGATGCTTGGTAGTGGTTGGGCATGCCCTCCCAGCCAGAGGTCATTAGTGAGTGTTGGGTTGGCAAGGTCGGAAGTGACCGACGTTGGCCTGGCGTGCTGCTGCGGCTGCTGATCCTGTGGCGGCCGGCATCTTTGCAGAGTGTGGTCGGCCTCTTAATGCGAGGCCGGGGAGGCGGTTAAGTTGTCGGGGATGTCGCTGTGATTGGTCTCGGCCATCGGCAGACCAATACTGTTGCGACTGACTGGAGCTGGCTCACTACTACTAAGGCAGTGAGGCCGAAAGTTTGATGAAGAAGGGAAGAAGAGCGAGGCGGCAGGTCAGCAGATGGGGTATGACTTAAATAACCCCGCGCGGTGCTGCGATTGCAATACTGGTCGCACTGCGGGAATGTGCTCGCTCGCGGCACAGCATCCTATCGGTTTTTTTTGCCGGGGGCTTTAGGGGCTCAGCCCCTTTCTCGTTGAAAAGCATGGCTTGGGATCACGGCAAACTAAAAACTAGAAGATGTTAGACAAGCAGCTTTGCCAGGTAATCCGCCGCATGTCCATCTTCCCATTTGACGATGTCCCGATTCTTGCTCACTTCCATCTTCCGCGCTACAAAGGCCTCCATCACGTTCCTCTGCGGCTCGGAAAGAAGCCCCAGCCTGTCCGAATGATCCTGATTATCGTTCGGCCCAAAGTATTCCCTGTCCAGGTACTTCCACCAGATGAAATCAAAGGCCCAGCTCTTCCTGGCCGCATAGTTGAGCATCCACGTCCGTCTCTCCCAGCTCTCGCGCATATGCTGAGAGAGTGGCCTTTCCGTCTTTCCATCACTAGCCGGTGACAAGGCGCCGACCTTCTTCTCAGCGATGTCTGCGGCCGCCATCTCCTTCTCCTCAGCTTCAAGCACGCGAAGAAAGGTCCGGAACCGAGGCTCAAAGGCTTCCATCCATGCGTGGTATCCGCCTGTCCAGTACTCGGGTTCCTCGAGGAGTAACCACCAAGGGGGGTCGAAGCTAAACTGTGCAGGGGCGGCGTAAACGAATTCCCAGTCGATGACGCCGACGACCTGGAGATCTTTGTTAAGGAGAACATTGGCTGGCCTGAAATCCTCAGAAAACAGCCTGAACCCCCCGTTATCCGACTGTAGCAGGTCTGGCGTGAGTAGGCGCCTTTCAGCGTCGAGGTTGCGGAAGAGCTGGCGAGCAGTGAACTTGTCGTAGGCATCATCTTTATCTTCCACAGCATCGTTGTGTTGAAATGCAAGCTGGGCCACGTGCATGTCGGCGAGGGCAGTATACCACTCGTCTGTAGAAGTGTACGTCTGAGATGGCAGGATGCTCGCCGGTGCACCGGTATGCACGACAAGGTCGTTCATATTCGCGATCAAGGGACGTCCTTTGATAGAAACAGAATCCCCCCCCTTTTCCTCGACGAGTGAGCCAATTCGAGGAAACTTCAGGGAAAATAGCTGGAGCAAGAAATTGGCCATCTGGGAGTACAGGAACTCGAGTTTCTCCTCGCTAATACTTGGGTCCAAGACAGGGCGTTGGCCAGCCGCGCGCCGCGGGTCAAGAAGCTCCCTAGACATGTTCTGGTGGTGCTCGATATAATCCATAATGATGAATGGGCCCAGGCCCGTAGGATTCTCTGCTGCGGTCCGGTAATGGTAGACGTGCGGGACGGGGATGGTGGTGTTGGCGGCAATATATCGCATTGTAGCACCTCGTAACAAACTTTCTCATCAGGAAACGGAACGACGCCTACTTCAGTCAGAAAGGGGTGGTTTGCATAGTTCAAACTTTCACCTCATACCTCTAATTGGAACCCTCATGATAGCCGATGTACCGTCTTTATATTCGAGACGATAGACGACATTGTACCCGCCCTTGACCGCTGGATGCATCCGCTCTGCTTGGCCATTCTTATGCTTTAGGATAAGACTTCCGACAGCCCGGTACGTTTCCTTTGTGCGAATTGATGCAACCCATTTGTCGGTCGCCTCGTCGAGTTTCTCCCAAACCAAGTCGTCTTTGCCCATACAGACAAATCTCGGTTTGGGAGGCATTGCGAATCGTGAAGTTCACCGTCCGACACGACCTCGACTGGCGAGGGAGCCATCAATGAAGAGCGAGGTGATCATGGAGACTTCGTCGGTCTGGCGAGGCGACCAATAGCAGTTGCGCAGTTCCGGAGTGAGGTTCCTCAACCAAGGTGGTTCAAATGACTGATTACGAGACCGACCGTGGATGGCATAAGGTACGTTTCCTCGCCAGGTCCTCGCCAGCGGTCTATACCTCGTCGGTGAGGATATCGTTCACCATATGGAGCACGTTAGAGGTTTGTGGACTAAGATCTCGGACCAGTCACCGTGCGCTGCGATTGGCCGAGACCTCGCTTCTCGAAGCACAGTGCGAAAACGACCTGTCGGAACCAGATCGACCAATCGGGGATCCAGCCTTGGCAGATGTGGAGAACCATCTTGGCAGGGGATCCTGTGACGTTCTCCGGCTCCGACTGCTGAGGCGCAGCGGACTTCAACCTTCGCCCGTGATCCTTGCCATCGAAGGCGTTCGCTCTCTTTCACCAATGCGAGCGCTGAGCCGGCTTCCCGTGCAGCTGGGGCTGTGAACCGCTAGAACCGCGTAAGCTTCACCGTGGCTGACTCGGTGGTGGTGAGGCTCAAGGTTTTGTGCGGTGTATATATCCCCCTCTCGTCCTCTCCCGTCGTGGCTATCCTCCATTCTCGATATCAAAAGCTTGATATCGATCTCCATCTTACATACTGAACCTCCCACCCCAAACAAATATTATTCCTATTATCGCAATGTCAGCAGCAGAATACTACGGCACCTCTCCCCAGCCCTACCCCCCGTCCAACTCCCCTTACCCGCCTCAACAACCGCAATACTCCCAGCCGCCCAATCCCTCCCACGCACCACCACCCCCCTACCAACAACCACAATACTCCTCAAACACCCACCTCGCACCACCAACCTACCCGCGCCCAACCTCAGCCCAATCCAACTACGAAACAGCCGTCACCCACCACAGGCCCGTCTCCCCAGCCCTGCCACCGCGCCCGACATCCGCGCACTCCGACTACGGGCCCCAGCAACCGAACTATGCGGATAACAAACACGACCGGCATCCACGGGCAGAAGGCGACGACCAAGACCGCGGCCTCCTCGCCTCGGGCGTCGGCGCGGTGGGCGGCTCCTTCATCGGCGGCAAGCTGGGCCACGGGAAGCTGAGCAAGATCATGGGCGGCGTGGCGGGTGCCGTAGCGGCGAATGTCATCGAGTCGAAGATGAAGAACAAGAATAAGCATAAGTACGACAGCAGCCACCATGGTGGGAGTCACCATGGGAGTAGTTCTGGGGGGTTGCTGGGTGGCTTGGGCGGATTGATCGGGGGAGGTAGTCATGGAAGCGGGCATGCTGGACATGGACAGCAGTATGGGAGTGGTTATGGACAGCCGCAGTACTATGCTCCTCCGCCTGGGCAGTATGGGGGACATCACCAGGGGCATGGTCATGGTCATCATGGTGGTCATCGTGGTGGGCATCACGGATGGTGAGACTGTCAGGGCTTGGCGGCTTCGTTATGACTGGTGTGTTCCATTTCTGGTCGGCGTTCTCGTGGAGTTTTGGAGGGGTTCATTTAACTGCCCAAGGTCTTTGAGAGACCTAGCAGACCAGAGATGGTTTAGGGACGACGGGATGACATGTGCCTTGGTTGGTTGTCACGGGCGTTTCGATACGGGGCTGCCTCGTTAAGTAGACATATAGTACGAATGATGAATGGCACTCTAATGACACATCAGGATATCATACGACCAACTTCGTTGAGGAAGGAGTGACACCTGCCAGAACCCAACCCAGAATCAAACTCTTCACTTAGCACGTGACTTCGTGTCATGACAGACGCGACGGATGACTAATCTCACTTTAACCGCGCGTCCGCGTCATGCATCCGAATGCAGCGACTTGCAATAATGAAAAGATGTCGACAATCGCTTTGTTTCTGCCTGCATCCGCCCGAGATCGTCGGCAAGTCCTGTACTCGATCCGGCAGACGCGGCGACGCTTTTCAGTCGTCTCCTGAGCCACTACTGCGTACGTGGCCGGGCTGACTTGGGCTTGTGACCATTTCTTATCGCTTTTAGGCTTCTCGTTACGTGCTCAGGGTGTTACAGGCCCTTCGTCACCATTCCGAGCAGAGACTTACAGAGCCACAACAGCTGGACTTATTCGCCAACTTGCTCTCTATACGATAACTGGCCTTTATCGCTACATATTCCAGGTCTTTTGGAGTGCAGATGTTGAACAGGAAAACCTTGAAATCGGACTCACCGTCCAAGAGATGAACGAGACAAGAGAGATCCACTGGAAGCAATTGAAGAATCTTTACGAAGTAGTAGCGTTGCAGTAACATGGAAGGTCCGACCGCCTAAAAATTCAACCTTGCTGCAGAAGTTGAACCCGTATGGCCGTTAAATCAGTCAATTGCGGGTCCCGCCGTCCCAAGTCGCGAAACCGCGTAAACCAGCGCCCAAAGTTCCCAAACCCCCAGCAAATCCCGCCGCCATCCCGCTCTCGCCTCCAAATCCCGCCAATTCTCTCGCCGACCGACACGACACTCACCACAGTCTCCCTGTTGCGACCGTTGCTCAACCTCTCCAACAACCAAACCCACGGCACAACCGCGACTGCTAGACTGAAACCACACACGACGCGTCGCCATACTTCTGGCCAACTGAAAAGACGCGCATTGCTTCTTCGTCACTCGCTTTATCCGTCTCGCGTCCGCCATAATATCATGATGGACGTGGACTCAACGTCGCTTCCTCCACCACGACTACCGGGACGTGTCATCCCCAACAACAACAACAACAATAACAATTCCGCGACGACAATCGAACTGTCGGCTGCTAGCCGCTCTAGCTTTCTGGCCGGCAAGATGTTACGGGGAGCAGACGTCGTTCAATCGAAGTCGTACGGGAAGGAAGACGCGACGACGACGTCACGCAATAATCGCCCAGTCAACGCGGTCGGAGGACGCGACAACACATTGAGTCATGGTTATGATGCCGTACAGGAGGCAGTGCTGCATGTGCCTGCGGGAAGGGACAGGGAGAGCCCGAGAAAGGACCAGAGTCGCGGCCACCTGCTGCAAATACCCTCGTCAAAGAGCAACTCGCAGGATACCGTCATGACGAATGACGTTGGGGACGACATATTTACCCCTGCAGCGAGTGCCGGCGGCCTCAGCAGGACGGACAGCAAGAGCAGCGGCCAGGACTCGAGTAGTCAGGAGTCCCAGCTGCAGCAGCTCTCGCAGATTGCAGCGGCGCGTGAGAAGATGCCGAATACGGCCGGCGGCAGCGACGGCGGGACCGACCAGACAGGAGGCCAGTCGAGGAAGCGGATGGCTGACGGCATGGTCAAGAGCGCGTCCGAGGGAGCTACCGTGTCACCAGTGCTCAAGGGCGGCCACTCGAGAAATACCAGCACCGTGAGTGTCGCCTCCAGCGCAGGAAGTCGTTTAGGAGAGGTATGTCTGTCTACTGCGCGCGTACGTCGTCATTTATATGAACCACTGCTGACTCGCTACCCAGCTGTCTGCGGAGCTCAAGACCCGCTTGTCATATGCCATGATCAAGGTCAACAACGGCTGGCAGTCACATACCATCGACCAGGTGGAGACGCTGGCTTCCCAGGCCGCCTCTCCGACATCTAGCAACTCGACCATCCACTTTCGTCAGGGAGCATCTGCAAGCCCCCAGATATCTACACCGTCGTACCGGGGTAGCAACAACGCCACTCCCGTCACGGCCCTGCACCAACAGTTCGCGCCGCGACTCAGCGATACCAGGAACCCCGTCCCAAATAACCCACCATCTTCCTCAACTGCCATGAAACAACAACCAACCCTCGCGCCTCCCATCTCGATAGAGCCGTCGCAACACATGAGCAATCCCAGGCGGACAGCCAACCAGCGTCACACACCCACCATAGCCGGGCAGAGCCTCGCATCCCCCAGCACAGCACCCCACACGCCCGGCCAGCCGAGCCCATACCCGGGATCGCAGGAGCAAAGGACGCCTCAGGTAGATCCTATGATCTTCTCACCCCACCAGACCCCGCAGCAGAACGTTAGGGAACAGGACGCGATGGAGGCACTCCTCTTCATGAGCAGCCCGGGCAACTCGGCCAACCTGAAGCACACCTTCCCCTCCTCCTCACAGCCGGTCAACCGCGGCAGCAGGACAGCACTACCCGGATCACAACCAAGGAAGAGCCTACCCTCCGGTCGGCCGGTTGCGAACCCCGTCCCACATCCGTACGGACCGTCTAAAGCCGGCCAACTCCAGGCTGCACAACCCAAACGCGTCGGCTTCGAGCCCGCGGGGACAACGGCCGCCAACAACTTGGCACCGTATACATCCCCATACCCAGCAGCTCCTTCCGCAACAAGGAAATCCAACGCCACCGACCCCCGAGCACCCGAGTCCAGGAACGCGACCACGGCCCGCCTAAAACGCCTCCCCCTCTCTGCAGGCCTGTCGGGGCCGTCGATACCGCGCCCCAAGCTGGCGGACGCGGACATCGACCGCATGCTGGACAGCGTCGCGGCGGAGGACAGCTCGGACTCGGAGGGCGAGATTATCATACCTGCTCGCCCGCAGCACAGGAGGGAGGAGATACCCGCCGCTGCGCGATAGCAAACCTTGGATCGCTGGGGACGACCTAGGACGCCTTCTCCGCCGCCGCCGCTCAGAAAGTGGGATGTTCGACGCGCCTATGAAGGCCACACAACACGCTACGAAGCCCTTCTACATACACTGCCGTCATGCTGTCCAAACGATCGTAGCACAGCAACAAGCGCACCCTTGCACTTCACGTCCCGCCGCGGGCGCCAGCGTCAAATGCAACAACCCACGCCGCAACGACATTCCGCAGTCCCATACCAACCCCCAAGTTCGGGAACCGGTTTCGTTTTTTCTCCTTTCATTCACCCTGCAAGTTTCGGGCGTTGTATTACTTGGTTGGCCCATCGTGGCCTATGATGATGACATTTGCATTTTTCCTGGTTTTTATCAATTCTCTTTCAACCCTTTGAGCCCTTCAGCGACCGGCCAGCTGAAGCGAGTTTTTGCATTTGGGACACGGATACGGCGTTGGAACTACTTGGCTTCCACCACATCGACCGGGTCTGGTGTTGCTGAAGCCTGTCTTGATGGGAGGATTATCTCGTTTTTGGACAGATTACGGACATGGACGCTGTATATACACCTCAGGCGTACTTTATCCCTGCCTAATTATACCTGAATGACATGCTATTTGCTTGCTCATCACCAGGACTCGATCGTTCCTTCTTGATCATATCTCACTTATGTGTGAAGGTAAGTTACCGAAAAGCGGACGCGCAATTGGTACTGCGTCATATCCGGTCGTCAGGCTAGAGTCGATGCTACCACAGTATGCACGCCCGCGATACCCATGCAGCGCTCCCGGTTACCCGATTGGCAAGCGCATAACACCCGCTCGATCCTGCGGGAGCAACGATAGCGGCCGCCAGTTAGGATGATAGGCTCCTGACATGTTGCACTCACATTTATAAGACAGCCAACCAGTTTTGATAAAGCGATTCTTCAATATACGGCAGTATCCGCGCTCACCACACAGCCAGACGACAAACGCCATCGTGAACTCCACTCCTGCTTATCACCATGGCGCCCTCGGTACGCCGGCTGGCTCTTTGGGTGCCTTTCCTTGCCACCGGTCATGCCGCGCTATTGACCTCACTTCCTTTAGACCAGCTACGAACAGCACCAACCCTATTCAACAATGATGACCTCCGCTCCCTTTCCTCGGACCGCATCAGCACGCAACCAGTCGACTTCCGGGAGCAACACCAGTTGAAGATTGAGCAAAACAGCACGATATGCGATGCCGGCTCGCGACACTGGACGGGGCATGTACCCCTTGGGAGGGGGAGGGACATGTTCTACTGTACTCACCCTCCTTACCACCCAGCTAGCCACCGTTTGAGCACCAAGCTAAGAAGCTGACATACCCCGTAACAAAAGGGTATTTCGAATCCCTAGTGATGCCAGAGGAGGCACCGCTCGTGATTTGGACGAATGGGTAAGTATTTCCCCCCTTCAAGTCTGTGAGACATAGGTAGTGGTGCTAACAAGAAGTGGTAGAGGGCCAGGCGGCTCCTCGATGCTTGGCGCCTTCTTCGAGATCGGGCCCTGCCGGATCTCCCCGGACGGCAAGACGACAAGGCTGAACGAGCATAGCTGGACTAGACACGCTAATATTCTTTTTATCGAGTTTGTCCTGCCCTTCCCCTGCCTTCAAAACACTCTCTACAAAGAAGAGGGGGGGGGGAAATGTACTGATACAACGGAAAGCCAACCCATCGGCGTAGGCCTCTCCGCAACCCGCGACCCGTCACTGTGGGCCATGTCACTACGAGAAGGCGGGATGGACGTGGATAAATTTCTCGACGTCTTTCTCACGGACCTCTTTCCCGAGCTGGAAGGGAGGGAGATTCATTTCGCCGGCGAGTCGTTCGGCGGAAAATACGTCCCCGTTTACGCCGCCATGACGAGACGGCGGTTCGAGAGTGTTGTGCTGGTAGATCCGTATGTTGATCCTGCTTTGCATTCTTTGGGGAGTTGGGGGCATTTTTGCCCTCTGGGGGAAAGTGAGAGGAGGGAGGATAGAGGGGGGAAGATTACAAAGGGGGGATTGGAGAGGTACTTGAACGCCACGGCTTGTGAGGCCATGGAGGGGGCGTATAGCAAGTGCGAGCGGGCGCGGCGGGCGTGCTCGGATACGTATGAGGAGTATGTCTGTCGGGTTGCGGCGAGGGAGTGTGAGGACGTGAGTAAGTGGTGGATGGACGAGATCGGGCCGGGGGGGAGGGATCCGTATGATGATCGGAGTGTGTGTGATAGGGGGATAGATTTGTGTCATGATATGGGTATGTGCGACGTCTCCTTGTGAGGGGAAGGGAAACTGACGGCTAGCAGGCCAAGACAGGACGAACGTCTTCTTCAACCTCCCGCACGTCAAACAGGCTCTGGGGCTGCCGGAGGACTTCGAGTACGAATCCATCAGCTGGGGCTTCTCCCAAGCCTGGAGTACCCTCCCCGACGGCATCATCCCGTCTACACGAGAGCTCACGGCGCTGCTCGACGATAAGCATACGCGCGTGCTGGTCATGCAGGGGAACAACGACGGCGTCATCCCCACGGAGAGCATCAAGCAGATCTTTGACGAGCTGCTGTGGCACGGCCACGCCAAGTTTAGTAGGGCGTCGTACGAACCGTGGCATCACCTCAATGCGGACGGTACGACATCGAGTGGGGAGGTCAAGAGTTATGGTAATCTGACGGTGGTAATCATGGACGAGGCGGGGCACATGAGTCCGCACGACCAAGCGGATGCGGGAGTACAGTTGCTGGGGATGTGGCTCGGGACGTTATAGTTCAGCCTTCTATTTCTACAACAATCTACCTTATCTACACGCAAACCACCATCACCCATCCAAAGGATAAAGATCCCTAAAGTGTCCCCTCCCATTATAATCCCCAAACGCGATAAACCCGCAGCGGGTATCATACTCGCCCTTCTCGTAATCCTCGTCGAGCGTGAGCATGATGGCGCGGATATTCTTCCCCCTCAGCCTCTCGCGGCGCACAATCTCCCCTCCCTTTTTCAGGTACAACCAGTCGGCGAGCTCGGCGACGGGGACACCGCGCGCAAAGACGTAAGGGATGACCCCCTCGAGCAGGGCGTTGATGGACCCTACCCCTTCGCACAGCATCGCCGCCTGCGCGACGTTGTTGATGGGGTTGATGTAGCTGAAGGCCATCTGCTTGTGCTGCATGCCGCAGACGACGCCGTACAAAATGTGCGCCCAGGCGGCTGTTTCGGGTGGGGTGGAGGTCTGGTTGTGTTGGGGGCCGCCGAAGAGGGTGAGGAGGTAGGAGATGATGAGGCGGCTGGTGACGTACATCATGTACTCGAAGGCCTTCTTGTCGCCCCCGGCAAACGTCAGGACGGCGATGGGCTCGAAGGCGGTGCCGCCGGCCGCCGTGACGAAAGGGTTGCCGCCGCCGGCCTTGATGGCGGGCTTGTCTTCCGCTCGGAGTGTGGCGTGCCACGTGTCGAGGGAGCGGGTGAGCCGCTCGCACTGGCGGAGGACTTCGTCGCCCGTGATCGAGTCGAGGTGATAGTCGCCCTTGGCGACGTTGCGGATGTCGCACACGCGGCGGGCCGTGTCGCGGATCCAGAAGGCGGCCTGCTTGCTCGCGCCCCCTGACTCGGGGGAGGGGGTGAAGCTCGACTCTACTTTGACGCGGCCGCACAGCTGCCAGGCGAGGGTGTACGTGTCGCGGATGGCGAGCTGCGGGTCGAGGAAGGCGTAGGCGTCGTGGGCGTCGGTGGCGGTGCCGCTTATGCGGTAGGGCATGGCGAAGTAGCGCATGTCGTAGCGCAGGATGCGCCAGGCCTTGAAGATCTGCGGCATGGCTGTCGGTACGGAAATCCCGGTGGAGGCGGAGGAGAGGTCGAGCTTGGAGAGGAGGGCGTCGAGGCCCTTGGCGTGGCGGTAAGTGCCGAAGGGGGATCCCGTCTCGATCTCGTAGTAGGCCAGCATGAGGGCGGCGGCGGCGTGCTGTTCCGTCGCTACGGGATCCGAGAGGTCGAGGGAGCGGTAGAGCTCGGACACGGCGCAGAGGTAGTGCTCGCGGCCGACGGCGGAGCGGCGGAGCTTGAGGGGGGAGGTAGATTGCCCTTCGTGAGTGCGGGTGTCGAGGTAGGACTGGTTGACGGAGGATAGGGCGAGGATGGCGTGGCGGAAGCAGGAGTTTGACATGAAGCTTGGGCCGAAGGTCATGGGGACGGGGAAGGAGGTTAGGACGTGGGTTTCGAAGTGTCTGATTAGGGCGGCCTCGCGCTCGGGGGAGTCGCGGATGATGAGGGTTGGTTCGGAGGGCCCCGAGAGGTTGTCCGGCGGGGAGTTGTAGGTTATCAATGTGGAGGGGTTGGTGGGTGGGGAGTCTGTGGAGGTGGAGGTTATGTCGAAGGACGGCGAGTCGTCGAAGGAAGGGGAATGGTAGCTTGGGAGGGGTGAGTTGAAGAGAGCAGGGTCGACGGGTGGGAGGTGGGTGTTGGACTGCTCGAAGGAGTCTGGGACGGGTAGTCGGGTGGATGAGGACGACACGCGGCGGTGCTGGCGAGGTGACGCTGTTCTGCGCGGAATAGGGGCTGGCGTCGGAGCACTAGATGGAGACGATGACCTGTCGCCGTCGTGGTCACTGCCGTTGTCGCTGGGAAGTGTCTCAATGATGTGAGGTGTCGTGTTCATGTTGTGGCTACTAGTCCGTCTCCTCTTCCGGCCCAGCTGTTCGTCCTCGGCACGCAGGGCGGCCCATCGAGCTGCTTCAAACTTCCGCGATGACTCGGCTGCGAGACCCGAGACGTCTTTGAAGGCTATTGTGCGCTCGTAGCCGCTGCACTTGATGTTCCGCTTCACGCATCCTTGACACTCGGGACGACCTTCGTCGCACTATCGTTCTGTCAGAAGGTTGCCTGGTACGTTGGATATCCGGTCACTTACCTTTCTTCTCCTCTTACGGCAGTTCTGGCAACCTGTCCTCGTCCTGACGATATTTGTCTTGGTTCTCCTCACCCTCTCCTGGCCGCCCATGGCTGAGAACATGTTCATCGTGCTGTGTGGCGAGATCGCAGTATAGGGTAGCGGTATTTGTGGCATCAACCGTACGGGTTCTCATATAAGTCGTTCAATCAATTTCAGAGACGTTATATCATGTTTCATGTTCGCAGAAAAGACCAGATCTGGCCAACAATGTAGGCAGATACGCCGACTATTAAATACGGGAATGATGGAAGACATGGTGGAGGTGTGGAATGGCGCATGTCATGGTGCAAATGCCTGCCTAAATAGGAAATCAGAAGCGCCGATGCTTGCTTGCTACGCCGCACTAGCGCAGTGCTTGTCGCAACGCTAGCTCATTTTTCCCTTATCCACCCAACACTCCAGTCGTCAGCTCCAAAAAAACAACTGACGACGCTCAACTTAACGGGCAGCAGCCTCATGCGCAACCTTACCAGCCTCGTTCGCAGGACGAAGGTTGGTCTTGGAAGGCCCATCAACGCAGATACCGTCCTTGGAGAACCTGGATCCGTGCACCGGGCAGTCCCAGCTCTTCTCCGTCTGGTTCCAGCAGACGACTCCCTTCATGTGCGGGCAGAGGGCGCTCATCTTCTGGATCTTGCCGTTCTCGTCCTTGTAGACGGCGATCGGGTTGGTGGGGTCCTGCTTCAAGTCAGTAACTGCATTCTAGATTGTCAAAGTCAGCAGGGGGCACAGAAAACTCACCTTGTTCAAGACACCTCCGCAGCCGGGGGCGAGATCCTCAATATCCTGGATGTCGCTCTGCGCGAAGCGCTTGTAGTGCGTGTTGATCTCGACGTCGTGGCTGATAATCTCGGGAAGCGACTTGAGGAGCGACGCTTTCCGCTTAGGACTGTACAACGATGCCCAGGGGTTCTCCTTGCCTTCGATCTCGTCCGAAATCAGCTTGCCGGCCAGGGCTGCGTTGGTCAGACCGTCGCCAGAGTCGCCCGTGACAACAAAGATCTTGTTGTTGAGGGGGTTCTTGCCGATGTACTGCACGTAATCGACGGGGTCGTACACCTGGCCGCTCCACTTGTAGTCGACGGTTGTGGCCTGGGGGAAGCGCTCGCGGGTCCACTGCTCGAGCTCCTCGAAGCGGCCGGCCGTCTCCTCGTGGCCGACCTCGTGGTCGCAGCCACCGACGACCATGTAGTCGTCCTTCTCGTCGCACTCCGTCAGACGCACGTACTTGTACGCCTCGGCCTGGTCGTAGATCAGCGCGTCCTCGACCGAACCCTTGGGTACGCGGATGGCGATGCAGTAGGAACGCGAGTATGACATCTCGGCGATGATGCTCAGCTTCTGCAACGGCACGCACGTCGTTTCAACGCCCCACTCGGCCTTGATGGTCTTGCCAGACTCGGTCTGGATCTCGACAGTCTTGTGACCGAGGCCGAGCACCTCGATGCCCTTCTCCTTGATGTCGACGACGCGGGTGTGGGTGAAGCAGCGGAACTTGGGCTGCTGCTTGAGCCACTTGAGCACGCCAACGCAGTACTTGGTTGGGTGGAAGGTTGCTTGGTTGGCCACAATGGCACCGTCCCTCTGGTCGAGGGCTCCGGTCCAGCCCTTGACGGCGAGTCCGTCCTTGTATGTGGTCTCCATTCCGATCTTCCTCTGGAAATCAGCCTCCTCCTTGATCTCCTTGATCTCTTCCGCGTGCTTCGGGTCGTCCTTCTTGTACTGGGAACACTCGTAGGCGGGAAGACGGCGGTACTCGCACTCGATGCCGATCTTCTTTGCGATCTCGCCGATACGGTCACGGCCCCAGGCTTGAGACTCTGAGTTGATCTTGGCGCCCTCCTCGCCGTGCTTCTTTGCAATTTCGACGAAGCCGTCATCCATGTCATTGGTCAGGTGACCGCTAGTGCGCGACGTGTTGCCAGAGAGGACATCGCGAGCTTCGACTAGGACCACCTCGCGGCCACGGTTGATCAGCTCGTAGGCCGTCGAGATTCCAGCAATGCCGGCTCCGATGATGCAGACATCCGTCTCGATGTCCTCCTTCAGCTCAGGAAAGGTAGGATACTCGGAAAAGGGCACCTTGTGCACCCAGACAGGATCTGTGGCGCCGGTGGTGTGCATGAAGTGCTTGGGGTCTGTTTCAGTCGTGGTAGCCATTGGGCGGGCTTGTTGCTTGGTCAAGTTGAAGAAACGGCGGTTTTGTGTTGAGGTACGGGTTCTTGATGTTGTTGACTTAGTGCTGAAGAACCTGGAGCGTGTTGTCCAGATGACGCTGATTCCGCTGTGAGTTTTAGAGAGGCAGTTCTTGGATGGAGGGACGAGTATGTAAGTTGTTGCAGCTGCAAAGTGACGAGAGGCGCGAGAAGCCATTGTTTAACCAACTCAGGGCGGACGAAGGAGGAACAGCTGAGCTTTGAGGTTGGCGGTGGCATCTTGTTATTCGCTGCGACTGAATGGCAGCAACATCGCAAATACGTCATGATGTTCTCACCACTTTGGGAAGCTGTAAGTGGTGATCCGCGTATTTTGCTCCGGAGGTCAGGGGTTAACGTTAGACAGGTACTTCGGATGTGCTGGGCTCCCGCAGTTAAAGGAAGTACCTTGATGCTCCTTCCCTTGGAGCTTGTGTGGATCCCGGTCGGACACGAGATCAAGCGACTTGCAGATCGGCCAATCAGGAGCGAGAAATTTGCGATCCCGCGATTGGGCCATGACGACAGTGAAGCTTTGGCATAATCGTCAACATTTTGGCACCAGCAACCTTCTAACGTTATACTTCTTCACCATTCAAATTTTCTTCTTCTTGACTTCAGTCCTCAGACCGACACATAACGCGCTCCACTGCTTCAATTACCCCCCCAGTGCTTACGCTGCATGATCTTGTGTATGTTGAGTGAGCATCCAGTACATCTTTTCCACTGGATGCTTCATGTTCAATATCAACAGCGGTGTCTCCCAAGTGGAAGCATTTTCGTTCCCTTCTCCCCCTTATCTCCTCTCTACGTGTATGCCGATACCCCTTATACAACGGTGGCCCAACCCAGACAACAATCCCCCCCGGAGTCATGTTAACGAGTCATCTTCGAGTTCGAGGAGCGGCTGACTGGTTGTCCATGGCCCTCGACTCGTCCGCTGGCGAACAGTGGCAACAGTGCTTAGGGTTCAACATTGCAGGACTCGTCTCATGGTGTACATCTGTCCCGCAGGACAACTTCCTTCATCTGGCATGCCCCGTATCCGACAACATCGCTTGTATGCTACGGTAATTTTGGCACGGGCACAACTGTGCTCCTTTGTGCTATCAACATTCTCACCTCTAAGGACCCAAGACGACCCGCAACTCTAAGGCCCACGACATGTGTCTGTGAAAGCATTTCTCCCCGGCATTGACCAAGAGTCTATTGCTGCTGACGGAACTTGCCACAGAACCACTTGTCATGGGTTCTGTAAACAGTTGGCACCGAGTCAAGTATCCATTGGATGTCTTGAAACCCTCGCGCCACTGACTGGCTGATCACAAGCTAGGTGTGACCAAGGTAGTATTCTACAATTGTCATTCCCCCACGTCCTCACCCACGTATGCGCTAACAAGGATTCTAGTTGACGACACGACGTTGCTAGTCCAAGTCCTCCGCATCACTGGCAGTTTCACCCCCTGGGCCGGAAGCTCAACTGCAAGTCAGTTAAGGTGCGGGACGAGTCAGTGAGATCCAGACTCCTTAGCAGAAGCTTGTTGCAGTAGTCTCTATGGGAGCCGTTGAGGTCTGGGCGTCTACATCGAACCTTAAATCTGAGGGGGGGAATCCGGCCTCTCCTGGTTTCCTCAGACGAGGAGCAGGGTTCTTCCAAGATCGGGTTGTTCTCAGAACACACTTTCTCGGTCCTACGGCAACGTTCACGGAGGCCTTCAAAGCAGATGCTGGACTGCCAATATGTCAAAGCCGGTTATGTTTGACAATGGAAAGGCAACTGACACACTTCTGGCCTTGGCCCAGATATGGGTTCATTGTCTGGGCCACAACCTTGCACTTCCCCGGATCTAACCCGTGTCAACGTCTCTCTTTGTTGTAGTGCCTCATTGCCTCACTGTTGGTGTATATTATATCGTGCTTCCCCGTCCCTGATCATCCGATAGTCTGAAGGCTATGCCAGGTTGTAGATCAACACTCCTTCTTCTACAAAACTAAACTGGTCTGGTACCGGACCGTCCTATCATTTTCATTCTCGCTTACACTCAACAAGTCCATTCACTTGACTGAGCTTTTGCTTCTCGTCACTCCTTTAGCACAACTGCAGGCTGTGCCTAGCATCGAAGATTTCCCTCCTGCATTCCCACGGTTACACGTTGCGTCCGAAGCAACGGGAAGTTGGAAACCTCGCCCAGCCAGTTGGCATACATACATCGATCTGGTCTCTCCAAACAGAAAGAGCCCTCACTTCACCCACAACTTAGACCTTCCTCAAGTTCTGGGTTTATTTGCGTACGTACATCTAACTTTCACCTTCCTCGCCGAGCGTTCCCTTAGAGTTCCCGGACTCTTACTTCCCATCAACAAAATGGACAGTGAACTTACTACTCCCACTTCCAGGACTTCACTATTAGTTGCTGCAGGTCCAACAATACGTTGACCATCACGACATTTTTTATTCTGCATTTCAAGTAACGAGCTGGCACTGAAGGCCCATTACTCTCTTTCCTTCAACTTGTCAAGGCACCTCCGACGCATTGACGATCAGCGACACAACAGCGTTCCTACCTTTGTTACATCACCTTTCACTTGAGGGCCTTCATACATCCACAAGAAGCCAACCATGGACCGACCATCAAGAGGCAGAGCACATACCTTCCCCGGCAGTGTCGCCGGTGTGCTTACCAAGATCTTCGGCGCGGTCGCATCCGAAGTCAAGCAAATCGAAGCCAACGAAACGGTCGGCTGGCAGCCGCAGACTCGCCGAAGAAGCAGACGTTGTCTCACGGCGCAGCATGTCACTGCCACGTCGTTTGTCCGAGACATCGCAGCCGCACCGACGCTGAAGAGACACCTCACTTCAGTCAGCGACATCCCGGAGGTGGAGGTGACAGACGATCTGTCTTCGGGATGTGGTGCTGCCCCCGGCACTTCACCTAGTACGGGCTATAATGTCGAGGCGCGCTCTTGCTCCAAGTCTTGCTCCAACAACTCCTCCGCAGGCATAGCCTTCGTGTCAGGGCTCTTAAAACCAGTGGATACCTCCAGTGCGGCCAGCAAGCTACGACAGCGCGAGAAGTCACCCTACCCAGGTGCCAAAAGATCGGCTGAGCTTCCCACAGACCAAGGCACAAGTCAAGAGCCACAAGTCCGCATCCGAGGCCGAACCCTGGAGGGTCCAACAGCCGTGTTGGCGTGGTTGGCGGCCGAGTCGGACGTGACTTCGTTGGGAAAGACGAACGACACTGACAACATCTCCTTGTTACAACTCGATCCCGACCTCTCAGATCCAGAATCCGACGACGCTGACTCCGACCTCATCGACGACGACGACGCGTCGATCTCGAGCTTCGCCACCTCCGACTGCGCCTCCTATTCCGCAGAGGCGCTTCCAACATGGAGACCCGACACAGAACCTATTTTCTACAACGAGTGTGACGAAAGCGAGGAACAAACCTTAGTCGAAGAGGAGCCCCTCCCGCCGCAGCGATTACTAGCTAGCCAAATCGGCCGCCCCATCGACCCTTACCTCGCCATTCCCGACATCACAGCCCCCATCCCCACAGACCCGAGCTACACATCCTGTCCCCAATACAAGGACAGTCCCGTCCCCCGTCTACTCTGGCTCCTAGCCGGCTTTGACAAAACCGGATCATGGTACGTCACAACCTCCCACCCACCCCCAGTCGTAACGGCCGGCAAGCCGCACGAGCGCCCGGGGGGACCGAGCCACACGCCTGTGGCGGGGTGGTACTTCGCCGACTCGGACGAGAAGTACCACGCGCCCGACGCGGTGGAGCTGGAGCAGCGGCTGTGGGAGGTGTACTGGTCGGCGACCCCGAGCGACGAGCAGAGCCTGTACGACTGCCAGCAGGAGTGCATTTGGAACAGGCATGCGGACTGGCAGGGGGGGTATAGCAGCGAGGAGTGGAGTGGGCGGACGGAGGGGACTCTGGCGGCGGAGTTGAAGAATGCTGAGGCGCCTGGGTTGGGTGCTGTTGGGGGGGAGGGTTGTACCGCGGAGGAGTCACCTCCATCGGAGTGCTTCCCCAATTACAGCCGAGCGGAGGAAGCTTTCGCGTCCTATCGTGCGGCACCTAACATGACAACACTTCGACTTCCCAAGCACAAGCAGGTGTGCGACGGCACGACCACCGGAGGCCGTCCGAACGCCTACCCCATCACCAACAACAACAAAGTTAACGCTACCAATATGTCCGACAATACAGCTATTTCCGAAGAACTCCTCGTAGCAGGGCCTGGGCTTAAACGATACACCAAGAGGAGCAGAAACTTGCCGAAGAGCAAGGCGCACCGACAGCGGGCGGCGTCGGTATTGGAGTCGATGACTCTCGAGGACAGGGTGCGGGTGCATGTTGCGATGACGGGTGATACGTGGAGAGGAGGGGTGACGGCACAGGTGTCGGGGTTAGACCTTGGATCAAAGTACTATGCTTTCGGGCGAGGCGGCGTCTGCTGCTTAGGAAGCTTGACGGGTGAGTGGCTGGCTATATGTAAAGTAAAGTAAGGGGACGGGGATTGGAGTTTCCAATGGAGGTTTGGAGTTTCCAATGGAGGTTTGGGGTTCCAATCACTTTTAGGATATCAGTTAGACAGGTAAGGGTTGCTTTGGGATGTGGATATATCAATAGACCCGATTGCCATTCGACTTGATGTCGTTCTCTTCTGCGGCTTGGCTCTGGTTGCCGTCCTCAAATTGCCTCCTTTCGTGTTTTATCCTGTCAACGTTGTCCTATTGTCATGGTCAAGAGGATACTGTGCAGAACAACTCGCTTTTGTGGGATGAAGCAAGGACTTTCTCCGGGACTTTGCATTTCGTTTACACTTATCATACAAGCGTGGTCTACAAGACCTTATACCCCTCACACCCCATCCTTCCCCAGGTCATACCACCCCCCTCACAAGTATCAAAACATAGCATTCAGCGTCATCTCCCTACCCACGAAATTTAGCCACTAGTTAGAAAGCCAAGCGGTCAGTAGGAAGGCCACATACAAAAAGTCTCCCCTTCTCCAAGTTCTGTGCACGCCTTGTCGACTAGGAAGCATGGACTAACCTGAGCAGCACCCCCTCGATTCTAACGTCCATACTGTCCGTGGCCCCCTTCTCGGCCGCGTGGTGGCTCTTGTTGCGTTGCTTGGGCGTGATGTGCATCGTGGCCGCGTGCGTGCCGAACTCCTCGTCCGTGCCGGGGGAGGCGTCGAAGGGCAGGTCTTCGGGCTGGGGGCCGATGTTGTGGTGGGTGGTGTGTGTGTTTGCCGTCATGCGGGAGGTGGTGATGTCGATGGCTTGGGTGGTTTGGGACGTGGCGTTGTCCATCTTCTCGCCGAGGCTGGCGCCGGCGGACTTCATTGGCTTTGATGGCATGGTTTCGGGGTTGTGGATGGCTGGCTTGGTTGGATTCTTGGTGTCTGATGATTGTTATGCTGATTGGAATTGCTTCGGGTGTTGGCGAGAGTGAAGAGCGTTGGATTCACGATGGATGATCTCGAGGGTTGTTGGTAGAGAAGATATATGGCGATGCTGTACCCATATAATGACCCATCATGATATTTGAGTTGTCCAATGCACCGACTTCAACCTGACTGTGACCTCATGGGGTCATGATAAGGTTTCTTCCGCGGGATCATGCTTACTCAGTGATATCACGGTCCCCACAGAGACTTTATCCCTATTGTACCATACAGCCCAGTATCACTCGTTGGACAGCTAAAGCACGTCTATAGATACATCAGTCATTTGTCCGCAAGAGCCATCCACCTTGGCCGTGGCCAAGACCCGTAAGGACCATCGGTCATCGCATGCGAAAGACATTCGAGGTCCGAGACGATATCACCCCATACCTTTGACTTCGACCTCTCCGCACCCGGCGCCCAATGTATGCTTTCCTCCAGATCCCTCATCATCTCAGCCCACAACAGCCCCTCCCGCCCAGGGCGCTCGGTGACGCCACTGCTCCGCAACCATATGACGATGGCCGTGAAGTCGCGCCTCGCCCGCCGCGTCACCCACCAGATGTAGTCGAACCGGCACACGAGGCCGAGCCAGTACCCGAACGCCCACATGGCCCTCGGATCCCGGTCGTAGAGCAGCGTCTTGAACTCGGGCTCCAGCTTGCCCAGGAACTGGAGGTAGTGGAACACGTTGGACATGGTCGGGGCGGAGTCCCGCGTCTCGGCGAGCAGGAAGAGCGGCTCGCGGAAGAGGTACTCGCGCATCTCCTCGTCGTCGTCTAGCGACGGCATCTCCTTCTTCTTCAGCTTCCTTTTCTCGAGTGGGTGGAGGAGACATCGCTTTCTCGACCCCTCTGGCGGTTTCCTGCCGATGCCGAAGACCTCTAACCACGTATCCGGGACTCGAGGGTCCAACTCGGGCCCGTTTGGTGGGATTTTGTCGTCCCTGGCCTCGGCTTCGGTGAGAGGATCATACTTCTTGGCCTCCAAGTCTTGGGCTTGGTCGCGGTACGGCATAGATGCGATAACGAGCTCCCTTAATCCTAGTTGGACGGCAAGCCAGTCTAAGCGAGTTGGCTTCGTACTGAAAACCCATGAGCGCGAGGGGTCAGGTTCCCACAGTTCAAGGGGCGTTGTATCTGCACCAGGGGCGGGATCCTCATCCGCCGGCAGGGCAAAGGTGAGGAGATTGAAAAGAATAGCGGTCAGGAGCAGGATGCCGATCTCGGTAGGCGGGATGGACGACATGCCCTGCGAGATGAGCTCGTTGAAGGTGCGCAGCGCGATGGCCTGCTGGAAGTGTTCCGCGAGGAGGTGCGAGCCGGGGTTAGGAGTGTGGTGCCTCAGATGAGCGGCCGAGACGGACATCAGAGCACTGAGGAGATGCGGACGGCCGATTGCTAGATGCACTAGTGGTACATGGAAGGTGGTAGGGATTCCGAGGTTGGGAAGGACGAAGATGGACGCCCAGTTGAGCTGAAAGTGGTGAAGGAGCGCGTCGGGCGGTGTCCCGCATGATGGGTGCGACGCTGGAAAGAGGGAGATATGGAGAGACTGTGGGATGGACTTCGGCGAGCTCGACGTCGATGTTGATGAGGACACGACAGCTGCAGATGGCTTCGAAGATGAAGATGGGCTGTATGAGCATGGCAGTCCATTGCGATGGCATCGAGCACAGAGTGGTCTCGCTTGGTCACACTACATGGACCTTGTCAGTTATCGGTAGTTGCTGTCAGTGGTGTCATGACATACCTTCACCTTCTTTACTTTGCACGACAGACATCCTCCTCTGGTCTTCTTGTGTGGCTTTCGCTTCTTGTGGTCTCTCAACTGGTCTGGCGCCTGCAGCGAGAAGACCTGGAAGTTCCCCGTCATGTTGGATATAGTATCGATATTGGGGAACAGACGCCGAAAGGGAGATGGGATACCATGGCACACAGATTGTCCGGTCAGGGGAATGTTCCTCTTTTATCTGTTTGGGACTTGTATGTTGTGCCGTGAAGCTGTGCCTCACACTTGAAATGCTTACTCAACAAATAACTCCACTCTCGTTTACTCTTTTCGGCTTAGCATTTCTCTTGGCATTCCGATAAGTACGTCGTCCAATCGTGTGTTTCGATGCCTCCTCTTAACTTTAAGGGGCTGGACACAAACCAGAATGACAGATACCACGCGATTTGAGTAAGGTAGGCATAGGCTCAGATCTTTTCCACTCGGATCGCCATGCCTGAGGAACTCGGTCCCATCAAGCGGCCGAAGCGAAAGTCTCCTCCCAGGCCGAAGTGCAACAATTGCCTGGACCTCCAGTTCCCCCCGAACAACGAGTATGGACTGGGTACTAAGACCGTCACTGCCCCGTGGGGCGAGGCCAACCGTCTCGTCTCTGTCAGGAACACCATCAAGAGCATGAAAAGAGGCTGTCAGATATGCTTCGCTATCTTGAAAGGAGCGGACGACATTCTCATGCCGCTCGTCACACAATCCCCACCGCCACCTGGAGCGCTGTCGTCTGGCCCTCGTAAGTTCCCCTTCCTGGACTATATGCCCGGTAACGTGTCGAAGCACAATGTTTTTGGCCTACGAGAAAGGGCCCAGCTACCACTCCAGATCCATGTTGCTTTTTCCATTTTCAGGGGTGATATCGACGAGAATAAGACTGGCTATATCAAGGTAACAAATGTCTGCGACGATCAGATCGATTTCCCAATTTACTGCGAAGTAGAGTTCGATTTTGAGCTCTTCAGCGACTGTTCCGCACCTCCGGTGCCATTCCGTGGAATCTTCACTGCCCGCCGTGTTCCAGCGAGGCTCACCTCGAAGCGGAGGCAGCGGCTGGTGAAGGCGTGGATGGACGACTGCACAAAGAACCATCCCCAATGCTGCTGGCCTCTCCTCGCCCTAGAAGACGACGGCGCATCCAACGCGTGGCGTCCAAAGCGGCTTCTCGACTTGGGCGATAATCCGAGGAATCGGATCCGCCTTGTCTCCGGCGAAGAGTTGGGTCCTGAATCCGGGCCATATGCAACAGTGAGCCATGTCTCGAGGCCGCGGGGTGACTCTGCTACGGTGCTGAACCAATGGTGCAAACTGCAAGAGGGCGGTGAGATCCGGTGGCGCGACCTTCCTCCAGTGTTCCAGGACGCGGTGGTCATCGCCTCGGAACAACGGATCCGCTATCTCTGGATACATGCTCTATGTGTCAGGCAAGATGACGAGTCCGATGTGGACCTGCATATTGGAGAAGCTCACAGGATATATGGTCATTCGTATCTAAACATTGCTATAGAGAGGTCCAGCAACCTGCAAGAGACTTGCCTGGGGACGAGATGGGTCGACGAAAGCAGAGGAACCGAAGTTTTCGACTCAGAGATCTCTGTCTTCAAAGACGGAAAGCCGTACAAAGTCTACGCCAGGCCATCTGTCCACCATCCAGAGACCCCTTTTATATCACATCTGGACCCAGCCCGCTTCCCTTATCGCCTTCCGCGCTGGCAGAGCTACGTCTCTCCCTGCCCGTTACTCGACAGCGCGAACTTCGTGCAAGAGCAGCTCATCTCGCCGCGCACGTTACATATAGACAGGACCGAGATTGCCTGGGAATGTCGAGTCAAGACAGGGTGCGAGTGCCAGCCATCAACCGCCAACATCAGCGTTGACTACGGCTCGGAAATCGCAATGCTCAGACTCACCCTGGCGAGAAACCTCCCAAGTCCTTGTTACTCGAGTCCTGTGCAATTCTGGGAGGGCCTGCGAGGCCTCTACATCCACAAGGTCAGCAAAGTACCAGACGATAGGCTCAGCCCCCTCATCGGTCTCGCAACATGTCTGCAACCGGTGCTAAACAGGACCTTCATCGCCGGACTGTTCGCAAAGACCAAGGAAGACATAGCGAGGGAACTCATGTGGTACATAGGAGCCTCGTCAGCGTTTGGCCTGTACGAGAAAAAGGTCAAACTGGGCAGCAGGCGGGTGACATCCCGCTTATACCAGCCCACCTGGTCCTGGACGTCGATCGTGACACAGCACCCGTATCCGGTCCGCTCGGTGGAGACGATGTTCGATTTCTACGGCGGCAGCTTCGTGCGCCACGAGGACTTCCAGTGCCACGGCTACACAAACGACAAGCTGCGCCATAGGGAGCCGGCCGACAATCTAGACGAGCCGCATCTGCACGCGCATATCTGGAAGCTCAAACTATCGGGCAAGCTCATCACGGGCAAAATCGCGACGCTGCCACATAACACGCTCTACCCCTCGAGGGGGATCTACAAGTTCATCGCGGCCAACACCCCGGACCTCGCGTCCCAACTGCCGCAGACCACCTCTACCCGACATCGAAAACCGGATGCGCCCCTCGTGAAGCACCTCCCCCCGCCGTCGGAAGCGAAGTGGAACTTCCCGGCTGGGGATGTGATGATGGACTGCGACGAGTTCGACCGCGAGAGGAAGGGTTCGGCCGCGGCCGTGCTGATGGGGTACACGTGGGCTTATTTCCTGCTGCTGGGGAGGGTGAAGCGGTCGCACTTGGGCGAGAAGCCGGACGGTGCCGACGTCCATGTCGGGCTTGCGCTGCAGAGGGCGCGGGACGGGAAGACGGGCGGGTTTGAGAGGGTTGGCGTGTTTTGGCTTGCTTCTGGGGAAGCGGGGGGGTTGTTTGATGAGGGTCAGGTGCAGGATGTGGTTCTTGTGTGAAGGCGGGAGGGGAATGATTGCGAACGATCCAGCTTGCACTTTGGTGTTGATGTATTGCAGAAGCTGGCTTCTGCACGTGTTGGCTCGAGTAGGTAAAATGGAAACATTGCGTGGCAGTCTACGTATACCCGGTTTTCCCATGCATATCTCAAAAGTGATGCTCACTAGCCGACCAGCCATCCTATTCGCCGTCATCGGTACCATCCCCTGGTGGACGGTCTCTCGGTTTCGGCTCCCAGCCTTCTGGGTTCCAGTCCCTCCCGCTGAAGTGCATCCGGATGACATCCCGAAAGTCTTGCAAGTCCGGTTCAACATAACCAGCCCTATGCAATGCGTCGGCTTCCCGGGCTGCCCTATTCTCCATTGTTGTGCGGTCGCGGTCGCGGAACTCCTGCGTATTCCGCCTCCAGGGCACAACAAAACGGTTCTTGCAGGCTTCCATAGGGAGAAGGGGAGGCAGAATATCGTCCACGACTTGCCACCATATTTCCCAGAAGCTCTCATATGTACCGTGATGCCGTTTCGCCGCGGTGTTATAGTGAGACATCAAGTCCTCCAGCTGAAGAGAGTGCTCTTCGTCCTCGTCTTGCATGCGTGTTCTTTCGTCCTCATCGGGGCAAATTCGGGGGTATAAATCATCCCAGCTGTCCGTTGAACTGCAGCAGCAAGTGTGGGCCATCCCAAGCCGCTCAAATAACTCCAAACGAATGACTTCAGAACACAAAAGCTCTTTTTGCTGCTCCGACAGCCGCCAGGCATTGAACCAGAGAAAGATCCAGTCCCGGCGGTTATGCGACTTTGAGCCATAGCAGTCGCATCTCCTGGAATTGCATCGCCACAACAGGTGTATAGGAAGGCACCCTCCCGTGCCGCAGAAGCAAGGACAGCCGTCGCGGACCATATGGAGCGTCGCAGGAACAATGTCGGAATAATTTTCGAAGGCTTTGAATAGATTCGATACATGTCGGACGTGCTGCATGCAAACTACCCGCCACTTCAAAGCCAGGTGAGATAACACTGTATAGTATCGGACGTCTTCGGGGTCCAGCATACTCGCCCATTCGGGCTTGGCACCACGGGAGAGCAGCCAATACAGCACGTCATGAGCTGACGACATGGGTTGGCATTCGAGCCAAATCTGCAAAGGCGTGTAGCCTTCCGCATCGGGGATATCGACCGCCCTGAAGCCCGCGTCGTGGAATTTATCAAGGTGTTTGCACGTTGCGTAATCCCAATCAAGCATATGGTAAGGGGAGACCCAGCAGTCCAAGGCGTCAGGCACATCCGTGACCTGCTTCAAGCGGTGGAACACGGCCTCTGCATTCGCATCCAACATTTCTTCCTTACTGATCCCCAGTTCCTTTTGCACGTTCGGCGAGAGAAACTGGATGGCAAGGTCGCGTAGAGCAGTCCTTCGTTTACGGAGCTCGTCCAAGATGATGTCGCTCATCTCGGGAGCGGTGCAATAGAGTAGAGAGAACCTGAAATCAAGCTTCGCAGAGAAGATGGGCTGTGGTGAATCGAGCAGTATAGAGAGCAAATGGACATGCTCATCAGCTCGTTGGAGAGCTCCGGCGACTGGATAATTCGCAGCCACAAGACGGCGAAGGCCATCGGGCCAGTCTGTGGCCAGTACCGTCGTGAGTCCTGGCCAATGACAATCATCCGGGGGCCCTTGGCGGTCCTCTTCTGAGATGAGGCGGTCCATATCGTCTAGCGACCTTCGCAGGACTGCCACTTGGAGATCGGTGAGGCCGAGTCCTGACTAAGTCAGCCTAAAGAAACTGCTGGATATGAAAGAGAGGGTACTGTGCGACCTTCCGCTATATCTGGGAATCCTCCCAGCCTTCTAACCTTCTCGGCAAAGAAGAACGTATCGTCACTGTTCTTTATTCTCGGATTGCCGGCAGGCGATATGTAGGCGGCAACATGGTCGAAGATATACGAAATATCAGCCGTAATCCTCGTATTTCTCGCTCTGCTGGGAAACTTGGTGTTGGGACCGGAACGCCAGAAGACATACTCCCATGCCGTGACAGGGCACTTGAAACGGGGGTGATCATGCTCAACGTAACTGGTGCATATCCCGCAGTCAGCGATCTGACAGGATCAGCAACAGGTTGACTTCTCAAGATGGTAGACTCACAGAGCTGCGGACTTCTCATTGTCCACAATTGTTTGAACCGTTAGGTCCACATTCGAGTCCAGAATGGCGTTGAAAAGGTCTCGGAATCGATCTGAGAGCACGTGCAGGTGTTGCTCGAACTCAGTCCTTGTTCATCAACGTCGCCTACCGATACGCCTTGTTGAACCATACGTCGAATTTGACGACTAAGGTCTTTCAGCCGGCACCTTACGGCGTCTATATCCCACCGCACGTATATACTTCGTGAGCCTTCTCCATGCCGCAAGTCGGGTAGAATAAGCCTTAGGCTATCCTCCCAAGGATAGTAGTGGTGCAAGTCACGTATTACGAAGCGTGCACCGTCGCTCGTCTCGCCAAATTCATCCATGACGACATAGTCGCCCTCTTCATTCTTAATCGCATAAAGGCTCACACAAGACGAAGGGAGTTTGTCGAAGGCCTGGAACAGAGGGGATTTCGACCGCCTGACTGTCCCATGGAAACGCAACGGAGAAGCAAGGGACCAGGTAGTACCCCTGGCTGTCGCGCCGATAGCCAGTTCTAGCGTGAGGTTGAGAAACGGAGTCAAGGCCGCCCGTGCTGAATACGCCCATGATCGAGCCCCGGACTTGGCGTAACGGCATTCCGGCCAATGTTCGCTTGACTCCTCAGCCCTGAAAGAGAGTGCCCAGAAAGTCGTGTCTGTAAATTTGCGAAAAGGGCGGCGGCATCTGCAGCGTTGCGCCCTGAGATGGCCACCCGGGCGGAGACTGGCAGCAGCTTCCGCCAGCGAGCTGGGGCATCTCATGAGTTGACGACGGACGCTGTCTTGGACAACCCTTTGTTTTGGTTCAGTTATGTCTTGAGATGTCTTCCGCGATTCGATAGAGATGTCGTGTTTTCTGCCCAGCACGACAGATATGATGTCGTCTCTCAAGCGTCGTTCGCTGTCAGCCAAGCTATCAATCAGCATCTGATGGCTGACGAATAGGTCCTCGGCAAGACGCGTCACATTGATATGGGCCGCAGCGACGTCGGTTCGAACATCGGACACCGTTTCGGCAACGCCCCGTGTGGTTGATGCTATCTCTGCTAGATGGCCTGTCGTGAGGGTATGGCGGTCCTGGATCGTAGCTTCAATCTGTCGGCAATTTGCCTCGACTGCGTCAATCACTTCTGACGTGTCGTCCGTAGCAGCAGCGCTAGCCTTGTCGGGCTTGTCACTAACTGTTGCTTGGAGTTGCAGGACAGTGATTCCAATCTGTCGGTTGACTTCGTTATTGAGCCTGTCGACTTTTTGCAGCTTCTCCGCAATCTCTTTCTCCACAGTGAGTGCCACGACAGACTTCCAAAATCGCCGCAGTGCCTTTCCTGCTCCAAGTCGTTGGAGTTCCAGAGATGTCAGGGTCCTGTTAAGGTCGTCCATAGCCTGGCCGAGTTCAGTAGCCACTGAGACAAGTCGATCGACCTGGGCCGCATCCAGTTGTTCAAGAACGTTGCAGCCAGGCTGTAAGACAATGGTGGAAATGTCGAGCACACGTATTGTTGATCGTTCGACCTCTTGGAGCAGGTCGGCCAGCTTGGTAGGTACCTCACGCAAGTCTTTGGCGAACCGATTGTCTTGAGCAAGGCTTTGGCAGCAAGCTCAACAAACTGCGTACTTGCAGCCGCAGCTCCAAGGATTGTGAGGGGATCGGCCATGGTGGCGCGGTCGAGCAGAGAATGATCGGATGTTCAAGTTGAAGCTGTTCATACAGGTGTGTGTCGGAAGATTGACAAGGTCAGATGTAGAAAGAAGAGAGAGAAGGGGTATGCTCGGTCTGTATCGTTGCCTTCAGGCCCATAGAGCAAGGAGGCCTGAGCCCTGACCCCGACCTCAGAGCCCAGGCAGTATCTGTGTAACCATCCAATTGAGGCGATTGGCGACAAGAAGGCCACACATTGACGCCAGACCGCCTCACGGTCTGCCTTGTCGCAGAGCCTGCTTATCCCGTCAGTGAAGGCCTATCAGAGCTGCATAAGGTAAACAACACACCAAATCGTCCTTTTCAGCTCTGCGATGCTGGGCCACCAATGGTGCCATCATATCTCACGCTGCACATAAATTTGCGCCACGCACAAGCAATTACCTGATCGCATAATTAGGCAATCGCATAATGAAATACCTGGTATACTGACGGCTTGAACCTGGCAACTGATGAGTGGAAGTGAACAAATACAAATGGATTTAGTTGGGAAAAGATACCTACATTAAGGTACATCACAGTTACTAAGCATGGAACCCCTGCAACTGTGGGTTCCGCTAGGCGCCAAGTGGGGCCGTCTTCACCGTCCCGAGGCCGCGGGCTGCTTCTGAAGCCGTCCTCAAAAATCCGGCGCAGAAACCATCACGAATAACTTGTTTATAAGAGCCATTGAGCTCCGACGATGGCCGGCGCATCCGTTTCATTTTCTTTAACCGACAGACACGTATCTCCTACCAACTTTTCACCAACGAACAGCGATCCGACACCATGATCCGGCCAGCAGTAGTCCGTCGCATTGCATGCTGCTCGCGTGTCCTTCCGTCCTCCTCGACCTCCACGCTGACGACCCTTTCCACCATCCCCTCCTCCTCTCGATATGCCCTAGCCGCTACCGGCCGTACAATGGCTACCACGACCACCACTCGCCAAACACCAAGCCCACTGCGCACCCGTCCCTCCCCGCCGCCCAAACCCGAAAAACTCCCCAACACCCAGATCCTCGTCCACCGCACCGTCTCCTCCCACCGCATCTGGCGCCGCCGCCTCCTCCACGACCACCGCACCGTCGGCCTCGTGCCCACGATGGGCGCCCTGCACGAGGGCCACCTGTCGCTCATCCGCGCCGCGGCGCGCGAGTGCCACGCCGTCGTGGTCTCGCACTACGTCAACCCGGCGCAGTTCGGCGTCGCCGAGGATCTCGCCTCGTACCCGTCCACGTGGGACGGCGACGCGGCGATACTGGCCGAGCTCGACCGGGAGCTGGCGGACGACGGGCGAAACCTGGGGCGGATAAGCGCCGTCTTTGCGCCGACGACGGGCGAGATGTACCCCTCTGGCTTTCCGGGGCAGGAGGTGGATAGTAAGGGGAGCTTTGTCACTATAACGCCTGTCGGGGAGGTGCTGGAGGGGCGGCCGAGGCCGACGTTCTTTAGGGGTGTGGCGACGGTGTGCATGAAGCTGTTTAATGTGGTGCTGCCGGAGAAGGTGTACTTCGGGCAGAAGGACGTGCAGCAGACGGTGGTGATTAAGAAGATGGTGAAGGATTTCCTGATGCCGCTCGATGTGGTTATTGGGCCCACGATGAGGGAGGCGGATGGGCTGGCCTTGAGCTCGAGGAATGTTTATCTGGGTGAGAGGAGGAGGAGGGTCGCTACGGTGCTGAGTCACGCACTGAAGGAGGCGGAGGAGAGGTATAACGCGGGGGTGGTTGAGGGGGAGGAGATACTGGGGGCGGCGAGACGGGTGATGGATGACGTGCTGGGAGAGCAGGCGTCTTTGCTGCCCGAGCAAAGGGTCAAGTTCGAGGTGGACTACATCTCGCTTGCTGATCCCGACACTATGGATGAGCTCACAACGGTTGACAAGAGCAAGGGAGCCATTCTCAGCGGGGCTATCAAGATGTTACCGGTTGAGGCGCCGCAGCCGGGCGAGGATCTGGGACACAGTGGAGGGCCAGCGGTGAGGTTGATTGATAACATAATTCTTCAACCCGCTGCGGAGTCATGAGGGGTTTAAGATTTGCATCAGATGGAGTTGGAAAGCGACCAGTGTACATTTTCTGCCACATATAGAGTCGGACATCGGTGGTCTTGCCTGTTATATCGACAGATGACTGGGTTGGGCAAGAGACGGCCCCCTATCTGTCTCTCAAGTGATTGATCGAACACCTCGGCCAGCAGCTCACCCCTTCACAAACTCATCCACCACCCTCCAAAACTCCTCCCGCCTCTCAATCCACAGGAAATGCCCACACCCCTCGAACGTAACGAACTTGCACCCCGGAATAACCCCCGCCGCCCTCCTCCCGGCCTCGACACTCGTAACGGGATCCTCCTCGCCCCAAACAATCAGCGTCTTCGCCCTAACCTTGTGTCCATCACCTACATGCGCGCTGCCATTGCCCTCAATAATATCCTGCCTATGATTCCTTAGAAACGCGTACACGAGCGGCGGATACGTCTGCCCCTCGATATCCTCGACCAACCTCGGTAGAAACGATAAATCAGAAAAGTACCACGGCAAGATCGCGTCTATCATCCTCGCAGAGTCCTCATCCGTCTGCGGCGGATCCTCGCATCCGCTTGAAGCCCGCTATGGCGCCCGCATAGTCCGGGTCGTCCTTGCGCTTCTCCGCCCAGTCGTGCCAGACGGTGGTGTGCACGTCCTGTATCTCGGAGTCAATGAGGACGAGCTTGTCGACGCGCTCGGGGTGCTCCTCCGCGTAACGCAGCGCGATGCCGGCGCCGTTGCTGTGGCCTAGGAGGACGGGAAGGGAAGTCAGACTGAGGTGGCGGCGGAGGTGCTCTATATCCTCTGCCATGGTGCGGGATGACATGATGTCGTCCGGGGGTTGGGACGATTGCCCGTTGCCGCGGGGCTCGAAGTAGATCACCCTGAAGGACTTCTCGAATCTCGAGGTGCGGGCCCATGCCGTTCCAGAGGTAGGAGCCTGGCATGCCCCAGCCTACGGAGTGGGCGATGAAGAAGGGCCCTGAGGTGCCGCCTACGCGGTAGTGGAAGGTTATGCCCTCGGCGGTGAAGAAGTGGTCGCCTGGGGTCAGGTCTGGGGAGGCCATGTTGAGGTTGTGGACTGTGCCTGCTGCGATCAAGGTGTATGCTGAATGAAGCTGAAGCTGGGATGCTTCGACATCAAGCTTTACTTGTCTCTTACATTTACTTATACCTCCTCCCTCGAGTGTTACGGCCTTCTTCTTCCAATATCACAACCTATAAGGTCTATCTCAAGATAGCGCGGCATTCTACCGTCTGACGTGAGTGCATTGCTAGCCGAGCAGACCACTGATGTTCGTGACTGTTGGAGCCGCCTTTCTAGTTGTGGTGTAGCCAATCTTCAGCTTCCCTTTTAGCTCGAAAGAATGGTGTAGACTAACACCGTAACACGAGACCTCAGCTGGGGCGAGGGGAGCAGGATGATTGTGCTGTGTATAGTAAGCAACAAGCATTTACCCAATGCTGCATGTCCGAACTTTCGGCTAGGTGCATATTTGCATGGAGGCTAAAAGGAGAACAACAAGAAGCAGCAGACGATTGGTAAAAAAGGAAAAACGAGATGCGCCAGCCGCGAATCGAACGCGGGGCCCATCGAGTCACGGATGGCAACGATGGATTTTACCACTAAACCACTGGCGCTGTGTATTGCTGATGAGGCGATGTTGAACCGAGCGGGTAATGGCGTTCAAGTATATCATAGCAAATGCGAGTCAGGAAGTGGAGCACATATTGAATTCGTGTAGTCGAGCTGCGCCACCCTAACAATCGTTAGCCGGATTCCCGCCTTAAACTGTTTATCAGCAATGGCTGCGAGTTGACAAGACAAATGTTAAGAAATGGGTTCTCTTGTTGGGTCCACATTCAAGCGCGTTGAGATTGTGTTCATGTTATTGCCGGTTTTCTCCAAGGACAGCAACGTTGACCACAGCTCATTCCAGTCACCTGCAGTTTCATCACCTATGAGCTATGCGGCCCATTGCCCGTGGAATAAGTTCTGCATCCATTCCACAAAGTGACACCCTCCGGACTGATGGTCCGTCGACCTGCTGAATACTTGAGATTATCTAGACCAGTACTTACCCTTCTGATTCCCTGATATACGCTTTTACAATAACATTGTTTCTTGCCGTGGTACTAATGAAGAGCTGCAGAAGTACATTCCCTCCGGATCAGCTCCTCATGGGCCGCGCTCCGAAGCCGGATTTCGATGGCGAAAGGTGGTCCCTCCATGGACAACGTGAATGGCTTGCCGGCAGGAATTGGCCTGCCCTCGACCGGGAGGATGTCGAAGCAGTACAGCAGGCGGGAGATGGTCAGGAACAAGCTCTGGCTTCCCACGAACCATCCCGGGCATAGTCTCCGGCCTAGAGACTCAAAGTCAGCAACGCCGCAACATTGGAAGGTCTTTGGAAGTGTACTACATACCGGCGCCAAAACCTAGCAGTCCCTTGAATGGCTTGTCCAAGTCCTCGTTCAAGAACCGTTCTGGCCAGAACCGCTCGGGCTGCTCGTATTCCTTGGGATCCGTGCAAATGGCCCAGTGATTCCAGGTGACGGTTGTTCCGGCCGGGAAATGGTAGCCTTCAAACGTGTCGTCTCGGGTCAATGTGTGGCCTATTTCAGGTAGGGCAGGGCTGTATTATGTTAGCTGATCATTCAGCCTAATCAGAAGCAGGAAGGATTGAACTTACTTCCATCGGATCGACTCCTTCGCAGCAGCCTTGACGAGCGGCAAGACGGGAGCATCGTCCGCAGTCGGCAACCTCTCTGCATTAGCACCGCAGACTTCGTCGAGCTGCTGCTGGACCCTCTTCACCCAGTCTGGGAACAAAGCTGCCGCTGCGACAATCTGGTTCAGGGACACTCGAGTCGTATCTGATCCAGCTTCCAACAATGTCCCTCCCAGGAAGTAGAGGCTGTCACGGTCGAGTTGTTTGTACTTGTTCAACCTGATGATCTCCGATACGGCGCATGGGATTGCTGTGCCGTTCCTAGTACGTTCCTCCAGGCCCTCAAATTCCTCTGCATAGTTTCTAACGTCGTAACATGGTTAGCGGGAAAGGGCCGATCAGACACTCGGGGATAACACATACGCCAAAGTCTTTTCATAGATTTTATCACCCTCCCATCTCCAAGGCTGCATCCATCTCGGAAGAGGGACGTTCGCGAGCCAAGGGAAAGCGTCGACGATGTTGGAGCCCGGCTGGATGACCTCGAACACCTTCTCTCCCATGTTGAGAATCCTCGTGACATTCTCGTCGCCCAACTTCGTCCTCCGACCGAAGAGCACGTTCATAATAACAGAACTGCTGTACCGTGCGTGGGCGAGCCACCACTTATCGGGCTGAGAAAGGTAGTCAAAGAGCAGCGCTTTGGACTCCAGGTCTTGCTGCGGAGCGAAAATCTTCCTCTGGCTGGGACCGAGCACCTCGTGGGAGATCTTGCGCTCCAGCCTAAAGAGGTCGTTGTTGGGCATGAACAGCAGCTTCTTCCCGCCCGACATGATATCAGCCCCCATGGGCATATCCTGGCGCGAGATGTAGATGGCACCCCGCTTGTCGAGGAGCTCGTTGGCGACACGGGTCGAGTTGAGGACAACCCAATACTTGGATCCAACCTTCAGAGTAAACCTGCGATAGCGGCCGTGTCAGTGACGCCGCCACCCGTCGGCCGGGAATCGGTGCGGATTGACTTACATCTCTCCATGCTTGATCGACAGATCCTTCAGGTAGCGCCAGGTATCGGCGCGCATGAGCCGGAAGAGGTTTCCAAAAAGAGGCACACCGGGCTCCCGCGGCGGGAAACGGTATCGCATGTGGAACTGCACATAGTGCACGGCTTGATAGATCAGCCACGAGAGAATGACTCCGGTGACGACCAATCCTGAGACTGGTAGGTCTTTCAAACTGCTAAGGCGCATGTCTGACAGCGACAGGACTTGCATCTGGCCCATCTTGAATAACGATCTGACGTTTGGAAGGGACAAACTCAAAGACTCTGCGGCCCAATTCTCATCTTGTTAACGGACCGTTTTCCGGAACAGTCTGATAAGACTGCTGCTCTTAAGTGTAAGCTAGTCTTTCACCTTCTTGTGCCTGTTTGTCTGTTCGTCTGGTGTTGCCCACCCAATCCGCATTCCCACCGCGAATGTCTACCCCAATTGGGGTAGCCACCGTTGCCAATTCGCAACCCACCGTCTCTCTCGCCCTCCCCACCACCCAGCGGTGGTCGAACTATTCTCGTGCGGTGGCACTAATTTCTCAGTCTCAATTGAGGCAAGGGTGCGGTGGTCAGGGCTCATAGGGGGACTGTGTCAAGTGCCACCGATCGCTTCTTATATGGATGTTTCTATCGACATAGCCAAGGACTTCCACGTCAGAAGGAGACAGTACCCTCTCAGTCTCTGTCTGCATCACTCTTCCCAACACACTGAACTCCAGTTACATCTCCCACGATGGCGCACATGACCCCCGGGACTCTCTTTGGAGAGCAATTTGCCATGAGCGCGTGGAACAATGACCACACACGCTTCGAGGCCGATGTCTATGAGCTCGAAGTGATTGGCACGCTGCCCAAAACACTCCACGGTGCTTTCTACCGAGTTCAACCGGACCATGCGTTTCCGCCTATGTTCGGCAACGATGAGGTGCCCTTGAACGGGGACGGCAACGTGGCGAGCTTCTACATCAAGGACGGCCACGTCGACTTTAAGAACCGCTTCGTGCGCACACCCAAGTTCGAGGCCGAACGCGCGGCCCGCAAGGCCCTATTGGGGCGATACCGCAATAAGTTCACAGATGATCCGCGTGTCAAGGACATACTCACACGGACGACGGCCAATACGCATGTCATTTACCACGCCAATAAGCTCATGGCGCTCAAGGAGGACGCTCGACCCTTCGAACTCGACCCTGAGACACTCGACACTCTGGGCATGGTCGATTACCAGAATACCTATCGCTGCCCAACCCATACCGCCCACCCGAAGCCAGATTCCACAACCGGCGAGCTGGTCGGTTTCGGTTACGAAGCCAAAGGGGAAGCCAGCCCAGATATCTACTCCTGGACCGTTGATAAGCAGGGCCGCGTAACGGAAGAGGTGTGGTTCAAGGCACCCTGGGCCTGTATGATCCACGACTTCTGGGCGACGGATAACTACGTTATCTTCCCTATCAACGGCCTGAAAGCGAGCCTGGAGCAGATGGAGAAGGGTGGCGAGCACTTCTACTACGATGAGAACCTCGATCACCAGTTGCTAGGCGTCATCCCGCGGCGCGGCGCGAGGCCGGAGGACGTCAAGTGGTTCAAGACCCAGCGCGGATGTTACGCGCACACCATCAACGGCTACGAGGAAGACGGCAAGCTCGTCCTGGACGCCAACGTCTGGACCGACTGCCACTTCCCCTTCTTCCCCAACAGCAAGGGGCAAAAGTTCTTCACCAACCCGATGGACATCCGCGCGCCCGTGCTGCGGTACCGTTTCGACCCCAAGGGGAGTACGGACGAGATGATCCGCCCGGACCAGGTCGTCCTCGAAGGCGTGTTCGAGTTCGGCCGTATCGACGACCGTCTCAGCGGCAAGAAGTACTCCAGCTTCTGGATGCTGCACGTCGACCCGACCTCGCCCATCCACGCCAACGACCAGGAGACGGTGCCGGCGGCCGGGTTCAACACGCTCGTGTACTACAACTTCGAGACGGGCAAGACGCAGTCGTACAAGCACCGCGACGACACCACGTTCCAGGAGCCCGTCTTCGTGCCCCGCTACGACGGTGCGCCGCCCGAGGACGGCTATGTGCTCGTGCTCGCCGATCTGTTCCGAGAGCAGCGGAACCACCTGTTCCTGTTCGAGGCGTCGGATATTGAGTCCGGTCCCATCGCGCAGATTAAACTGCCTTTCAAGCTGATGGACGGTCTGCATGGAAGCTGGGTGGACGGGATGGACGTGGATCAGGCGACGAAGGCGCGGAACACTGCCACTAATGGTACGTCTTGAAGGGCTAGGCATCGGAAACATGTAGTTAGTAGAGTATGGGAGCAGTGGATTTGGAATCAGTAACACAACGATGCACTTATTACAACTTCCACTCTTCGTGTATGATATCAGGACACAATAAAGACAATCCACAATCACAAGCCAAAGAGAGTTGAAATCCAGCTTGGATCTACGGACTCGGTCGTCTGACATTCTGCACGAGTAGAATATAGCTATTCGGTATCCGCATATGATATTGTTCCTTGCAATATTTAACATCTAGCTAGCTCTGGAACTTCAGAGATCACACGCCAGCCTCCGACAATGCATATTTGCGCCTTAGAGAGTACTGTTAAACCATGCCACGGCCTGGGTAAGGGCTGCCTCCTTCGCGAACAACTCCGCCGGCACGCTCAGATCTCCACGGACTCCGAATCCATGACTTACGCCACTGTAGAGGTTGATCTGGAACCTCTGCTTCGATTTACTCAGGATGTTTTCGGACTCTATGCGGTTCTGTTGGGGAAAGATCGTGTCGTGCTCTGCATCACATTGTCTGTTAGCTACCAGCCAGGTTTTCGTAGTGCAGATGCGGAAAAGCATACCAGCCGCAGCGATGGCAAAGGGTTTCTCAACCCCAGAGAGTTCCTCCACGCTCATGAAAGACGGGTGAGCGGTGAAGCCCGAGTCGAGCTTGTTCTCCCGCAGGAACCGTGCGACATACTAGGACAAACGTGAGCGATGCATGTTCGCGAGAAACGGGATTCCCCAGAACCTCTTACCTTTCCGCCAAAGCAGTAACCCACAGCCGCGGCCTTCTTGATCCCCAGTGTATTCCGCACATAATCGATTGTCGCCTCGATAACCGGATCGACGGCGTCCGGGCCATGCCGCGAAGCCCATTCCACCATGTCTACGCGGCCGGAGAAGAAGTCATCCGGGGCCAGGTGGTCGCCCTGGAGTAAGTCCGGATAGACGGTCAAATATCCCTGGCGTGCGAACTCGTCTGCTAGCAGCATGCCGTTGTTCGAGATGCCGAAGACATCACTTAGGTAGATGATGGCCTTCCCGGCGTGGCTGGTGTCTGTTGGGCTCGCTATGTACGTCGGGACTGCATTATTTGTGAGTTAATGCCATCACAACGGTCTGCAGAAGGTACTGACTGTCTCCTATTTGCTTCGTCTTCCCTTCTGGCGTCCCTTCATGCTTGAAGCCATTCAGGCAGCACAGTCCCGGGGGATTCGATGCCATTGCACAATATGTTGTGTAATTCGAAGAATTGTCTTAACTGTTTCGATGAGGTCGTGCTCATTTATTAGCCGTGCTATAAGAGACAAGTTGATACTGGAGACGCCGATCTAAACATCAATTCTATCGAAAGTATCAAATGTAGTCCTTCTATACCTAGGTACCTAAGATAAGCACTGTAAAACCACATTGTTGCCCCAGGTTTTGTTAGTGATAGGACGCGCCACCCTAGCGCTGTGTGGGCAAACATGCTGTCTGAGGGAGCTCGGTGGCTACCTGTGGGGTTATGTTAAGACTCTCGGTGGGCTTACATCTCAACTCCATGCCATGCCCACCTTCACCGCGCCACCCTGTTGCACGCGAAGAGATGCACTTAAATGGAATAAAAGGAGCTCATTAATCCCCAGGTAATGGCTTTTCTCCTTGCAAATCTCCCATCCACACACTTCTAGAACTGTGAGGCAGTCCAGAAGCCAGTCAAGGGGCCAGGCCATGAGCAGGTTGGGCCGCAAACCTTGACTTTCCGTTAGACATTGTTAGTTCTTCATGAGAACGACGGTGGGCCGTCAGTCATCTGACTTGCCCTGTAGTAACTATTTCGCGATATTGACAGAGACCGGGAAAGTTGTACAATAGAGATTGTCCTTCTCACCTAATGCAGCTGTGATTGACTTGTGCCTCCTTCTGAAGATTCAAGTTCCGCTCGACCCCTTTTTGTGGAACCCCGAAAGTAAACATTCTGTGCGCCGTGAGAAGGTCAACTTTGATACCCGGGGCTGCAGTGAAAGAGCCCATAATGTCTGCACCCCGCAACCCCGGACTTAGCGTTAATTCATTAACCAACGCTAGACAAGCCAGTAACCTCGTTCAAGACAAGCGGATAGTAATGGCAACGCAGTGGTTGGTGAAGCGCCCGTCTAGACTGGCTTAGTGTCAGCTTGGCCTCGTCTAGTGTAGATGTGACCTATGGCACATTTGGAGGTGAGGGGAGAACAACCCCCGCACAATCGCCCTTCAGTCTCATGGGAAACTTCGACTTCGGGCATGTGCTTTGTCTCCAAAACATACCAGCTTCTTTTGTGATCGTTTCGAGGTACCTAGTCACCTAAGGATCATCAACAGAACGACGTATTGTTCCCTACCTTGCCTTCACTTATCTACCTAGCGAATACAAGCTTCAGCTCACAACCTACCGCTTGGCTCATTTGCGGAGGTGGGACATGTCTGCAGCTTCCATGCTCATAGTCCCGGCTTCTCAGCTGCCTCACCAAGTTCAATGAGCACCTTGGCTATGCAGCGTCCGATCCAGGACAAGGAAGGCAATGCGAGCCCCCGAAGAGCCTCCGGTTCGAGGTCGAAAACGAAGTTATTCCATTGTTCGCAATGCAGTGCAACTTTCAACCGCCCAGCGCACCTGAGGCGACACGAGGCAGCTCGTCCGTTTCCCGTCCCCTCTGTCTCGTGGAGTAAAGTCACTAATTCGTGTTGCGCATAGACCAGGGCGCAAAGCCTTACAGCTGTCGATACTGTCCTGTTACATCGTCACGGAAGGACGTTATTGTCCGGCACACCAGGAATTTACACTCTGAGTCGACATCACAAGAAGGCCGCGGGAACTCCCCGACAGCTGGCCATGCGGAACACCAAGAGAATGGTCGGCGCAGCGTATCTCCGTCAGCTTTCGTCAATTTAAATCCTCAAGCCACTTCGCCGACTGCCGCAGAAAGATATGTTGTTCCGGAACAGGCGGACGGTGACTTATCATCAAACGGCCCTTCACAGCCGTCTGGCTCGCCAACCAACATACAAAATGCAGGCTCACAGGCAACTAAAGTTGTATCAATGGATCAACAGATGTTTCCGACTGACTTTTCTTTCCTGGACGGGACTCTCCAGGCAGACGAGGAAATGCTTGGCTTCATGTCCTCGCACCAGCCTGGGGACATGCTCTGGCACCTTTTCGGGCAGGGTGTTCACCCATCGAATACAACTGAACAAAATATTGAGCTGTCCCCGACGATCCCGCAACCACAGAACTTCCTATCTCCGGGCCGGAGCGATACACAGCAGCCAGATAGTCCGCTTCTTTCCAATGATGAGGCATACTCCGAGGTGCTGGCCAACATGGCCAAGTTTGATCGATCACAAAGACTCTCGGACTTTCAGTTTCCTTCCAAATTCGCCATGACGCGGTTTGTGAGGGCGTTCTTCGATCATATGGCGCCGCATTTTCCTATTATACATCGGCCTAGCTTCAATATCTTGACGACACCTTGTGAGTACCACAGTGGTATGTTCCTCAATGTGGCTCCTAATCATATGTTCTGCACCTAGGCCCAGTACTACTCGGAATCATGGCGTGTGGGGCCATGTATTCCAGCGAGCACGAGACAGCGGCAACTATGCACATAGCCGCGTTGCGACTCATGTATGAGGTAAGTGACACCATCCCAGAAACAGGAGAATAAAGCTTCCAAGGTTGCCCTGGGCTTGTGGCTCGTGAGTCATTACCCCAGCATCCGTCACGCTGACCAGTCTCGCAGCCGGAGGAAGGTCTCATTGCCGACCCCGAAGAAGACGCTTTTCAACTTTGGAAGCTTCAGGCAAGTCTTCTGCTGAGTTATTTCGGAGCTTATAACAAAAGTTCCCAAGTGCGGCAGAGAGCACTCGACACGTTTCCCGTCACGGCCAATGTATGGGACATGCCTCGACTCTAGCCGCGAACAATTATTGACTTGTGTCCCAGCTAGCGCAAGATGCCATTGAAGCCATCAACGCTTCCGAGGCGACTACCTACAGTGATTGGGTGTATCAGGAGAGTGTCGTGAGGTGAGGCTAAGGCGCTCTGCTCCACGTACCGGTAATATATCTGACACGTACGCAGATGCATCGCAGGTACCGGGATACTCGGAGCCGTGCTGAACTCAAGAAGTCCGAATCAGAGCTTTAGCGTCCTTGGTCTCGAAGCCCGATTTCGTCTACCGTCATCCAACTTTGACTGGACTACTGAGGAGCAGATCTGGCAAGGACCTCCACACGTTCTCTTCTCGGATGATGTGTTGCGGCAACTCTCTTGTGCACAAAAGCCGGATCTCCCACCTGACGACTTCGCATTCCTCACCGTTCTGTCTCTTATGCTGGGCCACATCTGCTCCTTTGAGAGGCTTACCAGCTCTCATTGCTCGGAGCTCTATGCAACTTTCGTCGAGAAGACGTCCGAACCGGTGCAAGTGCTCGACGCTATGTGGACCGAGCAGGCACGCAGCAAGGAATCGAACTGTGCGCTTCCTTCGCCAATGGGGCATCTCACTGGCTCGGTGCTGGACTCAATATTCTATCATCTTTACGCAGCGGACCAAGTCAAGAGCATGAAACGACTGCTCTCATCGCCAAGTCTCCTGGCCAGTCCGAATGAGGTGCAAAAGATTGCGGGACTGCCGCACCCTAAGAGCCTGGGAAAGGCACTTGGCCGTGCGGTCACGGCTTTGAGGTTTGAATGTCGACAAGGGTTGAATTACATACAGAAAGTAGCACCACATCGCTACGGACCTCTCTCGACCACCGCTCTAACAGAAGGAAGTACGTAGAGCACCCCAAAAATGATTTAACGTTGGTGCTTTTTCAGCTAACACACCTTTTCAGGCCTACTTTTACACTGGTATTTCCGGTATGGACGTTCACCAACACTGGCTCCGATACAATATCCAGACTTAGACGCCGGCATGACAGAGGTGACTGCAGAAGTACAGCGGCTCAGGATGCCCACAACTACTTCTTTGCCGCTTGTCGTCGCAGCTACATTGCTTCAGGAAAGCTCGGTGTGGCAATGTAAGCCCTTGACTCCCCTGCTCCGTTTTGAATCGGCCAGTTCAATATGCTCACATTTCTCCCTAGGGCCGTCTGTCGAGTGCACGAGGCTCAGAATCTTGATCAAAAGAAATGAATTAAATAGGCAACAAATCGAGGGTGTATATTAGGTAGAACATGGCCGAACAGCGACAGTTTCAATTTTCAAACCCCATCTCATTGAGGTACCTCTTCTTAGCCGTGGGAAACTACACCTTGCTGGCAAACTGATTGACGCCATCAGGCATGAACTTTCTCTCCTCAGCGAGCTGTGGTTCTGGCGGTTAGCAGTTGTTACACACACTCCGAGTCAGTAGGTAGTCAGCGCTCACCTCTTTCACAACGTCATAGCCGTATACGTAAGATTGCATGGCTGGATCGATCCTATAAGACCCGTGGTTAGCTTCTCACGTCACGCCGAAGGGGGTGATTGTTTTACTAACCAGTAGAACGGGTACCCCGGTTGTGGCTCCTCAAACTGCTCGAGACATAGCTTATCACGTCGGGATTGGTCATCCCCGTCTGGCAAATGGTTGTTGTACCGCTGGAAAGAGCACCGGCAAGTTAGCATCAGCACAGCAAGCCGTGGAATGTGGAAATGTGTATACCTGTCTCATACTCCCCTGTTGCAGTGCTACGCTTCGTGGCTTCCTCAAGTCCTGGTAGGCCTTCAGAGTCTCGGGAAGATCTTGTAGAGAAGTGGCTCGCGAAAGTAGGATTCCTAGTGCCGCGCCGTCTTCGAGGGATGATCCCGCACCCTGGGCCATATACGGAAGCATTGGGTGGCATGCGTCGCCGAGGAAGACAACCGTTGCCTCGTCGTTGTACCACCTCTCCATCTCATCCACTGTTAATGGGTCGGGATTAGAGCCAGTTCCACCTCTCCAGGACAGGGAAAAGGAGGGCGTCACCACTTACGGTGCATCAGCTTCCACTTGTCGATCTTGGGGACCATCGCCAGCAGTTTTCGCAACCGCGGATCCCAGTTCTTGAAGATCTCATGCATCTCCTCAATGTCCCCGGGGGCTCGCGCCACGGCCTCGGGAAGGTTATCGGGGACGAGGAGGACGATGTTCAACATGGTGTTGTTCTTCAGGGGGTAGTATATGACGTGGCAGTCGGGTCCTGCCCACAGACATACTCGTGGGATCGAAGCAAACTCGCGGAGTTCCTCGTCTTGGATATCTTTGACCTCGAGCACAATTCGGTATGCAAGATCTCCCGTGGGGATCGGAGGGCTTGGCTTGCCGAGGAAGCTGGACCGAGCCTTTGACCAAAGTCCTGGTTTCTTATGAGTCGGGATTGTTCGGACGCGGCAGTACAGAGTGGCTTCTTACCGTCGGCACCGATGATGAGATCGCCTCCTATCTTCTCGCCGGTCGAGAGCGTCACTTCCGGTAGACTGAAGTCGTGGCCTTCCACAAGGACACCGAAACGAAACTCGACACCCAACTCCCGGGCACGTTCATACATGGCAATCTGCAAGTCGGCGCGGTGAATGTCCCAGAAGTTCGCATGGTATTTCTCCAGCATTTCGGCGCCGTAGTTGTCTCGCTTGCCCAGGAGCGCCCCGTCGCTGTAGCGATGGACCGTAAATACCTGTGGATTAGATACCAGACCCTGGAGGCGACCTTTCAGTCCCCATCGCTCCAGCAGCCTGGTAGCGTTGGGCGTGACTTGGAGTCCAGCCCCGATCTTGTTCCAAGCGTCAGCTAACATTGTTATCCTAACCAAGGGGTAGGTCCGAAAACGCATACCTCTGCCAGAGCTGGCGCGGACTCGAGGACCAGGACATCGTGTTGTGGCGCCTCGGTCTTGATGGAGATGGCCGCGGCCAACCCACCGAGTCCGGCACCGATGATTACAATCTTGAAGGACATTGAGTGTCAGTGTTAGAGTTATACCTATTTTAAAAATCACGCCTCTTGACGAGCAGTGTAATCTAGGTAGGATGAGATGTCACAAAGGGGCTATGGTCATGTTCTAAAGCCCTACCTTACCCAGGTATGTTAAAGCATGTTGATTATGCGACCCAGGGGTTGTCATTGTGGGCTAGAGCCGGTTGACGGGTACCCATCTACCCATCGTACCCCAACCCATCAGAGTTGGTCCAAGTTAAGGTAGCCATCCCTTTCAGCTCCCCACCCTCACTACTGCTCTCCACCACCTGAGTCTAAACCAACCGTGCCACCGGGATTGCCAAGTTTGATTGCCAAGTGGGACGGACTGCTGGTGCTCTATGAAGTAGGAACCATGGACAGCGGCATCGCCGATTATCCCATCGTGATGGAAGAAAAATAAGTATTGGGGCAGTCTAGTAGGTAAGCCCCTAAGGCGACTGTCCTGCCTGGCCGCGTCTGTGCCGGATGTCTTACAATGGGCGCGGAAAAGGACAGACTGGTCTACTCTCGTAAGTATGTCAACCTCAATGTCAAAATCGGTATTGTCATAGACATAATGTAGATTGGGCATTGCTGCCAACATGGTCTGATTGCTACCACTGACTTGATTACAGAAATGACAGGCTGATAATTCTTCGAAGTCGAAGGCTGCTCCACGCAAGTATAGAAACATGAACTACATAGCCCGATTCCACCTAAAACAAACTCATCCCTCGAACGCGTCGTCCGCCGCTGACTACGGCTGGACCTGCTTGTCATGGTGATGCGATGCGTGAAGATCTTCCACCGGCGCGTCCACACGGTAATCCATCTCGGGCGTCAAGTCTCCAATGAAGAACACGGCGACGAAACCAGCAGCAGAGAACGCGGCCGCGATAATGAACACGATCCGGATCGCGTCGGCATACGCCTGCTGCATGGCGGCGACTCCGGCCTCAATGATGACGGGCGAGACCCCGGGGACGCCGGCGACGGCCTCCATGTCGCCGCCGGCAAGGGCGGGGATGAACATGGGGAGGGAGCTCGGCGGGAGACCGGCGCCAATGGCCGCCTTCGTGACATAGTCAGCGAGGTATCCGGGCAGCCGCGAAGTCATAGCTGCCGTATAGATAGCGGTGAACATGGTCGCGCCCAGCGCCCGGGACGAGGTAGCCACGGCCGTGGCGGTGGCGATGAGTTTGGCCGGGATCGCCAGTTGCACGCCGGTGAGGATGAGGATCACGGGCGCGCCGAAGCCCAGTCCGGACACGGCCGCGAAGGCAAGCGCGTTGATGCTCTGCCCCGGCTGGAGAGTGGCGAATCCCACCGTGCCGCCGGTGAGGATGGCGAAGCCGACCAGGAGGGGCTTCTTGATGTCTCTGGATTTGGAGCTCCAGACGCCCCAGATTGCCGTGCTCAACAGGGTCATCACCCACCAGGGCATGGAGCGGGACACCAACCGGATGGGGTCTTCGTTGAAGAATACCTGCATACTGTATTGGGCAAGTTGTTGTTAGTTGTGGATAGTTATATATATGAGGGGAAGAAGGCCAGATGAGGACTCACAGAACGGGGTAAAAGATGGTGAAGGCAAACATGATGATGGATTCAAGGGCAAAGAGACCGCAGCAGATGGCGAATGTTCGTGAATTGGCCCTGCCATAGTGGAAGAGGTCGTGATGTAGGAGTCCGGATTTCGTGCCCTTCCACTGATACAGCGCGAAGGCGATGAAACCTACAATGCCGGCGATGAGTGTGCCGAGGACGCGTGCGCTGGTCCAGGTGTAGAGACCTCCGCCGAGATTGAGACCCGTGAGCATAAGGGACAAGCCGACAGTGAGCAAGGCGGAGCCCGTGAGGTCAAGAGTCTTGATCTTCTGCCAGAAACTCAGATGGTCGTACCGTGTATACCTCTTTGGTGGTCGATAGCCGAAGAAGATGCCCAGGGCAGCCACACCCCAGAAGGCCATTTGAATCCACTGTGTCCTGTAGTTAGTGGGAAAGGTTACATGTATGGATCAACGTGATAAAAGGTTAACAAACATAGAAGTTGCGCCACCCGTTCAGCGGATCTTTCTGTGTCAGAGCGCCCATTATCAGCGGCGCGGTGATAGATGCCAGAGCTGCGGCCATATTGACGGCTGATTGAGCCACTGTGATGGGTGATAGCCATTAGCACAAGTCTTCGGTAACCCATGACATTGTCCGTGACTTACGAGGCCTCCATTTCCGAGGGATCATCTCGGCCGGGACGGAGTACGCGAGAGGGGTCGAGGAATAGCCCACTCCAATGAGGGCCTGAGCAGCAATGAGTCGGTAAATACTCTTTGAACCTGGTGCAATAGCGCACCCAATGAAGGAGATGACGGTCAAGCCGATGAGCAACGGTTTCCTGGCCTGGAATGTGTCAGACGCTGAGGCGACGATAGGACCGAGGACTGCTTGAACGAGCGAGAGCGCATTTGGCACCCATGTCTGGGTCTCGGGGTTGTCGAGGCTCTTTCCAATGAACGTAAGCTAGAGACGGTATCAGGTCAGTATGTTGGCGTTCTGTCTTTCTTGACGATGGAGGACCGCACCGGGGAATATACTTACCACTGCTGGCGGCCCCTGCAGAGCAATGATCTGAACGTAGTTCAGGACGATGAGGGCCACAAAAGCAACGTAGGTGCGGAGATGGAGCTGCGGTTCCTCTTCCGCATTATCGTAGACCAGGTTGTTCTTCGTCACGTCGTCGCCCTCCGTCTTCTCCTTCTGCGCTTCGACCGAGACTTGCTCGAACTGCTGTGATGTGACCTTCATCTCGTGAACCTCCTCCCCGGGGGACGCAGATCTGTTGGCCGCCATGTCACGGTTCCTGAAAACTGTGACTGTTGCGTTCTGGCGGTTTGACTCCGTCGTGAACTGTTCGAAGAACGGTGCGAGTGAGCCGAAAGGGGGGAGAGCTTAGTATACCCGGTGGACTGATCACTGAAGCACCGACTTCAACTCTCCAACCACGTCTAGTGCCGATGAACTACCCGGTGGGACGCACATGTTGTCATCCAGACTCTGGGCGATATAAGACTCCGGGGTAGCGAAGAGACACTGGGGTTTGGGCGGGGACTGGGGAATGGGGTGGGACTGGGGACGGGGAAGACGGAAGGAGGACGGGGAAAACGGATGCAGGGCGGGGAACGCGGAAAGGGTCTACCACATGGGTTTGTGCTAATTGAGAGCCATCATTCTTGGGTCCTTGGCTACCTGCAACCAGCAATGGTGGACTCGATTAGTGCGAGAGAGTATGCCGTCTCGAATAACCGGGCCCAAAAACCTGGGTATCCATTCCCCTGCCCAGGGACTAAAAGGATGCTAGCAAAAGGACCGTGTCCGCGCAGACTTTCGGGGCAACCATCGTGTCGGGACCTCACCACATGCTAGTGGAGTGCGGGATGGGGATGAAAGCAGTCTCTTACCCCGTGGGGATGCCCAGCGTCCTTTGGAAGTCGGGGGTAGCTCTGTTGAACGACCTCGATGGCTGTTCCTGCATGAGCGCTTAGATAAGAGGTGCAATCTCCGTGTAAGTCTCTCCAGGCGCATGCATCGTGACACGGGACAGGTCGGCAAGGTCAACGGCAAGGTAGGTCTGAGAGTCCAGCCTTTTGTCATGAATGGATATGACCTGCGAATGTCCTGGTATCCATCGCATGCACATCTGCACTCCCTAGAAATAAAATCGTGGACTTAAACTTAAACTATCCTATTCAAATGCTTGGAAGCAGGAAACAACACAAACAGCCTCCCCACCCAGCTCGGTGGGAAGCACCATGGAGCGCCACCGACGCCGTTCACCTCGGTGGCCCCTGACCCCACCCAGAACCCCGAGCCAGCCATCACCCCCATTCACTTCACACGGGAACGCCACGCAGGCAAAGCCATATTTGCACGTTATGATGCGGTGAGTTGCGACATCAAGAGAAAAAGTTTGGGGCCTTTTGGGGCCTGCCCATTCTCCTCGCACTTGGCTAACTCCACGGCGAGCATCTGATGGAGCGTCTGTTGTTAAAAGATAGGAGAGCCACCCGATACAGGAATGTAGGCACCATTGACCCATCCCGCCCTCTCCTCGCACAGGCTTGCAACAAGCCAGGCCACCTCCTCTGGCATGCCCAGACGAGGAGCCACCGGCGTAGCATCCGAGATCGCCTGCAGGCTATCGCGGACCTCTTGCGGAGCGGCCAAGAAGGAATCAGTGGCGGTCGGACCGGGCGCCACGCCGTTGACCGTGCACCCATACTTACGCGGCAGCTCCATGGCCCAGCACTGGGTGTAGGCCTCGACGAGGGACTTCGAGCCGGCGTAGACACTCGATGCCGGGGCAGGGATGCGCGAGATGCAGCTGCCGACGTTGACGATGCGCGAGTTCTGGCGCGAGAGGTGCTTGAGGACCTCCCGCGTGAGGAAAAAGGTGCCCCGGCCGTTGAGGTAGTTGACGTCGTTCCAGGCGCTCTCGACCTTGGCGTCGTCCGGGTCGTCGAGGAAGAGCGGCAGGCGGTTGATGCCGGCGCTGTTGACGAGGATGTCGATCTTGCCCCCAAACGCGCTGGCGGCTTCGACAGCCAGCTTCCGCGGTCCCTCCGGTGTTGACAGATCCGCCTCGACGGCCACTGCGCGCGCATCGGGGCCCATGCTCTGTAGGACTTTCTCTGCGTTGGCCTTCTCGCTAGGGCAGGGGTAGTTGATCACCACCTTGGCCCCGCGACTGTGCAGCTCACGAGCGATTGCAGCGCCTAGTCCCATCGATGAACCGCTTATCAAGGCGACTTTGCCTTCGAGTGACGACGACATCTTCGGTTATCTTTCTGCTTTCACGTGAAGTCAGTATCAACAGAGAATATGGTGTGATGCTCGAAGGTGTGGCCGCTGGTAGATATGGGCACTCACCTTTACAGTCGTCCTGCGAGGAGAAAATCTGAAAGGCTATGTGGCTGCTCTTCTCGAAGGATGAAGATGGGAAAGAACCAAGCGCGCTTTTCGTTTTTGTATGAAGAAGTTAATGTTTGTTGCTGAATACTATCCGCGTTGTGTCAAAGGCACATATTGTAGACCAGTGCATCATGAAGCACATGGTAGCTATTCTAGGTTAGCATGCCTAACGTTTCAGCTGTTTGCTCCCCTTCGAGATGCCCGCAGGGTAGCAGGTGGCTACCCGCTTGGCTGCTCCACTGGGTTCCGCGTGAGTTGTTCGAGACAAACGCCACTTGGGTGGTGGGTGATAGAGGTATGCAAGTTCACACTATACTTACCGTAGCGGACATAGCATGGCGCAGTGGGCACACCCTACCCACTATCGTTCGTATGGTGGCGACCACCTCGTGCTCGACTGACGGCTCTAATCCACCTCGATCCATTCTGCTTGGCCATCACCTAGAAAGATGATACTAGGATAGCTCCGAGACGTTCGCGGTATACTTGGATCGGCTGGCGTATACAGGAACACCTCTGCCTGCCAAGTAGGACAGACACCTTGATGACTTCCTTACAACAACCGACATACTCTACAAGGCTTTTCCACCACTGAACCCCCAGGCTCCGTCTTGCCCAGTTTGTCATTACAGAAGCTGAGAAGAGAAGCCCCAGACAAAAGCCGTATCAACCCTCGAAGATGGTTTCGTGGTACCAAGACCCCGTCTTGCAGGCGCATCACGACGATGCCTTCCGCTCGCGACAGCCCGGATCTCAAACACTTCCGCCGGGTCACGATGCGAACAGCTTCCAGTTGGCCCTGAACGAATTCAAAGCCGCCATTGGCCCGGATAACGTGGTGACGGGCGACGACCTCGCCAACTTCCGGGATCCGTATCCCCTCTTCGAGGAGGGCTTCGAGCCATCGGCGGGCATATGGTGAGACTAGACCGACACCCGATTCTCCGCTCGAGTTGATCCATATCAGCGCTTGAGCTGGCGTGCTAAAACTGTGTGTGGTTTAGTCCAGAGACGGTCGAGGAAATCCAGAGCGTCTTGAAGGTGGCTAGAGACCATCAGGTGCCGCTGTGGGTGTGCTCTCAAGGCAAGAACTTCGGGTACGTCCCGTGCTTCGTGAATTTCACACACAATCTTAGCACAGCCGATCGGGAGATTACACGCAACTTACACCACGTCTCCAACCAGTTATGGAGGTCCAGCTCCCCGCGTGGCCGGCTCGGTGGTGTTATCCCTGCAGCGGATGAAGCGCATCTTGGAAGTCAACGAGAAGCTCGCCTACATCGTGGTAGAGCCGGGCGTAACCTTCTTCGACGTGCACAAGCATTTCGAGGACAACAATCTCAACCTCTGGATGTCCGTCCCCGCCCTGGGATGGGGAAGCGTTGTCGGCAATGTATGGACGCCCCCAGTGCTCTCTGCCCTCCCGCATATGCTATTCTTGCACCAGCTAAGACTGACCACGCGCTACAGACACTCGACCGCGGACATGGTTACACTCCCACCGGAAACCGACACCACCACATCGGCAGCATGGAGGTCGTGCTCGCCTCGGGCGAGATCCTCCGGACGGGGCAGTGGGCGATCCCCGACGGGGCCAGCGCGCACGTTTGCTCGAACAGCTTCGGGCCCCAGATCGATGGTCTCTTCCTGCAGAGTAACCTCGGTATCGTCACCAAGCTGGCCGTCTCCGTGGACGCCGCCCCGGCGACATTTATGAACGTCAAAGTGCACTGCCCGGACGTCGAGGACGTTGCTCCGGCCATTGATGTCTTCCAGCAGTTGGACCGCGAGGGTATAACGCAGAACCACATCATGATCACGAATATCAACCACTTCGCCTCGCACGACGGGCAGAAGCACACCCAGCAGCGCGAGCCTGGCCCCTTGACCCCGGAGTCTATTGCCATGTTGAAGGAGAAGTACAACACCGGCTACTGGCGCATCTCCTTTGATCTATATGGCCCGAAGGCGTTGGTGTTGGCGCGGTGGGAGAGGGTCCGAGAGGTAATGAGCGAGAAACTTCCTCAATCCCGCGTGGAGAACACCTTATTCGAGGGGAGGGACGGCAGACCGGTAGACAACCGCGAGATCGGCACTCTCAGCGCCGGAGTGCCGACCATGGGCCCCGTCAAGCTCGCGGAATACAACCTGCCTGCGGACGGCACCGGCGCGGGCGGGCACATCGACGTGACGCTCATCATGCCCTGCGACGGGCACACGGTCCTGGAGTGGTTCAAAAAGGCCAGGGCCATTATGGAGCAGCAGAACGTGGACCCCTTCGTCGGCTGCCATGTGTTCGACAAGCATATCCTCTTCGTCCAGGAGTACGTGTTCAACAAGAAGGACCCCGCGCATCGCGAGAGCGGCCGCAAGATCGTCAGCGCCCTGCTTAGTGAGGCGAAGAAGGCGGGCTTTGCGAATTACCGGTCTCATGTGCAGCATATGGGTAAGTCTTGTCTGGTTTCGGAAGGGTTGCGGCACCGGAGTGCTAACTTGGGGTTCTCCAGACGCTGTCCAGGACATGTATAGCTACAATGGCCATATATACAGGCGATTTATGGAGGCTCTCAAGGTGAGTAACCGAACTTGGACCGCTCGTACGCGAGATCCATATGTCGTTCTAACAAGGTGTCTTTTAGAACACATTGGATCCGAACGGCATTCTATCGCCTGGAAAGCAGGGAATATGGCCCGCGCAGAGGAATAGTCGGCTTCCCCCATTGTCCAAACTGTCAATATAAGGGGATGTGGCGATGATGCTGCAATGGCATCACTTGCGCTGTGATATCTGATATGAATCGGAGACTGTTGTGGCGCGACAGAGGCGGTGCTGGTAGAAGAGATGTTTGGGATAGTAATGGAACGCTCAGAGTTGGTTGCGCAGAGACGCCCAGGCGATGAGGCATGCTGATTGTCCCACTGCCATTGCCTCCCTCAAGTAAAAGCCAGCCCATAAAGGCCGCCATCACGATAACATTCATCCTCTCATCAGAGACTACAACTTCTTCTCCTCAGCCTCAATATCGTCCAAATACTGTCCCCTCAACGCCTCCCACTGCCCATCCTCCAACCGTCCCTTCAGCGGCAGTCTACCCCCCTCATTCTCCCCAAGCCCCGTAACCCTGTACACAGCATCCTTAATCCCCACCACCCCCGTCTTCCCAATGAACTCTTCCGCCTTGCTAACGACGTACTGCAACCTCCTCGCCTCCTTGAGCGCCTCTCTATCACCTCCCTCATTAACCCTGGCCACGGCATTAAACAGCGCCACGACAGCCTTGGGGTAGATTGCCGCCAAGCCGTCGATGACGCCCGCGGCGCCAAAGACGACGATGGGTCCCAGCTGCTGGCCGAAGCCGGAGAAGACGCGGAAGTTTTCGTGGTCGATCTTGGGGTCGAGGCTGACCTGCACGTGGTGGGAGACGTTGCCGTGGGACATCTTGCAGCCTACTATGTTTGGGTGAGCTGCGAGGGAGGTGTAGGTTTCCGGGGTTACTAGGACGTTGTTTGTTACGCCTGGGTAGTTGTAGCTGGGGGCGTGTTAGTAATGATAGCAAGGGTGGACGGGCTGGGGGAGGGGAGAGGGGAGAGAGACGTACATGAGGATGGGTAACGGGCTGTTGTCGGCGATGATAGTGAACCACTCCCTGATATTCTCCTGACTAGCCCCCGCGCCGAAGTACCCCGGCACAAGCACAAGCCCCCACTGAGCGCCGGCCTCCTTGTAGTCGTTCAACCACTCCAGCGTCTCGTCGATGCCGTTCGTCAACACGCCCGCGAGGATGGGGTAGTCCGCGAACCCGGCATCGTCGAGACCCTTGCGCGTGCCGGCTACGAGGCCCTTCCGCTCGGACCGGTTGAGGTGGATGGCCTCGCCCGTCGAGCCGAGGATGATGAGGCCCTTGATTCCCGACTTGGCGAGGAAGACGGAGTGGTCTGCTTGGGCTTGGACGTCGACTTGGGGTTGCAGCAGGGAGGAGGCGGTTGCTTCGGAGGAGGGGCGGTAGAAGGTGGGCGAGGGGACGTAGACGCCTGGTGGGGGGACGCGGGCGGACATTGTGATGGTTTTGGTTGTTGGAATAGGGGTTACACAGAGGGGGGAGGGAGATGGGGTTGGCGGTCAAGATTGACGGGCTTGACAGCTTGACAGACAGATTGACAGCGAACTGCAACCTTTATGTGCCTGACGCGATGACGATATCCCGATGTCGCATGTGTAAATGTGGTAAATGTGGTGGTTGTTACCCCACAGTTCGGCAGATGATACCGCGAGCTTAAAAGCCGGCGATCCCTCCGTGTCGGGGGAAGGGCGCCCCGGCTCATTGGCTGCGGCATCCGGATCGGCTATCTGGCGGTGACAACACTTGAATTGCTGCGAGTTAGGTCGTGGCTTCAGGCGTTGAAAAGGAGACACATTTCCCCCTTTTTCATTATTGAGGAATTGATGGTGTTTTGGACTTACTTTCAGACTTACAAGACCTCCGGACCACAACCAACAGCCCACACCGGGCCAAGCACTCGGTTCATCTGCTCCCGAACCGAACACGGCCGGGAATCCACATCATCCTTCAACCCGAAAGACAGCCGCATCACCGGCCGATCTAGTAGGCCCCGGGACGGTGAGATTACCCGGCAAAGATGGGTAAGATAGCGAGCATGGAGTACTTCCGCGTGCCGCCGCGGTGGCTGTTCGTCAAGATCGCGGACGAAGCCGGCAACATCGGCTGGGGAGAGGCTTCCCTCGAAGGGCACACGCAGGCCGTGGAGGGGTGTCTGGACGGGTGGTTTGAGAGGTATAGGGGTATGGATGCTGAGTGAGTATTCCGCGTGATGGAGAAAGGGGGGTATGAGTGCTGATGAGGGTGAGGTCAAAGTCAGATCGAGCATATATGGCAGATGTCGTGGCGGACGAGCTTCTACCGCGGCGGACCGGTGTTTATGTCCGCTCTGGCCGGGATAGATATCGCTTTATGGGATCTGAAAGGCAAGTGATCGTTTGTGCCAGGATGTAACGGACGCCGCTGACAGTGGTACAGCGAGAAAACTGGGCGTCCCCATATACCAGCTTCTCGGAGGCAAGTTGCGCGACAAGATCAAGGTTTACGCCTGGATAGGAGGTGACCGACCAGGCGACGTTGAGACCCAAGCCCTCGCCCGCAAAGCCCAGGGCTTCACAGCCGTCAAAATGAACGCGACCGAAGACTTAGGCTGGCTCGACTCCCCCTCAACCCTGCAGGGGTGCGTCGCCCGCGTTGCAGCAGTGAAAGCCCTTGGTATGGACGCGGGCGTCGACTTCCACGGCCGCGTGCACAAGCCCATGGCCAAACAGCTCGCACGCGCGCTCGAGCCGCACAGCCCCTTATTCATCGAGGAACCGCTCCTCTCCGAGCACCCGGGCGGCATCGCCGCTTTAGCGGCGCAGACGACCTGCCCCATCGCCTTGGGCGAGCGGCTGCACAGCCGATGGGAGGTCCGGCCCTTTCTGGAGAGCGGGTGCGTTGATATCCTGCAGCCGGACATCGCGCATGTCGGTGGGATCAGTGAGATGCGGAGGATCGCGGCCATGGCAGAGACGTATGATGTCGCTATCGCGCCGCACTGCCCGCTGGGCCCCATCGCGTTGGCTGCGAACTTCCAGGTTGATGTCGCGACGCCGAATTTTGCTATTCAGGAGATGAGTCTGGGGATACACTATAACAATACCGGGCAGGATATCACGAGTTATATCAAGAACCCCGAGGTGTGGAATGTGGAGGAGGGGTATGTGACTATGCTTGATGGTCCTGGGTTGGGAATTGAGGTTGATGAGGAGCAGGTTAGGGCGTTGTCCGTGGATGCGAAGCCGTGGGTTAGTCCCGGGTTTATTGGGCCGCATGGCGAGATTCGGGAGTGGTGATCGCGTGGTATCGATTCCCGCTTCAAGGGATGTACATGCCTTGAGCCCTCTCGCACCTCAGGCGGTTCCAAGAAGGAGTAGGAGGAAGCAAGGGACTTTTCGGAACGCGAAGGGGGTGAAACTGGTATCTGTGCCCCGAGATATCTCGGGGCGATGTCGAAATCCATTGCTGCTGGGCGACCGTCGCCGCGGTCGCCGTCCTCTATGACCAAACCGCTGATCTATACGCCAGAATCATATACAAGAAGTAAACATTAGTAATATCCCGCCTTGTCAGGCGCTGTAATCAAAGCAGGCCAACCCGACCTCCTCCCAGTTCTCCCCTCAACGCCAAACCCACATGCGAAGCCCATCCCACTCCTCACCTAAAGGAGCAAGGAAGCCACAGCAAAAGCAGCCGCACTCATCAGAGCAAATGTGCTCCAGCCCCCCGGCGTCAAACTGACCGAACCCGACGCCTTCTTCGTGTCCGTGGGCGCAACGCCCGTCGCATCCCGGCCTAGGTACCACGCGCCGATGTCCGTCAGCTCGCCTCCCGCGCTGAGCATGGTGGCGTTGGGCCCGACGTTGGAGGCGTCGCTGCGGAAGGCGGCGAAGATGGAGTAGCGCTCGACGACCTCGAGGCGGTCCATGTATTCGGAGGACATGTTGTAGAAGGCCTGTGTGGTGGGGAGGTCTTGGTTGTCGAAGTTGTATTCTGTTACCCAGATCTTGGTTGCGTTGAAGCTGCGGGAGAGAGAGTTAGTGGGAACAGAGCAGAAGGAGGCATAGAGGGAGAGCTTACCTGTTCTGCCAGTTGCCAATGTGGGAGGCGAGAGCCTCGAATGGGCCGTACCAATGCAGCGGGATGAAGTCATATGTGCAGTTCTTGGTCTTGCCGTCGGTGGCAGCGCTGATCAGCTTGGAGCAGTTGCCGAGGAACTGGTTCATCCAGGGAATGCCGCCCCAACCGCCAGTGCACGCCGGCAGGCCGACCTTGAGACCCATATCTTTCAATGGCTGGATGTTGGTAATCCAGACCTCAGCGGCCTTGGTCGGGTCGACGTCGCTACCGCCCCAACTCGTCGGACCGTCGGGTTCGTTGAAGGCCATGACATGTGTGATGTTGCGGCCATTGTTGATGAGACCCTTGACCGTATTGAGGAAGATGACGTCGTTGGAATCCTCGGGTGCTCCCCAGAGCATGGGCACGAACTCGAAGTCATCCTGGGTGAGGTTGCCGTAGACCGGCGACGGGCTCGCGCCGTAGTTGTAGTACCACGTCAGATCGGAGGGTTTGCGGGTCCAGATGTAGTTGTCTTGACTGGTCGTCGCGTTCGGAGTGAAGCAGAGGCCGCGCTTGGAGGAGGATGTCGATGCGACGGGAGAGATGCTGGCGCATGTAGCGAGGAGGGAGACGGCGGAAGAAAGCCACGAGATGCGGGACGGAGGGGCCATTGTTGCACAGGTTGTTGCTAAATATGGTATACGGAAACGCGGAATAGAGGGTTAAGGTTGAGTAACGTCCTCGTTGGACGAAGCACAGATGTGTGATAGGCGTTGCTCGACGGTAGGAATGCAACGAAACCGAAATATTGGTCGAGTAATGAGCGAAAGAAGGCGATGCGCGTGGAGATCACCGCATTCGTCGTGCGCAAAGGGACGGCGAGAAAATCGATAGATTGGACGGCAATGGCCTCAATGTCCAAGCGCAAAGCTAGATAGATGTAGAAAAACGAATGGAAGAAGTGCAAGATAGAAGAAATCAGCAATCCGCCATGATAGACTCGGTGGTTAGAAAGAAGGAGAGATGCCTCTTGAAGAATGAATTCCAATGGAGTTGTCGCCGAGATGAACTCAGCCCCAGTCGTGCCGAGTCGACCGAATGCAAACCCCTGTTCTGCGTTTCCCGGATGCAGATGCAGATCCCCGATTCCAGGTTTCAGCCGCTTGGCAGACAGGGCAGATCCAGAATGGTGGTGAAGAAGAGCGTGTTAGCGGCTCAGTCGGCATGTCTTAGCCCTGTTAGCCCTCGATAGACCGCGTGTCTAGCGGGTTGGGTGGTGGTCAGCACATTAAAACCGCGAGAATACGCCCCTAGGAACGCCACCAATCAAACAGTTCCCACCACGAACACTGCTCAACACTGCCATGAGATTTTGCACTTGCAAGCTTCGTCAAGTACACTTCAATCAATAATTCAGTCAGGGCGATGCTCAGCTTTGTGGAAAAAAGAAAAGACGACGAGGAAAGATGCTGGAGAGAAAAGATGAAGAAGAGAGTTAAAAAGAGAAGACCGGACGGGACAGAAGAACGAACCCCGGAATCCACCCGCCGGCAGTGAAAGGTGGATCCTGACGTAAGGCCTGCGACCTACTTCGTACAACTCAGCCGCAACAACTTCAAAGTTCAAACGGAGGAAGCAACTGCCAGGACTAGAACTCTCCAAGTTGACCAAAGGACGGAAGGTGCGACCATCAGAGTTCGAAGAGGAAGGAACGACCCTTTAGAATTGAAAAGAAGCAGAAAGAACGAGCAAGCCCTTTGGAGATGTCGTTCCTCCCTCGAGGTCCGCCGAGTCCTCATTGAGTCCATTCAAGCGAGGCATCGCTGTTTATACTGCGCTTTATCAAACGCACACATCCTTTGCTTCTTCTTCTTCTTTCCACTCTCCACGACTTCTGACATTCAAGTGAATGGATCTTCTGCTGGATATTCCTGCGGATGAGTTTGTAAAGTTGATATATCATCTCAAATGGCCGACAGCTTATGCGCGCCAATGGTTACCATGTCACTGGTGCGAGAACACCAGGCTCATTGGGGGTTGTTCGGGGAGCTTTCGTCCGCGAGACTCTACTCTATCCCAATGACTCCGAATTCCACGGCCAACATCATACGGATACTTCCGGTCTCCCCCTGGGATGCTTCCTTTTGGGGTGAAACGCTGGCCTCGCTCCATCAATCAACACCCCGTTATCCGGGCTGGAGAAGTTAAGGGTCACGAGATACCAGGGATCAACGGGATGAACCGCCCCCCATCCGGGCACCATACCGAAAGCATGCCCTCTCCCGGCCGTACAGCGGAGCCGACGTAGGTGCCTCCTCCAGCAGGCATGGCCGGGCAATTGTGTTTCCATCAACCACGCCTGGGGATGCTCGTTTGGCTTGGCGTCCCCGCAGGAGGATCTCTTGTCATCTGATTATACTCCTTGAAGGGTTGAGGGATCGCTTCGATGACGACTCGCAAGGCTTGGTCTGGTATTGGTGGATCTTTTATGGAAGACAAAAGGAATATGAGGGGAAGGGGAGATCGAAGCGAGATCTCGAAGGATGCTGGGATGACGCCGGCGCATGTGAAACGCGTGGAGCGAGCCTTGCGTGGACGAACCATGATAACCGGAGATTTGAAGATAACAACAACTGTAAAGAGGAGAAAGTCGACGGTATAAGATGGAAGGCCGTCGCACGCTGGGACAGAGGCAGTAACTGCAAGGTAGACACACAACGAACCCTGTCTGTTCCATCCCGCCTCTTCACCATGCAGCTAACAACCCTCCTCGGCCTCGCCCTGGCCACCCTCCGCACCGCCTCTGCAGTAGGCGTTTCAGGCAGCGCAACCGGCTTTGCCAAAGGCGTCACGGGCGGCGGCAGCGCAACGCCCGTTTACCCGTCCACGACGGCCGAGCTGGTGTCGTACCTCGGGGACAGCTCCGCAAGGGTCATCGTGCTGACCAAGACCTTCGACTTCACCGGGACCGAGGGCACAGCCACCGGTACGGGTTGCGCACCATGGGGCACCGCCTCCGCCTGCCAGGTAGCCATCAACAAGGACAGCTGGTGCGACAACTACGAGCCGAGCGCCCCCAAGGTGTCCGTGTCCTATGACGTTGCTGGCGTCTTGGGTATCACCGTCAAGTCCAACAAATCGCTTATTGGGTCCGGAAGCGCCGGCGTCATCAAGGGCAAGGGACTGCGCATCGTCAGCGGAGCGAACAATATCGTCATCCAGAACATACACATCACCAACCTCAACCCCAAGTATGTCTGGGGCGGCGATGCCATCACCCTGAACGGAGCGGATATGGTATGGATCGACCACGTCAAGGTACGCTCTCCTCCCCTCCCGCCTCTACCACATACTAATTCCTCATAGACATCCCTCATCGGCCGTCAACACATCGTCCTCGGCTCCTCCGCCTCCAACCGCGTGACAATCTCCAACAGCGAGATCGACGGTTCGACCTCCTACAGCGCGACCTGCGACGGGCACCACTACTGGGGCCTCTACTTCACCGGCTCCTCGGACCTCGTGACGCTGTCCAACAACTACATCCACCACACATCGGGCCGCTCCCCCAAGGTCGGGGGCAACACCCTGCTGCACGCGGTGAACAACTACTGGTACGCCAACTCCGGGCACGCCTTCGAGGTGGACAGCGGCGCCATGATCGTGGCGGAGGGGAACGTGTTCCAGAACGTGGTGGATATGGTCGAGACGAGCAGTCTGAAGGGCAAGATCTTCACCAGCCCCGATGCGACGACAAATGCGGCTTGTACGAGTTACTTGGGACATGCGTGCCAGGTCAATGCGTTTGGGAGCACGACGAGTTACAAGGGGACGGATACGAGCTTCTTTAGTTATTTCTCGGGGAAGAATGTCGCGGCCGCGCAGACGGCGAGTTGGGCGCAGGCGAATGTTATTGGGGCGGCGGGGATTGGGAAGGTGTGAAGTGCCGGATTGAAGGTGTCTAAAGTCCAGGGTGGTTTAGGAGTCCCAAGTGAGTCGGCCTGGGTGAAGGTGAAGGTGAAGGTGAAGGTGAAGGTGAAGGTGAAGGTGAAGGTGAAGGTGAAGGTGAAGGTGAAGGTGAAGGTGAAGGCAAGGATGAGCTTGTATTTCTGCTTGGGCGGTAGCTGCTGTCTACCCGAGTTCCGAGTTCTCGCCCAGGAACTGGGCTCTTAATCCCCCCCGTGCCGTCCAGCCAGAGCAATCATGGGCACGTGAAACGTCCTCATCATGAGTGCAGTGGCGCTTGGGCGCAGCGCGCTGTTTTCGCGCCGTATCGCAATATGAGGCGGCCATTGCCTTTGAGACATGCTGCCAGTGGGAGCCATATCGCAAATGGCGGACCTCCAGGCTGTGTGTCGTGCCGGCTGCCACTTTCGTGCCGCGGCGTACGACTGAGCCGTGTCCGGGAGTGCAGAAACCGAGATTGATGTCGCTATCTTGACAACCCACCGTCTCGTCGTCTCGTCGTTTATTCGTTTCGTTCTTTCGGTCGTTTGGTCAAACCACAAGTCAGGTCAAAGTCTCATTCCAAGCCTGCCAGAACTGATTCTCATAGTTCGGTATGCACTTGACCTTCTCCGGCGGATCAAGTTGCCAGTCAATACCCTCGTCGGCCCGTTTTCCCACCCACTGCGAGGTGTACCCCTTCGCCTCCTTAATCTTCTTCGCCGCCTCGTCAGAGTACTCCAGATTGACAGCGGGGACGGTCGCAATCTTGCCGTATCCGCGGAACCACAAGTCCTTGCAGAACAACTGCGGTTCGCCCTGCATACACTCCCCCGCCTCCACGTTCGGCGCGCGGAAGGTTATCGTCTTTTCCACGATCGGCTTCGCGGTGAATGCCACGGCCCCGTTCCAGCAGGAGAATACTTGGAAGGGTTGGTGGGAGTTGAACCTTTCCTGCGCGGCGGGGTTATTCCAGAATATATTCCACGCCGAGTTCCAGTTACCGTCGGGCGGTATCTCGAAGAAGTTGTCGCCGTTCATGCCGCGCGCAATCCACACGTCGTAGAAGGTCGGATCGCGGCCGACGTAGGTCCAGTCCATGGCGCAGGTCATGTCTGCACCGAGAAACACGCGTTGGTGGATGAGCTCGAGGATGTCCTCCTGGCAGATGGCGACATCGTTGAGGAAGACGACGGTCGTGTCGTTGGCCGTGTACCGGTCCGGTTCGTCCAGCAGCGGTTGGAGGGCCATGTTGCGCAGGGCGGCGAGGCGGGCTATCCTGTCGCCTTCGCTGGAGGTGAAGTTGCTGTGCTTGAAGTAGTATGTCGTCGTCAGGGCGTCGAGGCCCGGGCGCAGGGCGGCGAGGACTTCGCCTGTGCCGTCTTCTGAGGGGCCTTCTATTATGGAGAGGGCGCAGTGCTTTGGGCCGAGGAACTTGATTACTTCCACCACGCTGCCGATTAATCGAGGGAGGATGGGGAGGCACTGTCGCAGGTCGAGGGCGAAGAAGTACTTGATGGTCGTTTCGTCGAGGGGCGTGGCTTTCAGGTAGTTGTATCTTGCCGTGTCAAGCTCTGGACAGGATAGTCGAGGTAGGTGTGTCGCCTGCGCATCGAGGATCGCATCGACATAAGCCGTAATATTCGCAGTCGAGAGGACACCCATTGCTACAGCTGGTTAGCGACAACAGACCACAAGCTCAAGACCGGTACACAACAAACCTTCGGTCGTGTCATTCTTACCGACAGCACCTTGTCCACTCTTCGTAGACCCAGGCAAAAAAGAGGGCATTTGCAGACGCGTCAGCCTGTCGCGACCAAGATAAAGACTGGAAGATATAAGGACAAGACATATAATCTGCCCAGCAATCAACACCTTCGTCCTCATCGACGGCATGGTGGTTGCGCGCGGCGCTCTTTCGAGCGAAGAACAACGAACACGGAATAGTCAACCAACGCCCTGTATTCTCAAAAATAAAGATGAAGAAGGGAAAAGAGGAAACCACCGAGATCAGAGCAAACAACCTCTTGGAGCGTCACAGGTGGGCGGCTTAAGCGCCAAGGGTCGTGATGCGATTCGTCAGAGTTCAGCCCCCTGAACTTGGGTGATACCTCGCTTCCAGACTGTCGGGACGGGCCGATCAACCTGGCCGGAACGTCAACAAAGACGCCTGGAGCCCGAAATATCCCTTCCCGGTGTATCACCACGGCGCTTGTCTGCAGAAAGAAACCAGACGGCCGGGTTTGGCCAGGTGTTGTTTTGGCTGGGACCAACCGACAACATAAGAGCGCCTATATGGAAAAAGTATGGGAGGTATATCCTCACCATGTCTCCGCCGATGGGCTCAAGAAGCCCTAGACGAGTTCGTTTCGGTCCCGTCTTGTACATGTTCGTCCCCAAGTCTTCTTACTGATTTCATTCCTTCGAGATACTTGCGCTCTTCGACATTGGGCGGTGCTCTGGACTGCAATGAAGCCTTCAAGACTTACCCTTCTTCTCTTGCCGTCGAGCTTTACAACAGCCACGAGATTCGTCGGCCGGGTCCCGAGTTTCACTCCAATTCCTCTGCCGAGACGCGATAATTCGACTCTGTTTGTGGAGAAACGGATAGTCACCGAACTCTCGACATGCGGCTTCCTCAACGGTGATCCCACGAACCCAAGGACAGCCAATCCGGGCTTCAATTGCCGGATCGACACATCGCACGGTATATGGGGCTTCTGTCCGACGACTGTCATATCAGCCATAGACTGCGGTCTGGGCGGTGCTTGTATAGACCTCCATTCTTGTTCCGACGGCTGTGGGATAACGAACAACCCGTCCATTACGACGTGGAGCTGGTATGTCCATCGTCTCCTTGTGCTAGAGATATCAGCTGACCGAGAGACAAGTACGGACAACAAAGAGCCATTCTGTTCGACAGCTCTCTTGACTTTCGGTGTCGATCAGACCTATGCATTCCTGCCGTGTGGCGGGAAGCCTACGACCGATCATTATCTCATCAGCCCAACGGCAGCGGCTGCCGTAAGCAGCAGTTCCTCGCCCGCTCGCCGGTCATCGCAGACACCGGCACCGACAACATCTTCACCACGGATATCCACAACTTCTTCTTCAACGCCAAGCAGCTCCTCGTCCGCCCCGACGTCATCCTCGACCAGCACAACCGGCACAGCCGCATCTGCGTCGACGGCTTCCTCCCCTGCCAACCCCAGCAGTGCCACCACGAACACCGGCACCAGCACCACCAGCCTCGGGCCCATAATAGGCGGCGTCATCGGCGGACTAGTCGTAATCTGCGCGTCAGCGGTACTAGCCATCTACCTGATCAAGCGAGATCGGTCGAGGAAGCGGATGAGCACCATGCCCAAGCCTAATACCGCCTCCGTATCGCCGCCGGAATACTCACCTAAGGACCCAAACAACACGACTCGGTATAGCGGCTGGGGACCGCGAGAGTTACCGGCCGGTGATCCCGTTGAGCGGGCAAGGAGTCCGGTTGAGTTACCTGGTTATGCGATGTAGTTCACGGAACTAGGGGTAATGAAAACGAAATCTCTATATAGGAGATGGTGATACTCATGCCGCTTTATAAATTCTATCTCGGGTACTGCTGTGGCAAGAGTACACACGTTAGGGATGTTACTGTCCGTATACGATCGAACGATCGCACAATAAGACGACGAGGTTTCCTTACCGCATTGCGTGCATGGGGCGACCAGGCCGAAGAACCTAGACGCACGCTGCACGCTGCAGGGACGAACCTACTGTTGTGGACAACTTCGTCCGAAGCTCATCTGGATGACACAGCACAGTCTAATCTTTGCAACATGCAGACCGAGCCTTCTTGCCAAACTGAAATGGTGGAATATTTCGCTTTCCTCCTAAACTTCAACATCAAGTTCCCATTGAAACTACTGCTCTTCGAGAAAAAATCGTCTACCGTTACTCGAGCGACCTGGGCATGTCTTCCTCTTATCTTTAACGACAACGTTAAGAATAGTAGTACTTGTGTGTTCCGGCGAGCCGCACCAAGATCGTCCCTTAGCGATCTCCTGGGTGATAACGATCATTGGTCGAGTACAGGTATGTAAGGCATCAACATTCAAACATGCCGACCGACGCGTTGACGGACTACGAATAGACTGCGTATCACCTGTGCGTCAGCGATGTTGGTCCTTGACACGCGACCGGTCATCCCCGAGGACAGTAGCGGATCTGCCTCAGATATCCTCAGCCATGATGTTCCCACAGCACCGAGCAAGCAGCCGACCACAACCAATGACGGGCCCGAAGAAAAAGACGACGACGAGGTCCTCCAGCGCCTCAGCCAGCTGTGCTTGCCGCGCTGGGAGAGCCGTATCGGGACTCGGGCGGTACGACCGGAGAGACCAGAGTATGCCATGCATGGTCAAGCACCTGCCACCCAACCACAATTGGACGAAAGCCCTCAGTAAAATCCAGCAAGCGATCTACCCGGGGCATCAAAGTCCAGCATGTGAACTGCACTCCTTCATCTACCATCTTGCACCTGGCTATCCACCAGAAGACGTAGCAATGCCCGTCCTACAAGCAATAGCCGCGATCCTCTACGACCAAGAATGCCAGGGTACACCGCCGGACGACAAGGAACCGTCCGGGAAACACGAACACGAGCATGGCACCCTCCCAGATCTGCCAGCGACCGACGTCACCAAGTGGGCTATACCCTGGCTCTTCAAGCGCATGCTCGGCACCGACTACGATGTCGCCATCCCCCCACCCACCGATCTATGCGAATCCGTATGGCAAGGGATCGCCGCGCGCAAGGAGCTGAAGAAAATCGACATATTCAGCGCCGTCCTCATCGACGCCGTGGAAGACGTGCGGGACCGAGGTTCCGTCGACGGGGAAGCCTGGAGCTACATCTCCCGGTGGCTCAGCAGGTGCTGCAGGGGCTTCGACGTTGCCGACGCGGCGCTGATGCTGTGTTACCGCCACACGTCGCCTCGGCGGCTGCTGCTACGGGGACAGGCGGGAGTGGGTGGTGAGCCACGCTTCTCTCTCTGCAGATATACCGGCGTATTGCGGGAGATGGTGGACGAGATCCCTTCTCAGGGGCCCGGGAGACTGTTGCGCAGGCTGTCAGTTGACGTGAACGAGATGGTACCCAAGGTCGTCTATGACTGTGAGACGAGAGAGAAACTGGTCGCCGCCGCCGAGCGCGTGGCCGAGCAGCACGGGTTGTGTCTTTATCTTCCGCCGGATGTGAAGGCTTTGCCTCGGCCGCAAATTGACGTCACGCATCTGGATGGCTTTGAGAGGGGAACGTACTGGGGAACTATGTTATTTGGGTTGATCAAGAACGTCTGGAATGGCTGTCCGCTTATCGAAGCGCATAAGGCAGAGCGAAGAAAGTCGTGTCACGACGTGCCGGAGAAGGAGAAGACTGAGTGAGAGGTCTGGGGGACGAGAGGACCTTGATGACAGGGTCTGTCCGTAGCTCACACTTTAGAACCTGCCTATTGACTAAGTACAGTCGTCTTATTGTGTGGTCCAACTTAATCAACTTCTACTCATGTCTCAAATGCCGCTTTAGAGTACTCGGCTCTCTCGGTAAAGTTTGAAAGTCCGATTGGGGACGAGAAGATAATGGCTAGGATTGACTGGAAAAGCAAGTATGTACAAAGCCTCCAATGTACGCGATGGGAGAACTGAATTGAGCGTTATTATCTCTGCTACTCAAGACCAGATCCCACATGGTCATCCCCTAATACGCATGGTACGGATAAACACCAAGCGTCGATCCCGGCACAGCCGGATAAGTACGACTACTGTCCACGGCCGTAGCCAGCCCAGTCCATGGTGCCGTATGTCTGAGCCGCAACCTAAGATCACAGCGTCTTCCAACAACCTGGCGCCACTCTCTGCCGAAGGGCACGGTTCCTTGAGCTAACGAAACAAACTCCAGTCCACCCCACCCGTACATTAGTTCCCTTCACCGGGTCCCAGCCCGGGATACCCAACGCCCGACACCAGCCAAGAGCCCCAAAGGCCATCCGCCGCCGCGTCGTCACTCTGCGCAAGAGGAGTCCACTGCGGTCGTCGTCATCGCCCACCCATCTCCCCCCCCCCGTTCCATATCGCCTCCATCTCCCAAGCAGCATCTCCTCTCTCTCCGTCTTGGGAGCAACAAAAAGAAATTGGTATATCGCCCTGAGGCAAAACAATTCTAGTTAATGGAATAAAATAGTCGGACAAGTTTCCGTCCGTGGTATCAAAGTTGAGGTCCAATGCCGCGAGGCTGACAGCTTTATACCGAGTTGAGAGGTTGGCCTAGTCGATGGCGGTGGTGATGAGTTCGCTTGCCGGTAGACTTCGAGCTGCGAGTCGCGTGTCGGTCAGGCGAGAAGGCTGGGTAATGCGTGGGATAAATGGGTGGCGTTTTGACGGAAGGGCTGGTAGACTTGGGAATGCATCTGGTCCGGGCGCAAGTATCGTCACCCGCATGGTGAGTCCTCGGCCTTGTCCGTTCCGTCGAGCTGGAGCCGCAGCTTCTGACTGGGCCCTTCCTGTTCCGGTGGTCGTACCGTAGAAGGATGATCTCTGGCTCTGTGCCTTTGACAATTTCGGACCCGGAGGGGTTGGGCCAAAGCTCGCGGGTCTCTCTCTGGTGTGGGCTTTGGGGAGCGCATCTATATCCCTGATCGCAGGCACTTTTCCCTCGCCGGGTTAAGCGGTGGTATATCCATCCAAGGAAAGGCCCGTAGACGTCGCAGTATCACAAGCCATCGTACAACTAGGTATCCGTCGTGTAATCGGGAGACCACTCTATGACCTCCGCGAAATGTGGACGTCAAGGCCTTTCTGCCTGGGGAACCAGCTGTTCGTCACCGTCCAATCCTTCTTCGGCTCGGCGAGCTCGATGTCGTACAACGTGGCCATTGTCGCAACGACCTTGTACACCTGTACCAACCCCAAATTCTTCCCGATGCAAACACGACTCCCTCCGCCAAACGATAAGTCGGCGTCATTCATCGTCTGCAGTCGCAATCGAAACGCCCCATCCGTCTCCGCGCCGTCGCGCAGCCACCGCTCGGGACGGAACTGATCCGCGTCGGGGCCCCATACCGACGCATTCCGGGCGATGATGTACGGGTTAATCCCGACCGTCGCCCCCTCGGGTATGAATCTGCCATCGGCGAGCTGGAACCCGCCGGGCGGGACGTACCGCTCCAGCGGCAGGGAGACGCCGGGCAGCATGCGCAGCGCCTCGCGCACGACGGCGTCGAGGTACGCCACGTGGCGGCACGAGCGGTACTGCACGGGACAGCTGGACTTCCTGATCCCGGCGGCGGCAAGCTCGGCCCGCAACCTGTTCCACACGGCTGGGTGCTTGAGACAGAAGTAAATCGCCGACCGGATCGTGATGGCCGTCGTGTCCGCCCCGGCCATGAGGTTGATCATGAGCCAGGCGACGATCTGCTCGTTGCTCACGGTGTCGATGAGGTTCGTTTTTTTGGCCTCGACGAACATGTCCAGGAAGTCCGGGTGGGTCGGGTCGTGCACGCCATAGTCGGTCCCTTGGAACCGGGCCGTCATGCGCTCGACGCTGAGCTTGGGGATGTTGTCGAACCCGGGGAGGGTTACCTTGAAGTAGGGGTTCTTGGCCATGAACTTGTCGAGCAGCGGTATGCAGCCTACGGCGGAGAAGTAGTCCATGGCCAGCTCCGAGGCGCGCAGGGTTCCGTCCCAGTCGCTCCCGCGGTCGAGGTAGCCGAGGGGTTGGGTGAATGTTACGGCGCCGACGACGTCCCATGTGTCTGGTGGGGGGTGTTAGTGGTATGTTAGTCGGATGGTATGCGGGGAGGGAATAGTCAGGTACAGTATAATATCCAGTCGCCGAGGTTGCATATCTGGCTTCTGGCCTTGGTGTTGATGAATCTGGTTTCCAGCTGGTGACAGAGCTGGTTGAGGACCTTGTCCATGTGTGGCTCAAGGGTGAGGATGCTGTTGAGGGTGTAGTAGCGCGCTATGGGCTTCTTCTCCTGCGCGTGCTTCTTGGGATCCGTCTGGCTGAAGAGGTTGTAGACGTTCAGGCCCTCGACCATGATGCTGCTGGCATGGTAGTAGTCGGTCTGTTGTCGCATGTAGTAAGTAAGTATGCGGTTGCATCACATGTATGTAAGTGTGTCTCCCGTATCCGTAACTGACCTTTTTCCAGTCTCCCTTGGTGTTAAACACCGTCTTGATGACCTCTGGTGAGTCGAGGTCCAGCACATTCGGGCCGATCCGCACCACGGGACCATACCGTCGGTGCAGCCTCTCGAGGACGACGTGGAAGTTTCCCTGGGAGATGTGGTACAACCGCCAGAGATTCGTCCATTCTGTTTTGTGAGTGTGCAGTCGGTTAGCTGCTGCTGCTGCTGTTGTCTGACGTTGTGTAACATGGGCGGGAGAAGGGCATTCTTACTGGCTAGGAATGGACCCGGATATTTTCTCAATGGGTTGCTCAAGTAGGACCAGAGGGCCCAAAAGAGCAGCAAACACACAGCCGACAGCCCGACATGGAAGCCAATTAATCTGTGTTCCGCGTGGTCTGCGGACGGGTTGTCCAATTCCATCTCCATCTCCATCTCTCCGTGTTGGTTGGTATTGTTGGTTGCCCGAACATGCGGGTTCTGCGGAATCGAAGTGGCTTGGAGTTGTGTAACGGGAGACTCGGAAGTTCTTCAAGTTCACAATGAGAATTGTTACCGAGAGTTCTACAATAGATGTGGAGTTGTCGCCGCAGTTGCCTTCCTTATTCCATTACAAACCGGAAAAGAAAGCAGTCGCAATGACATGATGGATTGTACGCTTTCGTCCGTCACGGTGGATGATGAAGAGAAATCGTGACTCGCGAGAATTATTGCTGACAGGAAGGAAGATAGAGAGGAGCGAGACGCGCGATTGTTCGAGGGCGGCGTTGTTTTTGAATACCATGTTATTTCAATACAAACCCATGTCGACTTTGAGAAGTTTGAACATGGAAAGAGATCCTAGCGGCGAGCACGGACTTTGAGTTGGGACTTGGGACGTAAGTGCCGGAAGCAGCCGTGGGGACAATTGGCATTGACAGTTCTGACAGGCCACTCCACAGAATATTCTGCTATCTTTTCTATTTGCATCCGTTTGCGTCACTGCAAAAGAATAAAGTAGAAGGCTGGGACAACTCCTGATGTTATCTTGGCCATAAGGCTGCGATGAATCAGCGAAGGAATGCCGGATGCGGGTCGATTTTACCTTAAAGTCGAGCTTTGGGAAAAAAGAGTACATATAAGTGCAAGGATCGGCAAAACTGTAGGTACCGACCACGGTGCGATTCGAACGCACAATATCCAGAGCCGAAATCTGGCGCCTTAGCCATTAGGCCACGCGGCCAAGAACATCGCTTCAACTTGTTATCATGGCGCATTCGCACGGGACCTGTCACAACTAGTGTCTCGGTGATAAGTCCCACCCATCATTTGACACGGATATTTCCAGCTCAGCAACCTCCAAGAACAACTTCCACAATTTCAAGAGATACTTCATTAACCTCCATTATTGACTGGCAGTCATGCATAGAAACCCTCAAAAAAGGCATCGCTGATTACCGAGTTTTCTCTTCACTGGTACTCCCAACTCCTCCTACTCCCAATTTCTCGTACGCATGTGAAACTTCAGGCGCTCGGCAACAATCAACTTCAGGTCTTGCTTCCCCTATTTCTCGGCCTCAGAGACCATGACCAGCTCCTCGGGGCTACTCATCCCATCATTCGTCTTCCTCTTTCCCTCCTCGCCGCTATTGTTTTCGCCCTCAGCGTCGGCATCCGACTCGCCCTCCTTGCCGCCCGTCTTGCCCGCCGCAGCGCCTCCATCTCCCTGAGGGTTATCCTTCGCCTTGAAAGCCAAGGCCAGCTGACTCTTCATCTTCTCGGCCTGCTGCTCCCCGCGATCAGTGATGCTGAGCGTCTGGGCCACGGCCTTCATCAGCCTCTTCTCCTTCCTACGGGTCTTGCGCCTCTCCGCCTTCAGCTTGGCGCGCTGCTCCGCCTCGTCCAGCGTCGCCTTCTCCTCCTTCACCCAACGCGGGATATCGGCCACGGCCCTGGCGGCATCGTTGCGGTAGGAGAGGAGGAAGCCCTGTAGTTGCGCGGGGGTGAACGTGTCGTCCGGTATGCAGGATGCGAACCTCAGCGCCAGTTCCTTGAGATGCTCCGGGCCGATGATGTCCTTCTTCTCGGCAGTAGCACTGCCACCAATGTCATCATCATCCTCCTCGGAGCCGGCCTTGTACATGCGCATGAACATCAGCTCCGCGCTCCTCGGCGAGATGTTCCCCAGGAAGATCATCTTGTCGATCCTCCCCGGGCGCACCAGCGCGCGGTCCAGCTTCTCGGCAAAGTTGCTCGTCATCAGCACGATGCGCCCCTCCTGCGACGCGACGCCGTCGAGGACGTTCAGCAGGCCGGACAGCGTAAGCTCATGACGTCCGCGGTGCCGGAACGCTTCCTTCTCCTCGTCGGACTCGTCGTCGTCGTCGTCACCGTCCGCGGACCTACCGCCCCGGCGCTTGATGCCGACCGCGTCGATGTCCTCCAGCAGCACGATGCAGCGCGGCGGGAGCGAGGTGAAGAGCCGCTCGAGGTGGCCGTCGTCTTGGATGCTCGGCATGTGCAGGAGGTAGAGCTCCAGGCCGAAGATGCCCGCGAGCGCCAGCGAGAGGGAGGTCTTGCCTGTCCCGGGAGGGCCGTGGAGGAGGTAGCCCCTGCGGTAGGGGATGCCGCGGGCGGTGTAGAAGCGGCGCGTGTTCTTGTCGAGGTAGTTGGTGATGTCAGCCACGAGCTCCTTCTTGGTCGCCTCGTCGAAGTGCACCGTCTCCAGCGGGCGGATGGGGCGGAGGATGGTCATGTCCCAGCGCGCCTCGTTGGGGTACTCGGACTTGCTCGTGCGTACCGTCACAAAGGCCTCGCGCTGCTTCTCGGCGAAGTCGCGGCATTGGTCGAGGAAGCGCTTGATGGGCGCCACGGAGCGGCCGAGGCACATGACCACGAGCGGCTCGTTGCCCGTGGGCGCGGCGGCGTACTCGTCCGGCACGTAGAAGGAGGAGGACATGATGCTGCTGCTGGTGGGCACGCGCTTGACGAGGAAGACGTTGCCGTCGTGGAGGAACCAGGTGATGCCGAAGGTGGGGAGGTAGCGGATGGGCATGCGCTTCTCGTGGGAGTAGTCGTTGCGCTCGACCTGGAAGCGGCGGTAGTGCCAGGCGTCCGTCTCGACGGCCTCGGTGCCCGCGGTGAGGATGCGGGTCCCCTGCCGCTCGAGGACCTTGGCGCCGACCCAGTTCAGGATCTCGCGGTTGAGCCGGTCGTTGGCGGGGATGGAGATGGAGGCGGTGAAGAAGCGCGTGATCCACCAGTACACCTTGAGGGCGATGTCGCCGATGGTGCGCATGGTCGAGGAGATGGTGCCGGTGATGGTGAGCACGGCGGCCAGGGTGGCGAGGTCGAGCTTGAGCCACGACTGCAGCAGGGTCTGGATCGAGCCCAGGCCGGGCGTTGCCTCGAGGAAGTCCTGCATCGTGCCGTTGTTGGATGTCGCGCCCAGAACGGAAGTCCTGGCAAACTGGACGAATCCGCTCATAGCTCGGTCCAGTTATTATGCTGAGAACAGATGCTCGGAAGAGAAGAACTGTCAAGATGACTGTTTATTCTTGATAAATAGTCCTGTCCAGTCAAGTGGCTGTTGTTTTTTTCTCGTAGTAGGGAAAACAAGACAGAGCCAGAAAGAAGGAGAGGTAAACGGCAACCTAAGTCACCGTAACCGTAGGTTGGGACTGGAATCAGCGACCTCCTTCGCAGATGCAGATTTCCAGAGATCCAAACAATCCTACCAGGCAGGTGAGGGATCGGTCATATATACTTTGCTACCTGTCATGCTCCACGGTGTAGCTACCTTAGCCTCTCTCCCCCCCTCTGCCTTTCCATATTTCAGCCGTCTCACACAACCCTCTTAGCTCAAAGGAGGTGTGTACCTACTTGCATGCATCAAACTAAGCGCTGAGCGGGACTGCAGCCTATGAGAGTCACCGCCAGGCAGCCATCAGCCTGTTAAACTAATGCAGGTATTTTTTTCCGTGGTTGTCTATCCCTCCTCTAGCAAGTTAGTCCTTCCTGCAAGTTACGAATGTAGCTGCAAGAACAATATGTACATGCAAGAACTCTAGGCGGTCAGCAAGCGCATGTTGCCTTGCCTTGTTCCCGCAGCGTCAGCCCTTTCCCTCCCGCCCTCCCTCCACTCGTTCCACAGATTCTTTTCCCAGCATTCAGGATCCGCGACCCGCAAGTACGGGCCAGGTTGCGCAGCGCAACCAACCAACTGCCGCTTCGATCAGGATTCCATTGGTTCGCCATGCCGACCTACCTACACCGTGATCGGATGCGTGGGAGGTGCAGTAGATGCTGGACCGGGATGGAAGGGATGGAACTGCTGAGATTTCCCTTTGCACCCTGGTTCCCGTCCGTTGTTTGGACCTATAGCATTGGATGGATCGCCCGTCACGAGGGCATGCGTACCTTACCTAGCCTGTGGGAAGATGGAAGGGTTTGAGATGTCCGGGTTGGGAGACAGGACGCCTCTTCCCGAGGCGGACGAAAACTTGCAAGGCGACCGACCCGTGTGCTGCTGTCGTATCGGCTAGCTATCCGCTTCCCAGTGGTGCGGTTCTACAGAACTGCCTTGTTGAAAAAGAGTGGTTGCTGCCGTTTCTTTTGTGTAACAGTATTAGGAGATGCGAGGTTGGGGTTGTGATATCAAACATGCCGAGTCGTGTAAGTCGCTCACCGATGACGGCCGGAGTCCGAGCCGACCAGAAGGAAACATCGACGGGATGGAAGCTGCTGGTACCAAGTGGTTCAGGATATGATTGCCTTTGGGTACCCTACTCTCGCATGGATCTGTTTGTCACAGTTACCTTCATGACTGGCTGTTTTGTTTTTTCGACGGCGTGCGTCCAATCTTCCAACGCTCTGTGGAACATGCATTTCTTTCACCAGGAATATCTCATCGTCGCTCGCCCACACGACCAATGTCAAAGCAGGGAATCCCCTCCCTTCCCCATCGTCTTATCGAAGCTAAAGAGCACCTTTTGTGAGATCTGATGTATGTAAATGTCATGCATCTGCAGTGGGACAGTGGTACCACTGTCACATACACATACCGGCTGTACACGCTTCGCTTTCTCTCTCCCATAACTTCTCAGCTGACCGATCCCCTCCCCCCCATCCCATCCCGTTCGGCACTGACCGTTTGGTCTTGCTGCCGTGTTCTGTCGGCTAGGTGCGTGCCTCGCTCTGTGTTGCCGTCGTGTTGGCTCCCGTGGATCGATCCATGGTTATGGAAGAGATGCTGTTTGCACCGGGCACGGACATGTCCGAAAGCCCTGCCCGTGACGGGAAACTGTTGAGATCTGCTCTTTTCTCGGCAGCACCCGCCGTGAAAACTCCCGTGGGCAGGGGGATGTGACGGTGGGACGTGTGGTTTGTGGATGGTACGATGGATTGGCCAGTCATCTCTGTGTCACAGGAATCCTTTGCTTGAGCCTCCTCGATGGCCCTTGGGCTTTGGCAAAGAGAAGAATGAAGACAATATTGTGCAAATACTGCAACAGAGACTTGCTTTTCCGGAGAGGCCCACGTCTCTACGCCAAACGCGGCAGTGTACGCTCCCTTTGGTCGTCAGGACTGGTTTGCAAGGGGGTGATGCTCTCTCCATCCCGCATATCTTGATGAGGAAGAAAGGCATATATGTAGGGCACTCCGTCGCAACAGTGCTACTGCATGCATGCACAATCCCCAAGTGGCTCCGGAGCGCTTTTCCTTTAGTCTCAGTAGCACCATGTTCTGAATACGATAGGCAGTACGACAGAGCTGAGCTAGCTTTGCGTCACGGCGTGACGCTGAGCGTGATGTGCCCATGTGATCGGGGCGTGTTGTAGATATTCGTGCATACCGCGTTTGATATGATCATACCCAACGGAGATACGGGCTGCTGTAGAGCTGCTCGGTGCGCAGAACTTTGCATATGGATCCTCCAGACGCATGCTCAGTTCATCTCGCTGGGAGATACTTTCCGATACCGTCGATGTCGATGAACTGGTAGGGCGACGACTCAGGACATTGCTGTCCACACTATGTTCATGGCCCGGACCCCCTCGATAGTTCTTCACCGAGTCTGACAAGCCTACCAAGCGCTAAGCCAGCGGTGCTAATGTTCCATTAGGTCTACGTTCTTTGCTCTATGCTCTGTCGCCATTACCCTCCACCTGAATCACCACAAGTCTAGTCGACCCCCTGGTCCTCCCCAAAGAAGAACCTCAGTATCGCCCTAGCCATAACCTCGCCATCATGCTCAAAACTCGCCGTCTCCTCCGCCTCACTGACGTGCTCCCTGTCCTTAATCGCCCCCTGCTTAACCCTCATATCAATCTCGTGCATGACCATATCATCATCAAACGCCACGTGCGCCTGGCTCGTGAACATCCTGTCCCTGACATACAGGCCCTGGATGGCCGTGTGCCCGCTGCTGCCCCAGACGTGAACCTTCGCGTCCGCCGACAACAGTCCGGCGGCGGACTCGATGGTGGGGACGGTGGCGACGTGGTCCTGGTGCATCTGGTGGAGGGTGATGTGGTCCTTGGAGGTGCGGAAGAGCCTGCGCCCGACGTCGGAGAGGTCGATGCGGCTGTGGGCGAGCTCCCACTTGTCGCTCGGGTTGGGGCCGACGCGGGCGCCGAGGAGGCGGGAGAGGAGCTGGTGGCCGAAGCAGATGCCGCTGAACTTGATGTCGGGGCGGGTGGTCCAGAGCTCTTGAGGGTAGGATGGATGTTAGATCTGATGGATAGAATGGTGACTCGGTTGTCAAGGAGGAGGCTCGGGCGACGACGAACCTCGTATCAGATCCATCAGATCAAGGATCCACTGGTTGTCGCCGTGGGCGTCGTACATGCTCCCCGTTATGAGGACGGCGTGGAAGTCGTCGAACTCGCCGAGGGTGGGTATGTGCCCTCCCTTCTCCGTCACGACGAATGTCCTCTCGGTCTCGACGCGTAAGGAGGGGTCGTGCTTTTCGCCTGCCTTGGCGAAGTGGTGGTGGAGGATGTCGCTGTAGCTACCGCGCGTGGCCTGGGTTTCTGGGTGTGGCTGGTCGGTTTCTAGGACCATCATCCGGACCAGCGGACGGTCGTCGACTATTCTTATGGTAGCGGGCATTGTGGTGGTGAGAATAGGGTTAGGATGTTAGAGTTACTAGAATGACAGCTCACAGAGCTTGTCGCGCAGGTAAAGAAGTCATCGTTTTTCAGTAAATTCACTCCTCCTTCCCTGGCAAGACGGCAAAAATACTTGACGTCAGTGTCCCTTTGCCACAACATTGGCATTCGCTTGACCCATGTGTTAACTTGGCTATGACGATGCCAAAAAAGGCTTGTTCACTCTTGACATCTTTACAAGACACGAAGTTGGAGAATCGATGTCGTAAACCATGACCCGCAATGCAGATCAGGGCGCCCGGAGCAGCCGTTCCTGAATATCAAGCTCTTTTAGAGTTCCGGCCCCTAGGATCCGGGAAATCACAATTCCCCGTTGTCCTCGAGGTGGCGAACTAAAGAGACGAACTCGTCAACTACATCACAATTTTGTTAGCGACGCCTGCACCGACCCTCGCCAACCCAAGTATGTCACGTTTGATGACCGGGTAACGTACAATCCATCTCCCTCTTCGTATCAACACCACACTTCCTACACGCCGCCTCGACGGTACTCTCGTCCACCGACTTGCCGCAGAGCTTCTCCAGCGCCGTGCTGGCCTCGGACACGCTCAGGGTATCGTCGCCGTCGTCGTCGCCTGACTGGAAGGCCTTTTTGATGTCCGATTCCGATGCCTGGCGCAGGAACCAAAGCTCGTCAGATAAGTGCCGAAAAGAAGTACCGAAGACGGAGGTGCGGTGCTGGCGAGATGGTTCCGCAGTGGGAGCACTGTGATAGAACCGGGCATACACTTACCATAATGGTGTTCATATAACAGTGATGATTGAGTTCTGGCGATGTGTGACCAACTGGTAGGGGGGCTGAAGTAAATGACTAGAATTCGAGAGGAGGTTCATGATGCCATCCTCAACAGTCTGGGAGGAGGGGTTTTTGCTTGATAGCTGCAATGCAGATCTGCCGCGCTTGCGGCGCTTCGAAATCTGCTCATCGAGGGTGCGTCTGTCTTCCAGTAAATGTCCTTGATTCAGGAGCTGCATGATTAGCTGGCAGGATAGATGGCTTGCATATGGAGGGTGCGGCTATGGGGAGGTCGCCGAGACCTTGCATATGCTGCTGTCATGAGCTGACAGACCAGCAGCAGCAGCTGGATATTGCAGTAAATGGTGTTTGTCGTTGATGGGGTTTCTGATTTGATCTCTCGCAAACAGATTCTTCGATAGCATCCCGGCGATATGAGAACAAAAAAGTCGTGATTGGAATATGATACACTCGCTCTGCACCACATGCAGAAGCAGGTACAAGCTGCTTGGTGAAAATCGCCGGCCATCGGCACCCAGCACATGTGCCATCCTTAAAATGCCTTTTTTTTTTTCAATCCCTAGAACCCCCCAGAAACGAATCCTACAAAAAACAAGTGATCTAGTGTTCGCGGTATGCTGTTGAAAGGGACATCGCTTCACCCTGAATTTGAGAGGAACCTCGCATTAAATCCGTCCCTCCCTAAGGGCTGAACCAACAGCCCCGGCGTCATGTTGAAACATAGGAAAATCATTACCTCCTGGCCGGTAGCGTGTTATCTAGACATGCGAGGACCTGCAATTTGTTTAGTGAACCGTCAGGAAAAGGAGAGACAAGGGGGGCCGAAACATACCGACTCCTTAACGACGCCCTGGTTGCTGAGATACCGCCCCATACCCCTGATGAGCTCAATCTGCTCCTCAGGGCTCAACCCGTTGATAGCCGACTCCATAAGGTCGCCAACCGAGACGTGGTAAGTGGCGATGAAGGTGTGGTAGTAGATATACGTGAAGAAGCCCATGATGAACTGGCAGTCCATGCGATCCGTCATACCGCCGTGTCCAGGAATGGAATCGCCAAAGTCCTTGATCTTGAACGTCCGCTTGAGACCCGAAGCGAAGAAGCCGCCGAAGGGAGCGACGAGCGAGGCGAAAGTCGCGAACATAAAGGTGTGCACCTGGATGGGCGCCATCGTGATGCTCAGGGTGTGGGGCGGCAGGAAGAAGTATTGCGGGAAGGTGTACGTCTGGGGTGTGAAGACGGGGTTGGGCTCGCATTCGAGGCCGGTGAAAATGTTGGCTCCCAGGTTGTTGACGGGGCAGATGAAGTACTTGGAGCGCAGGAGGACGTCGGCGAAGAAGATGCCGAAGATGACGGTCATGATCCACGCTCCGACGAAGCCCTCGACTGTCTTCTTGGGGGAGAGCTTGATGAGCTGGGTGCGGCCGAAGGTGATGCCGCAGATGTAGGCGAAGATGTCGTTGGTGATGACGAGAGATGCTGGGAGGAAGAACCAGATCATGCCCTCGAAGACGTTGTTCATGATGAAATGCGCCTGGACGACGATGACGAAGAGGGCCATGTGTGTCCATCCGAACTGGCTGAACTGGAACCGGAGATGTCCAGCCTTCAAGGTGCCGACGAAGAAGAGGAAACCTTGGACTTCAGTTAGCGGGGTTTCCTGGGAAAGTTCAGAGGCTCCGGTCGCTGGACTCACCAAAGACATAGAGAATAAAGCTGATGAACCGGTGATGTGTCGCGAGCGGTAGCAGTACTTTGTCCACTAGCACGATGTGCTTAAAGTAGTATATGACGCTCTCGCCGTAGAGGAAGTACATCGTGGTAGCCAACCAGTACCAGTTCAGGCTCTTTGTCGATCGCAGATCTCTTGCGCGGCTGGGCACGCTCGCGATGGCAATGACCTCCTTGAAGGAGATGATCTGGATGGCCGTGATGATGAGGATGATGTACACATGGCCCATGAAGAGGGCGGCAAAGAAGCCGCCAATCATGACGAACGTCCAGAAGGTCCGGGTTATGAAGTTGGCCTTCTTCTTCTCGTAATCGGCAATTTGTTGCTGTTTCTGCTCCTCGGGAGTCCGTGGCTTCTGGAAAGGAGATGGTGTTAGCATGCATTCAAGTCCAAGATGGTAGGACTGGCACGGCGCACGCGCAAGGGAGAGACATACCTCATCGATGTTCTCTAAACTCGTGTTCCCCCTGCTCTTAGTCGGGGATCCCTCCTCACTGACATCGCTGAAGCTCGAGCGGCGCCCTTTCGCTGTTTGCGATCCAATCGACCCCCTGTGGTCAAACTTGACCCCTCTCCGAGACCTTCCTGTCATGACTTCTGAATGTATATTTGCAGGACCGAGGGAATATGGTTGGTAATTGCAGGGCCAGCTGTCGCAAACTGTCGGGGCGGAAACTTTGCTGCGGTTGCAGTTGCTGCTTGTCGCAGAGTCGAAGAATGCGGAGAGCTGGTTGATGCCGAGAGATCGGGTTACCTGCTGCTCATTCTCAGTGTGTCGCCGTGGATTCGAGGGGTTCGACTGCTGGGTAAACTCGTGAATCCGTCAGAAAAGTAGCCGAAGGGGAGGACACCGCTAGACGTTGTCGCAACAATTGAGGGCCAAGCGCTAAGACCGTAAGAACTTGTTTGTTGAGCTTGTGGGCGCTGTGGAGCGGGAAGGATGGAGCATCAAGCACGGCGGAAATTCAGCAAACCGTTGCCTTACGTCAAGTGTGGCTTGCGGATGGTCCGGGGGAAGCAAATGCAGGGTGTGGCTTATGCCAAGAGCCACGCTATCGCATGCGATTGCGGATTATGTAATCGTCTCGACCTCGATTAAGGAAAGGTGAGCGGGTCAAGGTGGAGAAAGCGGACCTTGGCCCTTAACGCGTCTCAAGGCGCGTCCAGTCTGGTTCTGAGTCCTATTCGCTTGCCAAATTTATGCGGGGCATGTATTATTCGGACGACTCTCCGGCCATCAAACAACACACAGCACAGGCCGAGGTGGAACATGTCATGGTCCAGTGGCCGTTTCGGATATGGATGACTTCGACGATGATGATTTCGACGACTTGAACGACACTGTTCTTCAGGAACTCGAGAACAATGCCATCCAGTTCACACAAGCCCAACAGTTGGGCCAGTCACAGGCACCTCCTCCTCCTCCTCCAGCAGCTCGTGCTCGACCACCACCTCTTGGTCTAGCACCACAGCCGCAGCAGCGATTGGCCTCCTCAGGCTACGACTTTTCTGGCTTCGAGGCCGATGATCTCGACGACACAGTAGTTATCGATGAGCTCGCAAAGGAGCCCCAAGCCGCAGCACCGCCTATTGCCGACCGCCCTCTCCCTCCGCCACAAGCCAGAGTCGGCCCTGGTCTTGGCCAGCCAGCCTCAACATGGCGGAACCAGCAGGCGGCACGCGCAAACTACAACAGACAGGACGGCTTACCGTCACAGCATCTACCCTCTCGACCAGTGCCGCAAGCCCTGCCCACGCAGCGACCACCTGGCCGCCAACCACCACCTCCAGCTCGCCCAGTGCCGCCACAGTCACAGTTCAATAGGCGCCTTCCTCCCCCGCCTCCACAGCCTCAGTTAAATCGACAGGTCCCGCCACGTCAGGCACAGCAGTCGCAAGTACCTCGAACTCCAGGCGGCGCCGGCAACCAAACTGAGGTCATCGCCGCATTGCAGGCTCAGCTAGCGACCATCCAATCCGAGCTCACATCGGCCAAGGGCGAGGCAGCCATTGTGCGCTCCAAATATGAGAAAGATCAGGCAGGTCATCAGGCCGAGATTGCACGGCTGAAGAGGCTCAATGCCGAGCAGCTGGCAAAGCAGGAGCGCGCCGTGGAGGCTGCTCTGGCCGCCGAGAAGAATGCAACAACCGAACTACAGTTCGCACGGCAGGATTTGAAGGAGGAACTTGGCAGGTCGAAGCCTGTAAAACGGAAGGACGACTTGACGACGACTCCAAAGAAGAAAAGCAAGAGCTGGGCTATGGCTGATGGGTTCGATGACGTCGAGATACTACCGAGCCCCGTCAAGGGACAGGGCAAACGGAGAGGAGATGCTGGTCCAGTCGCTGTTCCTCTGGCTGAGCGAACGCCGACTAAAGGCAAGCGGAAGCGGCCGGTAGTTGACAGCCCGGTTATGGCCCTGGAAGTCCACGAGGACGACGTGCTGATGCCAGACGCTCCGGAAGAAAGCCGAGCAAAGCAGAAGGAAGCGGAGAGGCCTTCCGAGAGGATCAAGTACAAAGCTGACACTCTACCTTTCGACTTCCTCAAACTGGTTCTGGACCACAGTCCCGCTCACGGACAGCCACTGACCTTTGACCTCTTCTCCCGCTACGCTTTCCCGTCGGATCCAAGTCAGTCTCTTGCTGCCATCATGTTGGACAAGCTGCCTGATCTGGGCAGGTCTCTCGACGGCTCTCCCCACGACCCCTGGCGCTTGCTTGTGGACTTCTCTGAACTGCTTCTGGTTCTGTGGACGCAGTGCAACGAGGAAAAGTACTATGGTCCCATATACGACATTGTCTCGCTGCTCTCATACACCCTGCAGTTGAACACCATGTCGACCGTGCCCCATCTGATTACGAACCTTCTGCCGCTCATACAGACCACATGTCTGCTCATCACCATACCCAGAACCGAGAGCGCAATTGGAGATCTGTCCACACATCCGAACAAGACCCTCCGCCAGATGGCTGTTGACATCAATGTCACTCAGTTGCTGTCGTTGCTCTACCTTGCTGCGCTCGGCTGCATGGGTCCATCACCAAGCGGAGATAGCCATGACCAGGCCGAAGGGGATAACTCACCGCTGCGAGTCCAGACCGAATTCTGGAGGCATGTGCAGCTTGAGTTCCTTCTCATGTTGTTTCACAAGAACCACCCGGAGGAAGACTTCCTCGGCGTGCTCTCTCTGCTCAGCACCTCCGTTCTCCCGGAGAGCATTGGGCCCATATATAACCCATCGATATCACTCCTCCCTCCAGACTTCGACCGACCAAACGACCAGACCCCGGTGTTCGTTGCACGATCACTGATTGACCGCATCTCATACCTGCTTGCGGACCCACCTGAGTGGGCACCTCGCCGGTCGGTGAGAGAGTGCCGCGTGAGACTCGCTGTGCTCAGGACGCTGCTTGCCTTCTCGAGGAGTCCGTTCGGTGCGCTTCAGCTCGCAGCGAGCGCGACCCTCATACCTCGTCTGGTTCTTGTGCTTTGTTGGGCCATCGATAACCTCTACGACATGGACGTCCCGCAAAGCATCCTAAAATGGAAGACAGCGGCGGACAAGGACGCTGAGGAGTCAATGACCGTCAGAGGAGACGACAGCGGGGCACGCAATGGTGATCCCGACGCAACCCAAGAACTGCCCGACGCCGACCAACAACCTCAGTCCCTCACAGACGACTACCAACCCCCATCCGACCTCGACCCCGAGGTCCTCGCCTCCCAAACCCGGAGCACAGACAAGACCCTCCTCCTCAACCAACTAATAGCCCAGATCACCGCCCTCCTGCACTTCCTCATCACCGACCCGCGCACCTCAAACGTGGCCAACATGCCGGCCAAGCTCGCCGCCTCGCACGGCGGGAGCCATCGGTACTTAATCACGCTGGCGCGGCTGGCGTTTGCTGAGGAAGATCTTGTTTTGGAGGCTGGGATTAGCGCCAGGACGGTGGAGCTGGCGCACGATTTGCTTGAGTTGGCGGTTACGCCTGACGAGGGGGAGGGGGTTGGGGAGGTTTTCGGGGCGTGAAAGACGTTGGGGAGGTGTATGTTCATTGCCCTTAACGAGGGCTAATATTGATGGTTGTGGTCCTTACACAGCGTAAAGGTTGCAGAGATGTTTTTGTAAGGTGGTTCTGGAGTTCGGATCGGCGTATTTTGCTGGGTCAAGGGATATGCACGTTGTGGGTTAGGGGAAGATATGTCGGTGCCATATTGCTGTGCGTCGTCCCAGCTTTTCACACTTGGGTCCTGCATTCTGCAGAAAGTTCGAATCAAGGTCCATCACTGCATCGTCCCTTCTCAAGCGTCATGTTCAATGTTGCGAGATGGGACCAGAGCCAGGGCGAGTCACTGAAGACATCAACGACTGAAGAATCAACACCAGGTACTATATCTGGAACAACAATATAGTTTAACTGACAACGAGATTGGAACGGACCATAGTAAGTACAGCCGCCCCTTTCACAAAGTCGTGTGGTCGTTCTTGTCTTCGATGTTATCCCCCTTCATCATGGGGTTTCGCGAGCATAATCTGTCCTGCTGTTATATTCTCCCGAGTCGTCTTTCGCGGAGTCATCTTCTTGTGGAATCACTCTCGTCGAACTTTTGTTTCATCGAGGTCGGTGTTGTTCTCAACCGTCAGTCTTTTCTTCCTACAGGAGGTCGTCGCTTGATGGGGGTCCCGGCGTGTTGTACATCGTATGGCTACGTTCATGTACTCACCGATCATGCAGATGTCAGAGCTGTGTCTTTACAACTGCGAAACCCCCTTCGCTGTATCGGCGCCGGAGCCTGCGGATCCGTTTGGGCAGACCCCTTGTCCCCCTCCCCCCTCGTCACCCAGGCAGGGCCGCCCAAGGGCGAGACGCACCACCTTGCGCAGGTCATCAAGCGCGAGGCCGGCAGCGAGAGCCGCTCCGTCGCCAACGAGTACGAGATGCACCGACGACTCCTCGACGCCGTCAACCGGAAGAGGGAGAAGGGACTGAGGGACCACTTCGGCAGCACGATACAATTCCGCGTCAACTTCCCCGACGCCTACGCCCTCCTCGAACCGTCCCACCCAGCCTGGTGTGAAAGAGGCGTCCTCGGCCGGCTCCCGGAAGGCTCGCAGCCGTGCCGAGCTCTCGTCAACGAACGCGTACCCTCTATGCCGCTTTCGGTGCGCAACCTCTTGATAGACAGGTACTGCCCCGCCCGTCTGCAGGACGAGATCCGCCACAGCGAAAAGAACAAGGATTGTATAATCCGGCTCTATCTCGGGCGGCGCAGGCTCGCACGTCGTGTTGAAAGCCACGGCGGACGCCCGCCTCCATTGTTGCGGGCCTTCAGCCTGCGGAACTTGCCCCTGCATGTCGATTAGGTGCGGGAGCTCGGTCTGCCGGCGGAGGAGTACGCTGCTACCATGGGTGAGGCGCGTTGGCGTTTATGCTCTTTGAGGCGGGGATTGATGCCAATGATGTCGAGTTCGTGCTTGCGCCGCGGAGGGGGTCGAGGGGGAGTGAGACGGATATGTTTACCACTGACGGACGGAATGACGATACGACTAGCGGACGGAATGCCGGGGCGAACAACGGGGTAGACGACGGGCTTACGCCGCAACTGACAGCGGATCGGAGGACGGGACGGACGACGATACAACCGCCGCACTGCAAGATTCCATAAACGCCATCTCACACTCCACCTCGGCCCGCTCAACCTCTGCCCTCATGCCTCTCACACCATCCAACCACCCCGACACGCCCTCAATCGGCCACCGCCTCTTCCCCAGCAGCACCCCGTTCGGTCACCACGCCCTCTGGATCCTAGATTTCGATCTCTGCCATCCCCTCCCCCTTACCGCAGAGGGGATGAAGCGCGCCACCCACGCCTTCCTCCGGAACGACCCGTATTACCCCAAACCGTACATGGGGCACCTCTGTGATGTCAAGCTGTGGAGGGTATTCAAGGCCCGGTTTTTGGAGGCTAGCGAGGGGATCTTACGAGGAAGAGACGATGAGGGCGAGGTGAGGGGGCTGCCTGGGTTCTTTATATGGGAGGTCGAGAGCAGATGTAGGCGGCCTGAGAGGGTGGGGAGGTTATTGGGGGTTGTGGGTGGTGTGAGAGGGCGAGGGACGGGGCTGGGGAGGAGAGGGGGGAGTGAAGGGTAAGTTGTTAGGGTGGTGAAGGGGCTTGAGCTGGGTGGAGAGGGGACGAGTCTGGGTTAGCGGATAGACGATAGCTGGGGGGGAATTTGGCTTATTAGCGTGGTAATAAGGTAGCCGTGAAATTTGGACAAGGGTTGATACGGTGCTGGTATACACACGGTAGGTAACATTGTGAGTGTCACCCGATCAGCTAACCGAGCAATTGGGTGTGGACTGTTGGTTCCAGGATGCAGCGACAGTGCATTTCATTACTTCATTATCACAATTTCACCATGCGTCTGCCTTGTTGTTGTCGGGTGTCTGTGCAACCGCCCGGGCACGTCCGCCAACGTCCCTGTATGACGCTACCCATTGCATGGGGGATGTGTTGTTGTTGTTGTCGTCGTCGTACAGCTGCTGAAGCCCAGATCTTCCTCATTACCTTTTCCAACAACTTAGATCATGGGTTGACTGACATATCCGATTATCTCTTGAAGTATTATCTCAAATATGTATACTTCTCCATTACCTCCGCCCAGGAGAGGGATAATAGGTCCGTGGGCAAGCACGGACAGTACGACATTGACCGCCGCAGATGAGACGTCAACTCTACCTACACCCACCCTGCGCCCTCTTCTGACCGAATTCTCTCAGCCCTCTGGATGTCAGTCGTCATGGTACCTCACCACCATACCGGGACCGACTTTCTCGTCGGTCATCAGCAGCGGGTATCGCGACCCGCGGTACTCTCTTTGCCAGCCAGACGCCATAGCCGAGCCGTCACCGTGGTTCAGCCCGGGGATATGTCCTGGACATATGACCAGCGTCAAGTTGAACCCCATAACCCGGGTCTCATATATCGAGTGGGCGGTGACATGCTGCCAGTCAAACTTCATTCTTGTTGAACCGGACATGAAGAACACCGAAGGACACGTCGGGCTGTGCTCCAGCACCGTTCCGACAACCCGTGTGCCGACACTTTATATCGATCCTCCCACCACGAGGTATATGGGGGAAAGTTATCCTACGAATGTAGCGGCCCTTCATGACCCAGTTATCGCTTTCTTTCGGGGCAGCGACCTATGCAACTTCCCAGCAAAGACGTCTGCGCAACTCGTTGCGTTCATCAGCACCTACTTCTACGAGCACACGTTGGAGGGGTGTGTACGGCTTCCCGGCCCGACAGTGACGGCCGGTCCAACAGTTACGTCGATTCTTATATCAACAGTCGCACCGACAGAAACACCGACAACGACTCCTGATCCCGTCGCGCCCCCTCCTTCAGGAAGAAAGGTGTCTGGCGCAACTATCGGTGGGGCTGTGGTCGGCGCTCTGGCTGGGCTTGCTCTTGTTGTTGCCGCGTTGTTCTTCTTGTTGAGAAGACGCCGTCGGACCAGCCAAGAGAACTCGATCGACCCCCTTCAAGAATTCCCCCAAGACCATGCCCCGGAACTGGACGGGACGGAGAAGGGCCATAGACGTATCCCGTCGGAGCTGCACGACCAGCCCAAAGCGGCAGAACTCGCGACGTATTACCTCCCCCAAGAACTTGGAGAACCGTCTGGTTACAATTATTATGACACTGGGGTAGTATCGGAGCTGGACGGCCAACAGGCGTACTGGAACCCCGCGCCGAATGGCGGACAAGTAGGATACCACACGGCCGCTCCAGACGCCGGAGAGCCAGGAGACATGCCAGTGTCCCCAGAACCCGACACAGCACGTTTCTCAGACCCCCAGGAGCCTCGACAAGTATACTGGAATCCCCAGCCGGACAGCGGGCAGGAAGGGAGAGCGCACACTATAACCGCGGAAACTGGAACAAGGGGACATGTCCCAGTGTCACCTGAACCGGACGGGGCACGCTTCTCAACCCTACAGGCGCCGCAGCAAGGATCTTGGAATCCTGGGTCGGGCATTGGACAGCAAGAAGCTTATGCTACGGCTGTCGGTACTGGAGGACGGGAGCATATGGCGGTGTCGCCGGAGCCTGACATGGCAGGGTTCTCGAGCCCCCAAGTGGATCAACAAGCGTACTGGGGCACTGGACCGAGCGGTGGACAGGGAGAAGCTTATACTATTCCCACCAGTTCTGGAGGAAGGGAAGAGCGGACATCCGCAGAACCCGGCATGGCCCCATCCGCAACCGCACAAGCGACTCAGCAAGGGTACTGGAACCCCCAGTCAAGCAGTAGACAAGAAGAGGTTTATACAACGGCTGCTGAGGTTGTTTGAAGGGAGGATCAGGTATCCCCAGAGCCTGACATGGCACCTTTCTCAGGCACAGGGGCAGACAACGGGGTAGTATACAAACCAGGAGGATATAAATGTCAGTTGGAGCATGTAATGTCTAGTATTAATGAGTTCTGTCACGAGTAGGCATTTGCTGAGTTTGTTGACATCAACATTCAACACCACTACGTCGCCAGACAAGGTTGTTGAGCCCTGGGTCCGTATTTCAGCGCCGTCGTGAAATGACCGCTGCCACTCATAGGAGCTTGACGGTGAATTTATGTTGAAGATTTCGTGACTTAACGGTAACCTGCAGGTGAATCATTCACCAAACAGGGTAGTGCTGCGGTTAAGCGCCTACTACCTTACTCCCAGGTGATCAATCAAGCAAGCCTCGCAAATTTCCGACTGTGCTCTTCCTCCAACCCCAAATTCCCGGTCTCCGATGGCAATCTCCTCACAGAGCAACGCTCCGGCTTCTGTCCAGCGAGCCCGCCTTGCTTGTCTTCACGAGTGTCAGCATCGCGACTAAGAAATGGATCCGCCACCGCCGTCGGGCGCTGTCCCCGAGACGACTGTCGTCATAACATCGGTCCTCCCCCCCCTGACGATAGGACAATCGGGTTCGACCGTGATCCTGACCCAAACGATCACGATCCCCGGTGACACGGCTACTTCATCTTCCTCCGACTTCTCCCTTACGTCCCCAACGACATCAACACCGTCCGAGTCTCCACCTCCCACTAACCGCGGATGATCCATCGAGCAGCGACAAGATCTCAGGCGCAGCCGTCGGCGGAATCGTTGCCGGCGTCAGCCTTCTGTTGCTGGCGGGTGCTTTTGTCCTTCTCATCAGGAGACGCAGACAAGCTCGACGAGCGAACGATGTCGACCTCCCTTCCGAGATCCACGGCACTGAAAAGGTAGAGCTACATAGCGAGCCCACACCAACAGAGCTGGGAGCATGTCAGCCGGCTGCGGTATCTGGTCATGGTCACTTCGAGGGGATTGCAGAGCTGGATGGCCAGCAAACGACTCGGAGTCCTGCTGCGGCTCTGGCTCCAGACGGGGTGGCAGAGGATTCAACGTCGACTATCCAAATCATACCGGAACAAAGCGGAGCTTCACGCGGAGGAGCGGGTGGTGGGGACATAGTACCTGAGGCTACGGAGATATCTGGTCATACGGGGTTCCAGACTGAGGCGGTATCTTCGGAGGATATCTCGCCAGTTCCGGTCAACACTGCTACAGCTCCGCGCCATCACCAACAAGCGGACACGGAACAAACATCAGCCATGGAAGCAGCGACATCAGGGCCGGGTGGTTGTAGCAGTACCGGTCAAAGCATTGAGGATATCGAGCTGAGGTGGCTGGAGGAGGAAGAAGCGAGGATACGCGAGCGGAAGAAGAAGATAATGGAACGGAAGGAAGGGGGAGGCTCGGCAGGACCTGCGTGATAGTTGGCAACAGTGAGTGTCTGTCAGACGGTACCGGCGAATAGGAGCCGTGGACGACGACGCTGAACATATTGTGTGTTTAATGTATAGTACACGCGAAGGCGCAGCGGGCAACATGCATCTATCCACGGTGCCAGTCCAATACCCATCCTCGGATCCTCGCTGCTGCCGTAGCACAAGGAGACACGGCGCCTTAACTGTAGGCTGGAACGTATCACATATGGTCGTCACCCACAGATCTTCCAACACGAAGAAAGACAATATAACACGAGAAATCTCTCATTGAACTGGTAGCAAACATGGCGGACTCGCACTGCCCAAGTGCAAATCCCCTTTCCAGACTAAGTCATCGCAAAAAGGAAACTCTTACTCAACGTGAAATCACGGAGTCTTGAAAACATCGCAAAAACAGAAGCTCTACACTCATCCCGAAGTGGAGCGGTACAAACGCCCAACGCCCATATTATGCCCTTCTGCATCATTATCATCATAACCCTCAACTACCGTCCAAGTACCCCTCCATAAAACTCCCTAGGCTCAAAAGCAACGAACCTCGCCTCGCACCTCCTGCCCTCGCGCACCTCCCTCCGTCTCCGGCCTTCCAACTCCCGCCTTTCAAATTCCGCCCTCTTGTACTCGCGGTACTGACCCCTCACCTCCGGAGGCTGGTTGGTATGGAGCATCGAGAGGGATAAAGCCGCTTCTTGTTCCGAAATCGCTGCGTCGCCTTGAGACATGGACAAAGCTGCTTCCTGTTCGGCACGCAACTGTTCCGACGGGTTGGGTGTGTTGGGTGTGTGAGGCGTGTGGAAGTGGTGGTGAGAATGGTGGGAGAGGGACGGCTCGACAGACGGCGGTCGGGATTGGTAAGGGAGAGAAACAAGGGGGTTTCGGAAGCAGAATGGGTCGTCGAAGGGGGTGGAGAGGAAGGGGTTGAGACTGTGGTCCTCGAAGGACTGGACCATGTCGTGCACCTGTCGGTGGGCCGGGAGGTCGAAGAAGGAGGAGAGCTTGCACTGCCCGTTGCTGACTGGTAGAGGATGGGTGATGGGGTCGAAGATGGGGTGCGGCTCCATGGTCTGGAGTTGCGGTGAGCGGCCCAGGGTGGCGGGGGACGATTCCGGATCCATTGGGGGTAGGGTGACGGGTTGATCGTCTGGGCCGTTGGCGAACCGGGGTGTTGTTGGTGTGAGTGATGGACGGGGCACTGGTAGAGGGCCGGGTGCGAACATGCCGGGGGGTTGAGGTGTGCCGAGGGGAGCAGCGACAAAATGTGGCTGCTGGAGGGGTGTCTGAGGTACCGTAGGCAGACTCGGACGGGCGCTGGCGGGACGACGACCGGCGGTTGGTAAAACGACTTCCTCCCCATCGATGGTCTTTCGTTTCCTCTTCCTGGGGTTGGTTTTGATGGCCGCGCTGATTGAGGTAGGTGAAATAACAGGGAGGGTTGGGGTTGAAGCAACCGGTAAGGGTTGTTGTGATGCCTCTGCCTTGATTGCCAGCGGTTTGGGGACCGTGACTTTCTTCGGCCGAGGTTTGGTCGCCTTTCTTTTGCTGCCTGTAGGCTTCTCCTCTGGAGGTGGCGGGAGTTTCTCCTGATTTTCTGAGGCGACTTCCGGTTGTGGCAATACCTGTTGTGATGGTCCCTCGTGTGGCGGTACCATGTGAAACGGCGCAGACATATCCGGTAAAGGATAGGCCGGTCGCTCCACTGACGGTAAAGAGATTGCGGGTGAAACCTGAGGAAAAGGTGACGGGGGGAGCATTGCCGGTGACGACTGATATACCGGGTCGAAAGGCAAGGTATACGGCCTCAATTGGAAATGCGGCTGCGGCCGTGAGAAGGCCACATGTCCCCCTGCCTGCGGTTGTGGTGTTGACGGTACTGATGTTGAAGGAGGAAGTTGTGGTGGTTGGGACAAAACAGCAGGTGCTGATTGCCGAGGCTTCTTCGAACGAGCAACCTTTGGTTCGGGCTGAGGTGCTGTCGAATACAAAAAGGTAGGCTTCGGCTGCCCAGTGAGCCGCTTGAGGTCCTCCTGGATCTTCCAGGCAAGGAACGCTCCGCAGCGGACGTCATCGCGGATGGACTGAGGTCGCTTCGCATTCGGGTCGAGCTTGACCTCTCTGGGTGGTGCGGGCTTGCCTGCTGGTAATGACTTCCTGCTCCTCTTTGCTGCGGCCTGCTTGTTGGCGTCCGCGATAGCCAAAGCCTCTCGAATGAGTCGTGATGCTGCAGGCCGAGCACGAGCCTTGGCTGGCCGGGCGGTGCTGCTCGACTCGCCGGTGATGCCATCTGGTATATATGATGCGCTAGGAAATGAAGAGGTCGCACTAGGAATTAAATCATCGCTGCTGTTTATCGGGGTAGTCGTCCCCGAAACACAGACGCTCTCCTGGACGAGAGAAAGGCTGCTGTTTTGTTTTTGAAGTTTTCCCGAGGTGCCGTTGCTCTTCCGTTTTGCTTTGGCCGTCTTTGTCGACTCCTTGTCGGAACCTTGAGACAGGCCAGTGCTTGTCCGTCGCAGAACGGTCGATGCATTGCTGTTCCTCTTTCCCCTCGATGGCTTGCTCTCTTCCTCGTCGAGAACTGTACCAGGCGGCAGCCACAATGCCGGTTTCCGGGTCTTGATATCGGAAACCCAGGCGTCGCAGTCCCACTGGACCCAAAAATCGATCACGTCCGACCAGACACTGTCGGGCGGCTTGGTGAAATTGACAAAAACAACGCGGCCTCCCTTTGAATGCACCGTCTTCGCGAACTCCCTGACAACAGTTTTCAGGGAGTGGACGCGCAAACTCGTGCCCAAAATCAAAAGCATGTCGGGACCGAGTGATATGTCATGCTCGATGATGTTGCCGATCAAATCTGCATGTGGATGGTCCTCTCCGTAGAGTACAATGTCGGGACGTAACTTGCCGACACCCAGTGCGCGCTTCCCTCTCTCCTCTCTTGCCGCCGTGGCCCCTGCGCAATGGGGGCAGGTCGGCTGTCTGCCCGCTAGAGTCTCGAGTTCTCTCTCTGAATCGTCCCAAGAAGAGGTCTGACCGCAAAGAAAGCACCGGAGGGAATCTAACGAGCCGTGAAGGAAGACACACTCTACGCCCCGGTTGGGGGCGGAGAGCGCGAGCGGCGCCGAAGAAAGTCCCGGTGCGGGGGCTTGTGAATGTGGTTCGGAGGAGTCAGTCCCAGAGCGAGGCGGCGTTCCTCCTCGTCGTCGTCGTCGCAAAAGTTGAAGTCGTCCCTCGAGCTGCTGTCGTCCTCGTTCTTGCTCTGCTTCGTCTGGTTCTTGCCGGGCTTCCGGAGATCTGCAACCGTCTTCACCGGGACTGGAGGCGGGAGTGATGGCCTGTAGGGCGTCTTGGGAGGCACTGGGGACCGCATCCGCTCCTCCAGCATCTGAGTCCGATTCCGCGGCTCGCCTCGGCTGCTGCTGGATGTTCCGCTTGGATGCTCGGCGGGACGTTGCTGCGCGGACACCTGGCTCCGGTTCTGCTGGGGTTGAGTCCGCTGCTGGCTGCTCCTCGACGTTCCGCTCTGCTAGGGCTGAGTCGTCTGTGGGCTGTTGCGGGACGTTCCGCTGCGAGACTGAGGTGCAGGACGCGCCGGCGGCAGCGGGGGCAGACCCGTCCGGGTCGTCTGACGGGGAGAGATCTGTTCCTCGTGAGCCTGCTTCGCACGATCGAACATGGCATTGTCGAGGATGGTCTTCCGCTCCCAGTGCTTGGGATCCCGATACTCCGGTCGAAACTGTGGTGGATACTCGTGCACCGAAGGGAGTGGCTTCGACGTCGACGGATTGTTGGTCTGCAGCTCGTAGCTCTCCGGCTGCTTGTTCTTGTCCGACGACTTCTTTCCCGGGCTGAAGAACCCCTTGGCCTTTTGGACCATTACTGAGAGCCGCTGCCGAGTTCCGCCAGGCTTTTGCTGAGAATCGTTGGCGGCTGCCGGCGCCGAGCTCGAGTCTGGTTGCGAGACCAATGCGGTCCTCGAGCCGATCGATGTTCTGGGTGTAGCAGCGGACCAGTTTCCGCTGGTCGCGAAGGACCGAGAGGAATCGGTGGGACGTGGTTGGCGTGACATCTCGGGCTTTCTGGCGGAGAGTTGTGGCGAAGGTGTAGAAGACGGATGTCCTCACGGGGTCTGCCCAGATTGACGCGTCGAAAAGATCGCGTCCCTTGATGTTGGGTAGGGTGGTTTTTGATTGAGAGGAGTCGATTGAGGATTGCGGAGTTAGGTTTGGTGTTGACGAACCGCTGTTGTCGTTGCTGTCGTCGGTTTCTTCACTGCCTTCACTTTCTGACGCACTTGAGTTGCTGTCGCGAGAGATGGACTCGGTTCTGCTGTAGGTTCTTTCGAGCGAAGAATCCTCGTAAGGGTCAGAAAGTATTGGTGGCGGAGAGGATAGAGGTGATGAGCTGAGAGGATATGAGGTTTGGTTGTGGTCGGTATCAGAGGAAAGGCGGAAGGATCTTGGTGTTGAGAGTCGGGATGAAGATGAGAGGTTGTTGCGAAGGCCAGAATCAGAAGAAGGTCCTAGATCAGCCTGCTTTTGAGTTGCCAGGTCTTCCTGAGGCCGTCGAGGCAGCAGGTCCGGACTTCCATTGGGCGTGGGGGCAATGACCCCTCCGTGTTTTGATGCGTGCCCCGTGGTTGGCTGGGCCTCCCCCGTGTCTGCCTCCGCAAAAGGTGCGGCAGAAGACCCGGTACTAGCACCGCTAAAGGACCTCTCCGCACCCCCCTCACCAAGGACAACAATAGAGTCCTCAACACCATCCGAGTCCCCTAAGGCCACCCTGATACTCCTGTCACCATCACCATCTCCGGCCACGATGATGCTGGTACCCTCGTCTGTCATGGACACATCTTCGTCTCTGGCTGTTGATTGTTCTCTGTCAGGACTCCGCTGCCTTTCATCTTGGTTTGTTGTTTGTTGTGTTTGGCCCCTTTCAGCTGGAGGCTCTGGCTCATTCTTCACAGATATGTCCTCCTGGGCCGAGAGCTTCCTCCTCTTTGGAGGCCTTTCTTCGATGGCCTCGATGACTGGAGGTGACGACCGGACAGCATCTCGTTCTTCGGCTCTCTTGTCCAGCTCCCTAGAAGCAGCGTCGAACTGTGCTTGAATCAGAGCATAAAGACCATTCTCTGATCGAAAGTCCTGGAACCTTTGTTAGCATAAGCTCTCCAGTCACTGGGCTATGCTGCGAGATTGTCTGCCTTACTGGGATGCCTGAGTTGGTGCTGATGCCGGCACCCGTGATAACGACCACCTTCTTGGCCTTGAACAGCGCGTTCGCGATATCCTGCAATTGCAGGTCCGCCCCTGGAGTAACATGGAGTGTCGGCATGGTCGCGACCTTGTCGCCGTGCTGCGAGTGGGGATCAGAGTTGAGGAGGAGGTGCGAGCTCCTCCTGGCGACCAAAAGCTTTCAGCATCGACTTTGCCCAATATCAAGCCATGGCTGTCACCCGCGGTGTCCAAGCAGCTACAGACACGTCGATTGACTTTAGCCTGGTCCTTGTTCGCCTTCCCCAGCGCCCAAGAAAGCCAGGTAGTCGCGTCGGGCGTCGCGGCGGAGGTGTCTATGGCCTCAAAAGGCTGCTTCTGTCGGTCAAACGCGTCGAAGCTGAGGTCGGCGACTGGGATGTGCGGGGTAGACAGCTACCTCGTTCGAGAGAGCTATATCGAGCTATCAAAGCGTGGCAATGGGGTGGTCGCCAAAGGCACTGGTATAAAGGAAGCGTGAACGGCGACGTGCAGGCCAAGGAGTCTTCGGTATCGCGAGACTGTCGGTCGGTGTTGAAACGAAGTGGTCCAGGAAGGTGAATTGTTATCGCGATTACCCGTGACGCGACGGCGAAGCTCCACAACGTTCAGGAACATCAGTGGATCGCCGCGGCAAGACAAGCATTGCACAGGCCACTAACTATCGCGCTTAACGGCGGCAGGCGCGGCTACGGCCGCCAAGCGACTCGCTAGCGCCGTGAGGCTTGGAGATGTGGAGATACAGCTGTCTTCAGCTCTTCAGCTCTTCCCCCTTGACATCCGAAGCCGTCATGCCGATGATCGGGGGGGACGCTTTACATCTCTTGTGGTTGCACGGGAGGAGGGCTCACGTCGGTAATGTCCGATGCTCAGTGGTCTTATCTCATCTCCTACTAATACTACCACCAATCTGGAAACACAGAGAACACCTTGAAGTTCGTCCGGCAAGGAGTGGCTCAAAGAGACTTCTAACCCTCGGCATAGGTATAGAGGGACGTGCTGGCTGAATGTATCATCGCCGGCTGTAGGCTTGGCGATAATACGTCACATCGAGTATGTAGACATTGCGCAATATGAGGTGATCTATCCTTGGAACAGCGACATGAGAACACAAGCCTAGGTAGTGAAAATAAGATACGCCGTGTGAAATTAGTCACAGGGAAATTGACAGGAAACAGCATACACAGTCTGAAAACAGCCATACTAGCAGTGCCACGACTTGAAGGCCGTCTAATGATCTATAAGAGGAGCCACTAACGTTATGCTGGAGTGTCATCAACGAATCTACTGTCAAAACTTCGGCCCAGATTGCTCTTCCCAGGCTCGACATCCAACAGCCATCTAAGCAGGCTCATCCCCTCCAACCGCCACCTCACCACCACCATTCCCATAAACACCCCCATCAAGAATAACAGCCTCGTTATCCTCCAGATCATCCTGCACCCTCCTCCATCTCTTAGCCCTATCCTTCCTCCCCTCCAGTTCCCGCCCCTTCTCGCCTCCCTCAACCTCATAAACAGGGCGAATAACCGCACCCAGCAAAGGGTTCCTCGCAAACGCCCCTCCCACACCCGTCCCAAGCCTATGCTCCGCCCGCTCTTCCACAACCGTCGGCGTCCCGTAATCCACCCCATCCGGCTCGTCCCATGTCGGACTAGGCGGCCTCTCGACGGCAGCCATCTTCTTAACCACCTTTCTACCAACGAGGTCTATGCTGACGACCTGGCGCCGTTTCTCGTACTCGGGCCGGGCGTTCCACTCCATCTCCCGCAGCAGCTTCTGCTGACGCTTCAGCTCTTTCGCTCTTTCCTCGGGGGTGGACCACATGCTGCCCCCCGAAACAACATCGAAATCAGCCGCCTCATCGCGGACAGTCGTGCGCTGCGCGTTTTGCGCCTGAAAGGCGAGGAGTCTGTCGCGGTGCTCCCTGGCCTTGACCTCAGCGGCGGTGAGTTCTTCGAGTCCGGTGCGGGGGGCGGTGAACGGGCGCGGTACGGTGGCGACGTCGGGCCGGCGATGCGCGTCGCGGTCGGCCGCCATCTTCTCCCGGCCGCGCTCGGCTTTGAGTTCCCTGATCATACCTTGGACGTCGGAGGAGGAGAGGAGCGGGGAACCGCAGAAGGTGCAGGGGCCGAGACCTTCTTTTACGCAGATCACCTTGCCGCAGTTGAGGCAGTTTGGTGCGGCGGATTGTAAGGGGTGGCGGGTGGCGACGCAGTTGCATTTTCGGGCTGCTATGCCGGCGGGGGAGTTGGAGGGGTGCTTTGGGTTTGTGGTTAGCTCGAGGGAGCGGATTGCTTCGTCTAAGTCTGTTATTGCTGTTGAGGCGCCGTGCATGGGGGTGCCGCCTGTGATGTTGATCTTGGTGGTTGAAGGTTTGGCGCCTGGTCCGGGGGTTGATGAGCGGGAGGTTGGGTTCGAGCTCGGACGGGAGTTGGGATGGGATTTGGACTTGGGGGCGAGGAGGTCGGAGACTAGACTCCCTGCTGCTGAGGGTGGTGCTTTTGACGGCGGAGGCGTGGCTGATTTTGGCGGCGGTGCCTTTGACGGACCACCGTTGAGATAAGGGGTTGAGGCACCTGACCTGGCGGGCATATAGTCGTCTTGCTGGTTCTTCTTGCTGTACGCCATACCCGGTGTAGGTCCCAGAGAAGCGACCTGTCTCGGAGCGGGAGTGTGAAGAGGCGCCTTCTTCTTCTTGTTCTGCCCGCGCTGCTGCCTGGGTACGCCTTCTGCATCACTGCTCTGCGGTGTCCCAGCGCTGGCAGAAGCATATCCAGACCGAGTTCCTGAAGCTGGCGCTGGTGTTGGTGCCTTGGCCTTTGGGTCTGACCTCCTCGAGTTGAACGACGAGATGAACTCGATGACCTGTGGTGAGTCACCCAGGAGGTTTGTGAAATGCTCAGCGGCCTCATCTTTAGAGAGGGTCGAGCCGTACTCGAGGACCTGCTGGAGCTCCGAGTCCGGGAGCGGGAGTAGTCTGGACAACTGTGCGAGAGACATGTTCGATTGCTCTTCTAGCCCAACAAATGCCAGATATGTCTGAGTTGTGTGGTTGTTGTGGATGAGGTTCAATATTCAGTTGGATTAAGCTTCACCGTGGCCGGAACGAATGAAGTCACTAATGATGAGTAATGCTTGGCGCCCCGCCGGCGCGTGTCGAGTGGGGCCGGCCAAAATCGTGGTCTCCACCAAGAATCCGGCGCGTCGTCCTCCCGTCCGTCTGTCTTCACCTCTCCCCCGCTTCACCGGAGACGAACAAGCAAGACTCGAATCCAATCGCTTTATCCACGAGGATGCCATATGGTGTCGGGTTTGGCTCGGCCCGGCTTGGTTGGTCTTTCAACTTGTAAAGCCTGTTCCAACTTCGCGACTCCAATTCGCAAATCATCGGCTGCAAGTACACATCGTCCCGTCAGCTCTTCCAGGCTGTAAACTGCTTGATATTCTGTTCTTCTCGTCCCTCCCCTTATACGACGCGACAAGCTGTCAATATAACACCTCAATGAACCGCAGCCAACAAGTGCTGGTGCTCTCCAAGAGAGTCCCTGTTCTCATCTACGTCACTTGTTTCCACCGTCTGGGTGGGATCTGTTGCAGATCATGGCCCAACGGCTCTCCTTGCTCTCTGTTCCTTTATTAGTCGTTGGTAAAGCTCTGGCTTCTAGGTTAGGAGTCAGGCAAGCTTCCGCCCGATGTTCACCCCTTAAGTCCGCCATAGGGTTGCCGGCATAGAATGGAGGACGTATCTAGGGAGACACCTCCATCGTCCTCGGCTCGGACTGCCACTGCAACCATACCGTCAACGGCTACGACAACTGCACGTCAGCAGCCTGGACACCACTCACTGTCCCGATGCAAAGAGCTGCCCGGCCAAATGAGCCCCTTGTTGGCGTAGACTTCCCGAGCTAAGTTACATAAGCCGACAGGAGACGAAGGAGGGCTTGATGTGCGTGAAATGCTTGTTGTTTCTTCGTGATTGGTCATGCGTTATATACGCGAGAGCGTACCCAAGTTGGATGCGCGACAGCTATGTACAAGGGCGGGATAAAATATGGACAGATGTTGAGGTCGAGCAAGTGCTCAAATGCAAAAACAAGACTGTTAAGGAGAGACAGGAATATGCAAAACCACTGTAAATGCAGTAAACGAGTGACTTGAAGGTGAGAAATGCTTAGAGAGTGACCCGATATCCAACCCCATCCAACCACCCGATATCACATCAATCAGGGCATACCAGCAGCCAAGTTGGCATACTGGCTGTTAGGATAGCTAAGCAAGTTGCTCGAGCTGTCGATCCCGCCAAGCGAGTTGAAGCTCGTCGAGATCAAGCTCTTGGCGTCCGTGCGGTCCGCCGACGCCTCCCAGAACATGCTGCCGCCCAGGCCCTTGCCCTTGAGGTACGACACCTTGCGGCTGACCATGTCGGGCGTGTCGTACGAGATGAGCTCCTTGGCGTTCGCGTCGTAGCTGTACGTCGCGCCCGACACGGAGTCGTACTGCTCCGTCGCGCCGGCCTTAGGCAGCGCCTTGTAGTCCCATATGCCATTCTCCCACGAGCCGCCGCCGATGCCGGTGAAGGGCTGGCCGAGTCCCGAGGTGGACTCGAAGGCGCGGCCGTAGATGGGCATGCCGAGGACGATCTTGTTGGCGGGCACGCCGGCGGAGATGTAGCCGTTGACGGCGACGTCGGTGGAGAAGGGCGTGGCGGAGGGGTTCTGCGGGTTGGGGTAGAGGTTGGCCTGGTGGCCGGCCTTGGTGTCCCAGCTGCCGGCGAAGTCGTAGGCCATGAGGTTGAAGAAGTCGAGGTACTGCGACATCTCCTTGAGCTTCATGACGTTGTAGTGGCTGGGACCCGCGGGGGAGGCGATGGTGAGCAGGAAGTGGTAGCCGGGGGCGTACTTGGCGGCGTAGCTGTCGAGCTCCTCGCGGACGCGCTTGAGGAGGAGGACGAAGTTGGCGGCCTGGGTGGCGTCGGTCGGGTACTCCCAGTCGATGTCGATGCCGTCGAAACCCCAGTCTTTCATGAGGGTGACGGCCGAGGTGGCGAAGAGGGAGCGCGAGGCGTCCGTGCTGGCCGCGGCGGGGAAGTTGGTGGAGTAGGTCCAGCCGCCGATGCTGAGGAGCACCTTGAGCTTGCGGTTGGCCTTCTTGAGGAGGTAGAGCTGCTTCACGCAGCCGTAGGCGTTGTTGCCTACATCGTTCCAGGAGTCGGTGGGGTAGTGCTTCTGGAGGTCGGCGTAGGTGTCCGAGGAGTAGCTGGGCTGAGGTTAGCGATGGGTGTAGGTGTTGCTGAGTCGGTTGCACACTTACACTTGGCCTGAGGTCTGCAAGTTAGCAAATGCGTAGAGAACGAAGCTCAGCTTCGAGGAAGGAAGCTGGGCTGGCTGGTAGTCGCGGCCGTAAATGCCCCTAGATCATGTTAATGCGGTGTCCCGTTTTGGTCTCGTCGATAGAAGCTAACATACCAGTTGGTGAAGTACACGGCGTTCTGGTAACCAGAAGCCCGCGTCTCGAGCTCGGTCATGTTGACAGGGCTAGCAACGGCTAACCAGGAAGAGAACGAAATGCCCGCGAGGAGCAGTTTAAAGAGTGAAGGTGCCATGGCGAAGGCGTAAAGGAATGTATAAACCCTGAAGAGGGAGAAGAGGAAGCTACTTACAAGTGGCGGAAGCAAGACTGTCAGTTGCTCTGGTCATCAGAACGTCGACATCACGAGGAGGGGGTAGGCCATCGTTATATAGGCGCTCGTGGGAGGTGGTGAGGTCGCAAACCGCAAGCCCATGACCATGCCGCGGCGAGACATATGGTCAAGGTCCAGGTCCCCTTGGCCCGGCCAAGCCACGAAAAATACAAAGCCGCACTTCCATACTGTCAAATGCAACCAAAGCCTGACCTCTCCTTTCTCGCAGCGCCTGCTGGTCCAACGTTAATTTCATCCTCCATCAACCAGAGTACGTGCCGGGGGGCGCCGTGATGGGTAGAACGCCCTGACCCGCAACGTTGCTGGTTGACGGACATGTCTGTGGGTAGAAGGAATGGGCGCTCCCTCCGGATGCTCGTTTATCGACTGGACGGGAAGTGATATTCGATCTTGGGTTGTATCGTGGCTCGCTGAGGGCCGGCGGGATGGCTGTTGATGGCAGCCTCCGGAGTCAGAAGCCGGGCGTCGAACTCCATCGGTCACCCCTGGTAATCTTAGATCCGCCGTCCTGGTCCTCGTCCCGTCCGCCGGGGGTGAGAGACAGGGAACACTAGCGGGCAGCCACACTTGTGGCAACGTTGCCGCTTTCACTACTGATTGAACATAATGGAGAGACACCAATCTGACTGCCGCTTGGCGCTCGGTACTCAACCCGGTAGACTCTAGCCTGCTATTGCCCCAGATCCAGGCACCGAAGTGGTATCCAACCCAAGTGGGCCATCCGGAGAAAGCTTGTGAGATTGGAAAGGGGATCGTGTGGGATACTAGCAAAGTATCATTTGCGATGTGAGCCAGTCGCGAGCAAAAGAACAAGTTTGCCATGATGCGACTTTCTTAGCAAAGTCGATAGTCAGAACTCCTCAGAAAAGCCTCCAGATGGGATGATATTCAGACAGGGTTAACCGGAAAGTTCTGGAGTCAGTTACCAGACAATGCAGCTATTCCCAGTGTCAGCATCAGAAGCTTATCGGTGACGGACAGGAGACGTGACCGGGATTATCTGCACGCACTACCGGACCTGCAGAAATGTTGTCACGCGCACAGATAACTATCGCGTCGCATGAGAGATGCTACCATCGGCATGTGGCAACCGTTCGCGTCATGGGGAACCGGAGCCCTACAGGAGATGATGTTCAGGAACCGGCAGTCCGAACACCTGCGATGGACAGGGGCGCTCGAATAAGGAAGGTCAAGGAACGAAATCCGTCTCATGATTCGTCGGAGCTCCGATCTGGTTCGGCCAATGCCGCCAAGATCACATTTTCCACTGGCAAGCCACTGCAAGGGGGGATTGCTGATGGCATCCCTGTTAGGGGCCATTGGGGCGGGATGACCCCATGTTCGAGAGATTAGCGCCATTCTACGGCGAGCTTATCAGAAGTCGTTCCGGCACTCGTGACGGGTTGTTAATGTACCCAAGATCAAGTCGGATGACAACTTCATTGTTCAACTTGACGAAAAAGAAACACAAGATGATATTTGTGTTGTGTCACTCGCTGGAGGCTCTTGTCGGGGAAAGTTGTACAACCCTGGCACGTGGAAATAAAGCATGTTCATGCCGCAATCAATTGCACAAGAATTTGAGGCTCAAATCACCGACACAACACAAGGGATCCCAGAAGAAAGGAACCCAAGGAATTCCCCCTATGATCCCCCTATTCCCATTGCACGTACGCCGAACAATTACAACAACTACTCGGACCGAGCAGTCACCTGTTCGTCGATCACTGCTCTTCAGAGAACGGAGGCCGCGATAGCCCTTGACTTAGGGTTACACAGTTCAAAAAGTCAAAGAAGTCAGCGCTATGGTATCTGCATGCCTTCGAGCCTTGAGGCCTTGGGTAGCATCGACCACCACCCATGATATCTTTCTTGTTTTGCAACGTTACCAACACTCCGCAACAACCGCGCTTAACTTCAGAAACACTGCCATTTGTCGGCGCGTATTTCGCAGTGAAGCTATCTTGATTCTTGACACTGAAATAGGGAGAATCACGAGTTCACCAGGAACAGCTGTTGACGCAGATAGCGGTATCTTTAGGTATCGAGCTCTCGTGTAACGCTGCACCTTTTCTTCATCCCCTAAACTGTGCATCTCGAGAATCGAGGTTCGGTTGCATATCCTTTCCTCCGTGAAGAAACGCGGACTACGTGTGGTCGAAGAGAACGATAACGGTCGTGAGAGTCACGAGGTCTTCGACGACGTAGGACAGCCAAGGACACGCAACTCTTCTTGCCTTCGTAGGATAACATTCGAGATCTGACATATCCTTAGGTTCACTCATACACGATACTTACAGAGATGTTATCCATGTCTTGGAACTACATATAGTACGTATCATCATCCTCATCAACGTCGTGTATGAGCCATAAGTCCAAGGGACAGTTACTCACGCAATTATGCTTCTTATCACGATGGTCCATCACAGCGCGCACAACTCAAGCGCAACTGCACACTCAAACTTTGTCTGTCTCTTTTTCAGAGCTGGCTTTACGGCATGATCCTGAGCAGCCTAGAATTTTCAATATTGCAGTCTTGTTGAAAGAATCACTTTTGCGAAGTCGACAAGGATGTCAAAGTCGAGCGTCGTACAACGCATTCGCTAGCGGCCTGTCGCCGCGAATGCTACCAGTAATGCCTATACAGCTTTTGTTGCCGCATGAACTTCTCAGTCGGACGAGCCAACATTCATCTGGGCCGACCCGCTGCTGTGGTAGCCCTCAGTTGCGAGAATCATCTTCGCGGCGTGTTAGCAAGATTTCTGTTCCCATCTTTGGCTTCAAGGGCAACTTACGTAGTCGTGAGACCCAAGCTTCTGACCAACCTTGGTCCAGGCATCAAAGTGGTTCTGCGTCGTAACAGTGCCACCGATCCTCTTCTCTGTCCTTACACTCCAATACTGAGCAAAAGTCGACGTGCCCAGAATAGAAGGCTGGTTGACCCGCTGGGTCTGGTAGATGTCGTACGTGCCGCCGTCGCTCTGGATGGTGCCCTTCTTCGTCGTGCCGCTGGACGGGTTGTACGAGCCGTACGACTCGACGATGTAGTACTCGACGAGCGGGTTCTTGGTCCAGCCGTAGAGCGAGACGTAGCTATTGACGCTGGCGCCGTTCCACGTGCCGTTGTAGACGACGTGCTTGGCGCCGCCCGGGTTCCAGCCCTTGCCGGCCACGAAGTTGCCGACGTTGCTCCAGGAGACCTTGTAGCCTCCGCCGGCGAGGTTGTCGTAGGTCACGCTGCCTTGGCCGTCGGTCCAGAAGCTATATAGTAAGGGGTCCGTTAGCCGCTGAACAACAAAGTTGTCAAGGGCAAGAATGATCGTACCTGTAGAAGAATCCATTGTTGGTACCGGTTCCGGCGGGGGTGCTGCGGGAGTGAAGCTTGTCGCCGAACTGCGGGAGGTTGCCGACAGTCTCAGGCACGGGCTGAGGCGCGGCGATGACGCCGGCCACGCTGGAGACAGCGAGCAGAAGAGAGGATATGGCCACCATGGTGAAGTATACTTGCCGACACACTTGTGCTTCCTACTTCTCCAATTCTGGCTATTCTCAACAGTGCGCTCCCTGAAACTCTTATACCTACCGGGGGCTTGGCACTTGATATTCGCCTCCTTGCTCATCATCTCCGTCCCCAATATCGCCATTCATTAAGCTCCGTCTCTGTCTTGAAGCGGGAATCCGGGTTGAGGGAATGGAGGGTCACTGACTTATACCATTTATTTGGCACAGATAACAAGTCCACCGGGTAGCAATATCGGAGTGTGTGGGATCTTTCATTCCTCCTATGCACGTCGGGTTGGGCTCAGGATCAATATCGTGGACTCTCAGTAAGGCCTCAATTTCTTCTGGCATCATGCCTAATGGCTTCTGGCCGCGCCGGAAGAGATTCCGGACGAGACCCTTCATTAACTGACAGTGGTGGATAGCCAGATAGGCTCATAAGAGTGTGGTGGAAGTCAAAACATGTACATAACAGTCCCAAGAGGAGGAGGAACTCATGTTAGTTATGTTGCAAATCCAGGCTTCAGCATCAGGAAAAGTAGACATCTCTAAGGCATTTTGTAACTTAATGGACACAATGGTTGCAATCTAATTTGGTACATATTGACTCTTGGAGAAACCTGTAGACTTCGCGTATCCTTGCTTCCTTCTCACTGGAACGCTTAACAGATATTCCAGTGGAGACGGAGCAACTTGAGAGCTTCTTTATTTAGATTGGAGCGGCTGAGGGTTACTGTGAGAGACGAACAGCACTTGATAAACTGCTCCCGGTAAACATAGCCTTGACACACGTCCCGACTGCCAGACAAGTCGGGGCGCTCGAGATTCATATCTACATAACCGGTGTAACATTGGCTATGCTTGTGCCAGTCCATCCCAATCGCGGGGTCTTACATCTGAGAATTAGAGCATCATGGATTCTTTGTGGAACTCGCACCATTCAGAAGTAGAAAGGACATAACGCCGAGTTCGTCGTAAGTCGTAAATCGTCACTATTCACATAAGTATGCATACCTGATGCGGTGCGGGACGGCACCGTGCTGAACTCGTCGTGTGAGTATCTCACGTCCCAATTTGTAACTTTTCGTTTGCCACCGTCATGGTGAACAGTGAACTCCCGTTGCCTACCATGACAGGGTTACTTCGAATAAAGAATTGATCAACAAGAATTCCTTCTCGACATCGTATATTGCATAATCCACCCAGCACCAAATCACTGAGGATATCCAGCTCTACTTCTTACGGCCTTCATCTCGAACTAATCAAGTAGTGAGATTCGTGGTTAGAATATATTGCACGGTGGCAAGCACGGGCGGGCTGGATCTGTCTTAACACGTTAAGATTGTCTTCCACTGTGCATCTAGTGCTTAATGGCTTGGTTTTGCAATACACGTTCTGATCCCATCCAAAGGTTCCTCTTCTCCCGTTCCCGGTATATCGGTCCATTTACAGCGCGGGGCCGGGCGCCGGGTGCGGCCCGTCGGCTAGCGGCCGGGCGTCTCCACCAACCGGCCGGCCCCACAACGGCACCGATGCGGCGTTCCCCCAATTCCACCTGCCCTGGGCAATGACGACAACCGTCGCCAAGAAATGAAAGGATACTTCTTCCCTTCTACAGTATCTATGCTCCGGGTCCCTTGTCGGCAATTATATTCGGATCTTACAAGTCCACGTCTTCTTAACAGCAGGGATTGTGTCCTACAGACTGGAACTCTCGCGTGTGAGCGGTGCGCTTACAGCTTCCCCTCATGATCCCCACACGCCGATCTCCAGATGTCACCTCGCGAGGAGGACTGCAGGACTTCGAGGCTACCTGGCGAAATGGCAGGTGCGGTTATGTCTTCTCTCGGTGTGATGATGGGTTCAACCTGATCTCTACGCATCGACTCGGGGCATCGCCATATGCGCAACGTTCAGCTATAAATATGCACCCACGTGAGAGGCCTGGCGAAGCTGTACGGCCTTATGGTGGTGCATCGGCCATCCTGTCATCCTCCTGATCTCTCGGTAACTCGAAGATGATTTCTTCACTTATCCTCGTCTTGTTCGCTGCGACAGAAGAAGTAAGCGGCAAGAATGTCAAGACAACAACACCCCTGATGGGATGGAACAGCTACAACGCATACGGCTGCGAGAATCCAGGACCTACCGAGGCCATCATTAAGGCCAACGCACAGGGGCTTGTTACTCTCGGATTCGACAAGCTCGGGTACACGTATGTGACGCCGGACTGCGGGTGGAACAGCAACTTCCGAGACTCGTCTGGGCGGCAAGTGTGGAACGCGACACGTTTCCCTTCCGGTGGCAAGGCATTAGCCGACTATATCCACGGACTCCGACTGAAGTTCGGTCTCTACTCTGGGGGTGGTTACTATCAGTGCGGTTCTACTGACTTGCCCGCATCGTTGAGTAAGAATCTCGTATGAATCGGCGAGGGATACAACGGAATGCTGATTCAACCAGATCATGAAACAACCGACGCAGCCGCTTTTGCCAGCTGGGGTGCCGACTCGCTCAAGTATGACAACTGCTACTCGACGTCCAACACGACGATGGTGGACTACACATCCGAGGGCACTGGATCGCCGACTCGCTTCCAGACCATGGCCAGTGCCATAGACGCTGCCAGTAGGGATATCGTCTTCCAGGTCTGTCAGTGGGGAGTAGGGCAGAATATCGGAACATGGTTAGCAAGCAAGCAGACAACCCGACTAAGAGTGTTCTTGCTAACTTCGCTGGTAGGGCATCGAAGATTGCAGACTCATGGAGAATCAGCAACGACATCTCCAACAACTGGCAGAGCATCTGGCGTATTACCAACGAGGTCGTGCCGTACTTCAAGCATACAACTGTTGGCGCTTACCCCGATATGGATATGATGATGTTCGTGTGTCTTCGCTTAAAGCTCGTATAACACCACTAACAAGGTCCAGCGTCGGTCTCAAAGTTCTCTCCGAGGAAGAGGAGCGCTTCCACTTCGGCATGTGGGCAATTAACAAATCACCACTCATCATCGGCTCCCCAATTGACGCCGGCAAGACTCCAGCTACATCGCTGGCCATCATGAGTAACAAGGAAGTGATCGCCATCAACCAAGACTCACTGGGCCAGCAAACCCAGCTCATCCGGCGCTACACGGAAGAAGAATGGGACATCTGGGCCGGCAACCTGTCCGGCTCGAGGATGGTCGTCGCTCTAGCGAACTGGAAGAACAGCAGCTCATCCGTCTCGGTTGACCTGGGTTCAGTTCTCGGCATTGCATCGGCAAAGGCGCGAGACGTGTGGGCTGCAAAGGACGTGGGCGCCATCTCCGGACACTATCAGAAGACGTTAAAGGGCCACGAACTGCACATCCTCGTCTTGTCTGATATTGTCAAGACAGTAGCGGCACCAAAGTCGACGGGGTACCACGCCGCAACCGCCGCGACTCTCTCTGGAACAGCGAGAAAAGTTTCGTGCTCCAGCACACAATGCCTCCCTTCACACTCCAAAGTGGGCAACATAGGCCAGGGCTCCGGCGCAGCAGCCGTGACATTCAACAACGTCACCGCCATGACAAGTGGGAAGAAGCTGCTGGGGGTCGACTTCGTCAACTACGACGTCGCTCTATCGAGCGCGTGGGCAGGTGGCACCAACACGCGCAACATGACCATCTCGATCAATGGTGGGAAAGCTAAGCGGTGGGCTTTCCCTATTTCGGGAGGCGATTGGTACGAGACTGGCCGGTTGATGGTTGAAGTTGACGGATTCAAGGCCAGTGAAACCAATTCAGTTGCGTTTCGCGCCTTCGGTGATGGGACTTGGGCGCCGGACTTGGTTGGTTTTGAGGTCTTCGAATAGTGGTGATGATGGTGCGGGACAAACACATTCAGGAGGCAAAGGGGCTGTGCTGATTAGTCTCGTTGTCGCTGAGCAACCGGCTAACGGCACACAAGCTTACCCCTTAAAGAAGCGTGACTCAGCACTTGCATGGCGGTGTGATATAATACTAGCCTCTTACCCAACCAACCATCTTCTACCCAACTCCCACCGAGTTCTTGAAATTGGCATGAAGAAAATGTCACACTCAGTCTATCAGCCGGTTGCATCGTCAGAGGGCCATATCCGGCTGCTGATCTTGCTTCCTGCAGCCAGCCACGACGCCGACATCCACTGCGAGCTCAAGACCGTCGCACTCCCAGACAACCCGGCATTTGAAGCCCTGTCATATACCTGGGGCTCAACAGGCAAAGCCGTCACCATCCGCCTAAACGGCCACCCATTCGGAGTATTCGAGAATGCCGGCGCCGCTCTCCGCCGACTACGCCACCCCAAGAACCCCCGAAGCCTCTGGATCGACGCAATCTGCATCAACCAAACCGACCTCCAAGAGCGCTCCTCGCAAGTCCTCCTCATGCAGCAGATCTACGGGCAGGCATCGCAAGTCCTTGTCTGGCTAGGCGAGCTGACTGACGGCGGCATCCTCGGCATGCGAGAGCTGCAAAACAGGATCTGGTCGCAGGGCTGGCACCAGTTCAAGATCGACAGGAAGTACGGGAAGCCCACTTTGCCTTGGACGGAGCAATTCACCACTTCAAAAGGGATTATGAACCGGTCCGCCCTGGTGGACGAGCAGAGCCTGGGCGAGGTGCGGGAGCTGCTGGACCGGCCGTGGTGGAGACGGACGTGGATCATCCAGGAGGTCGTGCTTGCGCGGAAGATAACGATCATGTGCGGTGCCGAGACGACGAGCTGGGAGAGCGTTGCTGCTTTCTTTGAGCGAGCTGCGTGGACGTTGCGGGTCGAGGTGTTTGGGATGCCGGTGCATGAGAAGGATTTCTTTCCTGATCGGTTGTATAGGATTATATCCGAGTTGAGGGAGAGGTGGCATGCAAAGCCGGAGAGTGTGAAGTTGTTGGATGTGCTGTACCGGTTCCGACAGCTGGAATGCAGCAACGCGAGCGACAAGATCTATGGGTTTCTCGGTATCATTCCCGAGGTGGTGAGTATGGGCCTGGTGCCGGACTACCAGAGCACTGTGGGTGATGTGTACTGGCATTTTGCGCGGCAGCATATTGAGAAGACGAAGTCGTTGGATGTGCTTAACTGCAGGAGGGAGTGGCAGGAACTAAGTGCGAAGTCCGCGTCATTGTCAAGTTCCATGTCTAATGGAAATACGGCTCCGTCTCAGGCATACAGTGTCCTCGACCAGGCGAAGTTCTACGATGTCCATGCGCTCATTGAGGATGAGCCTGGTAAGACCCGACGAGGATGGGCTAGATTGTCTCCAGGCTGGGAGCGGATAGCAAATGGGAAGACCACGCTCTTCAAGGACCATAGTACAGGGGAGATGCATGACACGAGCCCTCTCGAAGGTCAACCAGCACGCCCGGCCGAATACTTCACCAAGCAGAGAGTGCTGCCACCTAGTTGGACAAAGAGGTGGAACAACGTCGGCTGTCAGATGATCGAGTACGGTGTGGGACAGACAGAAGACGAGAAGACAGCAGCGTCGAAGAAGGCCAAGCTACAAGACCACCTCTCTACCCTCCCGTCCTGGGTTCCCAACTGGGCATTCCCAACCAAATGGGACCCTGAACCACTCATCGAACTCGACAACCCTTCTCGTCAATACTCAGCATCAGGAGACAGCACACCACAACTACACTCAGCCCCAGACTCACGTATCCTCTCCCTAAGCGGCACAATCTTCGACCAAATCGAAACCCTCGCCCCAGCCTGGCATCCAGAAACCGACATCCCACCAGTCTCCCGCAAAGGCAACCCAGCCCTTCTCGCATGGGAAGCCCTCGCCACCGCACCCCACGAACAGTGCCCCTACTCCCCAACCGTCAGCCGCGCCGCCGCCCTCTGGCGGACGATGATAGCCGACAAATGCGGCTCCGAGTCCGCCCCAGACTCAGACAGTCTCTACATCGAAACCTGGTACGACCGCGTCGGCTGGGCAATCGATCACCAACCCGACCTCACCTCCCTAGGGCCCCTGGACACAACACTAGCCGAGCAAGCAATGCGCGGCATGGAGGAGAAGATGGTGTACCACTTCATCGGACTTGACCCCTCCCGGTACCCGGAGTTTGGAGAGAAGTTGCGGCAGAGCCACCGGGATGCGAAGGCTATTAATCAGCGGTATCGGGAGTACATGAGGCGGATACACAGGGTGTGCGCGCACCGGGCGCTTTTTGTTACGAAAGGGGGATACGTGGGGCTTGCGCCGTGGAATGCCGGGGTGGGGGATGAGGTTGTTGTTTTGGATGGGGGGAGGACGCCGTTTCTGCTGAGAAGGACGGAGGGGGCGGAAGGGCGGTTTAGGCTGGTTGGGGAGGCGTATGTTTATGGTATCATGGGTGGAGAGGCGGTTGTGGCTGGGTCTGAGGAGCCGGTTGTGAGAGAGGTGTTGCATATTTGCTAGATCTTCCTGGCATGCGCAACGGTACGTTAGGCAGGTCTGACGGCATCGCAGAGGATTGTTCGTTAAGCAACTTGTGAGAGAATGAGGGGAGGGTATCTTCGTTTTTGCTATGCTAACCTTGTGCCAATATCCCGTGAGGCGTGAAAGTAAGCAACCCAATACCAAGTCCACGCTCATTCCCTGGCTGTGCTGGTCCACCGTACTTCGCGTAGACTACAAGCTGTCGTCGAACCACGCAGGGTATCCTCTTTTCGACGGTCCATCTCTAAGGGGATCTACGCCGGTCGGATGCGGTTCGTTGCTGCCATGGAGGTTATGCACTGTACATGCCGCATACAGAGAGCGAGCGTACCTCCGTGACGATCCACCATGCCGGGCTCACGGCGTGATAGTAAACTCTACCGTGCATGCGGACCTAGCCCTCGATAGGAGCTTGATCCAGAACCACGGAAACGGGAGACATGGCCAGGACCTGCTGAGCCGTCGCCAACGGCATATCCGCCTCTGTGTCAGCGTCAAACGCGACCACGACGTACTCGTCCAAATCGTCGCCCGCAGCAGTGTCCGAGCTGCTCTCACCCCACCAGCCTGTAACAGGGGTTTCCTTGGAAAATGGGAATTCATCCTTCTCCTAAATGCGTTTAGCCAGACGTCCTGTGAAAAGCATTTGCCTAGGTAGCTGCTTACTGGGAGTGGGCGCAGATAGGAAACGTCAATCGGTTGTCCACCGATCAGAAGGGGCGGGGAACGCCAATTGGAAATCCACTCAGAAACAATACACGCATCATCCGGGTCGCAAAACGTCACATCAACCGCTCTAGTCTTCTTATGGATGCCGGCCGCGAAGCCCTCCACCTGCTCCCAGAAGAAGACGCGGGGGCCGTCGCTGGGGTGCCCTTCGGTGCGCTCGAGCGCTCAACGGCTTCGGTGCTTGCAGGATAGGCGATATTCTCCAGATGAAGCAGCCGACCTTCCTTTCGCGCCTTGAAGCTGCTAGTTAGTAACATTGGGGGTAGGCTGAGGATGTTGGGGACTTACTTGAAGCCAATCCGCGTCACCCATAGCTGTTTTATGATTAGCTACTGGTCTATTCATGTTCGAACTGCTGACTGTCGAGGGTGCTTCTTCTTACCGGGTGCTCCACGAGGCATCTTGGGCCGAACGAAGGCGAGCAGGCTGTACTTCTGGGGGATTGGGAGGAGAGGTATCCGAGATCTTGGCCGGGGAAGAGAAACACCTGAGGTTGAAGAGCTCCGGGCGTTCGAAGATCCTGGCAAGTTTGTTCTTTGTGGGAGAAGTTTGAGAACCACTTCAGATTGTTGGGCCTCGATTTCATTGTTAATCTGAGGGCGAGTATTAGCAAACGGAAGGCACGTGCGGCCTGGCAACCTGGGGAAGGAACAGACGAGTCGATGTAGGCCAGGCGCGGCGGATATCTAAAGGACATTTGTTAGGGGATACCAGTCATTCTCCTCACAGGATATCCCGAAGCAAAGCACCAGGTGAACCTCGGTGCCATTTCGGTATCTCCCTAACCCGTTCTGTGCTGTCTAACAACCTGGAAGCCAGCGCCTTTCATGATACCCTATCTTTGCCTGGCCAGGTGCTTTTTGCCGTCTTATGCATGCGCTGAGATCACGTACCCGCCAGACGAGGGCAAAAGTACACAGACCATCAACGACCACACTCGAAAGATCAGAGGAAAACCTCCGCCACAAATACCCGGACGATAACACTGCCTCTTAGTTCAAGATGACGGCCCAGAATGCACAAATCTCCCTGGCCATCCGCTGGCCGACATAAACATGACAAAACAAAACAAAGTAAAACCGAAATAACAGCTACTCGCCCTTGGCGAGGGCGCATGACTCGTACAATGAGGACCTATATCCGTGCGTCTAGCGAACCTGCCGATGAAGATGTTGCCTCAGCGCCCGGTCTAAGCGACGGGAGGAACAGCCGGGGCTTGGGGGTTGGGGCGGAGGTCGCCGGGGTGGGGGCCGCCAATGGCTGGCGAGAGGAAGCTCTCAGAGGCGGTAGGGCAGGAGTCCCAGTGCGTTCAGGGGCGGTGACTTGGAGAGAAGGGGTCTGCATGCGAGGAGACGCAGAAGTGGCTGTCTCGGCAGTAGGGGTCTGCAGGTCAGTCGACAGGGCAGCGCCTAGTGGCGTCGAAGTACTGGTCTTCGGCAGTTTCAGCTCTCCAGAGGCATGTGCGAGCGGAGAGGCAGTGTGCTTGCGGGGGGCCGCAGCGGCGGGCTGGGCGGTCGCACGGGTCATTGCAACCGAAGGTGCGCGATGGGACCCGACAGGCGGAGACGTGGTGCTAGTAGACGCGGTGGCTGGTGTAGGTGCCGCGGCGAAGGACGGCGTCCGTCCCGGACGGGGACTGATGAACGGAGATGCAGGCGTCCTTCGGACTTGCTTCTTCGTTGGGGCACAATGAGCAGTGGACTGGGGCTTGGCGACCGTGTGAGCAGCCGAACCGGCCGACGGAGTAGCCCTCGTGGCAGGAGTTGCCGCAACGTATGTCTCCGTCTTAACCTTGGGGTCAGGACGAGATACAGGGGCTGTAATTGTGCGGCGAGTTGTAGCTGACCTAGACATCGTAGGAGCTACAGGACGTACTACCGTCCACCAGGCAGTAGACGGTATGCCGGGGGGACGGGATACAGCATGCTTGCGGATCGAAGGAGCAGAAGCAGAGGCGTCCAAGGGAGGGGGAGTGGTGGCGGCGAAAGACAGGGCGGCAGCATCTGACTTGATGTCTCCTGGCGGCGTGGGGTTGGTGGACCTTGGCGCGGCACCAGTCGATGTGGCAGCCGCCATACTGGCAGCGCGCACGGATTGGACTGCCCGAAGGGCAGCCATGCGTGCGGTTGCGAGAGCATCCTTATCTGCAGCCGCAGATAGGCCAGGGAGGGGTGCGGGGGCGGTCTCTGGAACAACAGGAGGGTTGTAAGGTTCGCGGGGGGTTGAAGCCCACGGGGCCGAGGCAAACCAGCTGTTGTTGGTAGGCGCAAGGGCAGGGGGTGCGAGACCGGGGGCTGCATAAGCTAGAGCAGTGGGCATCGGAGCTGGGTTGTCAACCGGCCGGGCGTCATAAGTGGAGGTTGAGACCGGGTCCGGGTCGGGAGCCGGAGTGACGGGAGGAGGACCGGTCGTGGGGGCGGGGACCATGAAGCTCTTTATTGCAGATGTCAGCGGATGTAGATCATGGAGATATGTGAGACGTAGAACACTAACCTGACCCGGTCCTCCAGGAATACCTGCGGTGATAAGAGTATTTCGAATTCTGAAGTTATTCATCAGCCTCATGGTCGCGTTGGCCTCTGTCTCGTCGCGGAATTCGACGTCAACCCAGCCCTTGTGATCCTCGCCCGGCTGGAGATTCGCAGAGCTCCAGTAGAAGGTCGGAAAAGATGCTCGGACGCAGTCTCGAAGCCGGGCCTCGCATTCAACGCGACTGGCGTCATAGGGCAGATGATCGAGACGGATCAGTCTTCGTTCGATTCTGGCCTGGATGAAGAGCTGCGGTTAGTAAGGAGGAGGGACGCTGGGAGACTGGAGTAGCTGCGCCGGAGCTGGTACGTACTCTGCACCAACAACGACCATGAATCTCTGTTTAGCTTTGATAAGTTTGGTGTTACGAAATCGAATCAATTGTTGAAGGATATCTTACCGTCGGCGCGGCGTCGAGTGCCTCGGGGGCGACGGCCATGCATTTTAGCTGGCAGTGCTTTGGGGCGGGTTTTAATGTTGACAGAGAAAAGGGCGTCTAGGCGAAACGGTGCTGATGTGGCCTACGATCGGTAACGTTTGCCGATGTAGGCGTGGTTGGTGGTTGCAAGGTGAAAGACCGCCCGCGCGTTGACGTGTTGTGGATCTCAGGATCAAAACAACAAGAAGCGATGGCAGATGCTTTAAGGGTGGGCAATTGAGCGATTAGATAGGATGGTTATCAGGTGAGGAGATAAGACGGAGCCCTTTACAGGTAGTCACAGCCTTCTGATTGTTACGGGGAAGGGATGCTCCGGACACTAAAGATGTGCGTTACTCCTGCCGTGCCCGGGTGACAAGGCTCAGGGGAAGTAAACAATGACACAAGCCTGTCCAGAACAATCCGCTACATCTATTTGACAAGCACCATGACCCCATCATGGTTGCCTCGAGTAATAACACACCTGTTTACGAGCTCTACAGAACACAGTCTGTGCCTCTGGCGAGCACCACTACCCAGCAACACCAAAGATGGCATGGATGTATTCTCTCCCTGTCAGTCAACTCTTCACCACTTAACCTGCGTTCTTTCGGGGGCGGTTCCAGTAGAAATCCACGGGTACGCTCATTCCCATGCGGCGACGTAGGGCGTCCTGTATTTCTTGGTTGGTTGCGGTTAGAGGGAGGTTGCTGACGTGCGCGACACTGATTCTCTCCGTCGCCTGAGTGATCAGTTAGCTACATCGGGTCACCAACAGAGGCCGTCTATGTGCCAGGGTTTGCACCTTTCCATGGGCCCGGCCGTTGAAACCTTCTACGATCGTTGTTAGATTGTACTGGACAAGCAGTGGTTCTGCTGTGCGGGCTTACCGGGGCGGTTATCTTGATGACGTCGGGAGCTAGGCGTTGTGGTGAGAGCCTGACACCGTGGTACTGGAGTTGGGACTTGAATGGGATATTCGAAAACATCAACCTAATAGTCCAGTAAGTGTTGATAGGCCGGGAAGTTGTTGTTCTGGATGGAAATAGTTGTATTGGATGTGGTCGCGATGGCGTCGAGGCAGGTATCAACTTGCCGATGCATGTTGCTTAACCCGCCTGTCCTCGTCTCCGGACGCGTACGTCACCCATGGAGATAAAGCCTTCCTCGTCGAGCTGTATAACTCGTGGTATTGCAGTCGTCGAATATGGAAGTCTCGAATGACTTTCCCCCGATCGTACCATCCGTCATATACTCCGCCCATCCCTTCCTCTCAACTCAACATCACTCCATTCCCTCCCACCATCAGCAAAATCCCACCCATCATCCGCCTCCTCATCCTTCCCACCCTTCCTATCCAACCTCCCACCCATCTCCGTCTCCTCCCTCCCGACATCCCTCCACACCCTCCCCCTCCCATCAACCCCCTGTGCCGAAACCCCGTCCGTCAACTCAACAACCTCTCCCCGCTTACTCCAATCCCTCACGCTCTCCCTCAAAATCTTCCAGCTCATGACAAAGAAGATGACCGCATTCCATACACCCTGAAGGGGTAAAACAGTCGCCGTGCCGACGTTATACGCGTACGGACTGTCGGGGTGGAACATGCCCCTGATGCGGTTGATGGAGGAGGGTATCCACGTCACCAAGACGGACACGGCGAAGAGGAAGGAGGTGCGGAGGTAGGCGCGCTTGATGGGGTCGTGGATCTTGAAGCGGTCGGAAAAGCGCTGGATGCTGCGGTGGGTTTGGTGGGTTATGTTGTCTCTCGATTCGGCGCGGAGGGTGCGCTGTTGGCGGGAGGTGACGACGGTGCTGATACCGGTAGGTGGGAGGGGTGGCGGTGGCACTGGTGGGAGGGGGCGGTTGTAGGGCGAGTAGGGGTCGTTGTTGTGCAAGTGCTCGCGGTGGGCCTTCTCTGGCTTGGCTGGGAAGATGGAGGATGATGTCGAGTCGTTCTTGGTGTGGGTTACGCGGACTTCGGTTACCACGTTGACTGTGCCGAACATGTCGGCTGTTGCTGGTGATAGGGGCCAGTCCTTCGCGCTGTCGAACGTTGGGGGAGTCGTAACGGTAGTCTTCCTCGCCGTGCTCGTCAGGGTGGTGTTGCTGAACTGGTGTAGCCTGTTCCGTACCCTGAAGACATACACCCCTATGCTGAGGTAGATGACCATGGAAGCGAAGATGCATATCCAGATCAACAAGTAGTACGTGTAAATGCGTAGCGGGTTCCAGTCGTTTGTTATCCAGCACCAAAGCTAATTGCTGCAGGTCAGCGACTGCACTTGGGATTGTTCCGTTGGTCAAACGTTGGCTTACACCCGCACTTCCATACACTGGCCCCTTGTCCGGCGCTCGGAGCCGAAGGCAGACCAGTGCAACTAATAGTGGCCCTCCGTAACACACAAGACAGTATAACCAGCCCCATTTCTTGATCGAATGCGGGTTGCCGTTCATGAAGAAGACCATGACCACATTTACTGCCATGGCGAGCGACCACCAGGGGTCAGATTGTATGAACCTAGGTGTATTGTCTGTCAGCAGCGAGTCTCGTTGTTGACATGAAGTATGTCTGACTTACATCTCAAACATGAACGCCTGTGCCTGACATAGTGAGCTATGTTGACTGGACAGCCCGTCAGTGGCGATGATGCTGGCTATCGAAGCGCCAGCGTTGGCGACAGATGCAAACACGATGAAGGTGTTCGGAACCGTTCGTATCCTGGATACCGTCAGCTGATCGCACGGAGCACGGTTGTAAGTGTTGATGCTCACCTTTCGAACAGCGCATAGGCTATGAATATCATGCACACACTAAAGAGACTCAAGCAGCCTCCTGTTCGTTCCAGGACAGCGAGGACAAACACCTGGTCGTCGGTGAAGGGAGAGCCAGTCGCCATTGCAAGAAATGTAGCCGAGGGGTATAGAACGCCAAACACGGAAGAAAAGGGGAAAGACAGCAACTGGTAGAGTAAACAAGAAACCTAGCATGGTTCAACACCAAGTTGGTGATAGAAGTTGCTCGACCGGGACGACAAAAACTCAGCAGCCGACCTGGGACGAAGAGAAGATCATCAGCCAGGTTCGCAGATCCGGATCAGGGACGATCAAATAACTCAATACCCAAACTCCAGATCGCAATGACCGCCAACGGCAATGTTTCTGATATGGAGGTGTGGTTGCTGGGCTCAGACCCAAAGCGGCAGTGTTGGCTGTTTCAGGGGTAGCCGTGGGCGAGGTCAGTGTGTTTCCCGTGCCGTGGGGTCTGGGCCTGGCTTGATGATAGATACAGGAACAGGAGTCGTTCAGGAGAGATGGAAGACCAGATGCTGCAGTTTTTAGAGACCGGTATATGTGTTTGCGGCGTCGTTGATTATGCTGGATGATGCTTACGGTCGCACGAGTCGACCGCAGTCGCACGACGTCCAGTCGACAGCGTTTGCGAACTGGCACAGGATGGAAGGAATCGGCCTCAAACGCGGAGCAGCGGCGTGTATCCCATGATGCTGGGTCAGGCGAAGCAAGATGGAATTGCCATACCGATATTCGGTACCTGATGTTGCTCAGCTGTATCCACATCGCAGCGAAGCTAGGTTGCCGTGTCCGTTGAGTTGGACGTCGAGAGCACGGCTGTGATACCCCTCATCCATGACATTGGCGAACAATCCCATCAATGCTCAACGCCGACGACGCGTAGCGAGCTGGTTGTGCATTTTGCTGGAGGATTTGCACGATAGTGTGGGACGATCAAAAGTTCGTCATTGGACAAGCGAACGAACAGGCGATACTCAGACTACTGCACATCTCCGAAGGTGTCTGTCCACTAACACGCGTGGTCCTACCAGAGACGTACGTAATCTGGATGAATGCCGCCAACACAAACACCGGTATAAGTCGTCGCGCGGCGCTGCATTGGAAGGCAGCCATTCGGGATGCTGGAAATATACCGAGCTGGCCTAAGCTGGTAACGCAAATGGCACCTCGATATCATGTAAGCGGATATGAAGTGCTGTCTGATAGGACCTTTGGTCCGCCGGGATGTGGCGTGCTCCGATCCGTGCCGTCTTACCATTCTATGAGGGTACTCCTGGGAGGCAGTTATTGTAGCTGGAGACGGCCAAGCTTCTTCTTTTGGTGTGGTGAAGAAGGTACCTAGACATAGTTGTAGGCGCCATTACTGTCTTTACATCAAATGAACATTGTCTTGTCAGCATTCATGATAGATCGCCCCTCGCACGCTATAATCGGGATCTGCACTGGGGTGTTGACGGTGTCAATGCGAGAAGTGATGAACCTCTGGGTCCATTGTCACAGACCTCAAAGATAAACATACTCGAGCGGTTGCCAGAATTGTGGCCGCACAAGAACAATGCCAGTGCTCGGGACTGTCCTATCTCAGCTTGACACAGCAATGCAACACCATCACCGTCGAGAACAGACTTCCGCAAGGCCTTTTGAGCGTCCGAATTCCGCAGTAGGCGTCTTCCGGACTGACTTCGAGGAACTGCCCCTGGTCTCAGCCCAGGCCAACAGATCTACACAGGGGGTAGCGAACTGTTTTAGCCTCGATATTCGACGACATGGGGGGCGGTTCCCATCTGGGCGGATAAACTTGGCATATGTCCGTGAGTGGCACAGAAAGCTTCGAGACTTGAACGGTCTCAGGGGGCTTTGCCTGAAATATCTATCCCGTAGTACTTACGTTAGCATTGGTGCGGCTGGATACTTGTAGTATATCTCGACAACAGCAGGAGATTTGGAGTGTAGCACAAGAATGCTTATGCTTCCATCGAGGAAGCTTTCCACCCAGAACACTGGACAGAGATGGTGTGCTCACGGCCAGGAACCAACAGCACCGGGGATCGATCCGAAAGCGCACACCACCCGACAGACTTCCATGGGTTGGGGGGCTCGTGGTTGCCAACCTGCCATTCTAGTATGTTGACCGAACAACTTCACTTGGTGATTATCAAATGTTCTGTGCAAATATTGACATATAAAGCACGTTCTGCGGAAGATAGTGGTTGTTGGGATGCAGGCACAGGGCTGTATGTGCCGAGGGAATTTGCGCTGCCAGGCTTTTCCTGAGACCATCGGTGTGTCGATAATGATTGTTCCTGCCGCTGATCCTCGTCAGGTCGGCCAGGAATTCAGCGAGACACCCTGAATAAAAACACACGCCCAAAAGAATGGTTCCTGGCCATGAAAGTCCTCGATGTAGGGCATACCAGGAAGCAAGCAGTTGACACTGGATCTCCTTCCTTGTCTGGATGGTAGTTCGGTGGAGGATATGACAGGTCTACAACGAACAAATCCAGCATGGGAACGAGAGGCAGTCGGGTACCATGTGCCAAGCCTGTTGAGGCCGTGTATTGTGACTTTTCGCTCCCTCGGCGCTGGTTATCCCCAATGTCGCTCGACGGTACACAAGCGCTCGGCCTCAAACACCCAAAACCCGTGTTCCAGCCCCCGGAATGACCTAGAGCACATATATGAAGTCCGGCCTCTGGTCACCAAGTAGATCAATCTCCTCCGCAGTCTTCCCCTCAATCCTGTGATCCCTCTTGCCCGCCAGCCGGGCCTTATTCTCCCTCGCAAGAAGCACCTGCATAAGCAGACTCCCACCAAAGATACATACAGCCAAATAAGCAAGGACAGTCGCATGGCCCGCGTAAAACCTCGGCCCACTAAGCCAAACGTTGCTAGACACGATGCCATTAAGGTTACCCCAGCCAATAACAAAACCGAGTACGATACCGCGCTTGTAGACGCCCTCGGTGTTGTTGGCGATCCAGGCAATGGTGATGGGGATGGTAGCGTAGATACCGATCGCGCCGAGGAAAGTGCCGGCGTACTGCACGCCCGGCCTGGTGGTGGAGATGAGCATGATGAAGCCCGCCATGCCGATGGGCGCGAGACACATGTTGTAGATGCCGCGCCTCTTCTGCTTGTCGCTGGCGAAGCCGACGGCCACGGTGACAATGGCTGCTGCCGCGTAGGGTGGGACGGTGAGGAGTTGGTTGCGGACGATGCTCTTGGTACTGGTGAATCCCATGTTGCTGATGATGGTGGGCAGGAACAAGCTGAAGCTGTAGAGCGGCATGAGCGGGCCCATGTAGGCGAGAGCGCCGGCGTAGGTCTTCCAGTCGGCGATGGCGGCCCAGACGTATTTCATCTTGAATTCTTCGTGCTCGGCGCTGCTCTGCTTATCCATCTTGAGACGGCGGATGACGCGGGCACGGTCGGCGTCGGAGAGGAACTTGGCGTCGTCTGGGAAGTCGTGGACCATCCAGAAGGAGGCAACGGCGATGGCAACTGTGATGAGGCCTTCCTTTTTTTGAGTGTCAGAGGCTGAGTTGAAGAAGTGGTTGAGGGGTGACGGACAATTATGAAGATCCACCTCCACCCCGAATAGCCGGCGATGCCGTCCATGTTCTGGATTGCAGCCGCCAGGAGCCCGCCGAAGGACCCGGACAGTGCGGCGGCGGAGAAGAAGATAGCCTGATGGTGTTAGCGGTTGGGCTGCAACTCTGCTCCTGGGGTCTGGTGACCTACTGCTCGAACTGCGAACTCGTCTCTCTTATACCAGCAGCTGAGGTAGTAGTTCACTCCGGGAAACAGGCCGGCCTCTGTCACGCCGAGGAAGAAGCGAGCCGTCATCAGGCCGCTCCAGCTCGTGACGAAGCCCATTCCAACCATGCAACAACCCCAGAAGATCCTGTAATATTGTCAGTCAGTCAGTGAGCACAATAGAGTAACAGCGGAGGTACCTACATGGTAATGGGCAAGAAGACCGATGGGCGGAAACGCTTGAGCATGATGTTTGCCAGAGCTTCGAAGACGGCGTAAGCAATGAAGAAGATGGTGAGCGTGAGGTTGTAATGGTGCGTGTCCATCGGGATGTCGGTCGTCAAGTGAGCAATCTTCGCATTGCCAATGTTGGTCCTGTCCAGGAAGCACACGAGATACAGGAGGCAGAGCCATGGGATGAGGATCAGGTCAAGCTTCCAAACCAGCTTTCGCTCCTTCGAGAACGCATCAAGGCGTTAGCCTGGTCCAATTCTGTCCGGATGTTGCAACATACCACTTCTGCCTTCTGGGCATCGCTGAGGCCAGCATCAAGATCCGCGGGCAGTTCGGTGAAGGAGAAGACAGTCTTCTCCTTGGGGCTTCCCCTCTCCGAGTCGCTGAGAGTGCTCATCTTGGCGTAAGTCGTGCAGAAAATGTTGTGTACGACGTGGATTCCAAAAGTCGTCGATGTATATCTATCTGCAGGAGGTGTATCTATATAGGTATTGCTCCTGATCTTCAAGACCACGAGAGCAGTACCATGGAAGGCCGATAGAAGGTGATACAAGGGAAAATAGAGGAAGAGAAGGGAGAAGCAAGGCTTGAAGTAGGGGAAGACGAGCCAGGAACCAAGTCAATATTTGAATATTGTGGCGGCGGTATTGTTATTAGAACAAAAGCCACCACTGCCGGGTTGGGGTACACCAGCTCCTGCGGAAGGATTGCAGTTGTATAGCTTGCAGGATGGACATGCGGCACGTACGACGGACTCACATATCGCACGTTTTGCCAGACTCGAGGCCGGCCACTTAGAACTCACCGAGGATTACACAGATCTCCGGGGATTGCCATTGCCGGGTAAGCTTCCATCCCTGGAAGGTTTTTCATTTTCGAAGACAAACCAAGCCAATACAAGACGGGAGGCTGCAGCGTCGAGGGTGCGCCTTCAAACAGAAAGAAGAGGTTGAGAACATGCAGACAGCAAGCATGGCATGGGTTTGCGACAGGGGTCGAGGACACAAAAAGGCCCAGACCTAACACAGCAGGTCAGGGACCCGGGAAGATGCGAAGCCATTGAGAAACTCGGGTCGTACCAGACGCTAAGTATAACCGTTCATTGAGTTGCGCGTGCCGGCCTCGAGGTCATCTCTGGATTTCGTCTCGCCGGGACGGAATGATACCCCCGTCTGCATCAACTAACAGACCGTTCTTTAACGCTGTTCGTGTCATTCGGGCGTCAGGCAGGCTTCGAGTCCACAGCGGCGCAGTGGCATAGATTGGGAAGAAAGACCGGGCGGTTGCTTTTCGACGACAAAAGGCTGCATAGAAGACGGTTGTTTGCTTTCAGACAATCGTTACAAGTCTTGGACAAACAAGCACCCTTGCATCGGAGGCGCTTGGCAGCCGATAACTGTCTGCGAATCGCGAACGGGACCGAAAGCCTCTCTTGCTTTGTGAAGGATTGTGATGTAGGATTCTGCCCCCCAAATCTTGAATCTTCCCATGGATTCATGGAGTTTGTTGCACTGCTTCAGTGCTGACCGATCTGCAGGCTGTTGTCTGGCGGCAGCATATTACAAACAGAGAGTGTATGCAGAAGCGATGATGCCGACCGCAACCAATGGAAAGGGGGATTCGATATCGAACGCAAACTCGACAAGAATGTAGTAATGACATGCAGTTCCGGCCAGAGGGTATATGCACGGCAGCGGTCCGAATGGCGCCACTGGACGCCAATATCGAAGCCATATCCGGGAACTCAGAACTGAACAGCCTATACCGTGACCTCGGGTCCCCGAAAGACGGCCATAAGGGGGCTGCCACTCGGCAAGGCAGAAATGCAGAAGAGGTAACACCGTAACAAATCTTTGTCCTGAGCTTCCCGATGAAGGACGTCTGTTGATGCAAACAGTTTGCACAGCTTTGCTTGACTGGTGTGAGTAGCATTGCATGTCTTGCGCGCCGCGTGGCATACATTGCATCCAATTGCTGACGGTACGTTAGAAAGCAACATCGTTGTCCAATTGCAGCTTGCGGCGCTCCCTCGAAGAGATGCCACACTGTTTGTCGTCTGCTTGATGGGCTCAGGGATCGGAGAATATGTCCTTCTGGCGAAGCTCATGTCAGAATGCATGGACAAGTTCCTACTGGCAGACGGTTAGCCGGATGTTCATTGAGTGTTCCTGTTCTCTATTCCAACTACTAGACGTCTACACCTCTGCCGTCTTCCATCAATCATTCTCAATGACCACGTCGCGGCCTCAAACAGGATGGAGGTTGGAATAAGGTGCTGTGGTTGGTGAGCGCTAGAGCCTCGGCATTGGGGCCTGAGTAAGTCGTCGCTTGGCACCAACGGCATCGTCGAAGACGTCACCATTTCCACCAATGCAATCCACGCGTATCGCCCGTCCCCTCAAGGACAAACGCCCAAGAATTTGGTGCGAAAAGATGTAGCAGAAAGTGGTAAGATGTTTGACCGTCGTTGAATTTCGTCTGATTTCAATCTTCCCATTTTGCGAAACCCAATCGTCAAGAATTCAAGATTCAAGCGACAAAGGAACAGCCGGAAATTTAGGACCAAACAAGCGGCAAACCCGGAATCATGTCTTCTGATCTAGGCTTCGACTGCGCGCTCGTCACCGGTGGTGGCGGCGGAATCGGCAAGGCGATCTCACAATACTTCATCTCCAAGGGCAAAAAGGTCATCATCGCAGGCCGGACAGAATCCACGCTCCAGGAGACCGCCAAGGAGATAGGGGCAGCAGCATACTACGTCCTCGATACCGGGAAAGTGGCCGACATACCTCCCTTCCTCGAGAAGATCACCAAGGAGCACCCGAACCTCGACTGCCTGGTGAACAACGCCGGCATCCAGCGACCGCTGAAGATACTTGAGGACCAGGACTTCCTGACCAAGGCCGACCAGGAGATCGACATCAACATCCGGGGGCCGATGCATTTAACTCTCGGGCTACTCCCGCATTTCCGCTCGAAGGAGAATGGGGCCGTCATCATGAACGTGTCCAGTATACTGGCGTTCGTCCCGTTCTCGGTCATCAACCCCGTGTATAACGGGACGAAGGCATGGTTGCACTTCTGGAGTATGACGTTGCGGACACAGCTCCAACAGGGTGGCGCCGAGAAGATCAAGGTCATTGAAATCGCGCCGCCGACTGTTGCCACCGATCTCCATCGCGAGAGGGAAGACCCGGATGACAACAAGAAGCATAATAACCCCGACGCATTGACGGTCGAAGAGTTCATGGAAGAGTTCGCGGCGAAGTTGGAGAAGGGTGACGAGACGATTGGAGCAGGGACGGCTGCTGATGTTGTCCAGAAGTGGTACGATCAGTTTGGCGAGTTTTATGCGAAGAAAACTGGAGGGAAGTAGGTTAAGATACGGCGAGCGATCTACACCCTAAGGTAGTCAGCAGGTCAGAATGTTAGCAATATCTTTCAACTGAGTCAAACTTTCCTTCTCCGTGCCAGCTTTACTCGAGCGGAATTCACCCGCCATCCGGTGATAGGTTCTATACTTTCTTGACTCAGTCATATCTCCCCATTATCTTCTCAAACGAAGTGCCTGCCAGTTTCACCACCGGCTTCTCTTTCTCCTACCTTGTCTCCATTAGCAACCGCAATCCGGGAGGCAGGAGCGACTCCAGAGGCCAGTGGCGTAGGACTGACGACCGGAGAGGAATAAGCCATGAATCTACTAACAAGCCTCCTCTGAGAATCGAGCATTATATGAGCCTGCTGACGTCGCGCGTCTGATGACAGAGGCTCACGTCGGATCAGTAACTTGAAACCACAAGCGCGTCCGCACCCCAGATTTGATGCCGAGCACTAGGTCTCCGTCAAGTCAACAATATCGGCCATGTTAATAACTAGGGGCCGGCCCTGTAGCCTGCTGCGGGCAGGCTGGGGCGCCGTGGTACTGGTGTTACTGGTGTCAGCTGACCTCTCCATGAACTACAATATGAGAACTTGAATGAAAGCTCACAACACCGGCTCGGACATTGTGCTACTTAAGGGTGATTCCTCCACCGGCAGCTCGACTCTGTTCTCAGTTCCATCTCCTTCATCAGGTCCTTTTCGCTGACCACCTCCTATCGCAATTGCACTACTGTCGTCCTCGCCAGCATGAAGACCGTTGCGGTTCATTGTGTCCTTGCAGCAGTGGCTGCTGTCATTACCTATTTACCTTTGCAGATGCAAACCCAGTTGTGCTGCCCCTGAAGTCACGGCGGGTGTTCGAGATGGAAGCATGAGCAAGTCGCAACGCGCCGTCTTACAGAGTTCTATAACTGGAGAACGAAGTGTCAACCTCCCTCTGCATGACTGGATCCGAGGGACCGACCTCCAGGCGTGTAGTTGCAACAAGGTATTTTTGTAGAGCAAGACTGCAATCTAACTGCCCTGTCGAAGTGGTTCACCGAAATCAGAATTGGCACGCCGCCACAGCAATTGTGAATTTCTAGATAACCCTAGACTGGCCGTGATGTTGATATCAAAACACTGACTCCAAATCGCAACACTGTTCTCATCGACACTGGTTCTGCCGAGTTGATAAACACTGGTTCTGCCGAGTTGATAATTGCACGGAACAATTGCACCGCCTGCGAGGGCACCAAGATTCTCGGCCCGTCCAAATCCGTAACTTTCAAGCCAACGCCCGGCGATCCGATAAGCTTCCTTTTCGCCACTGGGCCTGACCAGTTCCCTTACCAGTAATTGAAGGGCCCAGCGGGACTGTAGCCACAGACTCCGTGTACCTATCCGGACTAACAAACCCCACCAGCAGTGGCTGCTCTGCGACAACTACACGGCCCTAACGGGGATGTTGCCCGACGGCATCCTAGGCATCCTAGGCATCGGGACAGTGAACTTCACCGACCTCGTCCCGTCCGCCATGCCCTTCTACTGGCAAGCTTTCTTCAGCGGCCAACTTAAGTCACCCGAGTTCTCCCTCTTTCTCAACCCCGGCCACGAGGAGGACGGCGAGCTGAACTTGGGCGGCATAGACTCGACACGCTTCGTCGGCCCCATAACAACTGTGTCTCTAAACAGCGTCACTAGTGCCGAGGTCGGCAACTTTATCCTCGACCAGGGTGCAATCACCATCAACAGCAAGGCAGTCCACAACCCGACGAGCGTCAAACCGTTCGTTCCTTCACTCGTAATTCTCGACACGGGGACGGCCTCCATCCAGCCGCCGGACAACCAGACAGTCCAGGATATGTACGCCGCCATCTCGCCCGAAATCAAGCCGATCGGTAACCTTGGCAGCTGGGGAACTCCGTGTGAAGTCGTCGACAGGGTCGTGGTGGACGTGAGCATCCAGTGGGGACCGGGACGGAAGTTCAAAGCTACTCTGCCCTGGGAATTCTTCAACTTGGGCCCGTTTCCGAATCAGCCGCAGCTGTGTGAGGCTGTCTTTCTTACGCTTACGGAACCCATTTTCACCGGGGAGGGGGAGGGGGTTTGGGTTATCGGTTCGCCGGTGTTGAAGAATTATTATACGGTTTGGGACGGCTTGAATTTTGGGAAGGGATTTGCGAAGCCTATTTGGGGTAGATCAGATCTGATGTGAGAGATCAGGGGACTGATATCGAAGGGTCCTTGTATCGTGGGCGCTAATTGGTTCTGGGCTTGTTCGAAGAGACATTTGGCTCAAGTTGCAACTGACTCCTCGTTCGCCCTACCCATCCTGCTATGACCAAGTGCTGTGACGTGACAACCCGTCAACGCCATGTTCTTTGTTCGAGACCATCACGGTGATCAGAAATTCTGCATCAAGGTGACGTTATCTTTTTCAAATGATGTCTTGTCTTTGACAGCTGCAACAGCCTCTGACACCGAAGCCAAAGGTCAGGCATGTGAAATATTGAACGAGCACACACCCGCTGACGCGAGGCCATGTACCAGAAATCCTAAAACGGGATCCGTAAGATCATCGAGCTTAAAGCAGTTGTTCTCTGGAAATTCTCGGACATGCATGAGTACCAAGGGAGAGCCGAGTAGTGTTCGGTAAGGTAGTTGTTGGTGTGCTCTACTTGGCCTTTGTCCAGTCATACCCCGCAAGAACAAGATGCCCGAAATGATCTTATGGACCTTTGTCCCTTGCTCAGCTCATGATACTGTGACATTCGAGCAGTTGGTCCGACGCTACCTGATGATTATAGTCACTCGCTACGTTTCTTAGAGATCTCACGTCCGTCCAAGAGTCCAGATGCAACACCTGTGTTAACTTGAACCATATGATACAAATCCGAAATCTGGTCTGCCCTGACGATAACAACCTACTTGCCTAGTATTTAAAATGTATATAAACGGCCGGTCTCGAGACTTGCCAGTTTCCAGAATCTTGTAATCAGAGGCCAAAACTTAGTCGCTTCACAACGTAGTCACGATAAATCCCCTCGTATTGGGACGTACCAAAAGCTACAAACCTCGATCTTTACTCTTGATGCAAGCACACTCAAACACCAAGGCAATATGAGTGCTGAAAGGTCTAGACCAAAGCCCCACAGCTTCTTCTAAACTTCCAGGTCCTTGAGTGGGAAGGAGACCCCACGCAACCAGTTAAGTGTGTCAAAGAAACGGGCATCCGTCACAGCATTTTAACCGCAGCCGTTCATTTTGCTATGCTGCAACTGGAGAAGAAGGAAGGTAAGGAGGCACTAATGAAACTGGGGAATGACCTCTGTAAGCACTGGGTAAAGAAGGGCCCATTCACACAAGATAAATCCCGCCCCGTCCAAAGGGATATGCATATCTTGATCAACTTCTTTCTCATTGAAATGAGGCAAGGGTTTTGCAACCTGATCATTGCACACCAGTCGGAGGCATTTATGTCCTACTGGAGGACTCGTGAGCTCCCATCCGGCAATGGACAGCCATACACAGACGCTCGCAGCTATGACCCCGACCTATATAAACCAAAGTACCGTACCATATTCATCAGTGATGCTGAGGAGGTATGAATCGTGCATTACTGAGTTTTCGGTACAGAACCGATACGATTTGACTAACCAGAAACTAGACAATCAGCGAGCTTGTCAGAGCTCAGAAGCATATCGAGCAGAATAGGGACCTAACTCACCAGACAACCAGGAACGCCCTGGATCAGTTCAAACAGTTTATGTTATTCTTGTCGATGATTATTATCCACGAACTGGGCCACGGCTTCCAGGACCTCCTGGCCTGGATGCAAGGTTCCACCGACAAACTAATTACCCCAGAGCCTGTGAATTTTGATGCCTTGAAAGGCTTGCTTCCTGACACACCGCTCGGCCACGAAACTGCACCGTATCAGGGGGAAGCTGGCTACACCTTGGAATACTACGCTTGGGGAGGGAAAATGAACATGCTACCGAATCCAGGCAGTGATTGGCACGAACCCAGCGAGAAGAAATACTTCGTTTGGCGACGCCTACTGGTTGAAGTATCAACCAGTGAAACCAGGCCGCCCAGACATCACCGTCTACAAAATTCGATTTGTCAGGAGGAAGATGATTGAGGAGTTCTTTGCTTCACCTCGCAGTAAGTTGGTGTCTTTGTTTTGTTCAGCTGTCTTCACGGATAACTGAGGTCACCTACCTAATCGTGTTCCGCTTCAGCCTACGATTTATGGACCAAGATCCAGAACATCGAAGCCGAAGCCCCGCCAAAAGGATACTTGGAGATGGTCGGCGGGCAGTCCGACCGTAGTAGCTCAAGCGGCACAAGTCAGGAAAGCCCAATGAGCCTCACTAGTTCGCCAGGGCAACAGTCGAGCCGGGCCAGCCCCAGGAGCCAGGGCGGTCCAAGCAGCCGGGTCCATCGAGAGACACCCCCGAGAAACATCGCAGCCCCAAGGGGCCAGACAAGTTCGAGAAGCCCAGGTAGCTCAGGCAAATCTAGCGGCGGAGCCAGCAATGCCAGTCAGGGGAGTCGAGCAAGCGAGCGCTGTGGCACAAGATCGGCCAGGCCGAGTCCGGAGGAACAGGGCCATCTGTGGGATTTAGTCAGGCGGGAGAGGCTCGAGCATTACAGAACACTGCCTATGGTTTCTTATAGAGATGTCAAAGACATTGAAGACTTCGTTCGAGATCCGGCAGGGCCTATTCCGTCACCGCCAGCATGGTCGAGGGCAGCTGGCAGACTGTGAGCGAAGAAATAGAATAGCACATAATAGTTCCTGGTATGCTGCGAGATGGAATTACTTTGCAATGGATGATTTACTGCGGTTCGAGTTGGATTAAATGGCTACGAAAATACGATTGACTGCGCTGAATGAAGACACTGCAGTCCCATGCACCTTTAGCGAACGACATGGAGGGTCATTACCAAAAATCCCTGTTAACAGGTCTTACATCTCAATTATCCGGATATGCGAACTTGTCGGGAGAGCAGAGCGACGATGGGGAACGGTTAACCAAGTCGCTTATATATTCTAGCAGCAGTATATACAGCAGGGCAGACATATACATACAAGCCTCTGCATATCCAAGACGGTCCAGGTAAGTCTCATCCAGAGCTTCCATAAGGTATCCATCGTATATACATCACAACCACACATATGCCCATCAGACGACCACACTCAAAAATGCTGCGCCATACCCAGCGAGTTATTCCCCCCATTGAAAGCGACGAACTGGGACTTGAAGAAGATATCGCCCCAAATCTGCAGTTCCGACGTGGTAGGCTGGAGACCACCGAAGCAAGCTGTTTCACACCGTTAGCCAACCATTCATTCCACAAATCTTCTCAACCGACCCTCTCCCACTCAGTGCCCCCCAATCCCTCAACACGCCAGACACTCACTCACTCAAAAAAAAAAAAAAAAAAAGGTAAACTTACTATTCCCCTCAACCTGCGCAAAATTGATATCCTCCCCCTTAACCCTAGCCTGGTAAACCCCGCCCACATCGAGGATCAAATCCGGCAGCTCCGCGTCGCAAGGGAACGTCACACCGCCGACCTGCGCGTCGTTCTGCGCCCCCGTGACCTGGCTGTAGTACCCATCCGCCACCTCCTGGCTGGTGAGGATGAGCGTCGTGCCCGTGTCTGCGATCGCTTGGGCCGTTCCCGTGGTTTGCTGCTGGCCGTCGCCAACCGCAAACCCGGACGTGGCGAACTGCCAGAACCCCTGGGTCGTGTTGACGGGTATCCACGCCATGTCGCCCGTGAATTTTGTCGTGTCGACGCGGCCGAATTCGTACGCCCCCACGGCGTTCTTGCGGAGGTCGGCGGTGAAGACCGGCTCCGCGAGGGAAGGGAGGACGTTGTCGAAGAAAGTCTTCTGCTGCTGGGGCTGGACGGTGTTGAGCTTGCTGAAGGCGAGGCCGAGGAGGCCGTTGTTGGCCGTGTCCGAGACAAAGGACTGGGAGACGGCGGTGGCGAGCTCGACGGCCTGCTGCGTCACGGTGGCGCCGCCGATGACGACGGTGTCGGTGCCGACGTTGCCCGCCGCGCCGGAGCCGTCGCCGTAGGAGATGGAGAAGGAGGCGTCCTGGATCATCTTGAAGGATGACGACTGGGCCGGGTCGTAGACGATGTCGCGCCCCGCGAGGGCTTTGGCCGAGAGCTGGGAGTTGAACACCCACAGGTCCGAGGAGCCGGAGTCGAAGTCGAGGTTGAGGGTCTGCCCGCCGATGGTCACGGGGGAGAGGTACTCCACGTCGCCGGCCTCGGGGGTTGCTGTTACGAGGCCTACGCCCGCCGTGGAGTTGCCGGTGTCGGGGGTGGTGGTGCCGTTGTTGCCGCCTCCGATGGCGTTGCCGCCACCGCCTTTGCCCTTGCGGCCTTTGCCCTTCTTCTTGCCTGCCTTGGAGGCTTTGGTGGAGGAGGTAGCTTCCGTTGCGAAGGCATCATTGGTTTCGGGTGTCTTTGGCTTGCCTTTGTTGTGGATTGCGTCTAGTAGGGCGGGAGGGACGGGCATATAGAACTTCTGGTACGCCTTGAGAAGTTGCCTGGGTCCATCGTGGCCTTTGAAGTTGGCGTTCTTTACGCGCTCAACTTTGAATGATCGTTTTTGGATAACTTGTGGCGCTGCTGATACTAAGGATGCCAAGAGGCCGAAGAAGAGGAAGATGTTGAGAAAGGAAGGCATTGTGAAGAAGACAACAGCCACGCCAGGTGGGACAAGAACAAGTGAATGAGAGAAAGACCAGAAAAGGATATGGACAAGCCGCGCCGCACCGAAAACGAAAGGGTGACGGCCGAACAAGAAGAGAGCGAGTAGAATAGAGAATGAAGAGGGAAACCTACCAAACACAGCAGTTGCGCTGGAAGCTGTCTCCTTATGAATGACAAGCACTAGCTTGACAGATGAAAGGAGGTCGTCCTGTTGCCCCCTTAGCCTTTGTGGAGACCAGCCGCGTGGCTAGGGATGGTGATCCAGAAGCCATGAGCGAAGCAACGTCAACGTCCCACTTTGACTGATTCAAGACGTCCATTGCGCCAAGTCTGAGCGAAGGTCTTTCCTTCAAGGCCATGTATGGTTGAGTATCTCCGAGTGGGATGGAGAGCAGCAGGGGTTCCAAACAAGCCTTCTGAAGAAGACCGGGGCTAGCGGCGGCTCTGGAGGCTTGGAAGCTGAGGCGCGGTCTCAACGTGCCAGAGGCAACGGACGTCGAACAAGGACTGATGACCAATGCGTTCAGACAGATCGGGATATCTGGACCAGCAAAGCTTTAGACCAACAAGCAATGTTGAACAAGAACGTCCGCTTGCAATATGAAGCTCTATGGCCAAGATGGGCCAAGATGTTGACAAAAGCCAAGTTTGACCAAGCCGGCAACCATTGCTTGTTTCCCCAAAGTTGCAGGGCTGCACGGCTTGTTCAGGCTCTGAAGGTGCTGCGGATCCTCCCTTGGGGTTGCTCGTTTCAAGAATTGCAGGGGTTTCGAAGATCTCGCGCCACTGGCGATCTCCCTTTGGAGTTACGGCAGATCAAGGAGAGTTGCAAGACCATCGTACTTTGGAAGAGAAGAAACCTCGAAGCAAAGCCAGAACGTAAGCCAGATCTCTGCATGCATCGCCTCTCTGTGAGCTTGAAGCATCTGCACGTCTTTCAACCTCATGACCGACTTGGCTATGGAGCGGCCATAATCTGTATCGGACAACTTGGGTGCTTTAACATGACCTGCAGCTTGTTGCATCTGCGAATGCCAGGCGCTCAGGGCGCTGCGGGCACCTGTGGAGAAGCTGCGCCAAGTTGAAACAGCGTCGAAACTGAGCTCTCCAGCGTCTCTCATCCAATCATCCCGACGGCCTTCAACGATCGCTGAAACATTCGGAGGAGCATGAAGACGCGGCCTCGACTTCCTTGCTTCAAATCGAGAGCCGGGCGAACCAAATCCGGGTTGTGATCATAAGATCTTCTGGTATCCATGTGCTGTTGATCTGGTAGGAGGATCTCAGAATTCCGGCATGAAGCCATAAAGGGGTGGTAACCCCTGGGATTGCCCTGATTGCGCGTCCTTGTTGTGCCATTGCCGGTAATCATCGAGAGAATGATGCTAGCCTGCAGCGAGGAGGCGCTCATGCATCAAACTGCATAATACCCATACGAACAGGCCATCTCGTCAAGTTGACCATTGCCCAGGCACGTCAATGCATCAAAAGCAAACAGAGACTTCCTGTGTTAATAAAGCAGCTCTGACACCCTCATGAGTCCGGTATCCTCTGTGAAGGCATTCAATGATGCTGATGAGGTTGTCCTGTCCGGCAACCGTCCAGCCTCTGGTGAAAGAGATTCCGGGCTGCTTCCCGGCAGTGCTGACGCCCGTCATAGCCTGGATGCCGGTTTGCGGAGTAAACAAGTTTGCCTGCTTTCACAGCCGGATAATCATCTCGTCAAACTTATTAGGCCTTCAAAGGCCCTTCATGACGTTGCAGCTGCGTCAAGCCATCGCCGGCCTTGGCCGGAACGAGAGAAAGAAAATGAACCAGTGCGAGATGGTCGGCTTGAGAAGCAGGAAAGGTATAGATATCGGTCCGTACTCCATGACTGGCAAGTATGCATGCTCTCATGATTCCTCCATCATCAGCACTTTGAAGATTAGAACTGTTGGACAGTTCAGACCCAGCAAGAGCGGAAGTTGTTGGGGGTTTTGTATTCTCCCATCGATTGGCCCAAGCTCCCTGACCCCACCAGCCGAGCTACCAGAAGTGTCAGCAACACGTGATCAGGTCTGGACCGTTTCCAAAACCGAGGGAAAGAAACAACCTGGAACCTTGTGCATGGAAAACCCAGGCGTGAGTTTCCATCTGCTTGCTTGTTGGCCCCGCTCCCACCGTCTCAGCTGATCTGCTGCTTGCTTGCCGCCTGCTGCCGCCCAGAAACTTAGGGGTCCACCGTCTGCCCCAACCTCTCGCCTTCTTCATTTTCCCCATCCATCGCGCAACCGGTATCACAAAACGGTAAATCGGTGAGATTCGCATCACCACCATCGCTGTCGCATCGAAATTGTCGCGATAAGACACTCCCCTGCTATTATTATCTCTGCTCTGTGTCTGTCTGGAGGGGGAATAATACACAACTGGGCTGGCCTTGCACACGCGCTGCGCCTGTCTTGGCCACCTCTTCCGCTGCTCCGCTCCGGTGTCTCTTTAACTTTGTCGGCGCCGACTACACTGCCTGAAACCCACCCAGAACGCCTCACTCCCCCATCTCGCATAAACTCAAACTCCAACATACTGGTGCCGGCGTTTGGATACGTCGGGCAGACGAGCCTTAAATAACGGACGACGTCCCGCTTTCGAAAATACCTATATTATCCTCCGCCATGAGCGAGGACGACTACTCACGGACGGACAATTCGGCGGCGCAGCCGCACATCCCGGGGAAGCACAGAGGGCCGCGCTTCACCTGGACCGCTGCGTATGAAGTGACCTTCTTTCAGTCCCTGTGCGAGAGCGTGCAGTTGGGCCTGAGAGAGGGGATGACCTTCAAACCAGAGGCCTGGGACCGAGCGCAGAGGGCCCTCCTCGACACACACCGCGCCTTCGCGAACAAGGGCCACCTCATCAACAAGTCCGACAATGCGCGTAAGAAGTATCGCATGTGGCGCGGACTGAGGGAGAGCCCTGAGTTTCTATACAATCCTCAGACCAAGACCATCACGGGCACAGAGGAGGCGTGGAAGAGGCATATTGAGGTATGTCTCAGAGACAACGCCATGCTCAAGTTGCAATACAGCACTGACACGACCAGCAGCAGAAAGAGCCCCTGTCCCGCTCCCTCAGAGGCCGCCCATTCGACTACGAAGAATATTACGAGGTCCTGTTCCCCGACGTGATCGGCACAGGCGGCGCGCCCAAACGCGTCACGGCCAGGAAACGCAAGACCATAGGCGGCAGCGAGATCGACGACGTGCCCGAGCACGGCACTCCGGGAATAATGAACCTGTTGGCGGATGTGACCTACGGCAGCAACCAGAATCAGCCGATGTCTGGTCAACAACAACAACCACACCAGCAGCAGCAGCAACAACAACAACAACACACAAACCAGGTGCAACAACGGCAGTCCACCTCCATGCCCGCCCCGTCACCGGTCTTAAACCAGCAGTCGCAACAACAGCGGCCCACCACTACCGCCCTGCCGCCGCGCACCAGCATAACCTCGACCTCCGCCCTCACGCCGCCAGAAGAAAACCCGACCCACAACCGACAGCGCTTCCTCGCCCCGGGCGCAATCACAACCAGCACCACCGACGCCCCCTCTTCCCGACAACAGCACGCCAACCCGACCTCGCAGCCCTCCAAACGCCCCCGGGCAGGCGACTACAACCTCCACCAAACCACAACCACCTCCTCCCCCTCTATCCTCCCTCCGTCCTCCTCCGCCGCACAAGTCGACAGCATCGCCCTCCTCGCCGAGGCTCTGAGGTCCAGCAAATCCGCGCGGCCGGGCTGGTCCGAGCAGGCGCTCGACATCTTCTTCCGGGACTTCGGGGACGAGGACATGGACCTGCAGATCAAGATCGCCGAGAAGGCGCTCGCGGCGGACGAGAACAAGGCCATGACGTTCGTCAAGATGCCCGTCGCGCTGAGGCGGCACTGGGTGAGCCGGTTGCGGGAGGTGCATTTGGGTCATAATCGGACTTGAAGAGGTGCGTTGTGTTAAGTTGAGAATTTTCGGGGGTTAGTGGTCTGTTCGTATTTGGTGATGGTGAGAGAGAGCTAACAATGGTAAGCGAGGAGGAGTTGGCGCGGTGATGTGTTCTTGGCGGTGCTGATGTGACAGGTGATACCCAGGTGTTTGGTGGAGGTGGTTCCTCCGTCTCCTGTGGGCTGGGCAGCCCGCGGGCGGATGGAGATGGAGATGGTGTTGTGGATGGCGGCGCTGTCGTCTGGGAGCGTGCTGGTGTTGTGCGCGAGATATCTGAGCGGCTCGGGGCCGTACTCAGTTGAGTGATACCTGAAGAGGGGGTGTTGGCTTTACTGGATTGAGGCGGACAGGAGGACACTCTTTCTTCCTCATTGGATCCATGGCCTGGTGGGGTTTCGACTCTGCCTTTTGAGGCCAATTGGGTTGCCGTTTTGCATAGTACTGGGCGTTTTGGATAACTGGCTCCTTTTCACTTCTTCTTTCTTTTTGGACATATTTGGTTGTTGGGGTGGTCCCTGGCTTCATGTTCGGTGGTCCAAGGTGGGCTGTGAGAGGGGTGTAGGAGAGGAACGTCTTGACGACAGGGAGAGCCAGCTTTCGAAAAGGTTAAGAACCGAGAGTGAGAGCCAGAGAATTGGATGCGCTGCTCTGCGGCGCATGGTAAAGGGTTCTGATGACCCCTTCATCAGTCATGCTTTGCTTGTACTTGAAGCGATGTATCTTAGCCAGCACACGCTGTTCATTTTTTCCCGATCACATGCGTTCAAGCACTGCATTTCGATACGTTGGGTATTTCTCAATCCACGGAAATTGATACCACATTTGCTTGCAACCATATTCACATTGAAAGACCGGGTCATACTCAACCGCTTTCTCGTGACAATAAACGTGATGAGCATCGCAGTGCAGTGTGCACGCAGCAAAAGCATCAATTCAGCTGCCGCATATACCGCAGTGATGATATCGTATTATACACAACCCCCGCACCACAAGAGACGAGAGATACTATCCGTGGGGAGAGAAGAGAGCTTTAAGAAGAAACGCAACTGACAAAAGACGCGCCCTGGTATGTAAAGAAGAATCCCCGCAGCCCCCCAAAACCTGCTCCGTGCTAGGGACTCGCTATCATATCCGTCCGTAACCAGGAGCCTTCTTTCCGGACAACATTCCATATCCCACCAAGTCTGTCTGTGAGCCAGAGTCCTCTATTGCTTCTTGTTGCCCTTGCCCTTCTGGAGGTAGCTATGTCACTCAGTCAGCAATACTCCCAAACCGTCACGACATTCCCGGTGGTAAAAAAACTTACTTCGTAAACACCCCCTCAAAAGCACCCACAATACCCAAAACCCCCAATCCCAAGCCCGCATGCTTCCACCCGAACCGACCCCTCTCGTACAGACCCCAGGCCTTGTAGCCGAGATACCCGCTCAATCCCACAACAGCAAGGAAGTTGGCCAAAACAATCGAAGACGCGGCGCCGTCGGAGAGGCTCTCGAACTGCTTCGTGAGCCACGAGTCGGCCTTGCGGGCCTTGTGGGCGGCCTTCTTCTTGGCGAGGTCGGCCTCGGCGCGCGCCTTGTCGGCGGCCTCGCGCGCCTCTTCCTCGAGCCGGAGGCGGTCGGCCTGCGTGTCCGTCTTGACCTCTTGCTCCATGAAGTCCGAGGGCACGGTGTGCACGGACTGCGAGTCGACGTCGATCAGGGAGGAGGTCGAGGTCGACTCTGAGAGCTCGACTTGGGGGGGTTGGGGGGCTGCGGCCTGTATTATTTTGTTAGCTTGGTGAACGTTTTCGACAGGTCGTTGTCTGTCCGCCGGCTAGCAGTGGTATGGCCAGAAACAAATGAGATACAGGCAGGCGGTTTTTAAAGCGACAACAACAGTAGTTTCTGACCATGGATAATGCGCCGCTCTCGACAAACATGGCGAAAGCGTGCTTGGCTGCACGTACCTCTTCGGGAGTCTGCTTGGGGCCCTTTGCGGCGATCTCAGCGTACGACATCTGTTTGTTGCGCGTGACGTCAGTGATTTTGCTTCTGTTTTACGCTCCAGACACTCGAGATCAAAACCTACTGTTGATCGTGATGGGGGTTGAAAGGGCTAGAGATTGGTTGTAGAGGTTGAGGGGCACAGTAACGAGTGCGCTGGGTGGTTGATTGCGAAAAGAGCTGATGAAGTTATTGGTGGTGGTGGTTGAGGTTAAAGTTTTGAGAGGAAGCAGAAGAAGTGGAACATGTGATGGTTTGGTTTGGGGGAAGAAACCGGATGATCTTGCCTTGGAGCTGGAGGGTGGAGCTTTCCGCTAGCGGCCAGTCAGAGCCCCTGCCGTCAATGACGCACGCGGCTCATGCGCGGTTTCCTAGCGCCTGGTGCCATGACAGATCCACCAGGCATTATCCCATACCGAATGCTCCAGGTTGAGGTCAAGTAAATCTCGATATCGAGTTGGTCTGAACAAAACTGGTAGGAAACTGACTAAGTGTGGCCGTATGAAGTGAGAGAGGAACATTTGTATTCCACTGCTTAATGTACAAAGCTTCCTATTTTACATCCCCTTCTAATAGTGATACACCTTGCGCCATGCCTGCCTCCCTCCAGAGCTCACCAAGCCAGACAACTCCATGCTTGAACCGTCTATTGCTTCCCAGGAGTCTCGATCTCATTCCCTTCGTTCGCACTCGTGGCATCAAACTCCGGCCTCGGGACACCAAGGTGCTCCACCTTCTTGGGCTCAACCTTCTTGCCCTCCTTCTTAGCCTCGACCTTCTTGACCTCCTCCACGACCTTGCTCTTCGTCTCCTGCACCTTCTCCTCGACCTTCTCCTTCACATCCTTAACCGTCTCCTCAACCTTATCCTTCACATCCCCAACCGTCTCCCTCACATCCTCAACCGTCCCCTCAACCTTTCCCCTCACATCCCTCGCAACCTCCCCCAACCCCCCATCCCGTCCCTCCCCATCCTCCCCACCAACAGCTACCTGCCCCTGTCCCTCCTCGTCATCCTCATCCTGCAGCTCCGCCCCGTAAATCTCGGGGTACTTCCTAAAGCAGTCCTGCATATGCTGGAACTTATCGATGCAATCCATGCCCTTGGGCTCGGCCTCGGAAAACACAAAGCAGCTGAACGCGGCCTTGAAGTCCTCGCCGCAGGGGCCGTGCGCCATGCCGCCGAGGCACGGGCAGTCCCAGTTGATCTCGCCCGTCTCCGGGTTGAAGGCGCCCTGCTGGCCGGCCTCTTCCTCTAGCGCTTCGGGGGAGCCGGGGTGGGAGGGCTCGGGGGTGGGGAGAGGGGCGGCGGTAGTGGTTTGTTCTGAGGTCGACGAGGAGGGGGTAGAGGAAGTGGTTGTGGTTGTTGTAGGGGAGGAGGAAAGAGTCGACCGGCGCTTTTGCTCGATTACGGCCTCGACTGTGGGGAGGTCGGCGTCGGAGAATTGTGAGGGGGCGGGGACTGTTTGCGCTGAGGGCGAGTGTATTGTTAGTAACTATAGCTTGAGGGAGAGGGCGCACTACGCCATGCAAACAGAGGTAGGATAAACTCACAAGCCGGCTCATCGGCAAAGATGGGGCTGGTGTTGTACCAGTACACAGCAGCGACAGCGAGACCCCATCGCGCAGCGGCGCCTTTCCACGTACTCCTCCTGGTGGCGGGTGCTGTGGTGAGGAAGCGCCGGGACGCGGAGGTGAGGGCTGGCGACGTCCGGATGGCGCGCAATGCGCCTGGCGACGAACGGAGGGCTGTGCGGTACATGGTTGTTGCTGGAATGTGACAGTTTAAAAAGGAAAATGAATGACTTCTAGGAACCGCCGGCAAGGAAAACGCAGAGACTGACTGAGAGGTCAAGGAGAGTCGTGCGGTGAGCAGAGCTGAGCAGGAAGTGGTGACGATGTCGGCTGGTTGGTAATCGATGCCAATCGACAAAATTTCTGGGCCAGCAATGGTGAGTTCTGATTGGCTGATGAGCCGCTGACTTGCTGTCCGCCGTGACGGCCGCCCGGAAGTGCGGGATCCACTCTGCCGTGTGGTGTTGATCGTGCCTGCCGTTCCGTTCAGGGTGAACCTTTCGATATCATTCGAATGACAATTGAAATGGAAAAATAGCAATAAACTTCATGGTGTTTTGCAACTGTGCAGGCTAAGATAATGCAAGGCAGCTCTCCGCTTTGACATGTCTCCAAACGGATAATTCTTCTAAGCTCGATACCTTGTGGAATCCCTTCAACTCCCCAGATTTAAGTTCTTGGAGCTCTCTACGTCTGATAGAAGTCCGAGGTCCATCAGATATGTAAGGTATCGAGCTCCAGGACTATGGCAATTCCTTACCACAGTTCTTTCTGCCATTTAAACGTCGACTCAAACGATCTTCGGGCCTATGCGAATCTGCCAGTTGCAAGTGAATGCTGTTCCTGTTGTCGTGAATCTCTTAGTCATCCGTCTTATGTCCCTTGCCCGATAACCTTCTCCTCTGTATCGCAACAAATACAATCAACATTGACATCTCATTCCCTCATTTCTCCCAATCTATATACCTACAAAATGCCCTACGACAAACAAACCCACCGGCACTCCATCTTCGGCCTCGACCCGGTGCAAGTCGACGACGTGCGGCAGGACCTAATCAAGACGCTCAACGGTCTCGGCGTCGACCCGGACACGCTGAGTCCGGAGCGGTTCCAAGCGCTCGCACGTCAGGATGATGAGCTTCAGCAGAGGACTTTGAGGAAGCTGAGCATATATGTTACCGACAGGGTGGACATAAGGCTTCACAAGGACGCACCTCGGTTTAATGAGAGGAAGTTCGAGGCTTTGACGATGGATTTGGGGCGGATTAGTGGGGAGGATGATAGTGATCAGATTGAGGATGAGGAGGAGGAGGAGGAGGAGGAGGAGGAAGAGGAGGAGGAGGAGGAAGGGGACAACGACGGCAATTATCAGGCTGCCAACGAGGAACCAGCCGTTGCGGTTCAAGTACGACCCGTCCCTGTCCTCCCAGCAGAGGAACTTGAACGGAGGAGGGAGAAGGCGATGCAGATTCTTACAGAATCCAAGATCGACGCCGAGACCCTCTCTATGGAGCAGTTCGAGATATTCGCCAATCAATCACCGGCTCTGCAAGATGAATCGCTGAGGATGTTCGCTGAATACGGAGCTGAGCGTCTGAGGATAGTACTACCTGACCCGCCACCACAACATCGCCCCCGTCCCCTTCGAAAGCGGGCAGCAGGTCAGATGACCGAAGGGGCCGGAGATGGATCGAACAAGAAGCCGAGACACAACGCCGACGGGGCAGCTGCTCGGCGTTCCGATGGAGTCCCGGAAATAGGCGTTCAAGGAGATCCGGACATCAGGCACAACACGACCGATGGAGATGAGGAGGAAGATGATGAAGGGGAGGACGAGGATGAGGAGGTAGACGGCGGGGAGAATGAAGCACAAGACGAAGAAGAGGAAGCAGAGCCAACCCTCTGGTATCCCGCCACTCTCTTCCGCAAACCGACCGACACTGCCCGCAGTAAACCAGACCCGTTCAGTCTAGTTATTCTCAACCAACCACTAGGACACTTTACTGCCTTACAAAGGCTCTGGGATAACGGTGCGTACGCACACCTCCAGCTACTTCCCGTTTAACCTCTGTACTGACGACGTGGCTGCCCAGCTGAAACGCACATCGCCGCCGACGGAGGGGCTAACTGCCTCTACGAAGCCGGCCCTGCGAAAGGGAAGCATGTATTCGTTCGTCCCCCCCCCCAACCCCCGCTCCCCACTTCCCTCGCCATCCCTCTCCTAACATCCGCAGGACAACCTCCAAACCATAATAGGCGACCTAGACTCCCTCCGCGACGACGTCCGGTCGTACTTCTCCTCCCCGCCCCGGCACGCCAACATCATCCACAACCCAGACCAGTACTCGACAGACTTCACCAAAGCAGTAGAGCACATCCGCGCCGCCTTTCCGTCCCGCAACATCGTCACCCTAGGCGGACTAGGCGGGCGCGTAGACCAAGGTCTGTCTCAACTCCACCACCTGTACATGTTCCAAAAGGACCCGCACTACGCGGAGGGCAGGGTATATCTGGTGTCTGAGGAGAGCATCACCTTCCTGCTCAAGTCGGGAAGACACCGGATTGGAGTCAGGGATGGGGGCGAGGAGGAGGTATTTGGGAAGCACGTGGGGATCATACCCGTCGGGACGTCGAGCAGGATAAGCACGAAGGGGCTGGAGTGGGATGTCGAGAACTGGAAGACCGAGTTTGGGGGGCAGATGAGCACGAGTAACCATGTCCTGCCCGAGACGGAGGTCGTGGAGGTCAAGACGACGCGGGACGTGCTGTTTACCATTGCTGTGAGGCAGTTGGATTGATGCCACCAGGCAAAAGGTTTTGATCACCAGCACGCCTTAGACCAGTGTGCTTCTAATTGGATAGTAATACAACAAATATAAGTGAGCTTGCGCCATGCCAACCCATCCCAAACGCCGTGTAAAAGCCCCCATGATATCCCCCTTCTCAAACAACCATCTTCGCTTGATCTCACGCCCCCTTCATCGGAGGTAATGCAGCACCAACCAACAAAACCCAAAGAAAACCACCACGCCCACCCAAAAAATCCACTTATCCTGCCTCGCCCGGCGCTCAATCATTCTTATCGTATTCCCCGACAGTCCCAGCGTGCCCGCAACATCATAAAGCCTCTTCTGCGCCCCCTTAAGCGTCTCCCTCTGGCTCCCCAGATCCCCGAGCACCGCCTGGCCGCGCGCTATATACTCGTCTAGCGCCGAATTCGTGCTCGCGAAAAAGTTCTGCTCCCGCAGGGCGTGGCTCTCCCTCGTCGCGTCTCCCAACGTCCCGGCTTCGGCGACGGATGTTGTGCGCGCGTGTTTCGATATGCCGTACCCGGATGTGGAAGAGGAGGATGTGTTCGCATTCGCGTAGGGGTTTTCCGGGGTAGAAGTAACGAAGGGACGGCGACCTAGCAGCTCGGCGCGGTTCTGGCTCTGCTGTACCTCGTCCCGCGCTGCTTTAAGCCCGTCGAATTGGGAGCGGAAATCGTGAAGTTCTTGGCGGAAATTGCGTATCCTTTCGAATGCTTTTTCTTGCTTGGCGGGGTTGAGTTCTTGTTTGGCTAGGGCGTTGTACTCGTCCAGCGTGCGGGCGAAGGCCGTGAGGGAGGCGGATAGGGAGCCGAGGGCGGCGGGGGTTAGGGCCGATGGTTGGGGGGAGGATGCTGGGTCGGAGGATGTGTATGAGGGAGAGACGAGGGCGGAGAGGTCCTTCCGGATGGAGGTCGATTGTTTTAGGGCTGAGTTGAAGGCTGTGTTCTGGTTGTTTGTTAGCTGGGAGGAGGAAAGGCGAAAGGGAGATTGGGGGGGAAGATAGGGGGGAGGGGGGAGTTACCATTGTTCCGGTTTGGGGAGGTTGAAGCTGATGTGGTAAACGAGTAGACGGGGAGAAGAGTAGGCGAACGTGTCCTATGTAGAGGACTGCTGCCTCGAGTAGTTGGCTGATGTATGGTTACGAAAAGTTGTGTGTGTTGCTTGAAAGGTGTCTTTCTGGCCCAAATGGAAGTTGCTGTCCTCGGTCGAAGAAAAGAGTGGAGCAGGCTGTACGTCACTGTTGTCAGGGTTAGGGTCATTGGCTGACTCATCAGCAAGTTGAGATGTGAAGCACGTGAAACCGCACCCTTGTCAACTACGGCGCGACGTGTCCGGCACCAACAGTTCATCTCCCATGCACAATGTTGCTAACAACCACAATGGCTCACTGTGCATTTACCCGAGCCTGCCCAAAGAGGGGCTGCTGCCTGGCGGTCTCGACTTGTCGACCGCCTATAAGTAGGCCATTGCTCCCCGAGGGCTCGCCGTCATCTCTCTCACCGCTTCACTCAACTCCAGCCCGGGTCTGATATCGCACCATGACCTCCTCTTCCGTGAGCTGCTGCCCTCACAGCAATCTCCAAGTCACGGTATCATCCCACGCCGCAGAAGCGGGCTACTCAACGCGCACCCCCTCCCAGCTGGCAGCAGCAGCCACGCCCTCAGGACGCGCCCCCGGCTCAAGCAAGACCCAAGCCATAGTGCTCGACGACGAAGACCTTGGCTCACCTGTTGACTTCGCCGCCTGCTGTCCAGCGCCACTGGTGCTGCCCGATGACGCCCTCGCCGTAGAACCGGACTATGACGGGCAGAGCCTGCGCTCCTGGATCCAGGAGAAGGCGCGCAACGCCATCACTGAGCGGCGGAAGACGATCTACGTCGCCAGCGCGCCCGAGATCTCGGATGAGGTTTCCGTCATGAGCAGGTGGACCCAGCCGTTGGGAAAGTCCAGGCGTCAGAAGGCCGCAGTGAAGCCGCTTGAGCCGGAACACGTGATCGACTATCTGGCGGCGTTCTATCACGGTCTGCCGGTCAAGCCGTACCCGGGTAGTACATTCCGCTTCGTCCGGTGGGATGAAAAACAGACGAAGAAGAATAAGGCAGCCACTGTCCCCGAATATGTCGGCCTGGCCATCGGCACCTCCGTCACGCGCATCCGGGCTCGGCCGCCGCCGGATAAGAAGTTCACCCGCCAGCTGAACCTGAACGACATCCTCGACGCGCTGATCGCCAACTTGCCGGGCGATGCGTACTCCGTCTTGCTACTGCTCGACCACGACCTGTACGAGGACGACGACGACGACTTCTGCTGCGGCCGCGCTTACGGCGGGAGTCGTGGCTGCGTCGTGTCTTCGGCGCGGTACAGGCCTGAGCTGGATGATTACTCTGGTATCGATCTGGGCCACATGTGGCCTGCTTCGCATTGTGCTGCTTATGTGGAGGAGATGTGCGGCGTGCCGAAGGCCAAGGGGAAGGCTAAAACCAAGACCGGTTCAGCGACAAGGGGAGGGGAAGACGCGGATCCGAGGATGAAACCGCTTCGCGCAGCAGTAAGAGCTGCAAAGCTGGCGCCACCAGCAGAGGATGACCTTTACGCCCTGTGGCTCTCCCGCTTCGTGCGTACGGCCTCTCATGAGCTAGGCCACTGCCTCGCACTTGGTCACTGCGTGTACTACGCCTGCGTGATGCAGAGCACGACAGGCATGGCGGAGGATGTGCGGCAGCCACCGTATCTGTGCCCTGTCGACACGAAGAAGGTCACGCGAGCGGTCCTGGATGTCAATAAAGGACTGAGTGAGGACGAGTACCTCGCTCAGAAAGACATGGCACTGTTCAAGTACTGCGAGCGGTGGAAGCAGAATGCCATGTTTGCCGGGTACCAGGCGTGGTTGGGCTGCTTTCTTGGACAGAAGTAGACCTCAAGGATGATGTTTCAATCAGCAACTCAAGAAAACATCGTTCATCGAGCCATTTGAGTCGCCTCGACACGCTTGCTACGCTTGCTACGCTTGCTACTATCGCCTAAGCACCCTTCCCAGTCATCACCTCGTGGCTCTCCGCCCTCTTGACCACCTCCAGCAACGTCTTGCCCGCCCACTCGAAATCATCCATGTCGAGATACACCTGTGCGCTCAGCCTCGCCCACCACCGATCCTGGTGCACAAGCAGCGCAATGAAAGTATGATACTCGCCCACCAACGTCTCAAGCATCCAGTCATGCACCTGCTTCGCCTTGCCTCTCGGCACCCTGAGCGTCTCCTCCGTGCTCCACCCGGCCTCCCCGTCGTCATCAACAACAACCATCGGCAGCGCAACATTCACCATCCCACACTCCGTCAGCGTCCTCGTCTTATTATCCAAGACCTCCGTCCCCAGTATCTCCGCCACCCTGTTCCCCCCCTCCCTCGCCAGGTTCGTCTGCCATTCCCTAATCCTCTCCTCCCCACCTATCCCCTCCCTCCACTTGATCGCGTCCTTCACCGCCAGGTACGGACTATTATCCACCGTGCCGACGAACTCAAACTCCGTCACGAACCGCGTCTTCCCCCACGTGGGCATGGGATTCGTCCTCACCCTATCGCTAGGACTCACGTACCCGTGCGACGTGGCCAGACTCGACTTGATCAACCCCTGGTTGCGCAGCGGCACGTAGAACGCCGCGCACCCGCGGGGCACGTGGAGCCACTTGTGAAGATTAGTAAAGAAGAAGTCCGGGTCCAGCTCCGTCAGGTTCAGATCAATAAGTCCCGCTCCCTGGGCGCCGTCGACTAGCGACAAAATCCCCAACTCCTTGCAGACGTCCGTCATGGCCTCGAAGGGGAACCGCACCCCCGGCATGGACGAGACGGTGTCGAAAATAGCCACAACCGGCCTCTTCCCCTCCTCCTTCGCCGCATCCACAGCGGCCCTGAACCGGCGGACGACCTCCTCGTCCTCGATGGGGTACTCGATCCCCACCTCGCGGGCGGAGACGAGGCCCTTGCCGGCGTAGTCGACGACGTAATCGACCGTCTTCCCGCAGCCGCCGTAGATGGTGCTGAAGTACACGATTTCATCTTTGCCGTCGTCGTTCCAGGCGAGGTTCTTAAGGATCGTGTTGGCCGCCACCGTCGCGTTGGGGACGAAGACTACCGTGTCTGGGGGCGCACGGAGGAGGGATTCCGCGGCGCGACGGGATTCGTCTAGAAGGCGGGGGTATTCGTAGCGGATGAACTGGTCCGGGCGGGACTCGGCGCGGTCTTGGTAGGTGCGCTGAGCGGACTGGATTGCGCGGGGAAGGGTGCCGAAGGAGCCTTGTTGGTGGGGATGGAATGTCAGTTGGGTTGGAGTGGTGGTTGAAGGGGGAGAGATTGGTGGGATGGTTGGTTACCTTGGTTGAGGTTGCGATAAGCCGGGTCGAGGAGGAATTCCTTCAGGAGAGGTCGACCGAAGACGACTTGTTCTTTCGTCTCTCCCGCTGCTGCAGCGGCGTCGCCCACCGCGGTCTTCTCCCGTACGGGGAGGTCGTTCGTTTTGAGCGTCATGTTTGTTCGCTTGGTCGCAGCTCAACAATGCTGGATTCCGTCAAGCAGCGGATCTTGGCGAGCTTTATTAGCCCGATTGTTATATCAACTTGTGTGTCTCCGGCTGTCTCGGACACCAACCTAGGCAGTTCGTAAAAAAATGTCGGCGTTATACTGTGTAAGATGTCAGCTTGGATGGATGCGTACAGCTCGGATCCTGCTATATGTTGATGGGTGTAAAATCCGCGCGGTTTTATACGCAGATCCGCCAGTCGCTCATCTGTATTGACTCACACGCGCGCATTTAATCTTTGGAGCTTTGCCGAGCTTTTGAGGGTCTGCTAGTCTAATGCGAGGGGATACCGAGACTCTCGGTATGTCCCGCGCAGGGCGCGAAGCTATCGAAGCCAAGCTCCGGCTTGTGGATGTCTGTTGAGCTTGTGCTGGTGTACCACAGTATGTTTGTGTGACACACTGACAAGACGCTAAGAAGCGGGATCCTGCCGTATGCCGCCCTTAACCGGTTGGCTGGATATCAGAGGTGGGAGTCATAGATAGGAGGTCCGTCTCAACTTCAGCTCACTTTCCATCCAAATGCCACGGTAGGTAAGGTATATAGATCACTTTGCTGGATTGATATCACATCGTCAATGAAGTGGCAGAATGGGTGTTCTGTGTGGTGGAGTGGCAGAGACCGGCGACAGATCGCAGGTAGGTCTCTAACCTCCCGGGGCAGACACCACCCCCGAGGGCTGCAGTTCGACTCACGATGCCGCCGAGGCGATATTCTTATGTTTTTTTCTTCCTTTTATTGTTATCAGTTTTTGGAATGATGGACAATAAGCACAAGTATCCGTTGCTGGTGCCCAGTGCCAAGTGCCAATGAGCAAGTCTGACCTAAAGCAGGTAGCTGAACAAGAAGCCGTCGAGCTATCCTTACATTGGATGTTTACACGGTGTGATCAAAGACCGGCATGTCTGGCTCAGCACGAGGAAGCTCGGTTGATGACCAGTTGGTCGTCACGACTTGTACAGCTGCACGGGGCAGTCTGCATGTCCAGTCATATTTGACATGCCGTCAGTATCCCTATAACGTACGGCTTGCACCGGTATCGTCCTTAAAGTTACACCGGCGACTCAGCCAGTTGTATTTAAAAGGGCGTGGGCACAGACGAATAGAAGACACAGGTACAGCACCCTCAGAACAATTGCGTGGTACTTGAAGGTCGATGTCGGTGTGTAGATACGGGAGCGAAGGTCTCGGCGACTCTATGAATGCACAAGCTATCCCATTCAAGAGGACAAGTCCCAGGGACTTCAATTTCCCAGCAGCGAGCTTGTACCTTAGCATGTATGGTTACACGTGCGTGTAAGTGTATCAATGTAGGGTCGAAGCCTCTAATTCGTCTCCCCGCACTTAGTGTGATAGGGAACACATGTCTAAGGATACAACTGGGGGTGACCTTGGGATGTGAGCCGCAGTAGGGGCAGAATCGCCAAGGTACGGTTGTGGACGACCCTTCGAGTCATAGCCGTATAGGGTAGGTGGCCGTCCGGCATGGCTGTAGGGTAGGCCAGCTTTTGCGACGAACGGGGTTGAAACATCTCATCCTGCGTCCAACATTCAACATCCAACTTCATCATCGAACTTCTTCAACAAATACCACCCTCTCAAGACCCTTGCACTCAGAACAGCGCCTCCTCTAGCGGAATGTCTCTTTCTACCTAAGGTAAGCAACGGAAGCCGGCACCTTACCGCGCTCTCAATACCGCGGGCCAAGAGCGCCACTATGTCGAGGAACGGCTCGCAATGACAACAATATGCTCTCTCTCCATGCCACGAAGGCATTGCCAGACAAGCGTCCTGTGTCCCGTCGGTATTGGATCTGCACGAGTTGCTCTCAAACGTCCATTTTGCGGGGTAAGATAAGGTCCCAAGACACGCTGTCCTGCGCGATATATTGGCTAATTAACATCTGGCAATGCGGCCCGGCTGTGACCTTACGAACCAGAACAGCAATGACGGAGAGCTCGCCATCACGTCAAGCGCCAAGAGCTCTCGGAATGCGCCCTTGGACGGGCCTACTATGGTCGATTCTGATGTGGTATGGATGCATCGCGTGCGGATTCATCGTGGTCGTGGCTTTGAGTAGTCGTCAAACATTGGTCTCAAATGGCCTCGCTTCGGGGTCGCGCAACATCTCATCGCCGCCAGACAACTGTTTCCAGGTACCGAACCAAGATCAAGTTCTCGATAAACCGGACAGCGGGCCAAGTGCCGGGCCCCAAGCCAGTCATATATACCATACAACCTCCCGCCCAGCCCAGCAGCCCACTTACCCTCGGAGACAGACCGCCGTTGATTTACTGCTTTCGGGTGTTCAAGAAGTCTTGACGCCAGTCACTTGATATGAAAAGATGTGGATACGAGTGTAATTCACCGCCGATCAAAAAGAAAGCCTGGGGTTACAGGCTCCGGCTGGGCTCTGGCGATCAGGATATTCGGTTGCTGGCACTTCACCTGTGTGTCGTACACGCTCCCGCTTTGTCTGTATAAAGGACATTCGTCGCCCAATCTGGCGGTGGCTTGGTGATAAAGCCGACACGACTCGACAACATCGCAATTGTGAGACCAAGCAGAAGATGCGTTCTCACATTGTCACCTTGCTGGCGTCAGCCACCCTGGGTCGAGCTGACCAAGGGGCGTGGGCTCAGTGTGGTGGAGTTGGCTGGACTGGAGATACGAATTGCGTGTCGGGGTATTCGTGCGTCAAGGCGAATGACTACTACAGCCAATGCCTCCCTGGTTCACGTAAGATCTTTGACCGACCTGAGCTTCAATACTGTACTAACCTTCTTCCAGAGGCGACTTCGGCCGCTTCACAGCCGTCTCCTGCGTCGTCCGCCCTGCCACAAAGCACAGCAGGTGCAGCGGGACCAGACGCCAACCCGACGGCAACCGGAGCATGGGCGGCAGCCTACTCGCAGGCAAACGCCGCACTGGCCAAGATCTCCCAGCAGGATAAGATCAACCTCGTCACTGGCATCGGTTGGAACAAGGGACCGTGTGTCGGCAACACGTCTCCTATCGGTTCGATCGGCTACCCTCAGCTGTGCCTGCAAGATGGACCTCTCGGCATCCGTTTCGGCACCGGCGCAACGGCCTTTACACCCGGCATCCAGGCCGCATCTACCTGGGACGTGGACCTCATTCGACAGAGGGGACAGTACATGGGCGCCGAAGCCAAAGGGTGCGGCATCCACGTCCTCCTCGGCCCCGTCGGCGGGCCCCTGGGCAAACTCGCGCCCGGCGGTCGTAACTGGGAGGGCTTCGGCCCGGACCCCTATCTAACGGGCATCTCCATGGCCGTCACGACGGAAGGTATGCAGTCGGCCGGCATCCAGGCGACGGCGAAGCACTTCATCGGCAACGAGCAGGAGCTCAACCGCGAGACGATGAGCAGCAACATCGACGACCGGACGATGCACGAGCTGTACCTCTGGCCCTTCGCCGACGCCGTGCACTCTAACATCGCGAGCGTCATGTGCAGCTACAACAAGCTCAACGGCAGCTGGGCGTGCGAGAACGACAAGATCATGAACGGCCTGCTGAAACAGGAGTTGGGCTTCCAGGGGTACGTCATGAGCGACTGGAACGCGCAGCACACGACCAACGGCGCGGCAAACGGCGGGATGGACATGACGATGCCGGGGAGCGATTACAACGGCAAGACTATCCTGTGGGGTCCCCAGTTAAATAGTGCCGTGAACAGCGGCGCGGTGTCGAAGACGAGGTTGGATGATATGGCGAGGCGCATTCTTGCGGCTTGGTACTTGACCGGCCAGAACTCTGGGTTTCCCTCGATCAATATCAAGGCTAATGTTCAGGGCAACCATAAGGAGAACGTGCGGGCCGTGGCGAGGGATGGCATCGTGCTGCTGAAGAATAGCGGTATCTTGCCACTCAAGAAGCCGGGCAAGTTGGCCGTTGTCGGCTCCGCGGCGGTCAAGAACCCGAAGGGCATCAACTCCTGCACCGACCAGGGCTGCAACACCGGTGCGCTCGGTATGGGCTGGGGGTCTGGCACGGCTCCGTACCCGTATTTCGTGGCTCCGTACGACGCCATCAAGGATCGCGCTCAGACGGACGGAACGACCGTCACGCTGCAAGACAACGACAACACCGGCTCCGTCTCGGGCACGGTCAACGGCGCCGACGCAGCGCTGGTCTTCATCACCTCCGACTCGGGCGAGGGCTACATCACGGTCGAAGGCGTAGCAGGCGACCGAAACAACCTGGACCCATGGCACTCGGGCAACCAGCTCGTGCAAGCCGTCGCCAACGCGAACAAGAACGTCATCGTGGTCGTACACAGCGTGGGGCCCATCATCCTCGAAACCATCCTGGCTCTGCCGAACGTCCAAGCCGTCGTCTGGGCCGGTCTGCCCAGCTCCGAGAGCGGCAATGCCCTGGTCGATATTCTGTATGGCTCGACCTCCCCCTCGGGCAAGCTGCCCTACACCATCGCCAAGTCAGCCAACGACTACGGCACCTCCGTCATACGGGGCGACGACAACTTCTCCGAGGGGTTGTACATCGACTACCGCCACTTCGACAAGGCCAACATCGCGCCGCGGTACGAGTTCGGGTTCGGTCTTTGTAAGCTCCTCTTCCCCCTTTCCCTCCCCTACCTTCCTCTACTAAACAGGTTATATAGCATACACAAACTTCACCTACTCCGACATAAGTGTCACATCAACCGCCGCATCAGGCCCGGCCACGGGGCCCGTGATATCCGGCGGCCGCGCCGACCTCTTCGACACGGTCGCCACCGTCACGGCGAAAGTAACCAACTCCGGCTCCGTCAAAGGCGCCGAGGTAGCGCAGCTGTACATCGGGCTACCCAGCTCTGCACCGGCCGCCCCGCCGAAGCAGCTGCGCGGGTTCGCCAAGTTGAACCTCGCGCCCGGCGCGAGCGGCACGGCCACGTTCAACTTGAGGAGGAAGGATCTGAGTTACTGGGATGTGGGTAGGCAGAACTGGGTCGTTCCCACGGGTAGCTTTGTGGTTAGTGTTGGGGCTAGTAGTAGGGATGTGAGGTTGACGGGTGCTATTGCCGTGTCGTAAGATCCCGACCTCACGCAGTATGCGCGGGGTAGTTGTGACACACAAAAAGGTTGTTGTACATAGGTAGTTTCTTCGTCACCGTGGGTGTACATAACATGTTCCTTCGCTTTCTTTTCGTACATAGCTACCTACATATAGGCCACATACCGTTGTACAGCGTCCTCCCATCAACTCCCCGTCTTCTCAACCCTCCTGCGCCAACTAACATGCCGTCTTGGCCACCTCTCCAACTCCCTCATCTCCTTCACATCCCCCGCCCCTTCCCCAAACTCAATCTCCCCCGCCTCCACCGCAAGCCGTGCATATTTCCTCGCCATCTCCTCCTCACCAAGCATATTCCAATTCAGCGCGACAACCGTCCACGCCCCGGCCATAGCCAAATCCAGCCTCTCATCCCTCCACAGCTTGACGTACCTCCTCACCATCCGTCCATCCACCCCTGTGCTATCCACATCCTCCAGCACCCCCCTTAGCCTAGCAATCTCCTCCAATCTCCTATCACTCTTCTCCCCCTCCCTGGCAGACAGGCTGCACTGCGCGCAACCGCACCTAAACCCCCACGCACCCAGGGCGCGCCTCTGGCGCTCCGCGCGCGGCGCGAAGGAGTCGAGGTAGCTTATCGTCAACTCCTCCCCCTGCGCCACATCCCGGACCGTGGTCGTGCGGTGGTTTAAGTGTTGATCAATATAAAACGCCACATTGGGGCGGCAGTCGTGGTTAAACCTCGACACGGGCGGGTAATTCCCGTAGTGGTGGCCGTCGGTCCCTCCCAAATCGGTCTGGAAGGAGTTCGTGGCGAGGATATCCGTTACTTTGTGGCCGCCGTGGTGGCCCATTTGGGAGAGGAAGATGTCCCTCGTTGGGGGCGGGAGGGAGGACACGGCGGCGTCTAGGAGGGCTTGTTGGTTTTTGCTGGTGGGGATAAGGGATTCGAGGAAGGTACGGTGGATGAGGAGGGTTGGGGTGTGGGACATTATGGGGGCGCCGCGGGGGAGGGGGGTGGTGGCGAGGAGGCCTAGGCCTTTGTTTGGGATGGGGGAGATGGTGTAGGGTGGTGGTGACGGGGGATGGGGCTGGGAGGTGGGGAAGGAGGAGGTGGTGAGGGACGTGAAGAGGGCTAGGTTCGGGGGAGTTGTGATGATTGAGATTCCGCGGTTGTTGGCGAAGGATGGGTTTGTGTAGAGGCAGTAAGACTGGACACATAGGCCGGTTTCGTTCCAGGTGTTCGAGTGGTCGATGAGCTCCTCCTCTGCTTGCTGGGATGTTGTTGAAGGAGGTACATTGTCATGGTTTCCGATAGGGCATTGTTGGAGCGGGAAATGGAGCGTTGATGGACATGTGTCTGGCGCGTGATGTTGAGCTCCGGCGCTGGCAAACGGAATCGCGACCAAGAATGTGAACGCCGCCCGTGGATTTCGCATTTTGACCTCACTTTGAGTATGATTCATGGGTTCAAAGGAATAGTTTTCTTGAACTTAAGTTTGAGTTAACACTAGACGGTTGAGTTCCCGTGATGTAGCCAAGCGGGTTAAATGTTTCAACCGGTCGACGATGAAACAGCGAAAAAGCACCCAAAACCCCAAGCAGAACACTAACAAAAACGGGGGAAAAAAGATAGCAAGCAGCCCGTACGAATTGAACAAGAGCAAAAGCTCACCGGGCAACCCTCAGGGTGCCCGGCTACGAAACCTGTATTGGGGGAGGTATCCCCCCTAGGTTTACTTCGAACTGTCGTGAATTGGAAATTGGAGCCCAATGTTTTGTTGCTGGTGGACTCGAACCCGGGCACTAAAGCGACGATAAGAGACTGCGTAAGAGTGAACACCCGTACCGCTTCACCATGTAGCCATGTTGGCTGATAGAGTGAGTCGAGGTTTAGGTTTATATGTCTGGTTCAGGTCACCGGCGGTTCACCTGTCTCGCAATAGCCAATAGACGCAAAGGCGGCATGAATCCAGAGAATATGTGGAATCTCAAATGTCATAAAACCAATCCAACGGGACATCCTTCATCTTTATTACCTAATGCGTGCATGTGTACATCTGCAGCAATTCTACGCAAGAACCTCCAACAACCTCCCAAAATCCGCCGGCACCCCCAGCCCCGTGACACAATCATACCCCTCGATAGCCGCCCACCCGGCCTCCGTCTCGTCTTCGGAATAACTACACCCCATCCCCTCCCCGAGCGTGATATCCTCCAACACCGCCCTCACCTGGCTCGAATAAAGCAGCGGATTCAACCACCCCAGACTGGGCTTCCCCTGCCTCAGTCTCCGATCGTTGACCAGCGCAACCATGGCCGCCACGACGGGCGTCGACGCGCTGGTCCCCTGCACCACGCTTCCGCTCCCGCCGTACTCGATCTGGAACCCGCTGCCGACGGCGCTGACATCGGGTACGGCGCGGCCGGAGGCGTTGATCGCCGACAATTTGCTGTCGTTTCTGATCGACAGGTGGGAGAGGTACGGCAGCACGGCGGAATCTTGCCACGCGGGACGGGGGAAGTAATCGCTGAACCCACCGGCGCTGAAATACGCCGCCGTCACGGGGGGTCCCTCGTTCTCCGTCGCGCCGACGGCGGTGACCCACGGGCAACTGGCGGGGAATGTTGGGATGAGCGCGCGCCGGCCGGAGTTGTCGTTGGCGAAGCAGTAGTTCTGCCCCGTGCCCGCCGCGCCGCCGTCCCCCGAGGCCGCGAGGATGGAGACGCCGCGTGCGGTGAGTTGGGCGAAGAGGTTGCACACGCGGGAGGCGTAGGGGCGGGGTACGGATTGCTCGTCGTCGGCGTAGCTGATGGACAGGACGTGGGGGAGCTCGTCGTCGGGTTTGGCCAGGAGGTGCTGGAGGAACTCGAGGTAAGGCTCGTTGTCGGAGCCGGTGGTGGGGATTTCGGCGCCGGAGCCGTCGAGTTTGACTCCCCGGCCGCCGGTAGAGAAGTAGGTTACTTGGGTCGGGTAGCCGATTGTCAGGGCGTACTCGATGTCGAGGGATGCTTCGAGACCGGCCGTCCAGATGGGGTCTTGGGGGTTGGTGCCGTTGTTGACGAGCTCGACTGTGAAGTTGTATGGTGGGGAGAGACCGGTCAGTTCCGGGGCGTAGATCTCGAGGAAGTTGGTCACGTCTTCGTGGTTGATGTACTGCTCTAGGAAGCCTGCTACGCCGAAGCGGGATGGGGAGGGGGACGTGGCGTTGTAGGTTATGTTGTAGAGCTTGCGGATGCATTCGGGGAAGGTGGCTGTTGCGCAGGGGAGGTCGAGCCATCCCGTCGTGCCTTCTGGCCGGTTTGGCTTGGTTGTTTGGTCGCCTTCGTCTTGTTGGGCAGGTTTTGGGGGTTTGGGTTGGACTTGGGGCCGGCGGGGTGGCATGAAGTGGCTGAGGGGGTGGATGAAGTCGATGTAGGGCCGGAGCCAGGCTGGTATGGAGTAACGACGTGTTCTCAGGACCGGAGCGTGGGTGTCGTAGGCATACCATCCGAGCTCCGCATCGAGGAGAGACTTTGCTTTTTGAGCGGTCATGTTGAAGCTGATCCAGCCGTCGAATGTTCTTCTTTCGCTGATCCCGTTCGAGTCAAGCCATCTAAGGATGGATTCCGCAGCCGTGGCCGCTGGCTTTCTGAAGTCCCGGACGTCTTGCTGAGAGAAGTGGCTGGCGGCACTGCGATGTCTCAACGGGCCACTCTGGACCAGCTCCGTCTTGAGCTCGTCCAGCTTTGGTTGCTTCAAAGCGACAAAGACTGTAATGGTGTCCTTGTCACCGGCTGTCGAATTGTAACTCCATCCTCTCGGTAGCTCTTCCACGCTCTCCAGTGCCACCGTTGCTGCTGCCCGAACAACGACTGCCGACCCAACTATGGCCACAAAGCGAGAGAAGAGCATGCTGATTGCTGTAGTAAAGAGTGTCCTATGGCAGAGACCATTGCCGATTTGTACCCAGGTGAACCAATTGTACCAGCCCCGGTATCATATCCAAAACTGGTGTCTCGATCGCCGAGCCTTCACGTGGCCAGGTGGCCCCAACGGAGCCTGAGGGGCGTATATGTGCTTCCGGGCCAAGGGCGAAGAATTGTGGTGGTAATATATGTTTCCAGGCCCGGAAGATATTCATGTCCATCTTTTCGGGGAAGAATGTGGGGGGATCACGGAAGGGGAAATGCCATATTCAGCCGCGATAGAATACCCTAAGGCAATGCGCTGCAAGTGAGGCCCGCACGGGATGGCTTGTCCTAATATCGCGACCGGTATTGATATTGATTGTCGTATGGTTGAAACTCGGTAGCCTGGGCAGTTTTGATGCATAGGAACCGCAACACCAACGCCAACAGAATCCATGATGTCAGTTGTTCTGGGACTTCCCAAAATAGAAACGCCTCGCCGAGAAGATGATATTAAGCAGGGCCGCCGCCCTCTTGGCCGGTGCAATAGAGAAGTTAGTGGTTCCAAAGAAGAACCCTCCATCTCCAGCCGTTCAAGGCTTTCAAGTCATTTTCATCAATATCCTCTTGGCCGTTCTCGATCTTGGCGCTGAGGCGCTTCAAGCGCTTCGAGATGGTCTTGGCCACACTGAGCGACACTTCGTTGGAGAAGACGTACAAGACCGCAAATACCAAGAAGGCGAGCGTCGCAAGCCGGCCTTTTCCTGGCAGAGACTCTCTGATGCGGGCGATCAGGGACCTGCTCTTGCGAAATGCGTACTCAGTGTCGTTGGAGGTCTCTTTCTCCCCGGCGGGTCGGCGGAAGATGGCTCTTATGGCGGGGATGAAGGAAGCCCTGGATGTGGTGGCGGTTAAGCATTTGTTCAGTGCTTGGCTGTGCGAGGCGTGAAAGAAAGACGAGTGACTTTGAGAATCCAACTTCGATCCGTGACAGAGCAAGCTGGCCATGACAAACAGGACAACAAAACAAAGCCACTTACAGGACAGCCCCCGTGATCCACCGTCGCCAACGATGCGACTCAGCAGTCTTGACCATGGCGTAGACCTCCTCCCTCAGCCTTCCAAGATCAGTCAGAACAAGCGCCGCTTGGACGCGAAGACGCTCGTCGATGCCGACTTCATCTGTCCTGTACCGGCGTCTCTGGAGGCTCATGTACTCTTGGAGACCGTACTCAAGACTCGAGCGTCTGTCCCGGATATCCTGTTTCGCCAGCGGCAACGGCGCGAGTGTCGGGTCGCTGCTCTGGGCAGGCAAGTAGGGCTGGGGTATTGGGCCGACCGGCAACGGCGCGGCACCCGAGGGCACAGCTGCTGTTGGAGGCGGCGCGTATGAGATTGATTCCATGTTGGTCTTGAGTTTCGAGTGTTATTGTGGTAAGTAGATGGAATGATTGAGCTGTGAGGTTGATGAGGCAAATGCATCGGAGACACATTGCATGGAGGGGCTGCAGCGACACGAAGCAACTCCGCGAATCATCATCCAGAAGCATCATCACCACGGCCACTTGGCCGCACGCTTGATGCAATTGGAGCTGTCAATGCCATGTCACTGATTGACACGTCATATAACGACTACAGGGGGAACGCGACGGAAGATAAAAAACAGACAAGTTGTTGAAGCTGTTTAAAGGAAAAGTCGAAGAAAAAGGAAAGACGAAGTCCTAACAAATAGAACGTAACCTGGAAGTTTTCGAGGTGAAGACCAGCACGTGACTGTGTACATGCCCCACAATAGCTTAACACCTCCTCAACTCAATTCTGGGACGGACATTACTGTGGTAACGTTTGGGAAAGCATACCTCCACAAAACCACAAACGGTCACTTTAGGTTATTTTTCATGCAAACCTTATCAACTGACCTTTTTCCATACTGCGGTACTGTTCCTCTTTCCCCCTTTATAATTAGAGAGAGCACTGGTGCAGACTTACACTCGGCGGTTACTTGCAAGTTACCTGGTACCTGGTGCCGAAGAGGACGGCCCCAGCAGCAGTCTCGTTTGATTTGTCGATTGAATCTTTACCTCGACATTCATGGTCAGCATCATCCCATACCAACGTCCTTCCCCATGTTTTCCCCCACGATCTGACATTCATTTCACGATGAGCCGGCGGAGATGCTCCCGGTTTCACGCCATGTCAGCGCTGCTGGTGCTGTTAGTCGTGCTGTGCTTGGCCCCCAGCGACCTCCATGCTTAAGGCACCTTATGGAGCATCCATGTTTGACGAAGGGCTATGGATGGAGATGAAGGAAAGCACGAGCTTTCCCGGTATCACAATTATCCGCTGAGATTCTGCTATCACCGTGGACACTGATGATCGCACTGCCCCGGGTGTGGGAGCACGGCCTACTGTCGAGACATTCGACTGGGCTCATCGTGCCCTGTATGGCTACCAGTGACGTGGTCGGGAGATCTCAGGGTACGCCACCGACAATCACCGCGATATTCGTAACCCTGAATGGGGTGCGTCAAGGAGCTACTCCGTTATTGTCAGTGCAGCTCAAGGGATATTCTCCACGATGTGCTCGAAGACGGGTACTCCCGAGTCCCGCAAATGCTTGGTTCAATCGAGGGAATGCTGACTAAGTAGCACGGCAGAATCGGCCAAGCCCCTTGGAGAGTATGCAGGGATACACATCCTGGAAAGCTTCATTCCCGCCGAGACCGAGACCGCGTCTGCATCAAGGGTCTCGCGTTACCTTTCACCATACCTTACCTATACATCCCCCATATCCGTATCCGATGTCTCTCCACCTCACGCCTGCCCGCCAATGAGGATCCTCACCCACACGAGGAACATCGCCCTCGTCCCCGCCGTGCAGTGCCTCGCGCTCAGCGGCGCCCTGTGGCTGCTCCTCTTTGTCTACTGCAACTTCGCCCTCTGGCGCGACCCGCACGGCGCCTACTTCCACAGCGAGGGGGTGTACGACCTCGGCTACTCGGCGGTGCGACAGCAGGAGGCGCGCGAGTTTATACGGCAGTACGCCGATTACGATGCGAAGACGAACTCTCCTCCGAGTCCCGAACGAGCGGGCCCGCACCCGGCCCTCTGCGCCGCCTTCGTGACCGTCCGGCGGGACCACCCCGATGCGGCGCTATACTTTGCCGACAGCGTGGGGTCGATGCTGGCCGGCCTGTCGGAGCGGGAACGGGCGGTCATAAACCTGAGAGTGTTGTTTGCGAATGGCGTCGCGCCCGAGGTGCACCCGGATTACAAATCCCCATGGGTGCAGGCCGTGTTCGACCACGCGTCGGGATACGAGGGGTACACGGACGAGGACATGGACGAGCTGAGGTTCCGGGAGGGGACGGGGGATTACCAGTCCAAGGGCGTGCACGATTACACCTACATGTTGGAGGATTGCTACAACAAGACGGACGCGCCGTTTATAGCCGTGTTCGAGGACGATATCGTCTTTGCCGGGGATTGGTTGGCGAGGACGCTGCTAGGGCTGGAGTACCTCGCTACGGCAAAGGAAGAAAAAGACAGAGAAGGTTGGTTGTACCTGAGGCTGTTCTACAGCGAGACGTACATGAAGTGGGATGCCGAGAAGGACTGGTGGTACGGCCACCTGTTCGTGACGCTCACGCTCGTCAGTTTGACGGTGGGCACGGTGCTGGTGCTGCTGCGGATGATGCTGCGGTTGAGGGGGGGCAGTAGCAGCCCCGGTGCAGGTCACGCGGGGCACCACTCGAGCAGCAGGAGTAGTAGGACCCTCCTCAATCTCCGCCTTGACACGCACACCATAACGGTGCTAGCCCTCCTCGTCGCGCCGGGCTTCACGGCCCTCGCCTTCATGGCGGGCAAATACAACCTTCCCATGTACGCCTTCCGCGGCAGTCCCGCCGCGGTGGGCAGCCTGCTGGTAGCCGACGAGTTCGACAGGGCGCTCCAGCGGAACGCGGGCGTGGTGGCGATGGAGCACCAGGCGTGCTGCTCGCAGGCGCTGGTGTTCGACCGCGCGCGGGTGCCTGAGCTGATAGACTACCTCCGCGGCAGCGGGCGCGGGCAGACGGATTTGATGATCGAGGAGTACTGCGCCGCGAAGCCGCTGAGGCGGTTCGCGCTCGGGGAGCAGGCGGTGCAGCACCTGGGCATCAGGAGTAGCCGGGGTGGTGCCGGGGTGCAGGGGAATAGTGTCTGGGCGTTTTATTTCGAGGAGTTGAAGAGGGAGGAGGTGGAGAGGAGGAGGAGGGAGGCGCTGGGGAGGATTGATTGGGGGGTGTTTGAGAGGTTGCGGGGAAGTTAGCACGGTTGTGTTAACATGGTGTGTCGACTTGTGAGGTTTGGCTATATGCATCTAGATCTAATAACGTGTTGATATATGAGGAAGCGATCTTGCTTTTGAGGTACATTTCACTGAGGAGCATATGCTGGAGTTTTAACCTCGATGCTTTCTCACAGTGTCTCCGACCACGGTGTTGACATGCATGGCATGTGGCGAGCCTTGACCAAGGCTACGCAGTCCTGGCAGTCCACGTCCAAGGGGGTATGGTATGATTCCAGTCCCCAGTTCAGTATACTCAACGATTATGAGGACTCATCTGGCGAACGAGGACCCTGATGGAACGCAATACCAGGTCTCATCCAATGTGACAACGGTCCGCGTGGCCCATATTTTAGGCTCCTGTGCATGGAAGCTTTTGGAGAGTAAGCCAACCAACGAGAATGCTTCAACTGATGAGTCATCCACCCAGCTCCGCAGAATCACGGGTGAGGTGGTGACGACCCCTGCCCCACCTTCCTCAAGTGAAGCTCTTGCCTCCCTCCTCAATAGCTCCCCAAGTCCGTGCTCTCGCAATTCCTCGTCAAGTAAAACCGCAGGGCGAAGAGCACGTGTGATTCACAGCTCTGCTCTCAAGCTCAAACATCAAAGCAAGGCAGACTGCAAGGCAGACAAAGGAGCTCAACGGAGCTCTTACCATTGGTTGGGGCTTCAGGCACCCGTGCCGCCACACGGTAGGCTTCATTTCCACCGTCATCTGCTTGTTTGGCTTCACTTGAAGAAGCTCAGGTAATTTTTGGGCATTGGCCTGCTTGCTAGAGGTTTATATTTGACTCTCCTTCAACTCTTGCCATTTCAGTTCTCTCCCAAATCCTTCCTTTCTACATCACATCTGCTAGCACCCTCACGCAAAGTAGCAGTCATGGCTACCGTTCCGAAGCAGGAGTTTCGCATCCGCGATATTCCTACGCGTACCGTCACGCTTTTCCCGACACGTGCACAGGTTGTACGGGATATCAAGAATGTCGTACTCAAGGTAAGCAGCCCTATCAGTCCAGTGTTTAGTATGTGCCTTCACTAACAATTAAACAGCCCGGCGCAAACGAGATCACCATCCTCGGCCTGAGCCCTTCTGTCGACGAAGACTCCATCAAGGTCGAGGGTACCGGCTCAGCCATCATCTCGGATATTTCCGTCGAACTGTTGCCCAACCGCGACATCTTCGAGGAGGTCTATCCCGATTCCGACGACGATGAGTCCGAAGAGTCGGATGATGAGCCTGAGCATGACCAGAAGAAGGAGAGCGAGGCCATGGCCTCCCTCAATGACAAGCTGACCGCTCTGGAGGATGAGCAGAAGCGAGTCAAGGAGATCATCGCCAGCGCCGAGAGCCAGGTGAAGATCCTCGATTCCTACGGCACCTCCATCAAGCGGGAGAATACAGACGACATCAGGGCCGATCTCAAGGACTACCGCAACGAGCGCGAGAAAGCGTTCAAGGACCACCTGGATGCGGCCGTTGAGGACCGCAAACTCAGCAAGAAGATCACAGACCTCAAGCTTGAGAGGGCCAGCTTGGCTCGCACCGAGCAGAAGAAGCAGAAGCAGCTCGACAAGGAGAAGGTGAAGGCCGAAAAGGCGAAGCAGAAGGAAGCGGTGAAGAAGGCACGCCGCAAGATGGAGGAGCGGAAGGAGAAGAGCCGCATCCGCAAGGAGCGCGAAGACCTCTGGCCTGTCATGTGCTGGTCTGTTCGCATCACACTGGACGCCATCGACCTCCAGACGCCCGGTCTCGGCAGCGGCAGCATCCTCAAGCGCCTGGGCAGGAAGTCCTCAACAGCAGAGGCGACCCTAGTCTCCGCCGACAACAGCGGCACATTCGACTTCGACTCCTACATCACCCAAGAAGACGCCGCACTACCACCGCCAGTCCCGTCCCTATCCTTCCAAGAGTCCTCCCCCGAAGAGACGGGTCTGACAACGACCTACGATCTCCCGGGCCTCAAATCCCTCCCTTCGAGTAGCACGCCCTCCAAGCAGCGCGTGGCCCGCGTCTCCTTCACCTCGGTGTCCTTCTCCCACACCGTCGTGCCCAAATACAAGCCCGCCGCCTACCTCAAGGCCAAACTGCGCAACGGGAGCAAGATCACCCTCCTCAAGGGTCCCGTAGGTCTCACCCTTGACGGCAGCTTCATGGGCCGCAGCACCCTCCCCCGCTGCAGCGCGGGGGACAGCTTCACCCTGAGCCTGGGCGTGGACCCGGCCATCGACGTCGCGTACAGCAAGCCCGAGGTCCGCCGGTCTACGTCGGGGATGATCTTCTCCAAGGAGGATAGTTCGGTGTACACCCGCACCACCACCATCTCCAACACGCGCGCGGCTGCGGCGGCGGGGAAGAGCAGCGTGCGCCTGGTCGTGCAGGATCAGGTCCCCGTGTCGGAGGACGAGAGGCTGAGGGTGGCGATCCACTGCCCCAGGGGACTGGTGGTGGGGGGCAACCCCGTGCCGGCCGGTACGCCCGGCAAGCCAGAGGATAAGGACTGGGGACAGGGGAAGGCTACACTCAAAAAGGCGGGCGAGGTGGAGTGGGACATCGAGCTCGCTGCGGGCAAGAGCGTGAGGCTTGTGCTGGAGTATGAGGTCGCTGCTCCTGGGGGCGAGGGGGTCGTGCAGGTTTAGAGACGCCTTGGGTGGTGGATTGGATGGATTTGGAGGGCTGCTGGACGTGCTGCTCTCTTGGGATGGTAGGGAAGGGGAATATTGTTGGATTAGGATGCGTCTGGTGTGAAACAGCGCCGCGCAGACGGATGTGATGACTACACGGAAGCGACTTGAACGAGTTCGCGTAATGATTGCTATTGAGAGCAGGTCTGGCGTCTTCTGCGAGGAATTCGGCATGGAAATGGCCTAACGCGGGTTTGCTCACAGCGACCAGCATAGCATAGTAGATAGCACTGCAAATCAAACCAAAGAGTATTTGCAACAATAATTTTCCCATTCCGCGATGCCCGAACGCCAAACTAGGTCTAGCAATAACCACCAGCATTCGACCACCCTGGTATCACACACGCATCTCTATGACATCCCATCCTCTACTTCTTGCTCTTCCCCTTCAACGACTCCTTACTCGCCTTCTTGTTCAGCGTCTTGGGCTTTGCCTCCTCTTTCTGTGCCGTCAGCTGCTCCTTGGACGCCTTCTTCTTCAGCTCCTTCGGCTTATCCTCGCTCTTCTCCTCCTTTGCGCCGTTGAGCTCCTGCTTGGAGGCCTTCTTCTTCAGCGTCTTGGAGGGCTCCTCGTTCTTCTGCTCCTCGGCAGCAGCCTTGAGGTTCTCCTTCGAGGCCTTCTTCTTCAAAGCCTTGGGCTTCTCCTCCTTTGCCTCAGGCTCCTTATGCGCCCCCTCAACCTTCTCCTCGGCCTTGTCCTTAGGCTTCTCAGTCTTCTCCTCCGTCTTCTTCTTCTCCTCCGTCTTCTTCTTCTCCTCCGTCGTCTTCTTCTCCCCATTCAACCCTTCCTTACTCGCCTTCCTATTCAGCGCCTTAGGATCCAGCCCCCGTCTCCGCATAGCGTTCTTCTTCGCCCTCTCGATGTACTCCTTGTCCTCGCCCTCATCGAACCCGCCGAACTCGGCAGCCGCCTGCTCCGCCTCCTCGGTGACGGGCGTGCGGTCGACGTACTCCTCGGCAGCGGCCTTGCTAGACGCAGAAGAAGCACTCGCGCCAGCCTTCTTCATCTCGGGCGCCAGCACGGCGTTCGCGGGCGTGGGACCGATCTTCTTGAACTTGGCGACGAAGAAGCCGTCGACGTTGTACGTGTGCGGGTAGTACCTCCGCGTAAGCTTGAGGGACTGGTCGAACTTCTTGCCCATGTAGGACGTAAATCCTTCCTTTCCGAAGGGCAGGCCCGTCTCGACGAGCTTGACGTTGGGCCGGCGGGAGAGCGCGTAGGCTACCACCTCTTCGTTTTCTTCGACTGTTACTGAGCAGGTGGAGTAGACTAGGTATCCGCCGGTGGAGGAGTGGTGGTTCACACTGTCGATGGCGGATAAGAGGAGCTGCTTCTGGGTGTGGGGGAGGACCATGAAGTCCTTCTCGGTCTTGTTGGTCTTGACGGAAGGGTCCTTGGCTATGACTCCCGTACCCGAGCAAGGGGCGTCGAGGAGGACGCGGTCGAACCCGCCCATGACGCGGGGGAACTCGCGCGCGTCGTAGGAGCAGACGATGACGTTCTGCGCGCCGAGGCGGTAGACGTTGCCTATCAGGCCCTTGGCGCGGGACTTGTTGGGGTCGTTGGCGATGATGACGCCCGTGTTCTTCATGAGGGCGGCGCAGTGGGTTGTTTTTCCACCGGGGGCGGCGGCCATGTCGAGGACGCGCTCGTTGGGCTGCGGGGAGAGGGCCATAACGGGGAGGAAGGAGGAGGCGGCCTGGAGGATGTAGTGGCCCGCCAGGTACTCTGGTGTCGCACCGAGGGGAACGGTGGACTCGAAGATCTGCAGGCCGACCTTGGACCACTTGCCGACGGGCTCGAGGGTGACGCCGCGGTTGATGAGGGCTTGCGCCAAGTCGCGCCTGTGGGTGCGGAGGGTGTTTGTGCGGATGACAACGGGGCGGGGGGACTCGTTGGCTTCGAAGAAGGCGAAGGCCTCGCGCGGCGGGAACAGGTTGTACAGTTTCTCGGCGAGGAACTCGTTGTAATTGTAGTACGCGCAGACGTCCTTGAGGACCTGGGCCGTGTACTCGGCCCTCGAGCGGCCGGCGCCGAGGTTGGCGAAGTCCTCGAGGATGCGGATCGTGTCGGTTATCCGCTGGCGCAGGAGCTGGAGGTCGGGTGCGAGGAGGGACTTGGACTTGGCCAGCTCGTCGTCCGAGTCGTCGTCCTCGCCGTCGAGAACGTTGGGGGCGTTGTCGCCGTCGATGTTGGTCTGCAGGGCGGACTCGCGCAGCTCGGCCTCGGCCGCCTCCTCGTCTTCTTCTGCTTGCTTGTCGAGCTTGGCGGAGAGGCCGACGATGTTGGCGGCTGTGAGCTTCTCTTCGCGGTCCGAGTCGTCTTCGTCCTCGTCGTCGGAGAAGACGAAGGCTTCCTTCTTGCCGCCTGTCATTTCCACGTCCGAGTCGTACACGGAGTCGTCGTCGTCGGAGCCGAGGAAGTCGTCGCCCAGCTTCGCGCCTTCGAGTTCATCCTCGTCCAGGCCGGAGAACTCGTCGTCCTCTGCGATGTCATCGTCCATCTCCTCGTCCGATTCCGGTGCGACGGGCTTCTTCTCCTTCTTAGCCTTGACAGCAGCAGTGCCATTCTGCTGCGCCGCCTTCACAGCATTGGGCTGCCTCGGCTGTGCGACCGGCCGTCCATTGTTGTTGTTGCTCGCCTTGTCGGTCTCGTTCTTCTTTCCTCTCCTGCGGCGCTTGGCCGGTGCTTCTGTCGGCTCGTCGGCGGGGAGGCCCGCCTTCCGCTTCAGCTTGGCGAAGTGCTCTGATGACAGGGGCTCGGGGGCGCCCTGCTTCTTTCCCATGCGACGTCCTACACCCATCTTGAAGGTTGTGGAGGGGGTGGTGGTTGGTAGGTTGGGGTTGTTGACTTTCACAAGTCTAGGTGGGTGAGAATGCGGTCAGTCTCTTGTCTCTGCACTGGAAATCTCGACGCTGGAATAATTTTCGTTGCCGATAAGCTATCGATAAGAGATGGGGCCCCACTTCGGCTTGTCCCTGGATGAGGGGCGATTGAGTGGACTGTGCGGTATCACATGACTCCCGTAAGAGATACAGCTTTCGATGACTAAGCCGGAGTCAGTGGTGTTGGGCATTTGAACTGAATTCGATATGGTTTTGACAAGTAATAGCAGCTCACTTGCATGAAATATACAACATGAATCCATGTGTACAGCCTGCATACACCTGAGCCATATCTATAGTGAAATCTACAAGAGCATCTCAATGAGACGCGATATCCAAAGCCGGCCTCGACAGCTGGGATGGGATCCTTAACCAGCTCCATTTAGCGACCAATCATGCCCTCATTCCTTCGGTCCTCATCCCTCACAACGTGGCCGATCATCCTCTGTTCCCATATTTACCTCCCAACTTCCCTTCCACAGCGCTCCCACGCGTCCATGCCCGTCAACACGGTAGTAACCAACATAGCCAACCCAACAGTTCCCGGACTAGCATCAATCCAACCAACAATAACCCCAGGCAGGATGATATCCAAACTGTTAGCCGCCGTACTCCTCGCAAACCCACGAATCTCCTTCGTCCTAACCCTCTCCCCCGCCCTCACCGCCTCCTCCTTCTCAGCCTTCGTAACCGCATTGCTCTTCTTCTCATCGGCAGCATCAACGACCACCGTCCTCCTCTCCCTCCTAACCCTCTGCATCTTGAGAAAGCTGCTCAGCGCACCACAAGCCAGCGCAAACAACCAGAACCTCTGAGCCTCGACCATGACCACCCGATCAAACTCCGGACTCCAAAGCTGCAACCCCTCGATCCTCATCTCGCTCACAATAGCCGGCGCGTCAAGCAGAAGATACATGCCGTTAAACGTCCTGGCAAAAACATCTAGCCACGCCTCCAGCTTCGGCTCGGGCGCCGCCTTCTTCTCCCCCGCCTGGGTGGAGGAAGAAAGACTGAGATACAGCTTCTGCGCGGCGTTGAACGACTCGATAAAACGAAAAAGGCGGAAGAAGCGCCTCGCCAGGTTCATCCGCTGGCGGAGGGCGAGGAGGATGGAGAGCGTTGCCGCGGGCGCGTGGGAGGTGGCGGTGGTGAAGTTGAGGGCGGTGAGGAAGAGCCCGAAGAGGGCTGGGTAGGAGGCTATTATCTGGAAGAGGGCTTGGAGGAAGCGGAAGGTTCGTTCGAGGCCGACTAGAAGGTGTCAGCAAGGAGGACACAGGACATGTTGCAGGCGCTAGTAGAAGCGTCGGCAGCATCAAGCGGTGGCGCGACGTAGCAGGTACTGCGCGAATAAAACTAATGGCGTACCTGAGTCGGTCGTGAACCGGACGAGCTGGTCGGTTGTGCTAGCCATTGTATTGTGCGTGGTAGGTACGGTTTAAGGCGGTTGAATGTCACGGGGTGTGAGTTGGGGAAGAAGGAAGTGCTGTGTCGATTTAAGGTTGACAACGAGCTGTCCCGATTCGGCCTAGCGCAGTTGGACCCAATTTCGTGGCCTCCTCGAACTCATTACATCTTCCCTTTCAACCTTACTTCATTTTCCTACAATAACTGTATCTGATAAGCGAGCGGATCAGACAAGCGAGCGGATCAATTTCTACTCCCCTACTACAACTATCCCTAATTGTAACACATCAACACTAGGAACTCACTACAATTATATCAGAAGCAACTGAATCAGATGATTCCGTAGCCTCCTGTCAAGTGCGTGTATTATGGCCAGGCTTGCCACACATACCACAGTACCGAACCTTCGTACGACCCCCCCCCGCACCACTACTATCTGGCTGCGTTTCTTGCACTCCTTCCCCACCCACGGCCTTCTGATGTAGTAGATTATGTGCATCTTGTATAGCAAGTGACCCTCCAAGCCGCACACGTGTTTTCTTGGCTCGCCAGCGTTTACTTAGTGCCTCATTCGCCTTACGGAGTGAAGAGTTCTCTGCGCGAAGGAGAGCTACCTGGTGCATTATAGCTATTGTACCCTTGGTAAGCTGGTCTATAGTAGCTAATATTGAAGTCGGGGAGCTATTCTGATGGTTGGTAATGCGAGTCTTGATGAGCGTTGACTGCGAGTTGGCTTCTCGGGGGTTGTGTGGTGTCTGGAAGACCTAAGGTTGTGGAGTGCCGGCGCGTGAGTTCAGGGGTGTTGGCGTACGGAGCTTTACGTCCAGCTTGGAAAGTACCCTTTCTGGATCATACGGCACAAGGCTAGCACTAGCAAAGCCACTCTATATGTTCTTCTCCGTTATGGAGGCAAAGAAGGCCTCGCGGAAGGCACAGAGAAACTCGAGCTTGCTTACGTGGTTGATGTGCGCGCGCATCAAGTCCTCAATCTGGCGACCGTACGCCTGCTTCAGCGGCCCAAAGTAGCTAACATCGAGTGGCTGGAGGTAATGCGAAGAATGCGGAGGTATACAGAGCGTGATGATGTTGTTCTGCTGGTAGTAGAGCTCGAACTCAGTCGAGTGGTGGCTTTCGTGGCCGTCGAGGATTAACAACCGGTGTTTGCCCTTTGTCCGGGACGCTGTATGGTAGTCGAAGTGCTTGATCTAATCGAGGCCTACGGCATTGGTAGTCTAGCTATTATCGGTCGTTGCGATACGCCAGTCAGCCGGGAGGTTACACTTAGTGTACTAGTTGGCAAGGTGGTATTGCGCGGCCAAGATGATGAAAGGAGGAATAGACTAGCCGAGGGCATTGACTCCCTGGATTACTGTTGCCCATTCCCGGTTGCCTGGCTGGGCTAGCTTTGCTTTGCCACGGCCATCCGAGGTTGTAACAACCATGCCGGGAAAAATGATGCCTATTATGAACCCAGTCTCGTCGAAGTTGTAGACATCGTCGTCCACAATACCGTACTTAGCCTTTATATTCCGTACGAGCGCAAACCACTCGCTAATGACCTTTGGATCCTCGCACTTGGCCCTCTGGTAGTCATATCTACGCGTATAACGCGTACGGAGCTCTGGTTGGCGTTTGACGAAGTTGTGCGCCCAGCGTTTGCCAATAGGGGGCGCGTCGCGTACGCGTAGCAGTTGGTTGGCCATATCTTCCACACCAGACAATCTAGGAGGGAATGCGCGTGTATCTAGCTCAATTATGTATTGAACTATTACCTTCTCTTCTAAATCCGTGAGTTTGCGTGAGTTGGCTGGGATATCGCATCGTGCGGGCCGGCCAGCACGCCGGCGATGGAGGGTAGTATAGGGCACAGAATAGATCCTTGCTGCAGCCTGGAGGCCTAGCTTAGCGTCTTTTTCAAGAGCTTCAAGTGCGAGAACAACCTTTGCCTCGACTGGAATTGAGGACATCTTAATGTGGTGGAGGAAATTGATGTTGGAAGTAGAGAGACGCGTGGCGCACGAAATTGATCCGCTCGCTTGTCTGATCCGCTCGCTTATCAGATACGTTATCTTACTTCACATACAAGTTTCTCAATCCACAGACGTTCAACGCCACGCTGAGCTACCTATCGTGGAACCGCGATACCGCAATACGCCTGTGCCGCATCTCTGCAGGCGCGTATAACGTGTATCGGCCATGAACCCAATTAATCAGCAAAGCTTCCACTCGAAATGTCCTGGCCCCGCTGTTCGCCGATCTCTCGGCCAAGGGCGTCTTATGACATCCAGCAGGCAAAGGCGCGCAGAACAGAGAACGACACCATGCCAACAACAACAGTCAAGTGGCTGTGATTGCGCAATTGAGAATGGTGAATAAACCTGCTGAGTCCCATGGATTCAGTCGGGTCTCATAAGATGCTGGAAAAAGGGTTTGCCTGCGAGCATTCGATGCTGATATAAACTGGTCGTCGTCCGCACTTAGGACTTTGAAGTCGTCCTCCCTCTTGCTAGTTCGAATGGACAAAACGTGAGCTTCTACTTGGCCGTACATGTACTTCTAACTCTTCAGGCTCTCGCATGCAAATATGGTCTTCGAGAGTCCTACCCTCCGACTGGCGACTGTGGTCCCAGCACAATCCCACACCATGGCCAAAGTCAACTGCAAAGCCGACATAGAAAAGACCCTCGCCATCCCCAGATCCTCATCAGACCCAGAAATCGGCCAGATCTCTCCCCTCCCAGCCACAACCGACAACCCCATCCCAACCGCAGCCACCACATTCATTCCCCCAGACGGCAGCCTCCTCGCCTGGTCCCAAGTCCTCGCAACCCTCCTAACATGCACCATATCCTGGGGCCTCCCCGCCGCCTTCGGCGTCTACCAACTTCACTACCGAGACACCCTCCATCTCCCCCAATCGCAAATCTCCTGGATCGGCTCCGTCCAGTTCTTCCTCACCTACGGCGTCTGCACTTTCTCCGGCCGCCTCGCCGACGCGGGGTACGTGCGCTCCACCATGTGCCTAGGAACCTTCCTCGTGGTATTCGGCACCTTCATGAGCAGCCTGGGCACCAAATACTGGCACTTCTTCCTCGCGCAGGGTGTCTGCGTCGGCCTGGGTTGCGGCGTGATGTTCATGCCCCCGCTCGCTGTGACGAGTTCGTATTTCTCCAGAAATAGGACCATGGCGCTGACGTGCGCCGCGACAGGGACGAGCGTGGGCAGCGTCATCTTCCCGGCCGTGATACAGTACCTGATGCCGACGCTCGGGTTCGGGTGGGCCGTGCGGACGAGCGGGTTCGTGGCGCTGGGTTGCATGGTCGCGGCGATAGCGCTCATCCGGCCGAGGCTGGAGCCGAGACGATCGGGCCCGGTCGTGGAGTGGGAGGCTTTTAGGGAGGTGCCGTACGCGTTGTATGCCGGGGGGGCGTTTTTGCTGTACTGGGCTCTGTTCTTTGGGGCGTTTTATATCAACAGTTTTGCGAGGAACGTTATTGGGTTCTCGACGGTGGATTCGGTGCAGTTGCTCATTATACTGAATGGGGTGAGTATACCGGCTCGGCCGGTGGCGGGGTATATCGCCAACTGGCACGTGGGCGTGATGAACACGTACACGGTGGCGACGGTGTTTTTCGGTGTCGTGCAGCTGGCGTGGATGGCGGTGCATGACAGGGCGGGGATGTATGTTATTGCTGTTTTCTTTGGGGTGGGCAATGGCGTGTGTCAGGGCTTGTTTTTGGGGTCGCTGGCTAGCTTGACCAAGGATGTGACGAGAATGGGTACGAGGATCGGGATGGTGCATACTCTCGTTGCTTTCGCTACGCTGGCAGGTCCGCCTACTGCGGGTGCGATTATCGATACCTCGGGTGGGAGGTACACGTACGCGCAGGTATGGGCTGGGACTCTTATACTTGTTGCTGCTGGGCTGTTTATAGGGGCCAGGACGGCGGTGGTTGGGAAGAGGGTTATGGTCAAGATATGAGCTCTCGCCCGCCTATGCTTCAGAACCTGGGTTCGGGGCATCTCGAGAAACCTTGCCGGTCCGGTAGGACTGGGGAATATGATTGAGCGGAGAGAGGGGAGATGTCTAGATCTAGACTACAACAGGCGGGGTCCCAAATCTACGACCTAAAACCGCGGCAGCGCCAGACCAAACACATTCTCCGGGTCATGCTTAGCCTTCAACTCCCACCCCCTGCCCGCCTTCGCACCTAAGATCTGCTGGAAACTCTTCTCCCCCAACGGCGTCAGACCCGGATGCGCAGCATCCAATAGGACGTCCTTCCCAGTCTCCCTCGCGCTCTTAAGCAGCTCCCGATTCCAGTCGTCCGCCGGATCCTTGTTCTCCGGCTTGGACGCAAAGAACGAGCTCGCAACGAACACGTGCTCCTTCCCGACACCGAGCATGTGCTTCACCGCCGGATCGATGGGCACGCCGCCCGACCAGGAGATGTTAACCATCGGATCGTTGGGGATCGTCTCGAGCGCCTTGACGACGGTCTCGATGAGGGGGGCGGTCATGGACGAGAAGTACTGCGTCCGCATCCCGCCCCAGGGCGCATTGTGGTCTGGTATGGCGGCGTAGTGCTCGAGGAGAGACTTACTAGCCACGTGGTTCGCCTTGACGGGCGGCGTGGCGGCCAGGAAGTCCGCGAGGTAGGCCTTACCCTTCTCGTGGTCGCTGTCGGCCCATGTCCAGTAGACCATCAGGTGCGGTCCGCCGAGGGCGGGGACGTTCATGACGAACATGTGGATCGTCAGTGGCTTGGGGATGGCGAGCTTGCTCACCGCGGCGTGGTAGGCGCGGATTGTCTTGGGGCTTGCGTCGTATATGAGCATCCCGGCGAAGATCTGGTAGGGATTGTTAGTACGGGCTTTCTTAGGGACAAGGCAGGTACTCACATCGAATTTGGGATACACCTTGATCGTCACGGCGGTGATGACGCCGAGGTTCCCGCCCATCCCCCTGATACCCTCCAGCCTCTCGTCTTCCTTCCCGACGCTCACCACTTCACCCTTGGCGGTTACAATCTCAGCCCCGACGATCTGCTCGATTCCCAAGCCGTGGCTGTGCTGCAGCGGCCCGTACCCGCCGAGGGTGGCCCAGCCTACGTAGCCGACAATCCAGATGTTGCCGACGGGTGTGAGGAGGTCTTCTGTGTCGAGCTTCTCGATGAGGTCCTTCATTATTATGCCCCCGCCTACTGTGGCCGTCTTCTTGTCCGCGGAGACGTTGACGTAGTTGATGTCTCGCATGTCGAGTACGAGTGCGCCGTCGGCGACGGTGCGGCCTGGGAGGGTATTAGTATCAGTACGAGAAGATTGGTGTGTCAGCTTACCAAAGTAGTCATTCCCTCCACTGCGAACAGTGAATCGCAAGCCATTCCTCACACACCAGCGCACCACAGCCGCGACCTCCTGAGCAGACTTTGGCACGGCGATGGCAGGTGGCTCGATTTTCTCTACCGCCTCGTTAAGACAACGGATCTTGCGTCGCTCGGCATACTGAGGGGAGGACGGCGTCAGCACGGTGATGCCGGAAAGATCCGTCTCGATGGCCTTGAAAGGCTGCGAGGAAGCCATGTTCGACACTCAACGGACTATAGTCTATACGAAAGCGATGTGTGTGTTCGAACTTGGGGAATCAGGACTCCTGAAATAATCATGGAGATGACCAGAAATAATATAAGGTCCGCGCTGTAGTTCGTTTAGAAGGACTGGACTAGGCCGTCAGCTCACGGAAGCGGTAAGACGGGGAGACGCCGGAGACAAGCCGGGATGTGGGACCGTCAACGGCCAATCTGGCCGTGTTGCAACGCTGTTTCAGGAAGGCAACGGTTTTAAGACTCAACATCATCTCCATCTCGCCTATTGACTAGGTACCTCACAGCTTCGCTTACTTAACGCTGCTATGCCAAAGCACAAAGTCGAAGTCGTATAAACGAGGCGACGTCCGATATTTCCGACCTTTCCGGGCTACAAGTTGAAGCGCAGTGCTGACCCTCTACTACTGATTCATAAGACACGACGTAACGCTTCCAGCTGACACGAACAGAGGGGAGCTCGGCGTCTGTCAGCTCTTGGTTCTGATTGGACGGGCATGTAGATGGCCCGATGGAGGTTGGTCGGCGTTAGGGGTCAGAAAACGGCCTCGGCAGGGTAGAGGCTCACGTCTCTTAGAACATGTAGAGAGAATTGCCATTCGCACAGATCTTCGAGGACGGTTAAGTTTTGTCAGAAACTATCTAGGAATGTGGCTGCAGTCTCTCGTCGTCAAAGCGAGCCTACACTTCATGCTGTAGGGTAGGCTAGCGAATCAAAGCTGGTGAGCTACCCTATAGGACTGAAGCTGTTGGTCCCTGCTCAACACTCCATACGAAACGTCATCCAACGACTCTACGACCATTCCGAATTTTTCGGGAAACCAGTCCATGGTTTATTGGGTCAACTGGTAACAGTTGTACAGCTCCCAGAATTGTCATGAGTCAAGACTGTCAAGTCGCCATTGAATGAGAGGTTGAGGTAATGCAGTTGACATTCTGCCCCCGAAACTGCCGGAATATTAATAACTGGGAGTCCCTTCCCAAAGAACAAAGTACCTAGCTATCCGTATCACTATACCTTGACGCGTTGCCCTCCTGCCATGTTAAGCCTGCACGACTCCCCCAGCATGCCTCTCCACCTCGATCTTCTCCACGGGCGCATCAACATGCATATTAAACTCCTTCTTCGGATTAAATAGGAAAACCGCCACGATCGCCGTTGCCCCGACAAACGCCGCCGCGGCAATCCACACATGATGGAAGGCATCAAGGTACGTGTCCTTGAACGCCTTCTCGCCGATCTCGATGATCTCTTCCGTCGCACCGGGGACGGCCGCCAGGGCAGTCGCGTTCTCGGCCCGCAGGGCGGTGATGAACTTGACCACGCTGCTCTGGGGCAGGCCGGCCTCGACCACGGCCCCGCCGACGTTGGCGGGGAGGTTTGACAGCTCGTCGACGAAGAGGGCCTGGTAGATGGCTAAGCCTACGACGCCGCCTAGGGAGCGGACGCCGATCAGCACGCCCGTGGCGGAGGAGATGAGATGCACCGGGGTGGAGATCTGGGCGATGGTCACGAGGGTGTTGAGGGATATGCCTAGGGCGCCGCCGAGGAGGACGGGGAGGCCCCAGACCAAGGTGGATGAGTTCTCGTCCGTCGATGCGAGCCCGCCGAAGAAGGAGGTGAAGATGAGGAAGGCGAGGACGGTGATCCACCGCACCTCGCGGACGAAGGAGATGTACGTCCCCGTCGCGACGGACGCGAAGATGGCGACGATGAAGACGAGGGCGTAGTGCGTCACGGTGCGCAGGGCGTCGTGCTCGTAGAAGAAGCTGACCTGAAAGGCGAAGTAGGTGTTGGTCGCGAAGAAGGCGATGCCGTCGCCGAAGGAGCAGACGGTGGCGATGCTGAAGTTGCGGTTGTGGCTGAAGAGCTCGTGGTGGATCATGCCGTCTTTCTTGACCCAGGCCTCGTAGACGACGAGTGAAATGCCGAAGAAGATGCCGATGGCGAAGGGTGCCGCCACATGCGGGTTCGACCAGTCGTAGGGGTTCTTGGAGTACGAGAGGCCGACGGAGAAGAGCACGAGGAAGAGGGCGAGGAGGAGGTAGCCCGCCCAGTCGAGCATGGCCATCTTGTCCCAGAACCGGCCCTCGTACTCGCGCTGCTTGGGCGTCGGGGGCGGGCTGTAGGCGAAGGCGCAGAGGACACACGAGACGAAGAAGATGCCGGTCGCGATGTAGTAGAAGGTGCGGAAGCCTTCCGGGTGGTTGCCGTGTCGATTTAGACCTCCGGCTGCGAGGAGACCGCCGATGGCGCCCACGGATGTGGCGACCATGTCGGTGGCCTGGCCGTACCCGCGCCAGCGACGGGGTAGGACTTCGGATGTGACGACGTGGACCAGGGCTTGAGCTCCGTTGGCGATACCGGTGATGGTGAAGCCGATAATAACGACGTTGAAGTTGTTGGCGCGGGCGACGACGATGCTACCGATGACGCCGGTGAAGGTCATGCCGATGAGGAGCCACTTTCTGCCCCAGTAATCTGCAGCCTGGGTGACGATAGGGGAGAGGATGACGGTGAGAATGGTGATTGGGGTGGTGACCCAGGTCACTTTATTAGGTTGGCCGAAGTGGGCTCCAATAGCGTTGCCTTGCTATGGGTTGATGCTGTCAGTATCATACTCCTTCTCATGTTGTCTCGAGGGGTTACTCACCACACCGGCACCAACCAGACTGAAAAGCTGGGCAGAGTAGATCAGGCCTACTCCAACAATGGCGAGCCATGTTTTGGCGTGGATCTTCACATTGGCATCGTCCTCAACTTCAACGGCGCTGTCCGAAAGGGTTGGGTCAGAGCCATCGGCAACTTCTGACCTCAGCTCCTTGGTCTCCTTTGGTTCGACAGACATCGTAGGCGACTGGCGGAGGATAATGTTTGTGTTGTTGAAGGTCAAGTGGTGAAGACTGTCGGGGTCGATGCTGACACTTCCCTACCTGTTAAGGTAGGTGGTTTAAGGGGCTGACAACAACTGGTGTTGGTGATCTCCTGTGAGGACTTGACGGTGACTAAGTCGATAACATAGGAGGAGAGATCAAGTCTGGTCCTGAAGGAGTGATCTGCACTGCACTCCCACGCCCAAATGATACCCTTAGTATAAGGAGGAGGGCTTCTGTTCTTTTATCCCTGACTCCTGAGACTCCGGATTCATAACAAACTCCTTCCCCGCGCCAAGCCGTACGGGGGCGTATTGAGGTCGACGCTGCGCTAGGATATCCTGGGGCACGCTGGGGATTCTGGGGTAACACAAAAAGGCTACTGTCTAGTCAATACGCGCCTTGCAATCCCGTCTTCTCACCGGTGGCGTACAACTTGGTCATCAGACGCGATATGTCTGCGATGAAACTTACCCCGGATACCGGGGAACCAAAGCCCAGACCATCTCCGAGGGGATGGATCCGCCATTCAGCAGCTCCCAACAAGTCGGAAGATGGGGTCGACATGGAGATTGGGCTACATGACCAACGGGATTTTATCCAGTGCAGGCAATTGATGGACTGCAAAATCCCGGGCTCAACTATCGGACGACTTCCTGGGCACATAGATAGAACAGATGAAAAGAGTAAGCGTGCAGTTGGTGTTTAAGTTAAAAATGCCCCTTTCTCTCGCCAAGCGTGACGTTGCGCGAAACAACAGACCTGTGTGACCGCTTTTCTCGTTCAAGTCATTGCCCAACATGACCGTCTCGAACAAGATCACCCTGGCGCGTCTATCGTACGTGATATACGAACACCCCGACAGAGCAAAGTTCTTGAAGTTCGCCGACGACTTCGGCTTCGAGTCCGCCGGGACGACCGACGACGGCGATGTCCTCCTCCGAGGATACGGGCCGGATCCATACATATATGTCGCGAAGCAGGCGCCGGAGGGACAGCAAGAGAAGAAGTTTTACGGATCTGGGTTCCTGGCGAAGACGGAACAGGACTTCGACAGGGCGTGCAGACTCGAGGGCGCACAGGTGAAGAATATTTCGAAGCGGCCGGGAGGAGGGAAGATGGTCAGCGTGCCGGATGTCAACGGGTTCGAGATCCAGATTGTGTATGGGGTCGAGGAGAGGACTGTACCTGATAAGGGCCTATCCAATGTGTATGAAGGTCGTCCCAACGTCAACGGGTCGGTCAACAAGTCGAGGAAGGGTAAGTACTCCTCGAGTTCTCGCTTATGGCATTTGAAGACCTCCTTAACTGACAGTATTTGCTACGCCAGGTGTCTTCAACCGAATGGGAAGCGGCCCAGCCAAGATCCACAAGCTCGGCCACTTCGGTTACATGACGGACAACTACACCGAGACGGTAGCCTGGTACACCAGCCACTTCAACTTCAAAGCCACCGACATCGTGACCAAGCCCGACAACCCCAACGAGGAGTTCATGTCCTTCTTCCATCTCGACCTAGGACAGGAATACACGGACCACCACTGCCTCCTCATTGCCGGCCATCACGGCGTAGGCAAGGGCACCAAAGTTCACCACTCGTCGTTCGAGGTCGAGGATCTGGACACGCAGATGATGGGCCACAAGTGGCTCGAGGAGAAAGGGTACAAGCTCATGTGGGGAGTGGGAAGGCACATCATGGGGTCGCAGATCTTCGACTACTGGTGGGATCCGACCGGGTTCGTGATCGAGCACTATGCTGATAGCGATGTGGTCAATGAGGACACGCCGACGGTTAGGGCGGCTGGTACTCCTGCGGCTATCTGGGGACCTCCGCTTCCGACAAAGTGGGATTAGCATCTTGTTGAGCTGTGTCGTGAAGTTGGCAAGAAGAGATCATGGGATTTGGATTAGTTGCGATGAGATATTAGAACGAGAAAGTCAGAATGTGTCATTTAGATTGTGAATCACGTCTTGACATATATGGGAACAAATGAAGTCAGTTCCGAACCTTGACGGAGTGTTTCAAAGAGCTGGTCAATGCACGACACGGTGAACACAAGGACAATCCTACTTCACCTGACGCACAACTGTGAGCGAAAGGTATCAGATAGTCCTTTAGACTGTTAGCGGGCTCGAAATCGAGCTTCCGGGAGCACGGAACACCACCGTCGATCACGGCGCCGGAGCAGGACCGGGGTTATGGATACTGTGGAGTAGGCCGAGCCGGACCCCACCCCGGGTCACCCGGCACCCGATACGGAATTGTTCGGAGTTGGAGGGAGCCTGGTTGGCCAAGTGCCGCTAGCTGTCTTACTCCACCACGGCAATTTATACGCAGTATGTCACAAGCGCAAACCGAGTACGCACTTCTGGGCACCGGTCTGGTGTTACAAATGCATGGTCGTTTAGTGCAAGCGGCATTTGGATATCTCCGGTGTCAACACAGGGGGTGAGGAGTCAAATAGTCTGAAAGTTTACTCGTAACGTCCCTCGAAACTTTCGACAGAGACCCTTGTTCCACCGACAATCCCTCAAGATTCCCTGACAGTTTCCCTTTCCAGACACAATTTGAACCACCAATATTGTGACGTATAAACTTTGTCCAACCAACCATGTCGAGTCCAGTCTCCTTCACCGAGTTCTACAACGTGAGTTTATCAGCCCAGCCCCTTTCTCTACTATACGCACAACTAACAAAGTCACCTGCAGATCGTAGGCATCGAAAAGCGGTCAGCGGCCGAGGAAACCTACCATGGCATTGATCCCAGTAACGGAAAACCGCTCTGGGGGACTCCCGTAGCGACAAAGAAGGACCTCGACGATGCCGTGTCCGTCGGTAACACCGCCTTCAAAGAATGGTCTGTCCTACCACACAGCGAGCGTAGCCGATTGGTGAAGGAGTACGCGGATGGCCTCCAGAAGTACGCCAAAGAGTTTGCGGAGTTGCTTGTCAGGGAGACCGGGAAGCCGCCGGCGTTTGCCGAACAGGAGGTTATGATGGGTATCATGACCGTGAAGGCGAACGGTATGTCGGTCGTATTGTCTCGTGTGAATGAAGCTGCTGTTAACTTTTGACAGCGGAGTGGTCTGTTCCCGACCAAGTGCTCAAAGACGATGACGATGTGAAGATTGTCATCCAGCATGCTCCAATGGGTGTCGTAGGCGGGATTGTCCCGTGGAACTATCCCTTCCAGCTGGCAATTCTCAAGATTGCGCCCTCATTGATGGCTGGCTGCACTGTAATTGTCAAGCCATCGTCAGTCCATAGTCCCTCCACTCATGGCGTCCATTCAACTGGGTTCTAACATCAAGCCAGACCGTTTACGCCGTACACCGCCCTAAAGCTGGGTGAGATCGCGGCTCAGACATTCCCGCCGGGTGTGGTCCAGGTGCTGGGTGGAAACGACAGCCTCGGTCCGTGGATGACGACGCATCCCGGCATCGCGAAGATCTCCTTCACCGGTTCCACAGCTACCGGCAAGAAGATCTGGCTGCCGCAGCCGACACTCTGAAGAGAGTCAACCTTGAATTGTACGAACCCCCGATCGACGTTAACCTCTGTCTTGGACGAAACCCAAACTGACACGTGATAGGGGCGGAAACGACGCAGCAGTCATAACAGAAGACTTCGACACCGCCAAAGCCGCGCAGCTAGCCGCCGTCGCCAGCTTCGCGCACTCAGGCCAGATGTGTCACGCCACAAAGCGCATCTACGTGCACGAGTCTGTCTACGACAGCTTCCTGTCCCACCTCAAGAGTATCGTAGGCGCCTACAAGGTGGGAGAGGGCTTCTGCAGTCCCATCCAGAACAAGATGCAATTCGACAAGGTCCGAGGCATCTACGCAGACTGCGAGAAGAACGGGTACGACTTCGCGCTCGGAAATGGCAAAGTTCCCGAACCGAAGGAGGGCGAGGGGTACTACGTCGCTCCCGCCATTGTCGCCCGGCCGCCTGAGAAGTCCAGGCTTGTCCAGGAGGAGCCGTTTGGGCCGATTATCCCGGTGCTTAGCTTCTCCGACGACGAGGAGGTGATCAGGAGGGTCAATGATACGGACACTGGGCTTGGGGCGACGGTGTACTGCCGAGACCAGACGAGGGCGTGGAAGCTCGCTAGTGCTATTGAGTCTGGGAGTGTCTGGGTCAATGGTGGGCTGAAGATGCATCCTGAGGCGCTGTTTGGGGCGCACAAGCAGAGTGGTATCGGTGGCGAGTTGGGACCGCTGGGACTGAAGTTCTACACGAACACGAGGACGGTGACATATTGGAAAGCGAACGAGAAGGAGGCCGATGGGGATTTGTTTGTGCGATGAGAAGATTAACCACAATGTCTGAGCAATTTCAGGCCGAAAGCTTCATAGGTTCGAAACAAAAGAGAATTATTCCACGGTCGCATAATGCAAAACCAGTGTGGTGTGTGGATTAAGCCGTCTCTGGAGAACCATGATCACCCCTGCCTGACCTAGCATCAAGCAGACATAAGGTCCTGAAGTGCGGCTGCCATATTCCCGCAACAGGGCCACTGCATTCCCTCCAGCTCAACCTTAAATGCCAAAAGCGCCCGTATACTCCCATGTCGCGCCCCTGCACCACCGCCCTTATCCGAACGAATGTTGGCCCAAACCACCAGCGCAGCGTGGAACACACATATCGGCATCCAGGCCGGACACAGCGAGGACTGCGGCAACCCTCCAGCTGCTGTATCCAGAATAGCCCATGCGTAGTTGACGGACTCATCTGAGACCGAGATATTAAAGGATGGACCGGAGAGGTTTGGAGAGATAGCATGGTTGTCCAAGACCGCCCGGTGCAAAGTTGACAGTACTGGACAGGAGAGGTATAGTCGACAGTATAACGCGAGAGCTTTGATGTCAGGGGATACCAGTGCGCCAAACTTGACATCCCATCGGTCTAGGGCAAGGGAGAGCTGAGCTTGTATCCTGGCCAGTTCGGCCTGGTCTGAATAGAGAATAAATGGGTTGAGCTTGTAAGCCACTGGATGAGCCGGGTTGACCGCATTACTGGGACTGTCGAGCGACCGACGCGCAGTGATGGAGTCGGTTAAGATGGCGAGGAGTAGGAGGAGCGCCTGGTCACGGGAGGACTCGCCGTCCAGAGTGAACAAAAGGGGTTGTCTGCCGTTAACGTGGTCCTGTAATAGGTCGCGGTACACATGATGGAAAGGGGTCGTGGTAGAAGGTAGATCGCCCTGAACTTCGGTCGAGGAGACGTTCAGTGTGTGGTCTGAGTGCAGGGCATGAAGCATGTCCCATAGCCATAGCGACCATAGCAGAGGGCTGTAGGATGCTAGGCGTTGGCGGAGACCTGGTCCCAGTTGACCTGGGTTGTGGAGTTGCATTCTTCGGGCAATCTGGAAGAACCGTCAGACGACTGGAGTTAAGTAATATGATTGGACAGATGCATGCGACATACTGTTATGGACGATGGCAGTAAGAGTGAAGCCCTGGTTCGCAAAGACTCCGTGGCTGCAAGCACACCGCACGGTATTAGAAGAACGGCCTTGATGTTTCCTAACGTCAGCGGCTGTGATTGTTCGAAATGGGGGGCTAGTAGGACATACCGCCAGCAGCATCTCGATAGATCTTGCTAAGCTGTTGTCCACCTCCACCATGGTTGGCCACAGGCTCGCGCCGGCCCGATACAGAGTCTCGACCTCATTGATCCCACCACCGCAACTCACAGACGCAAGGGCCGCGATACCGAAGCGTAGCGGCGCGATTGAATCGTGACTCAGCGCCGACGAAGGGAAGTGTTCGAAGAAGACGTGCTGAAGACATGCCTTCGGGAACAGTCGACATAGATCTGCTATGCGGTCCGGCTCAGGCAGCTTGGGGAAGCTTGAGAGCAATGCGAGAGGGTAGGTGTACTTTCCGGACCATCTTGGTTGCTGTGCCTCTGTTAACCCTGAAGTGCTGAGCTTATTGGGGGCACTTACTCGTTCTTTCAAGTGGATGTGTACAAGTGCCTCGACCCCGATTGCATCGTCGCTAGCCATCAACACCCTCTTGAAGTTCGATAGCAGAGCTGGGTCCGGTCGCTCACTGGCCGAGGCAACATCGCGATAGGACGGGTCGCGCTCCCCTGGCCAGTGGGAAGTCTTCTGTGTCGCCGTCATCGTTTGCTCCGGCGAGGCTCAAGTTGAGCGTAGGCGTAACGTCGTGAATAGTCTGACAAACACTACGTCGCTGGCGACCATGATGATCTGAACCTGGCAAGGATTGAGTGTGACCAAATTCAAGTCCGGCTCGTCTCTGCCCGAGCCATGACCTCGCTTAGGAATATTGCATTCCAAGAGCTTCCCCTGAGAGACTCCATCCTTGAGAGCTTCCCCGCACGATCTTCTGCGCATTAATGCACACTCGATCCATTCTCCAAGCTCAGCACGCTAAAAGTGCGTATAGAAGGCCAAGAAAGTGCGTATTCGCCCCAACCCGGGACTCGCGGAGACTAAAACCGCTATGCAAGCTCCAGCCAAGACCCTGAGGGTCGCAACGAGCGAACACTGGGAGAGTCTTAATATCGTGACGTACCCCATACCCCAGTTTCCACCGACCCCAGGCTGTCCCCCAGCTTCCTACCCAGACAGTCGGATGCGCAAATGCAAATGCGGGGACCAGCTGCGCGAGACTGAGACGAACTGACACCAGTGGTTGGCCCGAAGAGCACTGTCCGTCTGTCCAGCAGGGCTGTTGGAGATTTGAGCTCCGGGATTTGCTGGACACCATGGCCCAATGCGAGTTCTGTGGGCGGACGTTCGCTCGTAACGAACATCTCATCAGACACCAACGGATACGTGAGTATGATCGCAGCTGGCTACTCTTCAGCTTGATACTAAGATGTCGTCGCAGATACGGGAGAGCGGCCATTCCACTGCCCTCATTGCAAGGCCGGGTTTCAGCGTCCCGACGTGCTGGCGAAGCACGTTGAAAAGCTCCATCGCCAGGATGACGGAACACAAGGCGGAACATCGGCTTCGCAACGTTCGAGCGAAAGAACCCCGCGGGATAGGGAGAGGTCGAGGCTGGCTTGCGATCAATGCCGGAAGCGAAAGCTGAAATGCGACAATGTGAGGCCTTGCCGGTCGTGTCAGTCGAAGCTGTTGACATGCACTGTCTCAAGCTCGAGTAGACCTCCAGGGAGGCCTAGGAACGTCGACATAGTTCCTGTCTCCCCGACCGAGCAGTACTCTGCAACCACTCAGTCCGGAAGTCTTGTCGAGGACAGAGCGGAGGTTGAGCAGGTCGATGTGGTTGATCCTTTATTAGGACAGTGGACACCAAACAGCATGGAGAACCCTTCGACACTTGCAAGGCAACACAGCTCTGAGTTAAACAGCGCCACAGCTATCACTGCGCCTGGCGAATCGTACTATGATCCAGTCGGGCCTATACTACCAAGCGGGGATCAGTGGTTGCAGGTAGCCTCAGGAGCGACAGCTGTACCGTCGATGCAGGCGCCCTTCGATGCGGGTACGACATATATGCAGCAGCCATGGGAGATGATGGACTTCTTTGACGACCTGGTACCATCTGCCGTAAGTTGAGCCACAGTCCGAGCCCAGTGCTACAATTATCTGACTCTGAAATCTTGTTGTTAGGATTTTGGTAACTGGCTCGAGGATCTCAACGAATTCTCCATGACCCGAGTGTACGACATCTGGCCGCAGACCTCCACAGCAATGGTCCTCGACGTCGACCTGGACCCCTCAATGGACAGCGCAATAGACATGATGAAAGACCAATTACAGCGGCGCTCCCGAGCGTCGTCTCCGTCGAGAGAAGCCCAGCGATGGTCGTGGTACTCTGCCCTACCGCAGCTGGATGTATACGATGAGCAGATCATCAACGTGCTGCTCAATGTTGCGAGGCGCCAGATTGCTTCAACATTTGCAATCTTTGCCGACTTCGAAGCCGGGCCCGAAACCCGCGTAGAGCTGTGCCTAGCAATGGCTGCCGTCGGCGGGCTATACTGCAGGGAACCAGACAGCACGAAGATTGCGAAGATGCTGTTTAACGACGCTCGACGTCTGATGCTGGAGGAATACTTGCAGCACAAAGAGTTTACCTTCGATGAGTACCTCAGCTTCGCCAAGACATTTGTCTTGCTCGAAGTATATGGGTTATGCAGCGGAGACAAGCGTGCGTACGAGTTCATGGAGGTCTTCCATGGAAGCAAAGTCCAAGCTGCAAGCTCATGTGTCAACTCGCTGCCTCCAGATGCCAGTATAAGCCAGAGAAAGCAGGCCAGGCTACTTACTGAGGCTATCCATATTCTGGACAGCTATAGGGTGTTATTGATGCAGCGTCCACCGTCATTTGTCGGCGACTCAGATCAGCAGTTGCTCCTAGGTCAACGACCCAGCTCTAGCTTCGCCGACATTTGCGCCCATACCCGCTCCACCGGCGATATGCACGCTCTGGTGTCAACAATACGCCACTGCTGGATGGCTGGTCCCCGAGATGCTGACGGATATCCGCTGCCTCGCCTTTGGAATGGCGAGTTTGTCCAAATTGCGCTGGACCGCTGGATCCAGGCAAAGACAGAGGTCGATCCGCAATTGCCCCTTGAGGTCCCCCAGATGCTCCTGTACCATCTCGCGCAGGTGTCGCTTCAGTCAAACATGGGAGTCTTGCATCGTCTCACACAAGCAGCTGCCCAGCCTGGGTCACCGGTACAGAGAAGTGATGCCCTCAATGATCCCATGCAGCCGTGGGCTAGCAGCATGCAATATGAGATTGCGCTGTGGCATGCCCGTACCATTCTGCGTATTGCGCAGATGGGAACTGTGCCGCCACAGACGTCGAGACGGCATACTTTAACGGGGTCGGCGGATCGGGAGAAGATACTGCTTGTCGAGCCGCCACATCTGCCACTGTGTGTGTACTTCGCGACGTTGGTTGCATGGTTTGGAGAGGTCAAGTCCGAAGGAGATGGAGCGGGTTCGGGCGATGATCTGATAGAGGCAGGGTCGCAGCTGTTGTTCCGGTTGAGGGTGCCGATGGCAAAGTTCCTCGGGACTGCTCTGTGTGAACTTCTCTCATCCGAGGGTAGTGACGGTGGAACAGAGGTGCAAAGTGCGGTGAATGTTAGCAGCAGTCAGCAAACCGTTGGTGTTGGTACCGGGGGGTCGTAAGGGGTCGGTATCGGGTTACAGGTCTGGCGCGAGCCAAAGTTGGGGAAATCGGAAAAGTAAATACCTGTAAATACCATGTCAAGAGAGATGCGGTTCTCTAATTGCCATTTCTATGTTATCAGCCGGAAATGGCATTAAGTCCCCTTGGGTTGCTGCGAAATTGCCGGGAAGCCCTCCACCAGAGTCGCGTACTTGCACGGCAATTTAGCACTGCCCTCTTACCGGACAACGACACCTACATAAAGTCATTGACATAGACAGACTCCTTCATTTATGAGGAGAGTGTCAACCAGAGTACAATTTCCCAAAGTCGAAAGAAGCAAAAGCCTGAACTACAATGGGACTGCCGACCATCAAAGACGCCCACAAGGTGGACACCACCTCGTTTGACTACGTCTACGAAGAGAATGTCGCAATCAACTTAGCTGGGGACAAAGGGATCGTGCGATGCAATGTTTACCGCCCCAAGGACAATGGTGGTGGGAGATTTCCAGTCCTGGTAACCTACGGACCGTATGGCAAAGATGTCCATTACAGCGTGTGAGTCGGTCCTCCATCTCAACTTTGAGATACATCCTAACTAACGAAAACACTCAGTTTCCACGCTGAGTCTTTCTCCGAAGTCCCAGAAGAACACCATTCACCCCATTCATCCTGGGAGACACCCGACCCGGGCTTCTGGACGCGCAATGGGTACGCCGTTGTCCGGGCTGACGAGGTCGGCACTGGTCAGTCTCCGGGACTACTAGACACCATGTCACGCAACACTAGCCGCGCCTTCTTCGACGTCGTAGAATGGGCCGCTTCTCAGCCCTGGTCGTCTGGGAAAGTTGGACTCCTAGGAATAAGCTACTTTGCCGGCAGCCAGTGGCGTGTTGCGGCGCTTCAGCCCAAGGGACTGGCCTGCATCGTGCCCTGGGAAGGGATGTCGGACTACTACCGGGACCGTTGCCGCCATGGCGGTATTCTCTCGAACACATTCATCAACTTCTGGTGGAATCGGCAGGTTGTCACCAATCAGTACGGAAGACCTGGTCGGGCGGCGAGGAAATGGGGACACGACACCATTGAGGGAGACTTGTCCGAGGAGGAACTTGTTGCCAATCGGCGCGACCAAAACAAGGACAATGCGGCTCATCTTTTCTTGGACGAGGAGTACTACGCCTCGAAGGACTACAATATGGTCGATATCAAAGTGCCGGTGCTCTCTGTCGGCAACTGGGGAGGGATACTCTTGCACCTGCGCGGAAATGTCGAGGGGTATCTCAATGCTGGATCGGAGCACAAGTACCTACGTCTTATCACTGGACGGCACGACCTGCCTTTTTATGAGAAAGAGAACGTCGAGATGCAGAAGAGTTTCCTCGACGCCTTCCTGAAGGGAGAAGATAGGGGCGGGTGGTCGACCGGTCAAGCGCCTAAAGTCGGGTTAGTCCTCCGAGAGGGCAACGTTGGATACAACGACTCAGTTGCCGAGGAGCAGTACCCTCATCGGTTCGAACAGGAGTGGCCGATTGCGAGGACGACGTACACCAAATACTTCCTTACTGCGGATAAGCAGCTGACAGAGACCCTCGGTTCGCAAGAGTCAGCCGCTGTGTCGTACCAAGCACCCAGCAACCTGAAAGCGCCCAAGCTCGTTCAGTTCGTCACGCAGCCATTCCGCAGCACGACGGAGATCACAGGCCATATTGTCGTCCACCTCAACGTGTCCGTCACACGTCTCCAGGATAGCCAGAATACCCCTTCCGAGATTGACCTCTTCATCACCCTCCGCCACCTTGACGCCGATGGCACAGAAATTCTCTACACCGGCACCGTGGGCGACCCCGTCCCCATCACCAAGGGCTGGCTTAGAATTTCGCACCGCAAGGTGGCCGCGGACCATCCGCGCCACCGGGAGTGGGCGCCGTATCGGACGTATTCCTCTTCCGACGTGCTGCCCGTGAAGGTTGGGGAAGTATACCCGGTGGATGTGGAGGTCTGGCCCACCAACGTGGTCGTCGGCCCGGGCCATCGGCTTGTGTTGGAGGTGTCGTCGGGAGATACGCTGGGGGCGGGACTCTTCGAGCATACGTCCGAAGTGGACCGGCCTCGGGAGTTGTTGGAGGGGTGGAACAATATCCATTTTGGGGAAGGGAGGGAGAACTGGGTGCTGATGCCCGTCATCCCCGCATTGGAGACGTGATATAAGGTATACATTAGTACCTAAGGTACCCCTAGCATAGACTTCGATAGAAAGGAGTTGCAGCATCATACCATTTACATCGTCACACTTTGTCGCAGCTCTGTACCCAATCCATCGTCTTCACCATGTCATCCGAACGAGAACGCCTGAGCACATTGCGTCCACACAACCGGTACATTACTACCCATGACATCTCCGGCAAAGCCGTTTTCTGCAACGCCATACCCGAGCCAGCCCCAGTACGGCGCGTCATGGGCGGTGACATGGAGTTCAGCCTCATGTATGCGACCGAGGGCTTCCCAATCTCCATGGCCGGGAATAAAGACATGGAGACGTACTACAACTACATCATCAACGCGCCCAAGATTGTGATTCCCGGCGGTACAGTCTGTCGCTCGGTGGATTTCCCGCCGGGGTATACGAGCCCCATGCACAGGACGGTGTCAATCGACTTCGGAGTTGTTATCGAAGGGGAGGTTGAGTTGGTGTTGGACTCTGGCGAGACGAGGTTGTTGAAACCGGGGGATGTGGCTGTGCAGAGGGGGACGAACCATGCTTGGCGGAACACCAGTGAGACGGGGTGGGCGAGGATGTTGTATGTGTTGCAATCTGCGGAGAAGTTAGTTGTCGCAGGGAAGGAGCTGGGCGAGGATGAGGGAGGTATTGATTGAACCACCTGGAAACTAATTCGATAAAAGCACATAGAACAACAACAACAACATGTATCTCTGTCATATGGGTCCGGAGACATAAATGAAGACACACAGTTCTAATATACTTCACAAGGAGAATTGGACTTCTATTCTCTCTTCACAGCTGCTATTCAACCGCGCCGATTTATCTGACTACGCATCGTCCTACACAATCTGATCCATGTACCAGATTGGATACAATTTACTTCAGCGCCAACACAGACCGCATCACTTTCCTCAACTTCTCAGCACTGTCGTCCTCCCACGCAGGACTCCGCCAAGCAACGAAGTAATCCGGCCGCACCACCACGCATCCGCTCTCGCCTACACCCCTCTGCGCCTCCCAATCCATGTATACGTCCTTGTAATCCTGCGCGTAACCGATGGAATACGCCTTAAAAGGCACACCCAACTCCGCAGCCACCACCTGCGCCGCTTTCTTCCATCCATTCCCGCCGATGCCGGTAAACAGCGTAAACTGGCCGTTCCCGGCAAGGTCAATAGTGGAGATATACTTGCTCGGAACATGCTCTCCCAGCCAAGCATGCGGCAGCCGGGCACCGGGATGTGTCGTGGGGTGGTAGTGTTCGAGCGGATCGCGAGTGAACTCCGGTATTGGTCCCTGGTCAGCCTGGAACACGGCCGCCGAACGGTAGCGTTGGTTCATCTCGATGCCGAGGCCGTGTTCTTCCCGGTCGATAGCGCGGAGGGCTTTGGTCAGGCTCGCCCGGCGCTGTGCACCTTCGGGTGTCTCGGCGTCGATCTCGTCGAGGGCGGCAATGCGGGCTTCTAGAGTTGGTTCCAGGTTGCCGAGGACGGTCCAGATGTTCTTGTGGTTGCGGAGGGAGGCGTTTGCTCTAACATGCAGGGTCAGTTGTGTGTGGACTTCCGTTACGGGGATTGCCGTAGAAATTTGTACTTACTGCGTGACCACATCTAATCCCACCGGTTGTCTCTCGATGCTGTAGCTGTCGAGAAGCTCGCGTCCGGCAAGACCTACAACAACACATGTCAGCCCTGTGTGATCTGACTCAGGGGTACCTGTTTACCTTTATCCACATAGTTGATCTTCCAGGCCAGGTTGTGAGCGTCTTGGATGCAGGTATTGGAGCCCAGCCCGTGGTTCGGAGGGTGTCGATGGACCGCGTCGCCCAAGCAGAAACTGCATCTTAGGTGTCAGGGGTCAGTCATACAGGGGAAATCCAGGCGCAATGTCACTTACACATTGCCACTGGAGTAATGCTCAGCGGCAATCTCGTTGATGGCCCAGGACGAAACGTCCAGAATCTCGACATCGACATTATCATCTCCAAGGAACTGCTTCACCATTGGCAGATATTCATCATGGCTGCGAAGCTTCCTCTCGGCAGTCGGCTGGGTGAATATGATGCACATCCACTCGTGCCACGGCTTGACCATGCGGAAGCAACCGATCCACGCCCAGTCAGGCGTCTCAAGATTGGGCTGGATAATCCAGTGCAAGTTGCCCATGCGAGACTCAATCAGGTGCGACATGTCGGCCTTGATGCGCACGTTGGCGGCCCAGCCTTGACCTGGGCGACGGATCAATGGGATTTGCGCTTGTCGCACGATGTTGCTGCGGGCTCCGTCGGCGCCGAAGAGGTACTTGGACCGGACTTGGTATGTTTGCCCTGTGACTTTGTCGAGCAGGGTGGTGGTAACGCCTTCTGCGTCCTGGGTGAAGGACACAAACTCTGTGTCCCAACGGCACTTGAAGCCGTTGAGGGTTGCATGCCGGATCAGTACAGGCTCCAGGAGAGTTTGCGGCAGGTCGAGCATGCGTGATGGACTGGCCAGTTCGTAGTCTCCCTGTGAACTTCAAGTTAGAAATTGAAATACACCGTTTTCCGTGGGTTCGGCTGCTCACCTTGCGTCTCGGATCGTTGCCCCACGAGTAGATGCGTCCGTACTCTTTCCCAGCCATCGTGTTTGACCAGCGAGTGTGTCTCATGGAGTCATTGTCCGTTCCAAGCTGGTAACACTGTGTATCCAGTCCGAAGTCTCTGAGACAGTCAAGGGCGGCCATGTTGGTGATGTGCGCTCTCGGTGTGTCTGCATTGCTGGGATCCCGACTGACAATTAGCCCCTTCATGCCTGGACATTACGCAGTCAGTCCTCCGAGTTATTATCAAGGGCTTCCAATGTTGCCTCACCGTATGATGCCATGAAAGCCGCCAAAGCGCCCCCTGCTGGCCCAGTGCCTACGATAAGGTAGGGTACCTCTATTGTAGAGGAGGCATTGCTAGAGTTGTCCATGTCCATATCTCCCATTGTTGACGAAGATTCACTTCTGAGTTGTGTGCAAACGTGAGTTGAGATTTGAAAGACCTGCAGGACAAAAGTCGACCTTGTCGTGACAGAAACAAAAGTACTTGGAGAACTCACATGCATGAGATCGACCTGAACTAGTACTCCAGATGGCGACAACAAATGCCAGATCGGGAATACGCGTTCTATACGCACACAGCTAAAGCTTGAGATCTCCGCTTCCCCATAGGGGTCGTACTAGCTCTCCACGATTTGGAAATGCCCGGTCTCCATGACCCCATCTTCCGTTCCTTGTCGCACCCGAAGGTCTGGATAGACCCTGTAGATCATCGGCGCTAGCATGCGCTCATGGGTTGCGCCAAGATGCGGAGACGTGTCGAAGGCTGGGGAATTAACAGACAGCGCGTATTGGACTCGTCTGTGGGGTAGGTCCTACCAAGTACGCTTCATCCCACGCCTGTCAGTCAACGAGGTAGCTGGAGTGACAATCAGTCTGTTTATGTACAAGTTACCTTTGATGACATGGAAACAAAACAAACACACAATTATGACCAGGCCACTATGCAAACTCAGGAATCAAGGGGACCATCCACCAGTGACATCTCTCAATCCTCAACCTCCTGAGTTTCCAGCACAAAGCTCTCCATATCAATCACGCGCTTATTCCTCTTGTGATCATAGATAATCCTAAGAACCGCAACAACCTTGATTACAACCTCTTTTCCCTTCTGCACACCACTCATTTCGAGAGTATGAGCGACATCTCCAGTTATGCCCCTCGCATCGTCAGGGACTACAAGAAAAGACTGCGACACGAGCTGTCGGTCAGAGACAGTTCTTCGTAGTTCGACAACGAAGTCTTTGAAGCTGTCTCTGTCGAAGGTTTCTCCGTTGCCACTGTCGACGCTGATTAGCCAAAAGCTTGAGAATCTAGGGGTCAATGACACATGGGGATTGGCTCACGTCTCAGTAATCCGCCGGGCTTCAGTCTCTTCATACGTCTGCTCGAAGAACTCGTCGTTGTCTTGGATGGCGATGAGGTAGAAGAAGTTGGAAATGAATGCTTGTAGGGAGATGAAACTCTTCGAGGACGGAATTGTTGTTGTGTTGGTGGTCTCAGATCGAGACGAGTGGTATTTGGCGCGAGAGTAAGACGTGGCAGCCCTCTTAGCTGCTCGAGCTGCAACTGATGAAGTCGTTCTTGCCATGCTGATGTTGCAGTGGTATGATCAGAGTTAGGTTTGTCCTGGCGATATGGAGAATACGTCTATGCAGATGTGCAAGGCGACTTATATACGTCTACAGGTAGCCATGTGCAGGACTATTTTGACCAGCTGAGGCCACAACGGCTCGTAGCTGTTCAGTTTCAAGCTGAACTCGGCTGAGGCATTACTCTGGACACTGCGTTCATGCACGAGCGGGTTACGAGCAACCGAAGGAACAGCGTGTCTAATCTCACGGAACGGTAATCATTTCATGGCTGATTCGGAAATAGATTCTGACGGATACGTCGATTAGGCACTGTCGTCAGCGTGCAACTTCCAGATATGGCAGAACCGTCAGAGTAGCACTCATCTCACTATCATCTCCAGACATCTGATTGCTTGCCTACCCGTAATCAATCCCATTCAATCACCTCTTTCGCCGGAAGACCCTTCCAGACATATCAGGCAGCCCCATTGCCGTTCACATGCCCATTCAGCGTCTTTCCACTGTTCCATGCCTCCCACCACACGTCAAACTTCCTTTCGGTGTCAACCAAGACATCGAACCCAAGCAAGCTCTTCTGGTACTCTGCATCTCCCCAGTTAAACGAGCACCCTCCCTGCCACTTTGTCGCCGCCAAGCCAGCCAGCTCTGCATCCCTCTTCTGCTGCTCAACTCCATCGGCCAGATGGTAGTAGTGCCTTGTCTGCACCGCTCCAGCAACATTGACTTCCGTCCTCCTCTTACGGATCTTTTCATACAGCCGGAAGAGGTCGGATAGACAAGCGTTCTTCTCGGCTTGGTCGGAGGGTAAGCCGGCGTCTTGCAGTTTGTCCAGCAGACGGCCGAGGATCGCACCGTCCTCGACCGCCATGGCGGCACCTTGCCCTTGGTAGGGAAGGGTCGGGTGTGATGCGTCTCCTAGTAGGGCTATGGTACCCTTGGACCAGCGATCGAGACTCTCGAAGTGGAGAAGCTTCCACTTAAGGGGAGATTTGAGGCAAGAAATAATCTCGCTGAGTCTGATCGTGAAGTTAATAACAGGATCATCGACATAAGTCTAGGAGCTGCCACTTACATCGGATCCCAGTCCTTGAAGTGGGATGCCATTTCCTCCAGGCTCCCTAGCGAAGTTCTCGTGCCCTTTGGAAGATCATCCCCAACGCTACGCAACGTAGAAGTCAGCACAGACACACATTGGTTTTGGATAGGGGATGGAGGAATGCCTACAGCAAGACCAAGTTATACTCAGTATGGTTCCTCAACGGATAGAACACGGCATGCCTCCCTGACCCAAGCCACACCTGGATGTTGGACTGTTCCATGATCTTGTCTATCCGCTCGTTCTTCAAACCCTGCAACTGCTCGCGGGTGAAAGTGCCTCGGTACGCGAGGTCGCCAGTTTCTTGCGGCGGGAAAGGTCGACCAAGTACCGTTTCGCGTACGAGGGACCATAGGCCTAAAGGGATGTCAGCCGCCTACTGCTTTGAACAAACGTACTGAACATACCATCTGCGCCAATGACGACGTCCGCCTGGATACGGTGTCCGTCTTTGAGTACGACCGTTTGCTGCGTATCAGTGGCTGATTCGATACTCGTAACTTCAGCGTTCGTCACCACATCTGCAGCCACGTCGAGTGCCTCGGCAAGCAGAACCTTCTGATAGTCGCCCCGATGTATCGCTCTTTCGAGCAGTAAGCAAAACTATACCCCAGTCCAAGAAGGCTGGCGTTGACACTCACATCCACTGAGCCCCATACTCCCTCTCCATCCTCCCCTTCAGCGGTTTCTCCACCAGCACCCTACCATCCTGGTACCGGCGTAGCGTGAAGTCTTCTACTTCGTAGCCACCGGCTGCCTTGAGTCTGTCCAACAGGCCGAAGCGCGTGAGTACTCGGCATGCGTTCGGGGGGATGTGGATACCGGCGCCGATGGTGTCTATTTGAGGTGTGCGCTCCAAGACGGTGACCTTCAACGGCGGACTGGCGCGGCGGCATGCGATGGCGGCGGCGAGACCGCCAATTCCTGCGCCGACAATGACGACGTGGAGGGGGGATGCGGAATGACCATTGGTTCCCTGCATTCATCTGTTAGCATACCCCGTGAAGGTGAGAACGGCCTCCACTTACGTTTATTTCGGCCATTGTGGTGATACCAGGCCGTACGCTGTAAGTCCTGGGAGAGGTGAAGTTAATTATGAGGACAAGGAAGAGACTATGGGTTGACCATAATAGAATTCCCGGGATTCTTAAGTCAAGTAGTTATGGGCAGAGACGGTTAGTACTGCCGTGCAAGAGTGTAAGTCCGGCGAGCTAGCGGCGGCTCCCCAGATTTGCAGCTCCATTATCATCCCCGCGTCTCGCGTCTCCGTACCTCCACCTCGGGAGTTATTGTTGACTTGGAATCCGCACTGTCTCAGCTGGTCACTCGCGGTCAAGACGTGGCTTAGCAAATATGTTTCCAAGATATCCGAAAGGTGTGTCCTGGTGGTACGCATTTGAAACCGACAGTGGTAAGCTTTCTTTATGGACGGCGCAAAGCTGGAGATGGCTTGCTCTAAACCTGTGCCACAGGCATGGGTTCATTTCACCAGCAGATCGAATTAGGTTTCCTGCTGAATGGTATTCGTCGCTTGTGGCGGATGACCTAAGATGCCTTATCTACATCCGCTTTCACGGGATCCAGCTGTTCAGGTGCCGGCCTCAGCGGCCACAGGTCCCCTTCCGGCGGCATCTCCAGCTTTTCAACCGCTGCTTTGGACGGCTCGTGTCCTGCAGCAGCAGCCGCACGGATAACATCGGCTGCAGCATACTTTTTGAACTGCAGCTCAGGGTAGGCCCAATCTGCGCTCCCAGTCGCCGCAGGAATGACATGTTCGATAGCCTTCCCAATGCCCTGACCCTGCGGACCCTTGTACGACCACAGATCCACGGCAACCTTTTGCACAACCAGCGCGAGCCTTGTGAGCGCAAGCAGAGTAAACGTCGAGTAATGCCAGCTTCTTGTCCGCCCGAGCTCACCCGGCAAGGCGCCGTCAGGTTGTATTGTCTCGTCGAGATGGGCTTTTATCGACTCGGCTTCGGCTTTGACTTGTTCGGTGTCGCCGACGAAGAGAGCTATAGCTGCGACGAGCATGTGGGCGAAGCTGCCGTGGTTATTCTTCTGCGCGTGTTCCGCCTGACCGAACGGGCTGTTGACGAGCCAGGAAAGGAACTTCCTATTCCACTGCCGAAAGGATGCCATGTCGTCTTCCGTCCAACCCGGTGCTGGCCCCCCTGTGCTTGATCCCGTGTTAAGGATGGCGGCGGCGTCCAGGACGCTGGTGTACCACTGCGAGAAGTCGATGATACCGATGTGGCGGCCCGTATTGGCGATGGGGATGAGCTGTGCATGGTTGAGGTTGGGATTCATGCGGGTCTCCGGGGAGATAAACCAGGTGCGGATGATGTTGGCCGCGTGCTTGGAGTATGCCTCTTCGCCGGTGTAGAACCAGGCCAAGGCTAGGGTGTATGAGGAGAGGAAGACCTCCTCGACATAGACGCGGTCGGTGTAGTTGAGCACTTCCGGGTTCTTTTGACCATCGCGTTCCACGTATGGACTGCCATCTGGAGTGTCGGAGGGCCACCAGTAAGGGGCTTGGCTGGTGTAGTCGTGCATGTCGCCGCTTGGTGGTGGCTTCTTCTTTGACATCACGGACCAGGGACCTTCCTTCAGCCATTGGTTGGCCTGACTGACGAGGACGTCTTTTGCAGCCTGCAGAGTAGGGTCGTCCCCGTTTTGGAGACGCTGCCGTACCTCTGCCAGTTGACTGCCTTCAAGTATGACTGTCTGTGGATGTGCCATTGTAGATGCGTGAAGGTAATCTAGCAACTTGGACGAAGTCGTATGCCCTGAACCGCAATGATACACCTCCGAGGTCTGAACTGTATCCTTATGAGGAGATCAGCCCGTCATCGGAGGACTCGACCTTCGGAAGGAGACCCACCCCGAGTGTGGCCGGGGTGCCAAGACTGGTGATCCCGTATTCCCGGCAGAGGCACCGGAGTTGATCGGACGGGCCCCGATGACCGCGGAAAATCGGCCTAAGAGCGTCCGCACCTGGTCGGCCATCGCATGAATAGCTTTAGCTCTCCGGAAATAGCACAGAATCCCGCAGAGGATGGAATGCTACTGTATTACGTAAGTCAGATGCTCCAGGTTCGGTGGCCAACAACTGCCAAGTCCAATCCTTATCCTCTAGGATCCGTAAAGATGCCAGATATCTAGCGGCCGAGCTTGAGGAGAGGTCATCGCCAGATCACAACTGGCATTTGGGAAAGTTGTTTAACGGGTATTCGAGACAGCGCCGGATATCCGTCTCCTTGACTGAAACAACGGACTGGTTATACAACACACCTTGAGTCTCGACCTTGTCGAACATGACCGGTAGCCGCAACCCATCCTCTGGGGAGTCCGTACCCGGCGACGTGGCACAGTCTTCTTCTCAATCAAGTCCTGCCAGTCCACCATCAGGTATAACCACTCCCGACGTGGGTTTTCCGCGGGCCATTTCGAGCAAGACAATCACCCTTGGCGATGCGCTCTTCAGCGAGTATGCAGCAGCGAAGATATGGCGGGTAGCCGTGTCGTATCTGGAACAAAATGTGTGTCTGCTTGTCACCTCTCTCGTACAATAATCACAACTGACAGTCTCTAAAGACAAACCTCGAGACATACCCAGAGTACATCCTCCCTCTGGGCGGAGCAGCAGGCCATTTCCTCTCGAAGCCCGCCACATTCTGGACATGCGGATTCTTCCCAGCAAGCCTCTACTGCCTTCTCGAGCGCGTGAGATATTACCCCCAGTCTATTCCGCGACCGCCTCAGTTCAGCCACGCAAAGTTCCACAACCAGCTCCTTGCACTATGTCGCGCCTGGTCCACACCATTGCATGCACAGGCGACAAGGACAAACTCGCACGACTTGGGCTTCATCATGCGGTCGGTGCGCATGGATTGGGAGCTCACGGGTAACGAGGCGAGCCTTGCAGCGTACGTGACGGCTGCCGAGAGCCTGGCGACACGGTACGACGAGAGGACGAAAGCCATACGGAGCTGGGACAAAGCTGTCAGCCACAGCTACGAGATCGTCGACCGGGAGAAGAACTTCTTGATCATCATCGATAGCATGTGCAGTATGTAATCGCCTTTCATCATCAAAGCCCTTGGCTAATCGTTGCCGCCAGACATGGATCTCCTCTTCTACGCCGCCGCCGCGTCCTCCAACCCGAAGCTCAGCTCGATAGCGACGACCCACGCGCACACCGTGCTCCGCACGATTGTCCGACCGGACTTCTCGACGTACCACGTCGCCAACCTCGACCCGCAGACCGGCGACGTGCAGTTCAACATGACACATCAAGGCTACTCCGATTCCTCGACCTGGTCGCGGGGCCAGGCGTGGGCCATCCTAGGCTTCGCCCAGACGTACATCTGGACCAAAGACGCGACCTTTCTGTCTGCCGCGCGGGGGTGTGCCGATTACTTCCTCCGCCGGCTGGCAGAGTCACCGGCCCCGACGCACAAGAACGTGCCATTGTGGGACTTTGACGCCCCGCCGGACGAGGATCTGGACTCAAATGGCCAGCCGTTGCGTGATACGTCTGCGGGAATGATTGCTGCGAATGGGCTGCTTCTGTTGCATCAGACCTTGCAGCGTATGGGAGCACAGTCGGAGTATCTTGCCGCGGCGTTGAAGATTGCGGAAGACACGGTTGGATATTCGTTGGACACGGATGATGTAGCATGCTTCGCAGTTGACGCCGATGGCAAGGTGGGGGTCGCACCAGGGACGTGGGATGCAATATTGAGACACTCCACGGCGAACAATAACGCGAATGCGTTGATGCGGTATCGCGATCTGGGGTTGGTGTATGCTGATTATTACTTCCTTGAGTTCGGCAATAAGCTGTTGAGGATGGGGTTGGCTTAGTGCCACGGAGTGGAGGCCGACGCATGCGTGGGTAGGAATGGGTATCTCAGTAGGTATTAGCTATCGGCATCAAAGGCAGCCCGTATCTGATGACAGAGTGTTGTCATGACATCATCCCCAGCCCGCCGCCTCCATCGTTATAAAACTCGGTACCGTCCAGCCGTATCACACGGTCCATCTGGAGGAACTGGTGCTCGAGAAGCATCTGCGACATGGCAGCCAGCTCATCCTCGTCGGAAAGACTCGGCTGCGGTTGCATGTGGCTGAAACCATGCTGCATGTTCATATTCACCGGCACCGGTAGTCTGTTGTGGCTATTATTCATCAGAGAGGCTGCATTGTTGGGTGACCTGGTGTTGCCGTATTGCGAGTTAACGACAGCAGGCCCTTGTGGTGCTAGGTTGCCGGTCTGACCAGCAAAGTCCATGATAGGTCGGGCGTGCCTCGGTGGTCTTGAGCCTGGGCTGCCGGGGCTGACGGGGCTGCCTTGGTTGTGGATGTGAGGGTATCGTCTGCTGAGGTGGTCGGAGAGTGTGCTGGGAGACCTGGAGTGGTGCGGTGCGTTCGGCAGAGGCGATCTTTGGTATACCGCGGTGTTGTTCCTGACTTCGAAGTTGGAGTGGCTGCCGCTTGGTCGCTCAGCAACGGTAGGCCTGATCTGCTTTTCTACGAAGCCCTCGAAGCTGGAATCGAGCAGGATTTCTGCTAGCCCAGTGGGTGCGAAGGCGGAATCATTTGTACATCTGCTGTGGAGGCTGAGTAGCTGGGCTGCGTATCGTGCTGCCAGGTCCGGTCCCTTGAATATGTCTGTGGCCTGTTGAGACGGCTCCGAGTCTGAGTTTGGTCTTGGTGTATCCGAATTCCGAACAGGTGAAAAGCACCCGAGCCACCGCTCTGACATTTCCTCCAAGCTTCGAAGAAGGCTGAAGAACGCCGGCGCGACGGAATTTGCATCGCTCGACCGCCATTGGACCAACAAGACCCTGGCAGCGACGAAGGCACAGAAGGCGAACTGTGTGTTGACAATGCCACCCGAGTAGTGTAGGTACTTTTCCACGATGGAGGCGGTCTCGCTGGCAGCAAGTTGGCAAGTCTCTATGCTGCAGGAGCTAGGAAGTTTTACTACATCTTTCCAGCTTGGAGGAGGATATGCTATGTGCTGGTGCAGGAGGATCATGGATGTGTTGTGAGATATGTGTGCGAGGGTTAGATTAGGGTCCATCTTGACGATAGAAGCGTCCCGCGAGACGTTTGAGTCCTGCCATTGCTGGGGAAGGAACATTTTCCAGCTATAGAGGGGTCAGTGTTCGAAGCTCTCGGCAAGCGTGTGGCACAGGTAGGGGGGCGCGACACTTACTGAACGAGGCGTAGATCCAGCTCCTTGAACCGGGTCAGCCAGTCTTTAACCTCTCTGCGGTCCTCGAAGTCGACATTCTGTTGCAAGAAGAATGCAGTGACCTGGCTGAGATTCTCGGTTGCCTCGATGCAATGAGCGACCGCGCCGAGCTTTGAGGTGTCGCTCTCGCTCGATGCAGGGGTATTAGGCTGTTCAGTGGCTCTGGGGGAGGGATACATATTCGGCACGTTCGCTATTGAGTTGCCGATTTTGGCAGCGGACTTGTCCCAAATGCCAAAGAACGGGGTTGAGACGGGCTCTTCCCTTGCCCACAAGCCGCCATTACAGGGCAGTCTGCGGTGCATGTCGTTTGAAGTCAGGCTGGTGTGCCATCTGCGATACATTAGCGGCGTCCTTTGATCAGAGACTTTGGGGTTGGCCTACCCAGAAGTAAAGGAGCAGATTCTGTTGGCTTCCTGTCAGCAGGCGTTCGTGTGAGAAATTGAAAAGGGCAAGGTCCGAACCTGTCAAGAAGGAAGATGACCCAGAACAGTCTGCGTCGGCCCTCAGACTCCGTCCAATCTTCAGGCCTGTCGAGAATTGTCAAGGATCGCAACAATTGCTGCTTCTTCGAGCCATCGTCCGGTTCCACTGTCAGTTGGAGGTAATTCACCGTCCTAGTCAAAGACCCGATGATAGGCCATGCTCGTGCTATTTGTCCACTGAACATCTGATAGACATGGTTAGCATCAATTGGGGCGAGCGAAGGATGTTTGTAGAGGTATCATACAAAGTCGAAAGCAAGGAATGCCAGAGCCTGCGTGTTCTCAATGGAAAGGGAATCCATGGCGTTCAGCATCACCGCTCTTCGAGAGATACGGATCTGCCGCTGGACATCTTCCAAAGTCATTTCGAAGCTCACAAGATCGATGTACTTGATAGAGGTCGACACTAATGCGTGGAACACCACGGCGATCCTTGTCCGCTCCCGACTGTCTCTGAGCTTGGCTCTGAACCGAGTCTCGTGGAGGATAGGCATCCAGTGATGCAGTGTCCGGAAATGTGCCTCAACAATAGCTTCTAGTACTGGCAAGGAGGGGAGTGGTGGCATCCAAGGGCCATCCGCATCGTCTGCCCAGTGGCTAGCCTCTTCTATCCGGCGCCGCTTCCGAGGGCTGCCATTGTTAGAGGTGGCATCTTCAGGCGACGTATCTTCTGCAGCAGGAGTACTCTCTCCGTTGTTCCGTTGCGTCGCATCTGATGCAGGACCTAGCGGTCCCAGTTGCCCGTTGTTGGCATGGTCGGCATCGCCATCGAGGAACGCCAACTGGGGCTTTCTGTTGCCGCCGTTGTCCAGAAAGAGTTCCTCAAGTACGCGCAGCCGACTACTCAAGTTGTCAATGGCCCCAGCTTTAAGGCCGGGCTTCTGTTTGGTAACATATATGCACTCGGCTCCTTCATATTGCGTTAGCGAAGCTGGTCGACAACGTACTCGTGTTGGCGGGATATTCACTCAGCCTAATACACTGAGAGCAACTCGGCCTCTCTCTTGAGCACTTTGACTTCCTTCGGCGACATGATACGCATGCCGGGAGGTCATCGAGGGGCACACCGTCCTCATCCTCACCCCGGGCCGACAGCCGTGAACTACCGGAATCCACGTCGCCACCATCAGCTCCTTGCTGCCATGGGACGTGCTCCATCGCAAGAAGTACGATTCGATGAGCAGGCTCTTCTTCTGCGCGCAGCGCCGCAGGGGTTGAGCAGTATCAGACTGCGCCTTTGGGTCGATTCCGTGCTGGTGATGAAGTGAAGTTGGATACGGCTGATATCTGCTGAAGTCAGCAATCGACGGACGGTAACGCGTGACAGGGGGCGCCCTCCGTTTCCACCAATCACCGTACCCCTTACTGCAGTAGACGGCCAATGCGACCAACAAGGCACTTCCCGCGACAAGGGGCAGGCTAGCAGGGGACGTAGCGTTGCACTGCGGGGTCCTGATGAGCTAATTCCCCGGGACTTGGCCGAGAGACTTGGAGAGTTGTGTTTTGCAATGTTCATTTCCGGCAACTCAACAACAATTTTTTACCAGACAATTCCACCAGCACACAAGTTCAAATGCTCTGAACTGAATTGCCGCAGGCTACACAAGTAGTATCTCTCAGCATCGGCCCCAAAAGTTCCTATCGTCTACTCAACCATGGTCGTCGTCGCAATCACATTTCCTTCACCCGTCTTCTCCTCCGCAACATCATCCTCACCAGTGTGAAGCTTCGCCTCCGCCGCACCTGGCCCGTCAAACATCTGCCCGACCTCCTCCAGACTGAGATTCTTGGTCTCCGGGTAGAAGAAGTAAATAATAACAAAATTGCTCACCAACACACAGCACCAGACGATGTAGTACTTCCAACCTATGGCCGCGAGACCCACCGGGTTCGTGTAGCTGCTGAAGATGTTCGCCGCCGCATCTCCGAAGCTCGAGATGACAAACGCCTTTGCCCGCAGCTCAAAGGGCGCAACCTCGGCGACATAGGAGTTGAGCATGCACCCGGGCATCTTGTAGAAGAAGCCAAAGAGGAAGATGGAAAAGATGGTGGCCCGCCCGAGTCCGACGTTGGCGTAGTCGATGCCCGTGTTGACGCCCGTGAAGACGGTGAGCAGCAGGAACGAGACGAACATGCCGCTCATGCCGATCAGCCACATCGGTCGCCGGCCGATCTTGTCGATGAAGAGGGAGAAGACGTTGCCCCACACGAAGCCGTTGATGGTGACGCCGCCGTTGAGGAGGAGGAGTTGTTTGCTGTCGGTTATGCCGATGGAGTTGAAGACGAGGTGGATGTAATAGCTGCTTGTGTCAGAATCGTCCTGGGGTTCGAAGTGCAGGGGAGGGGAGCTTACGAGATCAGTGCATTTCCACACCACTGGATGATGAAGCCGGACGTCACAATGATGAACAGCCGGTACCGGTTGGCTGCAGTCCGTGTCCATTCCAGTCACGATGAAAGGGCCTGCGCTTTCTCTGCCTCGATGGCTGTCTCGATTTCGGCCATTTCGAACTGCAAGAGCTGCGAACCCTCGTCGCCTTCGGCGTGGTACTTGGCCAGGATGCGGTAGGCTTCCTCGTGCCGGTTGTTATGGATGAGCCATCGGGGAGATTCGGGTATAAAGAAGGACATGATGAGCTGGAAGACAGATGACGCGGCCTGAAGGAGCGATGGGAGACGCCAGGCCCATGAGCCAACGATGAAGGCAGTCCCATAAGTGATCCACGCGGCCATGATCTGGCCGAGTGAGCCCGTCGAGTTCTGGATGCCGATGATCTGTGTCCGCTGGAAGGGATGGGCAAGCTCGGCCGCCAGGATCGGGCAAGCTGTGTTTTGGATTGTGTTGCCGAAACCGATCAGGACGCGGGCTACGACGAACATGTCATAGTTGACCGCCGCGGTCTGCAGCGCAACTCCGACGAGGACGAGAGCCGAGCCGATGGCAATTGGCTTGCGACGGCCGAACTTCTGAATCAGGGGCGCGCATATGATCAGAGCGGCTAACTGGCCGTATCGAGTCCCGCTCGTGATGGTGCCGAGGCGGGTACCCTTGGGGTGGCCCATGGCTGTTTGCCAGGAGGAGAGCACCTGCAGCCCATTGAGCATGCTGCCGTCGAAGCCGTTGGTGATGTCGCAGACGATGCAGCCGAGGAGGAGGAAGTTGAGTTTGCGGAGGCCTGGGTAATGCCACCAGAAGTGGGTGCGCTGGTCTGTCTCGCGCAGGGTCACGCCCTCGACGCCACGGACGGCGGTCTTGTCAACGTGGAAGACCATTATGACGGACTGGTATCAAGTCAACAAATGTGATCACCGCGACTCTCAAAATGCTCGAGCTTTCGGACATCAACTGGCAGAGACTCGTGGAAATACCACTGATCAACAGACTTATATGCCACTTACACGGTCACACCTACGGTCAGCCACCTCCGTATTGCCATCACCTCGAGTTACAGCCCACACAAGCTTTCGGCTATGCGCCAGCGGTCGATCACCGATCCCCAGGTTTACCCCGTGGGGTAGTCTACATTTCCCGTGGAATACGTGGGGAACAATCTTCTGTTTTTGTGCTGCGGCATTTCGGAGCATCGACCATCCGCTCCATTATGGTGAGCCGTCACATCCGCCCACTGCTTGCTTCGGCCAGGACATTGCCCGCTTCCCCGCAACGGCTCGTCCGCGGCCTCTTTTCCCTGGTCCCTTGGTAGATCACCGATAACGTAACGTCGGCCCGACCAGGACCCACGCGAGAGCGGCTCGGGACTGGTGGAATCGTACCAGAACTGTCAGAAGTCCACATCTCCTCCCGCCGTACTACCTTACCCGCACTCCAGGCGTATGCAAGGCGTAGGTAGGGGTAGCTGTCCGAGCTACCATATCATGGAGAGCTTTCGTAGGTTCCGTCACCTGTTTGCTCTGGTGGAACAATATCTGTCCTGTCCTTTTAAGCGCTGTTATCAGGGAACATGTTGGCCAGTCTTCTACCACTGCTCTTGTCGCAACTGGTATCGGCGGATGCGGTTGTAGTATCCAGCACATCAGACACTCCGCCCATCGGGCTGGCAGCGTATGTGTCACTATCGATCGAATCTGTGGGATTTCCTTTATTTGCAGGTGGGTGATACTCGATTGGCAATGGCGGGACAGAGAAGTGCAATACTGATCATTTGCTATAGGTACTAGGGCATCGCCAAATGTCTTCTCCGTCAATCTCTTGAAGAACCTGGGCCGTCTACAGGGCGGTGACATGCCCGTGGTCCGGATAGGGGGAAACTCGGGGTGAGGGATCTCTCTGCTTCTGACCCAACTTCGATCGCGCAATTGACATTCTCCTTCAGAGACCGAGCAATTTACGATCCGGACCTCGAAACCGCAACCGCCACATCATGCAAAGCAGACCCCAAGGCAATTGTCTGCATCGGAAAATCGTACTTCGAGTCCTACCGCACCTTCCCGGACACTTACTACAGCCATCAGTTCAACCTCGCGGCCAACAACGCGTCCGGCTATGCAACGTTGGCTCAGACAGCGCCGCTGGCGTGTAAGGCTATCGGCTCGCAGCTGAGCATGTGGGAGTACGGCAACGAAGCTGACTTGTTCCTCGGCAAATGGAGGCCGTCGAACTGGAACGTCTCCTCGTACGTCGCCGAGTGGCTGAATGGCACGGCGCACTTGCGGGAGTATATCCAAGCCGCCTGCCCCGAGCTTGGCACCCCAAAGTTCATGGCCCCCTCATTCTCGAGCCCAGGCAGTGCGTATAACCATGTTACCGCCTTCCAGGATGGCCTCGACTCGAAAGATGCGGTCAAGCAGAAGAGTCTGCATAATTACATCACAGGGGCTACCTCCCCTGGCGTGACGTTGCAGGGGACACTGATGAACCACCAAGTGACGGTTAACAGCTTGAAAAGTCATGTCAGAGCTGCCAATGCGCTTGGTGCTATTGACGACAAGCCGTACGTCGTCGGCGAGTGCAATTCATTGTACGGTGGCGGTGCGGCTGGGTTGTCAGACACGTTTGGTGCGGCGCTCTGGGTGATGGACTTTACGCTGTATGCTGCTTCGACCGGGGTCATCAAGCGTCTGCACTATCACCGTGAGTATCGTCTTCTATAGGTGGCATATACCACAGCTAACAGCATGAGCAGAGTCCAACGGCGCCCCTTACTCCGCCTGGGCACCCGTTACCTCCGGGACAACCCCACCAAGAACGCTTCCTCCGTACTATGGCAAGCTCGCCGCGGCCAGATTTCTACGAGGAACCGACAAGACGGCTGTGCGGGAGATATCCATCTCATCAAGTCCGTTCGAATCCGCCTACGCCGCGTACGAACGCAGTCGTCTCGCGCGCATCGCGGTGCTGAACATGAACGCCTTCAACTCTACTGAGACGGTACCAAGGCCGAGCAAAACTTACAGTTTTGATGTTGGAACGGACTTGGCAGGCTCGTCATGGCTGGTGGAGAGGCTGGCTGCCCCTGGAAGCGATGTGAAGACGGGGGTTACTTTTGCCGGGATGTCATACGAGTATTCAACTCTTGGGCAGGGGGTGAAGGTTCCAAGTAGCTGCCGGGACGGGGACGAGATTGTCAAGGCCGCAGCGGACGGGGTACTTAGTGTGCGGGTGAGAGACTCCCAGGCTGTCGTTCTGACGTTGCTCAAGTGAGCCAGCTCGTGTGAATGAGAGCGGATCCCCGCATGTCAGAGCTCTTTGATATACAATCGGCAGAGGACATATTTTGCGCCTAGCCCCTTGTCAGGTCCGGTGTCAAACCCCAACCGCTACGAGAATAGTACCGCGTCATAACACCTCGAAAACCAGCCTCCTTTCGCCCCTCCTCTCTCGCCAATAATTGGTAGCCTCAAGAACCTCGCTACACCCCTTCAGTAACCACCCCCACTTCCTCAAGAAAGGCACGGTTGCCTCCCAAGCCAACGGATCCGCAGGATTTCCCCAGACGATCATGTTAGCCTTCGCATCCTCGGACTCTTGTACGTCGACGAGGTCAATATTCAGTTCATCTTCGTCAATACCCCGTGCCACACGCCCGAATCAGATTATCCCGCAGTTGCGGTATGGGAAACAGATCGATCCAGGGGTGGTGCGGGACGGATATCTGGACAGCGGTGGGCCGCAGAGAGGGGGGATACGCAGCCCAGGAGGGGGATGGTACACGACTGTTGAAAGGTGATATGAGGCTGTCGCCGCACATGTTGTCCGCCGGCAGGTTGAGGGTTTCGGCGTTGCTGGTCAGGGCGTTGATGACGTTGAACTGGATCAGCATTTGGAGTGCAGATGGCCGAGGGGGAGGAGAGAGTGTAGTCTTGGTAGGCTTGTTGGGCAAATAGCCGGAGCCTGATGCGTGTTTGGGCGGAGGCTAGCTGTGGCCGGGGATGTGAAGGACGTGGCGATTCTGACTCGGTCGAGTCGCTGCTATCATGCCGCTCTACAGGTGATAGTGTCTAACGAACCGTCATGCGGGCCGGACCATCCTCCTCATTGGCTATTCGACGGAGTTTCCTCTTACCTAGGGTTAACGGCCAGCGTCAGCCAAATGCATCCCGGGCTGCAGGACGTCGGAGGACACGGATACATACGGTATGCTCTCTGATTAAGGCGGTTCTGCAGTCTCCTCCTCTTTGCCGTGGATACTACGCCAGTCCAATCGTCTTCAGGTCTGAGGACTTGTGCCTGCTGGCGCATGGATTCCACCGCAATAACGGCGGTGTTGGAATATCTCCAGTATCTGGCTGCGCAGGAAGAGGCTTACCTAAGCCATGTAAAGAGCAGGGGGCAGGACATGGGTAGGGAACTATCCTCCCACCTATTTTCTACGGCATCTGGACTTCCTCCTTATGCAAGACAACCAATCGATCCACCTGAACCACAATACCGCGTTACGAGCCTCTACTTCGTGAGGAGGCCTTACGCACCGTGATTCTAATGTACCGGCAGGCGGAGACTTCTTCGCCTTCGCTTGGCATTATGGTTTGCGGCCGTTCACAATACACTGTGACGTACCTTACTTTCCGAAGGTTTTTGGTTCGGATGAAGTGATCACAGCAATGTCCAAGGGTGATTAGGAGTTTATATGCAAACTGCTTACCTGCATGGCACTAATGCAGACCCTTCCTTCGGCGCGTGGAGGTCCAGATCCTCGGCGCTATCACGACCACACTAGGGCGCATTCGGGTTGGGCCGTTCCTGGTTGATGACGATGTCTCGCCTTGGAGGAACTTCAACCTCGCTCTGGATATCGATACTAGGCGGCGGCGGCAGTGGTAACGTCTTGTGCTACCTGTCATGCTATGGGAAAATAGAGGCCGCATTATTGGACTCAGATCTCCCAACCACCCTCACGAGGAGACAACGAGACGATGAGTGACTCGTTACCGCACTACACCCAATGGTAATAGTCATCTCGTCGTGTAATCGTCCAATCCTACAGTTAGGTGCGTGTACATCGTGAAGTGGCTTATAGGTACCGGTGGTATAAGAAGGAAATCGAAACCACGCGGCGTTTGTACCTTTCGCAGCTTGTCTGTCATAACAGCAGCGCGCCTAATGTGATCCACTGTAAGCATGTTGCATGAACGGGACAAGACGAAGAAACCCTAAGGTCCTAGATATGGGGTGGGATTATGTCTCGAAACCATATCTCGGAGATAAACGGATCGAGGCCCGACAATGGACGTAGCATACCATAGAGCGTCTAACCATGCTTTTCAGCTATAAAAAGACCGATGTCTTGAGGAGTTACAACAGGAAGCCCATAGTGCATATCTCTGCGTTCTCAACAGCCTCGAGACTCTCTTGCTGCAAGCAAAACGATAATTCTACGGTCCCCCTGCAATATTCTCAGCACCGATATCATGACTCGGGTCCTCCTCACGGGCGGCAGTGGCTTCATAGCAAGTCATGTTCTCAAGATCCTACTCGAACGCGGGTGAGAATTCCACAAATGTCGTGGAGTGTTCCATGAGACTAGTTTCCCTAACAACCTTCCTAGCTACTCAGTTGTGGCCACGGTCCGTAGCCAAGACAAGACCAACATCCTCAAGCAAGCCTACCCCGACTTGGGACCCGGCAGGCTCAACTTCGCCATAGTCAAGGACATGGCTGTTGAAGGAGCATTCGACGAGGTACTCAAGTCCGATTCATTCGACGCCGTCGTACACACCGCCAGTCCCTTTCACTTCAACGTCACAAACGTCGAGAAGGACCTTCTCAATCCAGCTATCCTTGGGACGACAGGAATCCTCAAGTCAATCAAGAACCACGCACCTACCGTGAAGAGGGTAGTCTACACATCAGCCTTTGCAGCAGTCTTCAACCCGTTCAAGGGCAACTGGCCTGAGCACACATACACGGAGGAGGACTGGAACCCAATGACCTATGAGCAGTCCCTTGGGGATCCCATCTCGGGTTACACAGGTACGTAACTCCTCTTGTAGCCCCCCTTGATACGATACACCGACGTTAACCCCAACAGGCAGCAAACTTCTCGCCGAGCGCGCAGCATGGGACTTTATGGAAAGGGAGAAGCCCAACTTCACCCTCTCAACTCTGATCCCGCCTTTCGTCTTCGGCCCCGTCCTCCACGGCGTCTCCTCCTTCGACGCCCTCAACACGTCGAACCAGTTCCTGGCTTCCTTCATCTTGCCGGGATATAGGGAGAAGTTTCCCTTTGCGGGACTTTATATCTGGACCGACGTGCGGGACCTGGCGTTGGCACACGTGTTGGCCGTGGAGAAAGAGGAGGCGGCGGGAAAGAGGTTCCTCTTCGTGACGGGGCACTTCAGTTACAAGCAAATTTATGAGGCCATTGGAAAGAACTTTCCCGAGTTCAAGGGGATTTTGGAGGAGGGGGCGAAGACCGAGAGGGGGGATTACCAGCCTGATGAGTATTACAAGGTTGACCACACGCGGGCGAAGGAAGTGTTGGGGGTGGAGTTTACTAAGTTTGAGAAGAGCGTTGCCGACACCATCGAGTCTATCAAGGAGGTCAAAGGTTAAGACGATACTGGGGGCAGAATTGTTTTAGCTTTCCGGGCTGTACGGCTGTAAATGAGAGAACTTAACCGTATCATTCTTTCTCGTTTTCGATATCTGCCACGAGCTGACTTACTTTTTCTCGGCGAATCTGCCTCATCTCGGTGGCCACCGATCGGCAATCGCTGTCCCACCGCCATATTGACAGAACATTCGCAATTGCGCCACCCACGTTGTATCATACAGGTAGATGTTGGCCAATATCTGCGGCGTGTAAAGCACAATGCGTCGCTGGTTCTTGGCAGCGGCTGGAGAACGCAAGATGCTCTTCACCATTCGGGGTCAACTGCTTGATTAGTAGTAGTAGTACTTTGCATCTCCGAGGAACTACCACTATTAATATTGTAATTCATGGGCTGGAGTACGTGATATCTACAGGTTCAATACCGCGGTGTTTTAAGTGGTGGGTTGCAATGATATCGATGTCAACTGCATCACGCCTTGGCCGAAACTCTGGTGTCATATCACGACATCATTGCATCCTTGCCTCAACACAACGTATGGGCGCGGAATTATTGACAGCTCATTTCTCGCACCCCCAGCAACGTGTATACCGGTGGGCAGGATTTTTCATATTAAGTGGTGACAATGTTGATCGTCGTCTCGTCGGCTAATCGTGGGATGCTCCAATCGTGCGTTCACGTACCCCGTTAACATGCGTAATTCTGCAACAGGTGTATACGACACAGACAAGCGGATGTCGGTTACGGTAGATGGCCACGGATGCTGGTGACGGCTGCTCCCTCCTGTCGGGAGCCGCCACACAACCCCAATGAGCATACCGTACCAACGGCAGCGACAGTGGCGATGGTGTAATCCTGCAGTTGGCTGGTCACGCAATAGAGTAGCATTGGGGTCTCAGAGTTGGTGTTGATATTGTTGCTGATGCTCGTTTCGCTAATCTGTATTTAAATCCCAGGAATGTCCCTTGTTGCATCTGTTGTAACCTTCATGACGGGTGCCTTACATCTAAAAGAAACCACAGCACTCTATATCTTGTGAATCAATATTTGTTTGGATCATTGCGAGTCATCACAATTCCGTGTCTCTCTATAGGACACCATGGCCTCGAAGGTTGAGGAGGTCGGATATACCGCCACTCAGGACTCCGACGGGACAGGCGATCTCAAAAGGGACCATGGGCAAGCAGCAAGTGAGCTCTCAGGATCCGATGAGAGCGGCGCCGCTTGGGGAAAGAACCCCTTCGAGGACCCGGTCGTTGCCGAACACTGGCGTACCGTCTACGAGAACAACAAGTACGAGTGTCGACATGTCTTCGACCCTACACTCACATGGTCTGAAGAGGAGGAGAAGAGACTTATACGGAAGCTCGATTGGCGTGTTTGCCTTTGGGCTGTAAGTGAAGTGACGAACTCAAGCAAGAAGATATGCACTAATATCTGGTATCTTAGTGTGTCATGTTCTTCGCTCTCCAGGTCGATCGCGGAAATTTGGCTCAGGCGGTTAGTGACAACATGCTTGATGATCTGGGATTGAATACCAATGGTTAGTCTGCCGAGGTTTGCCGCTAGGGCCGACCTAACTAACAACGAAAGATTACAACTACGGCAACAGCGTATTCCGCGTGGCCTTCCTCTTGGCGGAACTTCCGTCTCAGCTCGTGTCGAAGAAGATTGGCCCGGATCGCTGGATTCCAATACAGATAGTGTTGTGGAGTATCGTGGCCATGTCTCAATGCGCCTTGACTGGCCGTGCCTCCTTCCTTGCTACACGCGTCCTGTTAGGCCTTCTCGAGGTATGTCGTCCCGTCCTCCGCGGTATTGCTGACGATAATGAGATTATGAGTCTAACACCGAACAAGGGAGGTTTTATCCCCGACATCGTCCTCTGGCTGTCCTACTTCTACACCTCACGAGAACTTCCCATCAGGCTCAGCTATTTCTGGACTTCGCTCTCCGTAACCGGCATCCTTACATCCTTGCTTGCCTTTGGCCTCCTTCACCTCCGCGGTGTCAACGGCTGGGGGGGCTGGAGGTGGCTGTTCTTAATTGAGGGATTGATAACCCTCATCGTGGGTGTAGCCAGCTTCTTCCTCATGCCCGCCTCGGCCGTCCAGACCAAGACATGGTTCCGACCAAACGGTTGGTTCACCGACCGCGAGGTGTCCATCGTCGTCAACCGAGTCCTTCGGGACGATCCGTCCAAGGGCGACATGAACAACCGACAGGCCATCACGCCGAAGCGTCTGTGGGAGACCGTGAAGGACTTCGACCTGTGGCCGCTGTACATCATTGGCATTCTTGCGTTCATACCACAAAACCCCCCAACGACTTACATCACGCTTACGTTGCGCAATCTCGGTTTTGACCCCTTCAAAACTAACCTGTTGACGATTCCATATGTGAGTTCTCTTATCCCAGCATTGAACAATGGCCCGCTGACAACAGAAATACGCAGAATGTCTTCCACATCATCAACCTCATACTGCTTACTCGGCTGTCCGAGAGACTCAATGAGCGGACATTTGTGTCAATGTTGCAGCCACTATGGACGCTACCGTGTCTCATTGCCCTCCGTTGGTGGCCAGGGACAGCAACCGACAAATGGGGAACATACGCCCTCGTCACCGTCCTGACATCGTATCCATATGCCCGTGAGTCTATTCCCATTTTAACTCCACTTTTTCCTCGCCCATATGCTAACAAGTGCACCACAGATGCAATTCTAGTAGGCTGGGCGTCAAAGAACAGCAACAACGTCGGCGCCCGATCGGTATCAGCTGCTTTATACAATGTAAGTGGCAATTCGAAGTACTGCCCTTGACTTCGAAGAACGGTGCTAACCAGCTTTCGCCGACAGATGTCTGTTCAACTCAGCAGCATCAGTGCCGCCTACATCTACCAAGACCACGACAAGCCGAAGTACAAGGACGGAAACCTCACATTGGTCATCATCAACGTTGCCGTCATTGGTGTGTTCCTGTTAACGAAGGTCTATTACATATGGAGGAACCGACAGCGTGAAAGGGTCTGGGGCGCCATGACCGAGCAGGAGAGGATCGACTATGTTAGCAACACCAAGCTCAGTGGGAGCCGGAGGTTGGACTTCAGATTCGCCCATTAGGGTGGAAGGGTTGCGTCGGGCTGCAGGTTGCACGACTGGACGATCACACGATTTGGAGATGCGACGATGGTCAATTCGTGTAACTCTCCCGGGTATCTCCGCGCGCCGCTATCTTAACTTTCATGCCTTGGTGGAGTGTCGTCCCGAAACTGAACCAGGTGAAGGGATGCACCGGATCCAGCATGGCGAAGTCAAAACGGCGGAAGAGCTGCAGAGTAGTTAGCAGATACTCAACCTAGTCGAGCATAGAATAAACTTAGAGATAATCACGAGTCCACAATAGAATGACTCACCTCAAACAACGCTTTCTCCAATTCAAGCTGAGCAAGTCGCTTGCCTAAGCACTCACGGCGTGTCCCGCTAGCGAACACGAGCCCCTGAACATCTTCCATGGCCTCTAACCGCTCCGGGTCAGCATCCAGCCAACGCTCAGGGGAGAAGACTTCGGCGTCTGCACCAAAGACATGCGTGTCCTTCATCACGGCCAAGGCAGACCAAGCAACATGCGTCCGTGCCAGAACGTGGAAAACGCATATTTTGTCATCCTTTACTCATCGCCCTTGCCATTCTTCCACGAGCACAAGCCTACCTTATGCTGTGGTCTCTTAACCGCTTGAACCGATCAAATGCGCCGTGATAACCGACGACCCTGAGATGCATATACGCCAACCATGGATAAGGAATCAGCCAGCCGCACACCTATTCGGTTCCCGGAACAGCTCCGGTCGAAGGGCATTCCATCGTGCGCAAGCGAAACATGATCGCAGGACGCATCTTCGGTTGGTCCTCGAGGCTTCTCTTCACCCACGGATGCTCCCAGTCCAACTTTCCAGGAGTATTGTCGCCGGGCATCACCGCATAACGCGTCCTCCGATCGCCACCAAGTCCTCGGTGCTTGTTATACCAACCACGATCCAGAGCCCAGACCAACAGTTTCTCCTGAGCCTCCTCTGCCCATGTTTCTCGCCGGCAGTACTCGGCGAAGAACCCGGCCGGTGCATCGTCCGGCTTGGACCCGTGGTCTTCCCAAAACGCCTGGTACCGGAGGATCTCGTCCCTCTTGTCCGCCTCGACAACAAAAACGGGTGCATCGCCTAGAAGGCCGAAGAGGCCGGAGTCCAGTGCCACACGGTGCGATGCGTGGAGGGGTACGACCTTGACGCAGACGAGCAGGGTCACGTCGCTGGGGCCTCGGCTCGGATTTTGGAACATGCCAAGGCAGAGGGGCTGGTACAGCATGGCCGCCACGCCTTGCGGCCGGATGTTCTCCGCCAGATAACACCAGACTTCCACAGCTTCCTCCCAACGTTGCCTGCCTTCTTGGAAAGCCTCTCCGTCAGAGTCAACGTCAGAGTCATCCAGATATTCAGGGCATTACGGCTCGCGAAACAGAACGATGTCTTGCCGGGCGTCAATCCAGCTGGGCGGTTCCATGAAATCCTGGAGGCACTCGGCGAAATCAAATGAAGTATGGGTATGCCTGTCGATGAGGGTGCGGCGTCCTGGTGGGTCGGCAATGTTCCTTGCCTCGTGGCAGACGCGAGTGATGGTGGGCGCGTTCCGGTTCATACGACTGGTGTGCGACATCTCGCAATGGAAGGCAGCGCCAGACTCGGGATAAGCCTTCCCTGGTTCGGGGATTTCCATCTCGATGATGCGGGCCGGCCGACATAATCGCCATATCATTTCGCGTATCTCAGGAGGGAGCTTGGCGAACTGCGGGAAAGACATGGCTAGTCGGGTGTGCAAGCAGTCGCCGGAAACGAGCACTTTTGAGAGAGACGGTGGAAGGTGGTGAGTTTGTCGGTCGAGGTGAGTGGGGTGTTTATCTTCAAGTTGTGACGTGGATTCACCAATCAGATAACGGCTCGATGCTCCTCGCTCTGATTGGATCTCCTGCTGATGTAAAGCCATGTCCCGTCGTTTATGCACGAATATGTGCCCGTCCTGACATTTGTGCAACTTATACAAACAACACCGGACTTCGCACCACATCTCTCTTCCTCACCTCTTATAACATTATGCATTTGTTGGCGTGCCGAAACGCACCATTAGATGAGCCCACGATTAGGCGACGACACGGCGACCAGCATGTCACCGCACTAACATGCAAAATCCTCCACAGGTGTGCAACAGCGAGACGAACGAAATCTCTATATTCTCCGCGCATGAATCCAGCGAGCAAAGAAACATATCCCCCGTCGCAATGCTAGGAACTAGGACTCAGGGGCGAGACAGGTGTTCTTCCAGTACACGTAGACGGGAGGCTTTAAACATGGCCAACTGCTACACATCTATTCAAATAACTCCAGATGCAGTACTTCTCACGCAAACGACAACCAGTACATTGGCAACGCAACCACCAGGACCACGGCCAAGAGACCAAACATGCCAAGTCGGACGCAGCCGCACGCCTCCTGCAGCTGAGACTAGGCGCATTTGCAACCTTGCTTAGTCGACCTTGGCTGGTCTAGAGTCACTTACACGTGGGACGTCGCATACGAACACGACCTGACCCGAGATGTCATTGTCACCAAGTACATACTGCGCTAAGTTTCGATATCCCGTTCTGCCGCCAGAAGACTGCAGACAACGATAGAGCGCGCCACTCCCAACTCCTCCTCCAAGACAGTCATTCCCATCTCCTAGCTCCTCCCAATACCCCCTTCCCGCCCGTCCACCATTTCCCACATCCCTCATCCCTTGCCCCCTCAACTTAGAAAGTATACTTAAACCCAGGGTACCCCTCAATCTGCTTCCCACCGGCGTCCACCCGCCTATTCGCCCTGCGGAACTTGAACGACAGCGCCAGCACGATGGCAATCATGAGCACGTTGGCGATCAGGCAAGCCACGATGCCGGGCCTGTAACCCGGCGCGTCAACGGCCCGGAACACGGTGGTGCCGATGATGCCGCCGATGGCGCCGCCACCGATGAGGGTGGCCGAGGTGAAGGCGCGCTTCCACTGGCCGCGGATGTTGTTGGACTGGTAGGTCAGCAGGACGGGGCAGTTGGCGTTGCAGGCGATGGTGGCGAGGAAGACGCCGAAGTAGCGGACGCCGGGGGGCTTGGCGAAGCCTAGGAGGCCGAGGCCGAGGATGCCTTTTTGGGGAAGAGAGTTAGTGAGGTTGGCGGAGAGGGGATGAGGAGGAGGGGGAACATACCAAGCGCGCAGTTGAAGATGATGATGGGTCCGCGGACACGGTACTTATCGCCGAACCAGCCCTGGATAACCATGACGATGGCGGCGGCGACGTACGGCGGGGCGACGAGGCATTGCGCTTTCGCGACGTTGAAGCCCAGGCCGCCCTGGAGGATGATGGGCAGGAAGTAGGCGATGGCGTACGTGTTGGTCGTGGTGAGCATGTACAGCCAGGCGAAGCCCCAGACCTTGCTGTCGAGGCCGTGGCGGAGGTACGAGCCGAGGTGGAAGGACGTCATCTCGACGTCGTTGCGGTCGTGCTCGATGCGGGCGCAGACGAGGTCGGCCTCCTTCTGGGTGAGGAAGCTCCACGACTTGGGTGAGTTCTCGGGGAAGTCGACGATGAGGAGGTAGGCCACGAAGGCGAGGATGCAGGTCAGGACGCCTTCGATCTGTGAGGCGAGAGTGGTTAGTCATGGGGTTCACGAGAGGGAGGCGGTATTGTTGGGGGGTAAACTCACGATGAAGATCCACCTCCAGCCCTCCAAGTTCGCATGCCCGTTAAGTTGCATGAGTCCGTAGGCCAGGATACCGCCAAAAGCAGAAGCCATGCTGCCGATGAGGTAGAAAACGGCGTTGCGCTTCTGCAGCTCGAAGCGCGGGTACCAGGTGCTGAGCAGGTAGACGCAGCCGGGGTAGAAGCCGGCCTCGAAAATGCCAAGAATAACACGCAGGACGGCCATGACCTGCCAGGAGTGGACGAAGCCGAAGCCCTAAAGATTCGCGTGTCAGTGACTAGAACGAACAAAATGGAGAGTTAAGGAATTTCTCACGATCATGACCACACCCCAGGCAAAGACGATACCGGCGAGGAACATGCGGGGGCCGGCCTTCCTGATGGCGACAGTGGCCGGGGCCTGGAAGATGGCGTACGAGAAGAAGAAGACCAGCGACACGATGGTGTAGGCGTTGTTCGTGGCGTTCATGTGGAGGGACTTTTGCATGCTATAGACGTGATGTTAGCGCATCATTCTCCTTGCTTGTTCACCGGGGGAAACAGACCCTGCGACGGACGCCGCACCAAGGTTGGTGCGGTCGAGCAGACTGATCATGTACATGCATCCCAGAGTGACGACAAGGCGGATGTCGATGCGGCGGTAGATCTTCTTCTGTTCCGCGAGAGTGTAGGCGTTGATCCGGGGGTCCGTCTCATAGTTGAACTCCTTCTTGTTGAACTCCTCCTGCTCCTCTGGCGCCGGCTTTTCCACGTCGACGGGACGAACAGTCGTGTCCGCCATGGCTGATAATTCTCAGGGGAAGATCAACAATAGCTTGATGGTCGTCGGCGGTATGAGGATACTTGGTTGAAGACAAAACTTCTCGCCCGTCAGCCCGATAACTCAAGGTCTGGACAAGAATGAACTTCGAGAGTGAAGGATGGCTGGATGGGGATATCTCGAGTGTCGTGTCGAGGCAGACACGGCATCTTCTTATACCCCCAATATATCTTGATACCACGCTGTATACCAACCCATGTCACCTTCTCTGCGGGGACCAGCATCCCCCGCAATCGAGGTCCGGTATTGGCTGGCGGTGTGACTTGTCTGGGGTAAAAGTCTGGGGTGCGGAGATTTTCACTGGGTGCGGCACAGCAACATGGGAATGGAACTGACGAATGCTGGGGACCGTTGGGTTGTCTTAGATAACCCACAACCGAATTAACCGAACGATGCCGAAGGTACCTTTGTAACGTGTAAGTGCCGTTCTACGTCTGCCAATAACTCGCGCATAACCTTCAATTCGGGCACTCTGAAATATGGCCATGGTTCCTAGATCTGCACCATATGCTACCCCTTTCCCCCAAGAGATGCATCGTCAGGGACTATAAACGGTGGTGTTCCACAACATAGCTGCGCCAAGCTGTCATTGCCGGTGTAGACGAAAAGAACCGAAGAACACCTCGGGCTTTAGACTGCCCAGGCCCTGCCAGGGCACAGGGGTCGTGGTAGGGTTGCATCGGAAGATAAGCACGGCCTAGCGCAAAAGCCAAAGCTGACCTTCATCGCGGCGCCATCCCGCCCAAGAGGCGGCCCCTTGTCAACGTGTGACTTTCGGTTAAATGCAGGATTGGCAGGATTGGCGGCCTAGCTGCCTATTGTGGATGACATCTCTGCTGCACGACGCGGACGGGCCAATGACGGGAGGCGTTCGAGATGCATTCAGAAGGCTGGCCAAGGAATCGGGGCATCTTGGGAGGGGTGGAGACGGCACTTTTTCCAGGATGCTTGGGAATGGCGATGCGACATCACTTTAGTAGACTGTATGGCGATGTCTTGGAGGAGCTGTGCTCTTCAGTCGCAAGCACTGATACGAGGGAGCACATCTGGACATGTCAGTGCCTCCCTAGTTGAGCAGTCCAATGCAGAAGTTCGCGTCGCAGGTGAGCGAGGGCAGGCAGCTGTGACGTCGGATCTCTCCGGTCGTGATCTTGACCGATCATCGAACCATGCCTTGGTAATGGACGTTGTAGTCATGGTCGAAGAGCTAATAACAATTCCAGAAATAGTCTGTAAGAGCTTTATATCTAGCGTACGCACTAAGTTAGTTGATCTTGGGCCCTTGGGGAACTTGGTCGTGGCGGGCTTGGCTTAGATGAACTCCCGATTATTACATGCCAACATCAAGTCCGCTTACACGAGGGTGTCATTCTGTCTCACCAGTCGGGACCAGCGCATAATGGCCAGGTCCCAGACTATTGAGCCCATGCGTCCGACAGCCGCCGGGTCAGGTCATGTTCCGGGTTTCCCAACCTGAAAACAACAAGATTCCGTCCGTAAACAGCCCATCGCATCTCTTGGCAGCCGCGGAGAAAGCAACCTTGACCAAGTGGTTGGGAATGGCAGATCCAGGTTGATGTGCATTCGTTGGGGGGAGCCCAACCATACTGGACTGCTACTGCGACCCAGTTCGGGGTCAACACGTCGCGAAGGGGGCCAGAACAAGTGATTCTGTTGTGACCAGCGGCCGCCGTACTTTGCGGGAGATTTTGCTCCGTCTCCTTTGATATAGCAGGAGCAATGCATAGTGACAGCGTCATATCAATCACGAAGCTAAAGCTAATGATGTCCTGGTCACCATCATATCCCCAGTGATGCCAATAGTCTCGATCCATGCCAGGACCTTCAACAGGGTATATGTGCCAAGCTATCCATCGGGAGGAGTGCATGGCTCCATACATCGAGCGTTACATCCTTGGCCTCTGGGCTCTTTGGGTTGCCGAACAGGCGCGGTAGACGGCCCAGACGGCAATACCCCAGATTCTCGTCCCGAGGATCCATCAGCGTAGCCGTTCTAGGCTTTCAAGCCTTTCAGCTTTGTCTGGGTAATTTCTTCTTCAAGACATGCTACAAGTGAATGACACGCTCGCATTTCTTCAATGTCCAGCTGGGACTTGGCCATTCAGGGCTTTCTTGGTTTTGACATTGCTTCCCTCTGGGCGGTGATGGCTGCTTGGATAGCGCAGCTCTAGACGGCACCACCAGCGTGTCGAACTCGTCTTGTCGGAACCTGATCGACATGCAACTCGCATCCTTGACCACTGGTAGCACCAGCTCCTGCTTGTTCATGTCCTCCTCCTCTTTCTCAACAACTACCGACTCGGATAGCAAGGTTCCCTCCCGGCACCAAAGCAGCTAAACAACCACGCTCACAGGTCCCGCCGCAAGACCCAAGCCGACCTCCGTCTCGCCAGGCCTGCTCCTGCTTGTTCACCTCCTCTTCCTCGCCTCCCCAACTTCCAACTCGGACAACAGCTTCTCCTCCCGGCACCAGATCAACCAAACCACCACACCGATCGGTCCCGCCACAACACCCAGTCCTGCGACCAAAGCAGCAAGTCTCATCCACTCCCTCATGCCCAGCGGCCCCATCGCCTTGATGTACAGGGCTACCGCCCAGATACCAGCAGCCAACGACCCAACATACTGATCATACTGAAAGAACCCATGAATACCGCTCGCCATATCCTTCATCTTCTTCCCCGTCCAGAACGGCGGCGGCACGAAGACGTCCCAGATAGTCATCACATCAGCCACACCAGCAGGGAACACGGAAGGACACACCCTCGCCGTCAATATGAGTCCCAAGGGTACGAGCTGTCCGACCAAACAAGCAGCAAAAGCGAAACCGTACACCCTCGCCAACAACCTCCTCTCCCGTCCCCGGTCATTACCCGAAGCAGAGAAGCCCCCGCGCTTGTTACGCCTCAAGTACGCGGCAATCATCTTCAGGCAGACGGTACTCCAAATCGGCACGCCCTGCCAGACGGCGCCGAACCACTGCCTCGTCGAGTCGGAGAGGACGGGGATGCTCATCAGGACTGCGGGCATGATGTAAGCGATTACAAGTGCCAACGGTAAAGCCTCCAGCTCCTCCAGGTTCGCAATCTGAGTCTGCTGCTCATTGGCGGCAGCAGACACAGGCGAGGTAAGCAAATGCACGATCCCGTACAGCGGCATGATGACCCCGTAGCCGAGGAGTTGCATCGCGCTGCCCCAGATCGAGTAACTTCCAGTGGCCTCATTAGTCCCGTCCCTCATCCAATGCCCATGATAGGATAGGTAAGTATTCCATTAACTACTCACAAGCGAAAACTGTTTCCCCTATTCCCCCTCCTCAAAGCCTCAACCCCAACCACCGCCAGGACCCCCAAAAACTGCCCCGCAAAGTGAAAACCGTAAACAGACAATTGCGGCGCCGAGCCGTCGGTGATGGGGTAGAACATGATGGTCGCCAGCGTCAGCACCCGGTCCAAGGGCGGTATGCCGGTGTACCACGTGCGGATCGGTTGCTCCGCCGTACTGGCACTGGGGAAGTAGTACGGGGGTCCCTTCTCGCGGATGCGGAGGAGGGCGTCGCCGTAGCCTATGCGGTGGGCGTGGACGTAGATGGAGGTTAGGCCTAGGAGGAAGGTTAGGGAGAGCAGGATTACCGCTGGGCGGTGGGGGGTTGTCGTTGGCGCCATGTTTTTGGGGTGGTGGGAGACGCGACTAGAAGGTGGTAGGTATTGAAAAAGGACGGAGAGAGGGTGGAACTGTAGATGTTGTTGAAGTTATTGCAGTGCATTGACTGCATGCATGTATATTATCTGGCATCTTCTTGAATGTTCAGCCCCACGATGTCGTGAAGCTGACAGATAATTTGGGGACCAGGGGGCTTCTTGGCTCAAGGTCGTTTTGTTCCCATTGGTACCTTCAGTGCTGTGCCTCATGCGGATTTAAAAGGACCAACTGAAGGAAGGCACGCGCCCAACGCCACTTCCTTCCAAGGCGCCACATACCTCAACACCAAAGCAAAAGCAACACTATGGCCCAAAAACACAATGGCAAAAAAAGGACGGCGCCTGTGAAGACAACATCGGGAATTGAGCCCGATGTGGGGGTCGAACCCACAACCTTGAGATTAAGAGTCTCACGCTCTACCGATTGAGCTAACCGGGCTTCAGAGCTGTTGATGGTGAACTGGCCGGTACCGCGGGTTATGCGGGCAAGTCATGGATGCAGAGAGAAGAGTTTGCATCGAGATGTTGTGGTTTTGTGCGCCAAGTGGGTTGGGCGAGTCATGACCGCACCGCCAGGTCTCCCGCCTCAAAGCCGCGATGGAAGGACAGGGGGTCGGACAACCGAAGCAGAGGCCGTCTTCTTCTCGTGTACCTGCTCCTCAATCAACCCCCTCACAAACTCCAACATCTCCTCCCTCGTCCTCACCCTGGGATACGCAAACGCCATCCTCCCCTCCCGATAACACTTCCCGTCCAGCTTCCCCAGCGCCTCCAGGTCCGCCCGCGCACCGGCCCTCAGCAGCATGGCCGTGCACTCCTCCTTCCCCCGCTGAAACGCGACGGTCAGCGGCGTCTCCCCCCAGACATTTGCGGCGTCGACTTCGGCAGCACTCCCCCTCTCGAGGAGCAGCCGCATCTTCTTCTCGTCCGAGTTCCACACCGCCTTGAGGAGCGGGGTGTTGCCCTCTTTGTCGCGGATTGATGGGTCGGCGCCGTAGTGCAAGAGGACTTTGGTCGTTTCCACCGACGCGTTGATGAGGGCGGTGCAGCCGGATGTATTGGTGGCGTTGATGATGGTCGTCGCTCCGAGGTCGAGGAGGTTGCGGCACGTCTCGGGGTTCTTGGCGCGGTGCAACGCCGTTTCGCCCTTGGGAGTGCGGAAGGAGACGTTGGGCGATGCGCGCTCGAGGAGGAGTGCGGTGATGCCGGGGTTGATGTTGTTGTTGAGCGAGGCCATCAGGGCGGATTGCTTGGTCGACACGTTGTCTCGTGCGCCGGTATCTAGGAGGAGGCGCACCATCTCCCCGTTTCCGCAGCGCGCGGCAGCTGTCAGGGCTGTGTCGGGAGTCCACTCGTTCCCGTTGGAGACATGGTTGACATCCACGCGGCGAGTTGCCAGGAGACTCTGGGCCGTCTCGAGTTGGTTCCAGTATGCAGCGATGATAAGTGGCGTGCGAGAACCTAGGTCGCACGCATCGGGGTTTACCCCTGGATGTTGAAGCAGTAGTTCGACGGCATCGGGGTGTTTGCCACTAATGGCGAGCATCATTGGGGTCTCTCCCGTTTCTCTCTTGGGCATGTCGGGCTCGACGTCTTCCCTTGACAGCAGTAGACGCACGCGATTGAAGTCTCCACCAGAGGCTGCGCTGTGAAGAGCATTGTAACCGTGTCTGTCCATCAGGTTGACATTGACCCCATAGTCGTCGTTCATGACATCGAGGAACCGACTATACACGCCCAAGGGATCCAACAGCTCAATCGGCGGTAGTGTTTCGTCCCCGACACGAGTGAAATCGATGGTATACCGCTCGTACTCTGTACCGTCGCCTTGGTACCACGCGGCTTGCTGGATGCTTCTCGCGCCATGCTCGTCGAATAATGTCCTGGAGCCCGGGGACGATGGCAGTGGCCGTTCGGCAGTCCTCTTTTCGGCCTTTTCAGCCTCCGACAGCACTTCATTTGCCGACCTGTCGCCGCTGGCCGGTTCCGGTTGACTTGGGATCCGCCCACATGGCATTTTGGCGAGAGAGTACTGATGCCACAATACGAGCTGAGCGAACTTGTCGTCCCGCATGCGTTGCAGATCCTCCAACAGCGACGTACACCATGTTATATCCACCGCTGAACGCTCATTGCAGGCAGCGAGTGCTCTCTCAACCTCTGCAATCGCACTGTAGTATTCTCCTCGATGTACCAGAGAAATAGCGAGATTTGCAGCGACCCGCAGGGTGTCATCGTTTCCGCTGCCCAAGTCAGGCTCACGACGTTCGAGTGTCTGATCGTAAATAGTGACGGATTCATCCAGCCTCCCGACTGCCCTGTAGCTGAGGGCCAACCCCTCCGAGATTTGCAGCGTATCGACATCCCAAACCCCGAGAACATCGACCGCCTCCACGACAGCGACCTCGAACAGTTTCTGGGCGTCTTTGTGGCGTATCGCCTGGCGGTAGACGTGGGTCGCCAGTTCTTGGATGAGTTGTCTGGGAGACTCGTTGGGGGGTGTTGTCAGTTCAGGCCCAGCTTCAGTCTCCTGAACCTCAACAACCTGGTGATCGCCCTCGGCCTTGTGAAAGGCGAGTGAGAGCTGCTCCATCGCGCCATTAGCAGGCTCATTCTCGGGGCTGCTGACTTCTCTCCCAGTCTCGACGCCCGCTTGGTAGTCCTTCCAGTTCTGTAAAAGCTTTTTGATCTCGCCTCGGAGGGACTGCCCATCGGTGCGCTCAGATAGAATTGACCCTTCTCCTACTGTACTGGCAGGCGGCGTTGCCGTTCCAGTCATGATGGGGACAATGTGGACTTGACACAGGCCGTCCTCAACAAGTTGCGTCACATACGGTCGATTCGAGGGTTGCGTGCGGACGTTGATGACTCGAGTTGAAGGCAACTAGAGATCTGTGTCTGTCCGAATTATCCCAAACTGACAGCATCGGAAGCCATGCGGGAAATGACAGGAGGTTTGAGGAACTATGAGATTCTCCTGGTGATAGGATCGTTTACGCGTCATGCGGATGGCGAGAACGACATGGCTGCCTGCTCCCACAGCCGATTGGACGGCGCCCACATGAAACTGAACCAACATCGAAGGGACAGTGCAAAGTGGTCACTGAACGACAAGAAGATTCAGACGTGAAACTATGGCATGTTGTTGAAAGCCACAGCTTTGTGTTGGTGGCAGAACAGGGAGAAGTGTTCGGTGAAGATGTCCACGTCGACATTTAGAGAGTCTAGGCGGCCCGCCCGGTCGGTAAGCGCGCTGTTTTTAGAAATAGTGCTAACGGTTTAGCGGCTTCGACCGCTGCAGGCAGGCACGATCGATGTTATCCGGGGCACTGCAAGCTCCATCGCTCCTTCCCCATCCGACATCAACTCTAATGCAGAGATTCGCGACGTCCGATCGTGCAAGCTCAAGCACCGTATCGACACTGTGCCCGTATTCGACATAGAAGACTGGTTTGCGGATGAGAACTAAGGAACAAGCAACCCATTTTCGACGTCAATGAAATTTAGGACTGTCGGTTATGTAACGAGTTCGCAGCGGACAGATAAGAACCATCACCAACATGATTCCTGGGACCGTTTCCGGCCCCTGACCACAATCCCCAGCACTCCACGATGCGTTTGCATTTGCCCCAACGATGATGATAAGTTGGAACTTATTTTCGATGATCTTTGAGGTTTTTTGCCATTGCAGACCGAGCAAAAGCCGTCAGTTGGCCTTTACCGAGGACCCATTTGTGGCTTGGACGACGGCTGAGGGAGTGTCGTGATGTTCCTTTCCAGGGCGCAGCAATGTCAGCCCGGGCAACGATCAGCCTGGCGTTGCTTTGTCGGCCCCAACAGTGCCATATCAGGAAGGCAACTATATACCAAGGACTTGACAGGATATAAGGTATGTAATCGGCTTTATGGACTTTTGTCACAGCGCAAAGGGAGTTTCTTCATTACAATATCTCAAAGTTGGGAAAGGAGTTGTCGTGAATATCAACCCATATCAAAACAAACAACAACAAACATAAGTCCATCATACACCACAACCACAAAAACAAAAACAACCCAGAAGAATTATGCCCTATCTCCCACCTCGCTCACTACGAGAAGACTCCGACTTCTCCCACCCCGGCTTCCCAATCCCTCTCATCATCTTCCTCTCCATTGCCGGCGTCTTCATCCTCTGCGTGGTAGCGACATGCGTCTACTCCTACAACTATCGCAAGAAAATGTGGTCGGGATACTACAGCGGCAGGCCACTTCCAAGAGGGACACGCATGGTATCATCGACCAAAGGTGGTAGTAGCTCAGAAGACAGCTCCTACCTATTCTCCGCGCCGCCACCGTACCCCGGCGTCGAAAACTTCGAGCGGCACCATCACCGGTCGCATTCACCAGGTTTTGGGGGACATCATCATGGGTTTGGAGGAGGAGACGGAGGGGATATGGGGGGGTTTAGAGGAGGACACCACCATGGCACGGCACATGGTGATGATTCGGGATTTGGTGGTTGTTCTGGTGGGATGTCGTCTTCCGGTGGAGGGATGAGCTCGTCGGATATGGGGGGAGGCACGACTTCGTCATCTGATTAGGATACTGACCACATAGAGGAATCGAGGCAAAGAATAGAAAACTGTGGTATAGGCATAATGCCTTGGTACTATTACGATGCTACATGGCTTCGTGACTAGCACCGCCAGTCGTCGTGTTGCGCAGGATGTCTGCTTAACCCGACTAGTTGTCTCGCTTCTCGAGTCACAGTCACATTGCAAATGGCCCAATGACGACCAGTACAGCTTGAAATATTTGAGAGAGGATGCGAGGTCAGAGGGGGAGCATAGCAACAACCTGTTGCGGCCTCATCATGTGACATACTGTTGGAATATCTCCAGTATCTGGCTGCGCAGGAAGAGGCTTACCTAAGCCATGTAAAGAGCAGGGGGCAGGACATGGGTAGGGAACTATCCTCCCACCTATTTTCTACGGCATCTGGACTTCCTCCTTATGCAAGACAACCAATCGATCCACCTGAACCACAATACCGCGTTACGAGCCTCTACTTCGTGAGGAGGCCTTACGCACCGTGATTCTAATGTACCGGTACTAGTTTGGTGATACCAACACATCCCACCACCCCGGGCTGTTTTGGTGGTGTCCTTCTTGCATACTGCATGCGCGGTATAGGGTTCGAGCCTGCCTCGAATACGCAGGACCTCGGCGTGACGAAGTCGTCTGCAGCAGAGTTCGGATATGCGTGATTATGGTATCAAAGTACTTGGTCTGTAATTGTGAGCCCCTTGGACTTTGGGCTGGGGCCATATTGTTGTTTTACTGTGACCTGATACCCCCTTAAATTGGTGGCGTCCTTGCTCGTACAGCTACGAGCATCGTGACAGACAGCCAGTGTTTGGTAACCTTAGCACAGAATACCAAAACCAAGCGTAAAGTCCCCATTATCATCGTGCCGAGCCCTAGGAACAGCCACACGTGCATGTTATCTGCGTAAGGGGTATGGCGGGAGTGAAACCCAGCTTCGGCACCTTCCTCAAGAACTTACCTTGGTAACTCGTTCCATGGGTTTACCCCCGGGCTCATCCATGACTCCATACCTTGGGTTACTTTCGAGCAGCCGCCAACGATGATGTGTCTTCGACGTTGGGGATGTACTGAGGAATAATGACATCATTGGGAAGGAGATTCACAAGCAGTCGGGCGGCAATAAGTATAGGTGGATTCCAATTCTTTGTATTAGGTTGGTACCTTAACCATCATGTGCCTAACCCCTTAAAGTTATCCAGCCTTATCATGTATCCTGTCCCAGCGGCAGCCAGGCATTGATAGTCTACAAAGCTCTACGACATGGAGGATGGGACATCACCCTGCTCTGCGTATGTCGTGGTCAGTTAGTGGTATAAGTAACAGGTGAGTCAGAAATGTTAACTGCCCGACCGTCTCTCGTAACCCAAGTCCCCATTTCCATTATGTGCTACCCTAGTAGGTACTCAAACCTACTCCAAGTCATTCATTTCGAGGAACAAAGGCTGGTACAAAGCCACAAGCCGCCTTACCGCTCCAGGCAAAGCCGACAAACAAAGCAAACGTTGGAACTCAAGCTCATTATTTCACCCCGTTACTTCCTTTCCACTCTCTAGCATCATCGGCCTCAACCTTTCCAAAAGTCAACTCTCGCCAAACACTCCTCAAACCGCAACAAATCTCCCGTAAGGATCTCTGGAAACCCTGCATTCTCAAAAGAGAACCAACCTTTCTCACCACGGCAAACCAGGGGAAACGACTTTATACAAACCGCCGACCGGGACCAATGTCTCCAATCCTTCAGCGCCGTACGGGCGACGGTCGCGTGAGCAGCAACGATCTCGCCGTCATTTTATTCTTCGTGGGCCTCGTCGTCATCGCCGGTATAGCCGGCTATCGCCGCTCGGAGAGAGAAGCTGCGGTGGAGAGCGGAGGCGCTGATATAGGCGACTGTGGTCCTGGATGTCGAGGCGAAGACGGAGGAGGAGTTGAGGGACGAGACGGTGAGGGAGGAGGCGATGAAGGTTCTATGCGCCGGGAGGAGATGGAGATGGTGGTCGTGGGGCAGGAGGAGGAGGAAGTGAGGGACGAGGCCGTGGAGGAGGAGGAGATGAAGGAAGTGTGCGGCGGGAGGAGATGGACGTGGTAGCCGTGGGGTAGGAGACGAGGTTATTCGGCGGACGACATTAGACGTCGGCCTACACCGGATATCATGAGGGCACCATGCTCTGGCATTCTGGGTATGTGACGCTGAGGGATGAGGATGGGTACGGGCGGTGTCAAATTTGAGATCGAATGTCTTGGCCGGAAAACTTCTGAACGGGTACACAAGACTCGACGTGACTTGAATGAACGCTCATCTGGCGCCGTGTCCCTATCGTGGTCACCGGATAGTGGCACAGGTGGAACGGGCAATCGTGACTGCCATGTCTTCGACTCCCCAACTCAACTCGAACTTGTTCTTCCCGCTTTTCGCGGCCCTTTTCAGACTTCGCACCTTAGAAGAACAAATTTGAAGAACATAAGGCAGGTGCGAAGTAATGCTACCTCTTTCCTAAGAGAACCGTGAACCAACCGATTCGTCGCCTCACTTTTCCCTTCCTGTGCATCTATCAACCCTCAACCCAGCCCTCGTTCAACAAGCCACCCGTATTGCAACCAACCCACTCTCCCCGCACACTCCCTACCGCCATATTTACTTGCGAGCTCTTACCCACCTACACAAACGAACCTCCCGAGTCAGATCAACCAACTCCTACACCATCTCCAACACCAACTCGAACCCAACCATGTCCGGCCCACCCTCCGACACAGAAATAATCATCCCCATACCAATCGTAGTAACAGTCTTCGTCGTCATAGCAATCCTCGTGAACCGGTACCACAAGCCCGAGAGAAGGGTGAAACCAGCTGGCGGTGGTGGGGGAGGTGGCGCCGACGACGACGAGGGTCCTGGTGCTGGTACTGGCGATGTTGATGAGGGAGGCGGAGGTGGTAGTAGAGGAGGTGATGGTGGAGGAGGTGGAGGTTGTGGAGCAGGTGGTGCAGGAGGAGGCGGTGGAGGTTGTTGATAAGGGGATAGCAATCTATTACAAGGGATATGACGGATGTCTGCTCAAGCCCGCTTTGGGGGCAGCCATAATCATAGTCTGGGAGCTAGTCGACCTCACTTACGGTTCCGTTGTCTGGGGCTGGCGTTATTCTGGAGATAGTATGACTGTGCTGTGCAGGAAGAAATGGGCTATGATTTAGCTGGAAAGCGAGGAACAGGAGGGAAGATGATGATAGCATCAAGTTTGACACAGGCAGCTCCTCAGAAGAGAGGAAGATCAGAGTCCAGTGTCTGGAACATGGGGTTTGGGCATGCGTATTCGACGAAGGAGAAGAGGAGTATGACGTGGGGATATGCGCAAGTATTTCGACTCGGGAACCTGGAAGACAAGTAGCGACACGCTCACCAAGATAGTAATTCGAAGACTGGAAGTAAAGTATCCCTCTCACCCAGGAATCTTAAAGTCCAACGACCTCCCATACTTCTGCCTCCCCCACTCATCGTGCCCCTTTGCCAAACTCCTCGCAAAGATCGGATCGAAGCCCTCCCCATCCTCAAGCCACCCCACCCGTCCACTCCTCCAAGTAAGCCACCGCTCCGCCAGCACCCCCTCCGGCGCCCTCAGTATGCCGACAGCAACATCGATAACATGGCTCTTCTCGCTCGGCCTGCGCTCCGCACAGTCGAAAAACACCGTCGCCCCGCACACGCCGCAGAAGGTCCTCAGCACCTTCTCGCTGGATTGGTACACCTTGGCCGTGCCGATCTTCAGATCCTGTCCGATCTTCGGCTCCAACAGGGCGAGCGGCACGAACGTCCACGCCGTGACGTGCGTCCCGTCCACTAGCCTGCAGTCGTTACACGCATCGAGACAAGCCACCCACTTATCCTTCTCCAGGGGGGATACGAACTGGCTAATAAAGCCGTCGCCCGTAACCTCCGGTATCGTCGGTCGGGGTATGGTAAAGCTCACACCCCCGCAGTAACACTTGGCCCTCAACCTCTCGTTTCCCCGCTCATCAAACTCCTGCCGCGGCCGGTCCTTCTCGCTCGGCGGAGGGGGCCAGGTCTTATCCTCCTTACTCGGATTCCACACGTGCACGGGCCTATCCCCCATCTTGGGCAGGAAATCGTACAACCCCCCCGCGAGCGCGGAGTCCGTGAAACAGTGACTCCTGATCTGAAACGTGTCCTCGCCGTGCTGATCAAAGATAGACGTAGCGACGCGCCACTCAGGCTTGCCGGTGTCTTTGTCAGCCGCTAAATCGCGGTCGCCGAAGTGGCACCCGCAGGTGGAGCAGAAGAGACGCTCACTCAGGGCGCCGTGGGGGTGGACATATCCTGTGGCGTTGGATAGAGACGAAGGGGCGACGAACTCGGGCTGGATGCCGCGGGGCAGGGAGGCGTGGAAGATGCACAGGGTGCCGTGGGTGTAGCGGCACGTCGGGCAGTGGCAGAGGTGCACGGGGAGGGGCAGGGAGGAGGCATGGATGGTGACAGTGAAGCGGATCGATTTGCAGTGGCACTGAGCGGTGAGGGTTTTGCTGGATTGCGGGAGCTCGGGGGGGAGGGAGTCGAGATCTGGGAGGTCGGATGAGGTTGTCATTGTTGGACTGTGAGTGCGGGAGATTGGGTAAGTTGGGAGTAATGGTTGGGGTTGTCAATCAAACGGTGAGAGTTGAAGTGTCTTGGGAAGAACGAGGATTGGCGAGGAAGAAGAGGGGAAGACATCGCCTGAGGTTAAGGGTCCGGTGACGTAGCAGTGCGATACGGGCAGATAAGGCCAGGCAGCTGCCCCGCGCTACTAGCGCTGGGTAAGGGTTGCTGCATTAGCGCGATGCATTCAAGCGGACACCCAAGGTGAGTGGCTCGGTCAGCTCGGCGTAAAAGTCTTGCCGCACACAGATCTCAATTCCTTCAACCATCAAAGACAAACAGGCAGTCCAACCGGCGATAACTAAACTCTTCTATGCCAACGCCTATAGTCTTATAAAGCTTCATTCGGTCTTGCTGTTTTCCCTCCCTTCCCATCCTCCAACCCCCATTTAGTGTCCTCAACTCCGACCAATACGGCCAAACACGACAAGCAAAAAGAGATGGTCTCGTCCGCTGCGCAGACGACATCAGGAATTGAGCCCGATGCGGGGGTCGAACCCGCAACCTTGAGATGTTTCCGGGTTAAGAGTCTCACGCTCTACCGATTGAGCTAACCGGGCTTCTAACGCAGAACCCCTGGGGTGTTGTGGATCGACGGAGATGACGGGGCCGTGTACTGACTCAAGATGCCAATCGAGACATGGAGCCACACACACAGGTGAGGGAGACGGCCCTTCCACGGTGCATCGTGTCGGGCTTGCTCGTCTGTCTGCCTCGTCCCTGTCCTACGGCCTCAAATCCCTCCCACACCGGCACCGCCTCCGACGCGTCCAGACTATACGCCGTCTGCCGGTACCTCGGTTGCAAGAAGTAGACCGAATACTCTGTCCACCCACACATATCCCTCCCCCTCCTCCTTCTTCTCAGCCTCTATCGTCTCGACCTCTTTCTCCAGCAGGTCAAACGTCCTCAACAGGCGGCGGAGGATACATTTTTCTTCTCGCGCCGCTCGTGCCTCACGTAGCCTGCTCACTGGCAGGCCCTTCGTGTAGGCTTGGGACGGTGTCTTTCGTGTGGTGGTCATCGAAGGAAATGCGGCTGCGGACATTGGCTGCTCTGAGATGTTGTTGGAAGCAGGAGATACACCGACACGGTTGCTGGGGACGGATGGGTCGACTGGCTTTGGTTGAGGGCGGATAGGTTTAGCGACCGGTTGGGTTGGGAAGTCTGTGGCCGCCAGCTTGTTCTTCTTGTCGTCGATCGCACGATGTTCGGAACAGGGTCACTCGGGAGGATGTTGACGTAATCAATAATCTGTTCCCTGGGTGTGTTCTCTAGCTCTCTGACGAGATTGCGGGTTGGCGAGGTTGCGGGCTAGCGAGCATGGGTCTTGGGGGATGTTGAGGTTGGACGTATGCGGTTATTGCCTTTGATGTTGATCAGGAAGATGCTGAGAATATTGGTTCGATGTGCTGGCGGTCAGCACACAGAGAATTGAGGCATGGTTTGGAGAAAGGAGGAGTGGAAGTCTGTGGGCCCTTGTGGGCAGATGGACCTGCCCTTTTTATCATTACCCCAGTCTGGAAAATGATGGCGCGCGGGGGAGAGACTGTGTTGGGGTTGTCAAGTCTCTGTTGGGGGTCGTCCGAAGACCGCTGGGCCATAATGTCAGTAATGCGTTGCTCGGCGTTTGAGATGTTGGACGACAGTCGGAGGACGGAAAATTGTCGCTTGCTGCCACACACCTACGCATGTGGCATGCATGCTGTAACAAACACAAGCCTACTTTGCAAGGAGGTCAATAAAGGCCCGTAGAATGAGGAGAGAGTGTGTGTGCTAGTATAGCACCATGATATACCTGGTATCTATCCAACGCCATCCACAACCCGACCAAAACCAAACGCCTGGAGGAAAACCAAATCGAGATATCCCGTCCCTCAATGTATAAGACTCCAGTCGAACACCTAGCAACCAACCTCAACAACCAACGACCCCTCCCCCCTCACCCCGCGGTACCACTCGCTCTGCCTCACCAACTCCCCCTCATCACCCCCAAGAAGGTTCCAGTACTTCTTCGCAAACCACGCCCTCGCCTCCCAACTCCTGACATCCCAAGGCGAGCCCGTAGATACATACCCCGTGTTCGCCGCCCGATCCCTCTGTCCCACCCCCGCGCCGCCCCAGCACACCAACCCCGTCAGGATATCCTCAAAGAACTCGTCCTCATCCAGCCCCTTCTGCTCCCTAATCAGATTCTTCCTCAGCGTCGGAAACGGCAAGATATCGATATACGGGTGGTGCTCCACAGTAATCTGCTCCCTGCTGGGCCTCAGGTCGGGTTTCAGCGTCTTGAAGATGCGCTGCACAGTCTCAACCGTACTACTCGGCGTCGCCGCCGCGCCGGGGCGGAAGAACGGCGACAGCGACTCGTCCGCGCAGAGGACCTCCTGCGTGATGCCGATGTAGCTACCCAGCGCCGCTATGGCCGACAGCGTGCAGATGGCCTCGAGGCGGATGTTGTTGGTGTAGGGATCCGCGGGCCCGGCCGAGACGATGGGCCCGAAGGTGATGATCTTGAATTCCCCGCGGTTGAGGGCGCTCATGCCCCGGGAGAGGATGTGCGAGTGCTCTTCGCTGGAGCAGCCGCAGTCGACGGTCAGGGTGCAGTCCAGGCCCCAGGAGCGGGCGTTGTTGTTGCTGCTCTTGCTGGGCATGAGGTAGGAGCGGTCGATGTACATGGAGGGATCCCATATGCTGAGTTCCGAGCTGGAGGATGTGTCATCGGATTGTGGCGTGAGTTGTTGTTGCAGGGGCGGCGACCAGGGCAGGGTGATGATTGAGGGGCCGGGGTATGCGTCCCAGGGATTGTAGGGGGTTTTGATGTGGAGCTGGGTGTTGGGGAATGGGGAGGAGATGCTTTGAGAGGTAACGGATGTGCTTGGCTGTGGGGAGGCGGTTGTAGGTGGTGTACTAATTGATGGGAGAGCTGCCACAGCCTCCGTAGCTGATGCCACCTCCTGAGAAAGTACAGGGGCTCCAGCAATTGCTGTTCCAGCAGCGCGACTCTGTGCAGCCGATGCCGCAAGTGTTTCGAGCTTGTCTAGTCGCTCGCGAAGCTTCTCTCCTAGGTATATTGTGTAAGCCATTTTGCGCCCAGGCATGTTGTGGAGATGTGGACTCACTGTACTTCCTTTGCGCCTGGACATTCTGTTGTCGTCTTTTCTCCGGGTCGCGCCGGACCGGCTTCTTCTTGTCATTCCCCGCCTTCACATTCCTCTGCGTTGTTTCTGTAGTCTCGGAAAGCATTGTGAGATTTATGTCAGCCACGTGTGTTTTTATGAATGACAAAATGAGTTCTCAGTGGTTTCGTGGCGTGAGGATGTAAGTAGGATGTCGTCGGAATAGGCTGCGACTTGATTGCGCCGCAAATGGCTGATGTGAGCCACAACAGGGGTCTTGGCGCTCGGTGTGATTCTCCCCCGTCTCGACCTTAACCCCTTTAGGCCATTGCACAACCTTCATAGAAATGTTACTACTTGCATTCCTCAGGAACTTATCTATAATTGCGCATTTTCCCTGGAGGACAACGTCATGTGATCGGCCACGTTTTGGCCACGACCTCCCTTGCCCTTATCGCAAGTCGATTTATGTTGCCCGGCCGTCGTGAGCATCGCCATGAGCTTTATCCCAGGACGCATTCCTAGCTCCCGTATGTTAGCTGCTAGATCATCCGCAGCTAACGGTCACCTTTCCTCTCGCGAGCTACCTTACGTCTCCAAACAGAGCCACCTGCTGTATTCCGCCCAAGGAACCGAGTGGGCGAAGACAGGAAGAGTACGGGTTGCGTATATCTCTGATCGACCGAAGCATTGGAGTCCAGCTTTTCCCTCGTCGAGACGTGCAACCGAGACCCGAAGGGCAGGCTTTGTCCTTCCGGCCCCTGATTCTACGTCGTCATACCTCCTCTGAGAGCACTACGTCCCTCCTCTTTGATCCCCCACGCCGATATCTCTCCAGGTCCCGTCCCCTCCTGGTTTGGTCCGATAGTGCTGTCAACGGGCCTCGGGCATCCCACTATCACAATAAGATTGCCGGAAACAGCCGCGTCACAACCACTGTGCGTTCCTGCAAGTTTGTACCGGCCTCGTTCCCGGAGTCATTGGAGGAGTTCTTGTTGGGCTTGCCTTACTTCCGCAGAGACCTGTTAGTGTAGATGCTCCTTTTGAAGCTCGTGGAAGCTCAAGCGGATGTGTTTCCTATCTCCCTGGACAGAAGGGGAGGGAGGGGTGTCTCCGGGCCAGGGCCTTGCCTTTGTTACACGGTCCATGGCCACCTTGACCTGTACGGATCGATCGTCAGAAAGCGGACCTGGGAGGTCGCGCTTGCCCGCTGGGTTGAGTGGAATCAGTCATCCAATGATTCCGTTCTTCCCAGGCCGACATACGCAGATGTTCCCGGTGAAGGTGGTGAATGCACGACTCTCCAGCCAGGGATCGTGCGAACAAACGCTCTCCGCGTCGGCCTTCATCAGAAAATGATGCATACCCGTGGGATGAACCTATAACCCCAGATATCAGTGTCTATAAAGGTCAGCTCCACCTTCTCAGGTAATACTGGTTTCAATCACCGGACTTGCCATGCTCCGCTGCCATTCTGCGCTGGCAGCTCGATCACCCTCTGTCAGTCGGGTCCAGCCCGAGGAGGGAGGAGAGGTCAGGCAGGAATGGTGGTTGCAAGAACCTCGTGTCCATATGAGAGATGTAGTTGTCTGCGGCATCGCGAAGATCCGAATCTGTTGGTTGTTCCGTGAATGTTGATCTGCTCAGGGGTGTGCCGGCCCCTGCAGCTACCCGCGGTCACGGGACATGCCAGGGTTCAAGAGCCCTGACGTACTCAGACAGACAACTCGTTGGAGAGGGTTAGGTATGGCGTTCTCTTTACAATTCAAGATAGTATTGTAAAGGCATGTCTTCTGTATGGCAGCTTTATGATTCAAACAGCGGCAAGGGAACGGGTTTCCGCGTTTGTCGGCGTCCCCTCCAAGTTCGTCATCAAGATGATGTTGAGGTTGGTGGTGAGATTGAAGATAAAGGAGAAAGAACAACCCATCTTATCTCATGTGGAAAGAGCGGGGGAGGCCAAGGCGCTGGCGTTAGAGGCGCTCCTTCCTCACCAGCGGTAGGTGTGGCAGGTTCAAGGAATCGACGCCCACTCTTGGCACCTATTCCAGCAGCTTCCGCCAAGGCTATACCCCTATCAACTCTCACCGCACAGACTGGCGATAGCTTCATCCAGAACCCTCTGGAATATCGAACCCCTGAGATGCCTTAGGCAAGTCCTAGCCACTGTCGTGTATATAGAGCAGCCGCGACGCCCTCACAGAGAACACTTTGGAGGGCTGAGCCGTTCAATACAAATCTGTTGTTCCACAGTAGGTAACTCCAGCCAAGCGAACGCCTGATTCCACCCTAACAAGCACCTGCAGGATTGGAAGGTGGCACCCGCTGCACTACCGGGCACTTTACCATAAAAGAAAATATCCGGGGCATATCTCGAACTCAACTCTTACAACAACTCACTTACTTCATCCACCACAGCACCCACTCCTTTACACACCAGCGGAAGCCCGGGCAATCATCAGGACAGCACCCTTCTTTGTTCGAGAGCTAAAGCGGTGAATGACCTTTGAAGCGACCGTTCTTACCCCAATTCACTTCGCCAATGTCCCACCTAGCCGGCCGCATGCTGCATAAAATCGTGGGTCGGCAACTCCTGCAACTTCTGGCGTTTGCCGCTTTATCGCCCTGACTTCCTTTTCGTTTACTCGTCTCATCTCCTTCCAAAACAACCAACCTTCCCTCTCTCTCTTCACATCTGGTGTAGTCTACCTATCCCTCATACAAAATGTACAACGACGAATACACCTGTGGTACCTGCTGGAAGACCTTTCCGGCTGGGTGGAAGGCTCGAGACAACCATTGCGACGCCACAGGACACCAGATCCCAAGGTTCGAGTGCGACCGGTGTGAGCGCTACTTCGCGTCCGAGAGCGCTCGAGAGGCTCACATGTGGGCCAAAAACCACTTCGACCTTGAGTGCAACATCTGCGATGAGACCTGGCCCAATGAGGAGGATGTCAAGGAGCATGAGATTGAGGAGCATTTCTACTGCGCCGGTTGCGATCGCACTTTCATGAACCTCAATAACATCCAGCAGGTAAGTTTTATTCGGTATGCTCACATGCCCAGAGAATCAGACGGCGCCTACCTAATTCGTCGGATAAGAACTAACTTCATCCCAGCACCTTCACTCCCGGATCCACCGTGGAACAGACATAATGTGCCGGTTCTGCAACCGCGGGTTCGCCACTGCTGCTGGAGTTGCCCACCACATTGAGACTGGCGCCTGCCCCAATGCCCAGAGCATCAACCGCGATGAGATGTACAAGTTCATCCGATCCAAAGACCCCCAGGGCCTGATCTCCAAGAAACTGATCGGCTGGACGGGTTCCGCCAGCTACCAGGCCACCGACCGCACTTGGAACGGCCGATCATACGAGTGTTACTTCTGTCATCGCGAGTTTGGCAAACTTCAGAGTCTTCAGCAGCACTTGAGCTCACCGATTCGTAAGTCATCGGGTTTCCCCCTCAGAACGAGTGACGTGACTAACTGGGCGATAGACCAGCAGAACCTCTACCACTGCCCTGGCGCCAACTGCAGGAAGGAGTTCGTCAGTCTTGCGGCCATTATCAACCACTTCGAGTCCGAGTCTTGCGGCTTCATGCGCTTTGAGAAGGTCCAACAGCGATTCGGCGACATCATCGCTCCCGGCCGCCGCCTTCAGTTCTAGACGTCGAGCCTTATTTCGCCATCATCGCCGCCTTGTTAACGGATACCGGCTGTCAGTTGCCATTTTGCTTGGGGTTTTCAACAGGCGTCATCACGAGGAAGCGAAACCGGGCGAGGTGAGCCCTTACCAAGGAGAAACAGGAACGGGCCCTCGCTGCTCCTGGAGTCCTGGTGATGACAAGCGCAAGCGCATTGGTCTCGGGAACTTCGGCAAGGTTAAGGAAGAACGGAGAAGGGAGAAGGGGGTTCAAGAGGACAGATCCGGCACCACTTTGCTTGTCGTGTGGTCGTAAGAGTCTTCTCTTGACTTTGAGATCATGAGGAATTCGACATGTTCTGTTTAATATGTAATCCAGGGACAGGGTGCTTGGCGTTGTGATCGTTATCTGGTCTTGAGTTCGCTGGCTCATAGGGAATGGAGTTTAGTTGATGCAATTCGATTCTCGTTCTGATAATACCGATACCACATAGTGAGCGCAACCGTGAGCCCTGAGCCCCTGACCTGTTCCAAGTACTAGGAGGTCCAAATATGGTTTAGGTGCAGGTCATTGCCGGGGTCTTAATGTGTCACAGTGGTGTCAAGCAACGTCAATGTCACCGCATTTTGTAGCCAGACCTCGGGAAACACCGTCGATCAGCGTCAACCTTCCGTCATCCCTCCACATCAGAGGTATATTACCCGACAACATCAACGACACCGAAACGAAACAATATCGCCTTCGCAAATGAATCCGTTCCTTCAGCCTCCGATGCGCCACCACAAGCTTCCAACTCTGCAGCAAGTGATAACCGCCACCCTCCAAACCACAAGACCACTCCTACCCAATCTACTACGGAGCATCATACCCAAACCCCACCAGGCTCTACCCAACCCCATCAAAATGTTCTCCTCGACTTCAGCCTCCTCCCACCCCTCCTCTCAGTATAACCCAAACCCAACCACCACATCCTCTTCCTCCTCAAATCCAACCTCATCTCCTTCACCTCCCCCTCCTCTCTCCCCTTCCTCCCTCCCCGCGACTCCTACTACGAGGAGGCCAAGATCCTTCTAACAGACGACGCCTCCCACGTGGCACGTCCGAGTTCTACGCCGTCCGCGCCGAGGTGGACGAAGGCACATGCAGCCGCCGCCACAGCTTTCTCCGTCGTGAGGCGTCGAGGGAGGACTAAACCCGGATGCCGAGGCGGTGGACCGGTTCATGCGGTTTCGGTTCTCAGCGCGGCGCACCGTCGACCCTGTCTTTGATGACAGTGATGAACTACAGGGTAAGAGAGAGCGGGAGCAGCCGGGGTTGTCGAGGTTCCCGACGTGGATGTGGCGGAACCACGAGACGAGGGTGGTTTGGGGAGTGGTTGAGGGGATTGAGTGCGTGGTAAAAAGGTGGATAAGGCGGTCAGGTTTTACGGTGCCTGGATTGGTACAGTCGGGGGAGCAGCATGCACGCCGTCGTCGAATATCTCGACCGGGTTGACACCCGAGGCTGGCAAGACGGCGAGGAAGAGGTACGAGAGGTTGATGGGATACGCGGAGGACCCGCATGGGGTTCGAGGTCCGGATGGGCAGGTCGAGGGGGTTACGAGAGGGAGGTCGTGGATATGCTGCTGGATTTTGCTGGGGAAGAAGGCTGGAGTATCTCGTGAGGAGGAGGCAGCATGACGAGGAAGTTCCAGTTCCATGGTGCGAAGCAGAATGCTAGGCTTGTTGTTGGTGAGTATTTGCCCTTTTTTGCTCGACACAGACCGGAGGGGCAAGAGGGTCGAGAGGGTGGTGAGTGAGAGTGAGAGATGAAAGTTTGCTAACGGTTCGCCCCAGATACTACAGAGCCATGTATCACGCTCACGACAAGTGGTGGAATCTGCGGGATACGCACATGTTTGAGACGCTGCAGCCCGTCCTCCAACATCGCGGCCCGGACGCCAAGGCTATCGTGTAGGGCGCACAACAGCCATGTCGGCGATGCGCGCGCTACCGATGTGGCCTGGACGAGGGACGAGCTCAACAACGGCTAGCTCTGCAAGGAGGCGTATATAGAACGAGCACTCGCGATCGGCTGCTGCTCAAACACCGGCAAGGTGGCGGCGGCGCACAACCGGGGTGACGACATGAGCATCATGGACGTCCGGCACGGTATGGCCGGGATTATCGAGGAGCTGACGCATTCGACGGGCGGGAAGAATTTCTTTCTGGAACTCCGCGCGGGGAGGTGTGGCGCGAAACTGAGGGAGGCGTTGATGAAGTAGAAGCTGGAGAGGTGTATCGGCGTGATCTACAGGCCACAGACGGAGAGGATGTCGCATTACTCCACCGTGGTGCTTCCGGAGCAGTTTAACGGGTTCGTTTGGTTCGATGAGACGCTTCCTGTTCAGATGCGTGAGGTGCACCAACCTCACACGCAGCCGGCGGTGGACGAGACCCGGCCGTTTGGGCGGTGAAGATATATCTGAAAGCTGCACTTATCAACGAGCAAGGAGGCTGGAGCCATATGCGTCTTCAGCGTGTGCTTCTACTCGCTCAACTAGACCTACGCACCAATGTACCCAATACGAGAAGACGCCTGAGACAGACACACATATGTACATAGGGCCCCTCATACCGTTCCAACCATTTGATCGTCGACAAGAGACTTGCGCTGAAAGGCCAAGGAGAAATCACTGAGCGCAGAGATGAGCGATCATCCCGGCCACGTCAATAGTTGTAATGGTACTTTTTCTGTGGATGATCAAGCAAGCCTCTCATCCTCTCAGTGCCCTTGCCGTCATCGCACGGGTGCGATCGTGCATCCGGGTGCATGTCATCGAATACCAACTAAGCCCTCCGATTCATTCTGCCGGGATTCATTCTGCCGGGATCCGACGTATCAAACACCACGTAGGGCCGGACGTGTAGACTACTCCATGGCCGAATACCGAAATCTCTAAGAAATGGCTCGAATGCAATCCCATGGCTCTTCAACATAGCCACCATGAGGTCGACATACCGTCCGTGCTGGCCGGCGCCCTCAGAGAAAACAATCAGCACCGAGTTGAAAGTGAACCACCATCCTCCACGTACTGCTGGCCAGTCTCGGATTTGGATTGATTCCGAACCATTGGCCGTGCGAAACTGGAACTTGGTAATATGTCCCGGCGCCTCGGCGTCTTGTTGGGACATACTGAGCTCGATTTGCTCCAGCTTCTGAGCAAGTGACACGCTACGAATGGGGTTCTTTATTTCGAACCGCGTAAACCCTCTCGCGCGAGAAAACGAGGCAAAGAACTTTCGAGGATCCCTAGGCCACCAGAGCCCTGCCGACGGAACTTCTACGAAGTCGTCTTGCCCCTGGACCTTGACCACCCAGGTCTTCTCCATGTCCTGCAGGACCGTGTATTTGGGTGGAAAACGCAGAAACTCGACATCTGGCAATTCAGGATATGGCCTAGGTGGATCCGGTAGCCGGGGTGGCGGACCGTTAGAGACTTGCTGGGTTGGGCCGGACTGCGGGCCCCGAAGGTCCGACAGGTGCGCGCTTGATGCCGGGGGACGAACTGAGGGAGGGGAACCTGTCAGCACCGGTGGGGTCTTATTTGGCGCTGTCCCTGGTCCATCGCTCTCAGTACTCGGTAAGGCGGAATTCGGGTCCGGGAGGGCTGAGTTGGGCCTGTCCTGCTCTAGTCCTTGGACTGGCTCGCTTTCCTGCTTTGACCGAGAAGTGCTTGATGTCGGGGGACGGCTGAGTGGAGAGACAAGGGGCTTCGGTCTAGTGCCATCTTTGCTGCTTTGTCCATCGCTTGCAATGCGCGGTAGCGCAGTATCCGGACCTGGAAGGGTTGCCTTGGAGCTGTTCTGCTGTACCGAATGAAGTGGGTGCTGCCCTAGTTCATGTATTCGCTGGCTTGGCTGATATGTCACAGGAGCTGTGATCGGCTGCGGCTGCTGTGCAACTATGTTGGCCCGGTGATGATCTGGATGGATGTTTTGCTGGCTCGATCCGCCCTGGAGACTCGGTCCGCTCTGCTAATTCGGCGTCGAGGTTTCAGTTATCCTAGGAGGAGCTTGAGATGCCAATGGCGCCATGGTTGGCTGCGGTTGCCGTGGGAGGGTGTTCTGCAGATATTCTGGATGCACGTTTTGCTGGCTTGAACTGCTCGGTTGACCGTGGCCTCTGTGCTGTTGGGCCATGTTTTGCGGACGGTATTGATGACCGGGTGGCTGGTTCCGACTGCTCTGTTGTTCGTGTCCTCCCTGCTGGTTGCCCCAGGCTGACCAAACCGTTTCCTGCTTCTCCTGTACACCTGGCGGATCGAACATCTGGCCGGATGAATGTATCGGTCCCAGAGCATTGTGGTATGTAGGCCCCAGTCGCGCTCTCGGTCCTGGATACCGTCGTGGCATGTCTCCCTGTCTGGGCATCTTGCGTGGAGGAGAGCGAGGTCCGGTACCTATGTTCGGTCCTGGATACTGTCGTGGTATGTCTTCCTGTCTGGGCATTTTGCGGGGAGGAGAGTAAAGTCCGGCAGCTACGTCCTGTCTTGGATACTGTTGAAACACGTCTCCCAGTCCCGGCATGTTGCCGGCAGCATGTCCATGTCCGGGAGTAACCTTCGGACTTGAACTCCTTGCCTCATTGGTCACTAACCTCGTGTTGTCATTGAGAGGTGAGTGCGGCCGCTTTCGGTTACTACTCGGAGGAAACGTCGAATTTAATGGGGTGTCCGAGAATGAGTCCGAGGATGATGTCAAATCAGCAGCGGGGCCGACTGCGTTGCGGAGATGAACAGCCGGGTTGAAACCGTGGGACACGGGTGGCTGGTTATGTTGTTGTTGTGGTTGGGTTGCGTTTCTCAACTGGTTCGGCGACGGCGGCCAGCCCGATGTAGGGTCCTGAGCATTCTCCATCAGAAAGCGCGGTTTCTCGATCTCCTACGTGGAGGTCACGTCGTCATGTGGTTTATGATCGTTCGGTCATGAGTCGCGGGAGAAAGGCTTCGGTTGGCTGGTTGTCGGGACTCTTGGTTCAGCCGTCGTCTGCATCGTGTCAGTCTGAGCCCCCAAAATTGAGGCATCGAAAAGACCATTGACTACCTTAGTACGGAACCGAATGTCAAGCAGCCACCTGCTACTGAGATGCGTTAGGGTATGTCTCTGAAATCTGAAAATGTTGTTTGAATTGTCAATAACCGAGTAAGGTTGTAGTTTGTGATACTGGGTTTTGTGTCGGAGCACTTCAACATATAAGTACGCTATTGTAGCATTTTAGCAGTTCTGCAGACAAGTCAAGGTTCGTTACAAGAGAGCAAGATAGGCTCGAACTTGCAATACGCTTTCAGCTGCGAAGGAGCATTTCTTCCTGCCACACTTTGCTCCATTGAGCCTCAAGCTTTGAGCTTCGTCACTTCTGTGCCGTGTAACATCTATGGTCGTTCTCGACTTCCATACAGCTTGCCAACCAACAATCTCGAGGAAATAGTAGCCTGAATGAATCGGTTCAATTTGAGTCCCACCGGTGGCTAAGCGTCTGAGTTAATGACAATGTAAATATAACTCCTCCCAAATGTCCAAGATATGCACCGTGCTAAGCAAACAGAAAGATACAGTGCCACAACACAAACCTCTGAAAGATAGTTACCCAAATCTTTGACGGATACCCTTTCCTCATTCCTCCGCAGGCTTCTCCTTGGAACCAGCCCCGACACCACTCCCCCCGATACCTCCAACAGACCCCTCACTGCGAACTTCACTCCCCTCACCAGCAACCAAACCCGCCGTCTCCCGTTCTTTCTCCTTCGCCTCCTTCTTCTCCGCCCTCCTCTTATCCCTGGCCACAACCTCAGCCCTCCACCTTGGCCCATTCCTAACGACAAGATACAACATCGGCGAAAAGACAATATAAATCGCTCCCAACAAGAAATACGCCCACCCGTTCCCCAACGCCGTAATCATAGGCTGTATAGCCGCACTAACCGCCGCGCCCAATAGACACCTCGTCAGATTATTCGCCGCTACCGCCGCGCCCGCCTTGCTGGGGTAGATATCGATAAGCAGCGTATTAATCGTATTCACGAAACCAATCATCCCCACACCCATCAGAAAGAGCAGGACGCACGGCGCCGCGACGCTGACGCGCTCCTGGATAACCCAGCCCCAGACCAGCATGACCGCTATGCAGAGCGAGAGAAGGGGTGCGCCGATTTCGAGCCGGGCTCGCTCGATGGGGAAGTTGGTCAGGTCCATCTGGCGGGACGAGTCGACCGCCATCCCGAGCTTGGCGGCGTGGCGGCGGAAGTTGCGGTTAATCAGGGGTCCGGCTACGAGGGCTGTGATGATACTACCGCCTGCTAGGGGCAGGTACATCAGCCCGACCACGACATCGCTGTAGCCGTAGTTCTCCTGCAGTTGGGAGGGGAGGGCGGTGGCGATGGCGTAGAAGCCCGCGAAGACGAGGCCGGAGTAGAAGAGGAGGAGGCCGACTTCTTTTTCGAAGAGGATGATGAGGGAGCCGAGGAAGTTGGGCGAGACGAGCTTGAACTTGGGCCGTTGGGAGCCGCTTGTCGCGGCGGAGGTCGTGCGTCCTAGACCAGGTTTATGGGCTGCTGCCTTGCGGGCGGCGGCGCGTTTGCGTCGCCAGTCGACGATCATCTGCCAGAAGGTGCGGTAGATGGGGTGAGGACGGATGGAGCCGTCACCGACGATCTTGCGGCATGTCTCTGGGAAGAAGAGGAGCAGGGGGACGAGAGTTACCACGGCCGCGATAGTTAGGAACCAGAAGATCGAGCGCCACCCTAGGTATTGGGCTAAGATACCGCCTAGTACGGGCCCCAGACTTGGGGCAAGGACGATGGGGATTACGGTTATGCCGATGTACTGTCCCCTTTCGGCGCTGGTGATGATATCCGCTACCACAGCTTGGTTCAGGGCGACGGTCGTGCTGGACCCGGCGGACTGCAGCATCCTGAGGCCCAGGACGGAGCCGTAGTTCTTGCTCAGAGCTAGGCCGATGTTGGCTGCGATGTAAATGACGAAACAGATTAGGTAGGCCGGTCGTCTACCGGCTGTGTCCGCGAAGCCGCCGATGAACATAGGGGTCACGCCCTGGAAGATCATGTACGTTGTCACCGTCAGGTTTATCTGCGAGGAAGTGACATTGAACTCCTTGGATAGAGTTGGCAAAGCCGGGAGGTATATCTGCGCCGTGAGCGGCGAGAAGAAGGCGCTCAATGAAGCGCCGAGGACGATGAACCGCTTCTCCCATAATGTGTGGATAGAGTAAGGGGGAGGGTTTCTAGGTTGGTCTGGAGAAGACTCCTTGGCCTCGCTCGGAGGCTCTCCCCTCGTGAGCTCGCCGTGTTCGGACAGCGTTGATATGGTGTCTGAGCTGTTATCGGTGGGGGTTGGAGATCTGACGTCTGACGACTTTCGACCCCGGTCCGGCTCCGCTGACTCGGCCGGGAGTTGTGCTCCGGTGCTTGGTAGTGCGGGCATGGCGTTGTTAGTCTCGGGGCAACTGCAGACTAGTTGTTGCTTAGAAAAGAAGGCTGCAGCATCTTCTTGGCAAGTCCTTTTATATGGGAGTCGCATGGAGAGCGATTTCATCGTCCTGCACGGATGAGAAGGGAAAGATGTGGTGCCGATACATGCCGCTTGCGCTCGTCGGTGCCGAGTCGGCCAAAAGAAAGTGCTCTCGTCGAGGTATCCAGTACGATTCCAAAAGCGGACTAGCGTCGCTGTGGCACTTCGCGGGTCGTGCCGTTATCATCGAACTGACATGTAGATGTTGCTGCTGGTCAGTAACCGGGAGCGGTCTGAGCATCTCTACTAAAGTTCCAACTCTATAATCTTGGTTTCTGGACGATCTTGACAGTCATGGCAGTGGATAGGAGACGTCCGCGATCCGGAACCTGGGTTCTTCCCGGTCCGCGGCGCCGGGCCACGGGCCGTCCGATAGGCGGGACCCCGGGCCGGGCGGCCCCACCTTAACAATTTCCCGGGACGTGCTAGTAAGGGGTCTATGCTCTTTGTCTATCTCCTACCTACGACACGTCTTTCGAATTTTGACTTCAACACGCAACCTTTAAGGTATCGAAGATATTTATAACCCCGATCGTATTCACCGTTTACTATGCTACTTAGCGTATTTCTCTCTTTAATTTGAATAACCGTCAATTCCCTCCTGGGCTCTTGCACCTGAATACCGCCATCATGTCTATTCTGGAAAAGGTCATCGGCAGTGATGGCGACGTGTATCTGCGAGTATACGCCAAGAATTCCTGTCGGCATAGTACACGTCATTATGAGGCCTACACTGGAGATGAAGAAGAACAACCCGAGGTGTTCCCCGAGGAGGCCGAAGACACAATCTTTAACCTGCTAATCTCGTCCAAGGTCCTCTCGGTCGCGTCACCCGTCTTCAAGGCCATGTTCTACGGTCGGTTCAGAGAGGGAATCGAACTGGCCGAGAGCAGAGTCGCATCCGTCGTCTATGCGCAGGAACTGCCGGAGGACAGCGCCGACGCCATGATCAACCTGTGCTTCCTCCTGCACGCAAAACTGGACGAAGTAAGCAGGCATCCACAGGGCTGATGCATGCAGGAGATCGCCGCTCTCGCCGAGAAGTACCAGTGTGCCAGGACGCTCCAACATGTCGGTAGCGTCTGGCTGAAGGCCTACCAAATCCCGAGTTTTCGCTACCCGGACCTCTGCGAAGACCATGACATCGGAGAGCTGTGGGGCACTCTCGCCTTCGCGTATACGGTCGACTTGCCGACGGACTACTCGGCCGTCGCGTGGGCTATTGTCAGATGTGGAGAACCCGCACACCCATATGTGGTAGGAGACTTGGAATATAATAAAAAGGACGATCTTGACGCGGATCCTCCCCTGGAAGATATATCCTATGACGAGCACTACGGTCACAGGTTCGGTTTGCCCGAGGAAGTCATCGGTAAGCCCCTGTCCAGCTTGAGTGGCTCCAGATTGTGCGAAGCGCTGATCGAACTCACTACCTGGAAGCTCGGATTTCAAAGGAGAGAAACAGATGCAGGCAATTTATGTACGAGGCTATGAGGGCGCCGCTTTCCTGGGATTGGCAGACCATGTCATCTGCATGCATGTGCGCTGCGAAAACCGTCGGGGTCTACATCAGCGAGTTGAACGAGAACACACGGCTGTGGCCCACACGTGTCGACATGCCGGGCGATATGGACGTCAACGCGGTCTTCACAGAGGTCAACAACTCGAACGTGGTGAAGGCTTCAAAATAGCAGTGTAGGAGGGGCAGGAACGGCGCTGACGAGTGCCTCTGTCGCTCCGACCCACAAGAGAGCCTGACCGGACCGCTGGCACATATCTGTCACGTTATACAGCTGGACCGCAACTACAACCAGCCTGCGGTCCTTCGAAAGAGGGCGCCCAACGGAAACCTCTGTCTGAATTGCGTCAAATATGTCCTACAGGCCGGGTATCCAAAATATTGCAGGGAGGATCACAAACTAGCCTTGCCAGGTCCTTCAATGTCCGACCGGCAAGAAATGGAAGCAGCAGCGAGGGCTCTGCGACAATGAACGCAGACTTAGGGTTTGCGCAGCTGCCATCCGGACCTATACGACGTGGGAGCGGCGACGGCTTCAACCGAGAAGCTTTTGACAAGCCTCGTGGGCTTTCCTTTGTTTTACTCGCTCATATTATACCCTTCGATTCAACGATACGCGAAGCAAGTTTTGGCTTATATATCTTCTAACACAGCCAGATGGTTCCTACATACCCAACTGCACACATATCTTCATGACGGATTTGGCGTGGTGGCGTCAGAGCGCGTCGCGTGTTGGTGCTGTACGCGCCAAACCGCCTGATCGCCGTCATCTCCATCCACGTTTTGGGATTCAAGAAAAATGACCTCATTATTTGCCTTTGTCTCTTCCATTTCTTGCCGTTGGAATTCTTGCAAGTCAGTACTGTGCTTTATACATATCGAAGTCGATCGAGTCGCGGCGTCGAACATGCGGCCGGTTTGTGTACGTCGAGAGCGATGTACGTCGAGAGCGATGTACGTCGAGAGCGATGTACGTCGAGAGCGATGTACGTCGAGAGCGATGTACGTCGAGAGTGATATACGTCGAGAACGATGTACGTCGAGAGCGATGTTTACAAGAGAGCGATGTTTACAAGCATGACGATGGTGACGTTGTGGCTGCAAGGATTACGGGAGGATCTGTATCGCCTATTAAGACCCTGTTGATCTTCCGGGTTCGATCAATTCCGTTTTCCTCTTCAGCATCCTGTCTCACCTTCACAAATCTCATACAGGCTTCAGAGAAGACTGTCTCCCGAGGATCTCTTTCACGCTACATTTCGCAGCATTATCAACAACTACCCGCCGCTGGTCATTGTCCTCCCCCTCAGATTCTGGCTGTGTGAAAGTATCTCGTAGCAACCATGCGACAGAACAGCAACATGGACTCCGAGTTCTCTCTACGAAATGAGATATTCTCGACCCAGACGGAGACATGTACCTCCAACCACACGGGGTTAACGGCTGCTGCAGCACGGAGTGGGACGAGGAAACCCCCAAAGACATCAACAACATGGATCCTATCAATCTGGAAGGTCTCAACATACGCGTATCGTCGAATGTCCTAGCATTGGCTTCACCCGTGTTCAGGGCCATGCTGTGCGGGGATTTCAAGGAAGCCGCCGATCTGGGGACCTGCAGGGCCGCATCGCAGTACTACACGCTCGACCTACCAGATGACGACCCAAAGGCCATGTTGACCCTCTGCACCGTCCTCCACATGCATGCACTGGCTCCTAAGACGATGGGGGGTTGCTGTTTGCTCGACATCGCAAAGCTCGCTGAGAAGTACCAGTGCTTGCCCGCGTTGAGATATCCGGGGTCACATTCGCTGAAGGACTTTCAGATCCCCAGCAGCGGGTGGGGGGATGGTGTCAGCAAGCCGCGGCACAGTCAAGGCTTTTCTGCGGATGAAATTGAAGACCTCTGGCGCGCCCTGTATTTCGCCTATACCGTCGAGTTCCCACAGGAATATGCGGCCATTGCATGGCTACTAGTCAGGCACGGGGACTACAAGGAGGCAGAAGATATCTTTCATAACCCTCAGCTCGTCCACTATACCCCCTACGAGGAGGTCGAGACACTTGACGAGCGTTGGGGTGGTCGTCTGCCTGAGGCTGCTCTAGGTATGTAGTCCTTACACATGTATCAACAGCAGGATGTCTCTAACACATCGAACAAGTCGGCGTACAAAAGGAGAGACGTCTTATACGACAACTGGTCTACGCCGAGATGATGAAGCCAATATACGAGGCCGTTCACGTCCAAGGGTGCCACTGTACTTCCACAGCCATAGGAGCCTACACCCACGCCCTCACCAAGACGAAGATGCTGCCGCGCCACGTTGACCCGAACAGAATGGACATTGACAACATCATGAAGCGCTGCCGCTTTCTGTCGAGCATTGTCGAGAAGTACTACTCGTCAAGACACTTTGCGCTAGAAGAGAGACTTTGTGCTTGTGTCCTGCCCCCAGACCGTCCGCGAGAGCGGGAGTTGGTTAAGCTCTGTACCAGAATAGAGCTCGACCATCAGGGCCACGAGGCATACCCTCGCAGCGGATATTTGTGTCTTACCTGCGTCAAGAAGGGGAGGGACCAGTGCAGTAGCGTGCACAGGTTGTACTTAGGTGACGAGCGGCGTACTGCAGACTCGGCTCCGGATACTGACGAGTTGCTATGAGTTGGAAATGCTGTGTCGCAATAGTACCTACCTTTGACAGGACCGGCTTCGGAGAGCTAAGGTTGGGCGGGCCGAGTGTCATCACCTTAAACCGTGTAAGTGGCAATGCTTGGCAGGCACCCAACACCCCTGCAGAAGCTCGTCGGAGGCAACAACAAATGCTGCAACCCACAGAAGCCATGGAATTGCTCGGAATCTCAAATGGGCGTGCCGCTTGGGCTTGACCTTTGTGGAGGGGACAAGATCAACTGGCACAACGGAAGCGACGATCTGATGGACGACGAATGACGTCGTGGACAACGGAGCTGCAACACCAAAGGGCGGGTTCCACCTGCCGCAACACCACCAAACTATGACGTCTCGATGAGAACATCACATGCAAAGACAACATCAACCCAAATTTCCTAAAACCTCAGCAAAATTCAAGCTCTTCAACTTCACTGGCCTTAGTTCTTGGCAATTCTAAATCCCAATTCCCTTCCACCGCATCAACCTCAAACCTCAACACACAGAGACCCAACTCCCTAACGACCACAACACACCCCAATCACTACCACAGCACAACCACCACAATGCAGTCAGTCCTCCACGGCGTCATCGGACCCAAGGAAGTCCACCCGACCAACCTCGACGGCAAGGTCGCCATCGTGACCGGCGGCGCCTTCGGCATCGGCTACGAGATCAGCCGCGCCCTCGCCCACGCCGGCTGCCGCGTGATAATGGTCAACCGCAAGGAAGAGCAAGGCGACGACGCCATCTCCAAGATCAAGGAGGAGACGCCCAACGCCCAGATCGAGTGGAAGGAGTGCGACCTCGGCAGCCTCAAGACGGTCCGCGCCGTCTTCGGCGAGCTGCGCGACTCCCTCCCGCGCCTGGACTACCTCAGCCTCTGCGCGGGAATCAACACGAATCAGTTCGAGCTCGACGCGGACGGCATCGACCGGCACTTCGGCGTCAACTTCCTCGGCCACTTCTACGCTATCAACCTGCTCTGGCCGCTGCTGCGGAAGACGAGCAAGATGCCTGGGGCTTCGCCGCCGAGGGTGGTGTTTGAGAGCAGCGAGATGCACCGGACTGCGCCGAGTGATGTTAAGTTTGCTAGCGTCGATGAGATCAACACTGATATCGGACCGACGCATCTCTATGGCCGGACGAAGCTGGCTATGATTCTGGCTACGCATGGATTGCATGAGAAGGTGATTCGGAAGAACAACGACCACATCTATGTCGCTGCTGTTCATCCTGGAGCTGTAAGTCAACCTCTCCCGCAATAACACCCAGTACGTACGCTAAAAACCGCAGGTCAACACCGCCATGCAGCAGCAATGGAAGGACGCCTACCCAGGCATCACCGGCACTCTGCTGACCTGGGCCATGCTCGCCTTCGGACGTGACGTCAAGCAAGGCTCGTACTCGGCTCTGTGGGCCCTGACCGCTGATGAGATCGTGGAGAAGAACCAGAACGGCTTCTACTTCAGCGACGTTGGCCAGGAGGGTAAGGAGAGCGCGCAGGCTTCTGACCCCCAGCTCGTACAGAGCCTGTGGATCCTGAGCGAGAATCTCATCAAGGAGAAGGTTGGCCCGGATGCTCTGGTTGACTGGGATGTTTGAGAGGCCCGAGATCAACGGCTAGGTGGTGATGACCGTGTATGTTAGACGATTAGACCTGGACTTGCAAAATGAGTCCCCTGTAGCAGGCTTATGAATGATATGAACAACTTCACAGGAAGACAAGAATTATTGCCGACCTCTTCGAAGCTCTTGAGCTAAACGTGTGCCACCGCGTCCACGTATTCAAATCAACAAAATCCGGACGGTTACGATCTACTCTTGCCCTTTCCCTTGCCTTTAGAACGACCCCAGGGTGTCTCACCGTTGTCATGAACCTTATGCCATTCATCAAGCTCGGCACTGTCCGCTCCGTAGCGAATTGAAGCCATCTCCCACTTCAGAGGACGAGTAGGAGTCAGGACAATCCGGACTACTTGGCTGCCCCAGCTCCGCTGGCCTCATTGCCATTCCCACTTTCATCCCCCCCCTTATCATGAAGGATCCCCTCCGCCTGGAGCTTCCGGATCGTCTCAGCCGTCCATTCCTGGCAGCGCCTTAGTTTCCTGCCGGGGTTCAACCTCCTAGGCCCATCGAACTGCTTCTCAGGCGGCGGATTCGACCGACAGACCCCCTCGAATCGGCCCACATTGGCGCCGTACACCCAACCTAGGAACTTCTTCTCCACGAACGTTGGCGATTCCTCCGGCCTTTCGGGGGTCCGGGTTTCGAAAACCATTCCATCCTGAATGTTCCCCGTGACATGGAATAGCTGGCCGGATCCGTCGCTGTGGTTAAGCTCGATGAAGAGTGCGTGGTGATCCCGGGGCAGGCCCTGGGATGCGATGAGGAAGACGGGGTGGGACATGGTGGTGCAAGGGTTGAGGTACTGCGTGAGGTTCGTTACTGTATCGGATTAGTTAATAAGAGTCCAAATTGTCATATCTTGGGGGAAGAGTCACCTAAGCGATTTGAGGAATTTCATTTGATCAAACTTACATTGGGTTTGATGAGATTGGTAAAATGCCCCAGATTGATGGGAGAGTTACTTCATGAGAAATCATCCGATATCATTTAGTGGGAAGAGGTATGTTTTCATCTTAGACTTAGACTTATCCTCCTGGCGAATACTGCTGCCTTAGAGAGGGTAACATAGTGTCTTGCGCCGTGTCTGCCTGGAGACTCCGGGCACATGAAACCAGCGGACCGATCAGTAGAGCAAAGTATCGAAACCGTCATACAGTTTGACGATCTCGAGGCACTTGCTGACCCTCGCCGACCCAAGGTAATGGCTTTTGCTTAAAAGAGTCGGTCGAAATGGGTGACCCGTGCGGACGATTCCAGTGTCGGGGTGTGGGGTTCTAGACTCAAGAGGCAGCGATGAATCACAGTGTGGCCCAAAAAACTACAATGACTTACGACATAATATATTGTGTCCCATCACCGAACCCCCCGAAACCACATCCAGACTTGAACGAATAGAGAAGCCCGTAGGTTCTCTTCATGAACTCGCGTCTATGACACTGTCCGCCTCTGCCGATTCACTTTTTAAATCTGTTGCCGACGTCGGCTGGGTTGAAGGGGCGAACATTCTGTTCATCCGCCAGAATACCAACGTGCTTGTTCTACGGGTCTTTGCCATCCACCAAGAACTCAACAGGACAGGAAAGATACTGAAATCACGTATATCGTCATCGAGAACATCAGCGGAAAAACTCTCATCTCGCATTGGGACAGTGTAACCGAAAAAAGCCTTCGTCTCCAGTCAGCTTAGGAGATATTTGATGCCATTGCGGAGGCGAGATTCAAGTTACGTGAGAAGTGGTATATAACACAAAACTGACAAGCGAAGAAAAAGAAATGACGAACGTGCTCGAACGTTACCATGACACAGCGATCAATCACACCCCATTCTTCTCTCTCCAAGCAGTCACCAAATCCCTATAATCCTCCGGACCATACGGCTCCGTCGCCTCGGCAACCCACCCCTTCTTCCTATAAATCGGCAGTCCCAGGTCGCCCAGCAGCAGATCCAAGTACGGCACGGCATCAAACACAAAGTCCGGGAACCTGGTCCCGTAACCCGCCGGGTAGCGCCACTTGCCGAAGCGCGAGAAGAGGACCGTCTCGTGGCGGATGTCGTCGACTGTCTTGGTCTTGGTCTTGGTCTTGGTCTTGGCCTTGTCGGTGTCGTCGGCCGACTTGGGAGAGGTGGTGGTGGGGTTGACGGGGGAAGGAGGGATGACGGACGCGGGCAGCAGGCCGTCGAAGTAGGCGTTCACCCAGAGTGACTGCGCGTGCGCCATCAGCGGGACGGAGAAGTTCATCAGCACGCCTGCGAAGGCTATGTCCCGCTTGCCGAGGAGGGAGGCGGTGGGCGGGACCATGAAGCGGTAGAGGGTGTAGGGCGTCAGCGGGGTGGAGGGGTTGAGCTTGTCCTTTGTGGATAGACCTTCGGATTCGAGGAGAGGGATGAGTTTCTTGTTTTGGACGGGCTGGTCTTTTAGCCGTGGGAAGCGGGCCAAGATCTCCTTGTCCGCGCGCTCGATCATATCGGGCGTAAAGAGAGGTTCTGCGTCTTGCGCTGGCGTGTGAGGGATGCCCAGGTCCTTGTCGATGCCCTCTGGTAGGAACTTGAGAGGGGGCAGGTGCTTCCACCCCGTCGCGCAGATCATGGCGTCCGTCTCAAAGCTGGTGCCGTCGGAAAGGTGGACTGTCCTGGGCGACAGATGCGTGATGTCCGCGATGTGCACCTTGACGGTGCCGTTCCTGATCAGGTCGAAGATGTCGGTCGGATAGGTCAGGATGGAGAACGACGAGGCCGTGAACATGGGGTGGCTCCAGGGCTTGAGCTTCTTGGTCTCAGGGTTGGCGTCGTATTTGTTGAGGGCTAGCACGTCGTTGCCCAGGACGGACCAGAAGGTGTTGGTTATGGCGCGTCCGACGGCGCTGCCGTGGTAGAAGCGCCGGGTCGACACGTAGCCGTCTGCCTCGCCCCAGATGCAGGGGCTGAACCAGGTGAGCATGCGCGTGTCTGTCTGGGTCAGTTGGTTGAACATTGAGAGCGCGGGCGGGATGACTTACGGACGAGCTTCTCTAGCCACTTCTTCAACGGGGTGACGTATGGCGGCGCGATCCATATCGGGCCGTGGCCCGTCTCACGGATGACCCAGTTGACGGGAATGCCCTTTGAGCCGTAGGCATACACGGCGTCGAACGATGACTTGGTACCGCCAAAGACAGTCACCGTCTTGGCCGAGTCGAGGGTATCGGCATGTTGCTTGAACTCTTTGGAATGGAACAGGGGGGCGCCAAAGGTCTCCTGGCCCTTGATCTCCGGCAGGAAAGCATCAGACGTCAAGCCGGTCGCGAGTACTAGCTTCCGCGCCACTATTTTCTTCTCCTTAGTTGAATCCGCCGTGTCTTGGACGGTCAGGATCCAGCCCCCTTCGGCATCCTCCTGGTGCTCAGCAGACAGAACCTTGATGTTGCACCTGATCTTGTTGAAGACGTCGAACTTCTCGGCATATTTTGTAAGATAGTCGTGAATAACATCGCCCGGTATGAACTGGCCAGGCTTGACACCAAACGTCTCCCCGTCCATGGGGAAGTCAGGATACTCATAGGTGCCGAGCATGTTATTGCTCTTCAAGCCCGGGTACAGGCGGTGCTTGGCCCAGACGCCACCCAGAGTCGGGTTGAACTCCAGGACGGCCAGGCTCTTCTCCGGGTGCAGCTGGTGACAGGTCTTTGCGGCACACAGGCCGAACCATCCTGCCGTTACATGTCAGTACAAGTCGTGAATAAGGTTGTTTCCGGCCGGGTTTGGATGGCCCTCAGCGCATTGTATGAAGATTTGGGGGCCAGGCCCAGCGCGACGGCGGGAAGGATTTAGGGAAGACGGAAAGGAGATCGTGGTTCAATGCGTAACGTACCTGCGCCGATCACCACGAGATCGAGTGTTTCCATGTTTGGTAACGTAGAACCGGTAACACAGGTGCGGGTGCGGTTGCGTAGTATCACAGTATCACTTCAAGCGGAGTATCCAACGTCGGGCACTTTTCCACCGCGATAACAATGCGTCCCGTTGAACATATACGACAGTAAATTGCCCGCTGACAACAGCAGCGTAATAAAGTGCTGACGGGAAAGCGTATTAAGCCCCAATACGTATGCCCAAAGACGGAATATAGTATACCAGAACCAGCCAGTGGTTGATGCCGGCGGAAGAATTTGGTTCGATGTTTCTCAAGGAGACCGAGGTTCGCGTTCCGTTTTAAGGGGTAATCAGCCAGTGCGGCTGCTGCCAGGGTGATATTCAGGTACGCCCACCGGAACCAGGGTACTCGTCCCAGCATTAGCGTCGCAACGGCTTCAATCTCGCCGCTTGGCTTCATGTGCAAATTAAAATGGCGTGGTGTTTTTGAGCCATAAGACACTGTTCGACCGACCGCTTTCGTGTCGCACAGGCATGCAGAACAACTGTCGACAATTGTTGGCGGCACCAGACTTCTGATATATGGTGTAACCGCGGCCGTTGAAAAAAATGACACTAGACGAATCGTGTTTTCTTCTTGTCAGTGTCGTGGCCAACGTTGAGGACTCGGGGGCGACAAGGAAGAAATACCACAGTATCTCAGCTTCTCCTGAACCCCCACACCTCTTCAGAGATGTGATCATCGTCTCGGTACCACAGGCCATTTTTCTCCATTGCTTTTGTCGAGCCGCAGATTCTTTCCTCGTACGTAACCTCGCTGTAACCTCGCCATTCTCCTCTTTCTTGTTCCTCGCTTGTTGCGGATACCTTAAGAGTTGATCACTGATAAATTGCAAATGCACTTCAGGGGCAGGGCAATGGTAGGAGGCAGCTCTGCGGGAAGTCAGCAGGCACAACTAGACTCCAGAATTCTCCTGGGTTTCTGAAGTCTAGATAAACTTACAGTGGGTGATCATTGTGTTTCTTCGTCAGGTTTGTCTTCGTTGTGAGGTTCAATGAGCGGTTTTTAGCAGGGCCCTTTTAGCACGAGATACCGGGAGTGGAGCAATTTTAACCGCCGTGGGGCCGCTTCACAATAGCGGGACCGGTCCATTGTCCGGGCATTTTAGCGGCCGGAAGGAGTTCCGCGGTTATTCTTGCCAAGCTGGAACCTGACTTCAAAGCTTGTTCCGCCCCTGAATGAGAACCGCCGTAACAGACATGATATTCAGGTTTCCCTTTCTAATCAGGGTGCCCTTTGTTTAGACAACGTATTGTCATATTATCTTGCTTCGTCCAGTCTCAGCAAAAAGTCATTACGTCCAGGACACCGGTTGTCATTGCGGATTCGAGAACAAGGACAATGAAGAGCCCCAACTGCAGCTTCACGGCGCCAGGCGCAGTCGGCGGTACCTGAAGCCAATCCATCCACCGGCGACGGTCTCCCAGGGCCGTGTTTCAGAACCCCCAGGCGATAAGGAACCGTTATAGGGCTTGGCGAGATGGCCATCCAGAACTGCCGACTGGCCGGGAACCAGGATGCTGGGACCACAGCATTGTCATTTAATATCACACAAGAGCCCTGCCGGCCCTGGTCGTTACGTACCGCGGCTCGAACATCGACCTGCCGCGGTGTCAGTGATGAGACGCTGTTTCCGCTGAAGGAAAGTTGTTCTGTTCCAGCGAGTGGTATTTCATGGTGCTCTTGCTTTTTAGTACTACCGTAACACAGGACAACATGGGGCGGAGTTGTTGGGGTCAGAAATGAGATCTTTCGAAGGCATCGGCAAGTGGGCGGTGAAATGTGAGAGGCCTTTCTTTGCCCGCTCAGGGTCGAGAAACATGTGCTCTCCAGGGGTTCGGTAACGGTGCCTCCCACATCGAGGCCAGTGTCTTGCAGATCTGGAACTGAAATCTGCAACATGTTGCTTCTGATATTCTTCCTTTTCCCAATGCTGCCCTATCCTGGTGGTTGACTTTCTTGCTCTCCTTTTTCGTTCTTCTTTGCTGTCTTGCTCGGTCTAGTCAAGAGGACTTCATAAGTGTTCCCTCTACTCGCGGCTGGCATATTCTGGTGTAGTTATTCTGGTCATTCACTTATTGTTTCTTTCTGGTCGTTTTACTCTGGAGGATTATCATTTTCCGTCCCATTTCATTGTCATGGACGCATTTACTACGGAGGCCTTCACCCTCCTGGGTGTCGGGCTATTCGTCATAGCACTTCGAACGGCTGCGAGGATATCAAGCGTCGGAATGGGTGGTCTGAAAGCAGATGACTACCTAATGGTACTCGCCGCCGTAAGTTCCATACTTGTATCTCGTTCCCCCGCCCTACTAGCTAACACGCAACCACCAGGGCGTATACTCAGTCGAGACGTACCTAGCCTACTCAGTAGGGGCCTACTGGCACGGCCTAGCCAACAACGGCATGACAGACGAGCAGCGCCGCCTCCTCTCCCCATCGAGCGAGGAGTACCGCCTCCGAGTGAACGGCTCCAAGACCCAAGTGGCGGGGTGGTCGACCTACACGTTCCTCCTCTGGATCGTCAAGGCGAGCATGTGCACCTTCTACCTCCGCCTCACCGAGGGCCTGAACTCCTTCAAGATGCGCATCTACGTCGGCTTCGTCCTGATCGTCGTCACCTGGCTGGCCGTGCTCTTCTCGATCCTCTTCAGCTGTTTCCCGCTCGAGAAGAACTGGCAGATCTACCCCGACCCGGGCAACTTTTGCCAGCCGGCAATCTCGAGGGTCGACATCTTCGTCACCGTCGTGTTGAACGTGGTGACGGACATCTACCTCCTCACCATCCCCATCCCGATGCTCTGGAGTTCTCGTCTCCCGCTGTTCAAGAAAGCGGGCTTGATAGTCCTCTTCTCAGGCGGCATTTTCGTTACAATGGCCGGCATCCTCCGCTGTGTCCTAATCGTCACTGTACGTTCTACTACTTCCCCACCCCATCTCGGTTTCCCTACCTACTAACACACACTTCGCACCAGGACCCCGTACACGGCGCCCAACAAGCCGGCTCCTGGGCCTGCCGCGAGACCTTCGTGGCAGTAACGACCTCCAACCTGCCCATGATCTTCCCCCTAGCGCGCCGTTTTCTCAGTCCTATCTTCGGCAGCCTGCGCTCCCTCTCCTCCCGCCTCACGCCGGGGGGCTACGGCACCACCGGCCTCTCGCACTCCACCAAGCCGAAAACGGGGGAGCACTTCAAGCTGGAGGACAAGAACCCGCGCCGCGGACAAGGGCCGCGGACGGCGAACCCGATTACGAATTTCACATTCTCGGAGAGCGAGGAGAGGATTGTCGAGAGTGCCCGGACGGATAGGGAGGGGATTGCGACCGGAAGCCCACCCGACGGGAAGGGGATCATGAAGGAGGTCGTCGTCGATGTCACGGAGGAGAGGAAGAGTAGGACCAAGTTTAGCGACGAGGAGGAGGGAGGGGGCGGGTTCGGGGGGCCGGGAGATTATTATTTGAGCCAACAGGCTAGGAGGAGTGAGGAGACGAGGAGGGAGAGGGGGACGTTGAGGAAGGAGAAGAGGGGAAGTATGGTTGGGTTTGCGAGGTGAAAGAAAGCGGGCAAACAAAAACGGGGGAGAGGAATTTGTTGGATGTTTGATGTGTTTAAAGGCTGGCCTTGATGAAGCGCTCAGATGGGCTAGAGATGGGTATAGATGGATATATAAACTGGGTATTAGCGACGGACATTGCTCTGGATTTATTGCCAGAGGTGTAAGACTCCTGCTGTATAGGACTTTAACTGAGCTTTTGTTTGCAGTGGTCGGTGCGGAAGTACGTGGTTATTGGGTGAAGTCGTGAGGAGGAGGAACCCGGGTATTGAAGGTTAGCTGAAGGTACACGAGATGGAGGCGCTTAGCTTTTGGAGGGTATGAGTAAGATATCTTGGGAGGCGTGGGAGGAGAAGAGGACGTAGGTTGCGGATTCGGACAGGACTCATTGTTTGGAATAGGTGTTGATGTCGATGAAGCCGAGGCAAATTGTCGAGCTACCCTATAGCTGGGTTGCTGTGACAGCGTCGCCTTCTCGCCATCACAGCTCCTCTTCTGTTTCCAGCTTAACGTGACAAATAACAGTAACTACTAACTTGGACGCCGATATCAACGGGTCCCCCATTCCGCGACACCGAGACCGTCCCCGCCCACGGAGACTTAGACGAGCCTAGCGGCCGGGCCCGTCCTTATCGCTGGTGGGGGGTTCGCTCACGGCGGGGTAGCTCCAAGAGCTCCCAGCATGACGGCGTCTTGACGACTACAATCCTCCCTCGCTTGGCATGGAAGCGACGACGGAGGACGGTCCGGACGAGAACTCACCTACCTTTCTTTTCACATTTTCCGGAGGATTTCTCGTCTTCCCTTGATCACGATAACCCTCGCCGGATAGTGAAGGCACGAGGTTGTGAGGCCATCACCACCGTCACTACCACTCACTCACTCAATCACTCACTACCACAACAATGTCTCCCCTCCGCCTCCCCCGTCTCCCCTCCAAGCTGCGCTTCACCATCCCCCACCCCAAATGCCTCTCCGGCATCCCTCCCGCCGCGATCCGCATCATCTCCCTCCTCATCCTCGTCAACATCCTCGTCTGGGTAGCGGCGGGGATCATAGCGCACTACAACCCGAAGCTCGTCGGCGCCTGCGCGCTGTCCTTCGCCCTGGGCCTCCGCCACGCGCTCGACGCGGACCACATCTCGGCCATCGACCTCATGACGCGCCGGCTCATCGCCTCCGGCCAGCGCCCCGTCACCGTGGGCACGTGGTTTAGTCTCGGGCACAGCACGATTGTGATTGTCACTTGTATCGTCGTCGCTGCCACGTCTGGGGCGTTGAGGGAGAAGTTTGGGGATTTCACGCGGGTGGGAAATATCATTGGTACGAGCGTTAGTGCGGCGTTTTTGCTGCTGCTTAGTGTGGGGAATGGGTGGGTGTTGTGGAGGTTGGTGGTTAGGTTGAGGGGGTTGTTGGCGGCGCAGAGGTTGAGGGATGGGGATGGTGTTGGGGAAAACGGGGTGGGTGAGGGAGAGGGAGGGGATGGGACGGCGGCGAATAACAACCATCTCGGACTGGACGGGGTGGGGTTCATGAGCAGGGTGTTTAGGAAGTTGTTTGTTATTGTCGACCGGCCGTGGAAGATGCTGCCTCTGGGCATGATGTTTGGGCTGGGGTTTGACACCAGTTCCGAGATTGCGATACTCGGGATTGCGAGTATACATGGTATGGAGGGGACGAGTCTGTGGTTGATATTGATATTTCCGGCGCTGTTTACTGGTAAGTGCTTGCTGAGACTTTGTTGAGACGATCAGATGCTGACAGGTTAAATAAATAGCCGGCATGTGTCTCGTCGACACCACCGACGGAGCGTTGATGATGGCGCTCTACACATCCAAGGCGTTTTCTCGCGACCAGATCGCCATCCTGTACTACTCCGTCGTACTGACGGGCATCACGGTGTTTGTGTCGGCGTTCATCGGTATCATCCAGGTGCTCTCGCTGGCGCAGAATATTGCCGAGCCGGAGGGCAAGTTCTGGGACGGCGTCAGCGCCATCGGCGACCACTTCGACATCATCGGCGGCAGCATATGCGGGCTGTTCCTTGTGGTTGGTCTCGGGTCGGTGCTTGTCTACAAGCCCTGGAGGCGGAGGATGGACAGGGCTGGAATTATGGAACGGGTGCCGAGTAGTGACGGGGAGGACGGACGGGTAGCCCAGCCAGATCTGATCAGCCCGGTTGCCGAGTCTTTCGTCGAAGTCACTGCGGCTCCGGATTCGAAGGCAGTGGACAAGTGAGGCTGGACGATTTTAACTCAACGTCATGACGGGACGGAGGCGCGCGAGGAGACACATTAGCGACCTGACGCCAACCTCATCTTCCAAGCTTCTGCCTGGCCCAGTCTCGGAAGTGGCATAGAATGGGTTATGTCGTGCTTCTTGGTGTTGTCTTCCAGATACAAAAGCATCTACATGCGTCAGGATTGGCACAAACAAAAAACGAGAGGGATCCGACCTTCTGACCGACAACCTGAAGAACAAACCACCAAGGAGCAAAACAAAATAAAAGGAATGGGTCGGCCGTTAATCGAACACGGGTCTCTTCGGGGTTGGAAGATCGGAAACGGCACCACAACGAAGTATTCTACCTCTGAACTACCGGCCCTTTTCTATTCGGATGACAGGAGTTCGCCTTCGAAGGGCTAAATACCTGGTAGGAACGAGGGAGCAGGCACAGTCCAACTGGAAGGAGCAGCGAGTGACAGATGCATGAGCTGGCGGAAGGGCATCGACGATGGCAAGAAGGAAGGAGCGCTCACGGGATCAGGGTACCACTGCAGGACTACTTGGTATGAATATTTCCGACTGGAGGAGACTTGGAAAGTAGATGGAATTAAAGCCAGTGGAAGATTCGGTTCACACGATGTAGATGCATCTTGAACTCGCTCTTCTCGAAGCACAGGGGTTTGTTTTGACTCATCATCGAAACCCAGGGTTAGGGTCAGGAGTTGGCCGCAATACAAACAACATCCCCTATCTTGCTCACAATTCCTCGCTATTGGATCAAACCGCCAGAGATGTCCGTCCCAAACACCATGTGCTGCGTACGTGGTCATTGCCATCGTCCGTACCGGGCACTTTCCTCCGAGTCCGGCATCGGCGGCTTTTCGCCCGAGAGGTTTGCCGTACTCTGCAATTGGCGGGGTTACATCAGTTGCCGACCGGCAATGGGAATTCCAGCCGACGACACATTTACCTCCGTCGGCCACTTTCACCCTCCTCCTCTCTCAACTCTTCTTATCGCAGAGCATGTTTCTCTTCCTCTTCAGTCTTTCACTCACCCAAATCCCCAATTGACCTCGCACAAACCGCCAACATGAAGCTCCTCTACCCAACCTCCCTAGCAATCGACACCAGGTCCATCGAGGGCTTCCCCCTCACCCTGCACCCCTACGACGTCAAATCCCCCATCCCGGACGACCTCGTCGACGCCGAGATCCTCGTGACCTGGACCAACTCGGCCTCCAACCTCTCCGACGCCCAGTCGCGCATGAAGAACCTCCGCTACATCCAGTCCCTCGCCGCGGGGCCCAACGACGTCCTCAACGCCGGCTTCGACCCCAAGAAGATCACCATCTGCACGGGGTCCGGGCTGCACGACCACACCGTCGCCGAGCACGCGCTGGGCATGTTGCTCAACGCCGCCCGCCGCTTCTACGAGATGCGCGACTACCAGTTGCAGGGGAAGTGGCCGGCCCACCTGGGCGGCCCGCAGCCCGACAGGCCGAAGGACAGGTTCACGACGCTGCGCGACGCCAAGGTTACGATCTGGGGGTACGGCAACATCGCCAAGACGCTGGCGCCCGTGCTCCTCCAGCTCGGCGCCACGGTGCGCGGTATTGCCAGGACACCTGGCGTGCGCGCCCCGGGCGTGCAGATCTACAGCGACGACAACCTCGAAGAAATTCTGAAGGACACGGACGCGCTGGTCATGATCCTGCCGGGCGACGAGAGCACGAAGCATGCCATCAACGCCAAGACGCTGGCCATGCTGCCCAAGCACGCGGTCATCGTCAACGTCGGGCGGGGCACGAGCATCGACGAGGACGCGCTCGTGGAGGCGCTGGAGAAGGGGCGGTTGGGAGGCGCGCAGCTGGACGTCTTCCAGACGGAGCCGCTGCCTGATAACGACAGGCTGTTCAAGGTGCCGAACTTGGTCGTGTCGCCGCACGCTGCTGGTGGGCGGCCGCAGGGCGCGGAGGAGCTGATTGTGGGTAACCTCAGGAGGTTCCTCGCTGGACAGGAGTTGAGGAATGCGTTATGACAACCACAGGGGAAGGCGAAGCTGTGAGGCGATATAGACTTTGGCATTTGACACATTATCATGCTAGACAGCGAGCCACTTCATTTATGATCACACTTCTGTGTATGATCCGTACCAACAAATTGCTTAACAGTGAGAGTGCATGGTAGGCGGGTGGGGAGTCCTGACGTCGTAAGCTCAGTGCAACGGTCCGAATCAGCATGCTATAGCCGAGCCGGCAAATTCACTTCCCCGAAGTTCCACTTCAATCAAGCATTCCACATCCGCAAAAAGGCTGAGCTTATCTATGTGTCTTTTCCAGCGGGCAAATTGCTTGACGGGTGACGAACCAAAAAAAAAAAGATAAGATTCGATTCGCCTGCAAAAAGAAAATCGACCCCGGCAGGACTCGAACCTGCAACCTCTGCCAGCAGTGGAAGACGACCGGAAAGCAACGCGCTACCATTGCGCCACGAGGCCGTGGATAAGCTGTTGGCGATTGGGACGTTATTGGCTATTATGGTACAGCTCTCCACTGTTCAACGGCACTTCCCAGAGAGCTCGAAACACAATGCACAATAGACCTCGAATGAGAGAGTAATAAATGTCGTCAACAAAGAGTATACCGTCAGCAGTATTTCATTTCAAAATATTGTTAAGAGCTAGAAGCCCTAACCCTGGTGCACAAGTTGCATTCGGTACCGGTAAAGTATCGACTCAATTAAGTGCCATTGTATTCGTAAACATATTGTAAGTGACTACCTTACATCAATCTACTGTCGCACTCCCGACACCTACTACTCATCCATAGGAAAGTTCTCTACACCCACAATCATTCCTCAAACAATCCGGATCGTAAGGGTGATCGCCCATCCCCTCCCAGTCCTTTCCTTCCGTGCAGACGCACCCCGGCAGTCCGCAGCAAGGCGAGTACTCCTCCCTTGTGGCTCTCTCGGCCTCGGACTCGCCGACGGGACAGTCCATCTCGCACGACACGTCCATGCCGTCGTCGTACGGCTCTCCGTCGGGTGGTCCGCCGTAGGGCGACGCGTACGCCGGGCAGCCGCACACGGGCTGGCCCGTTGTCCAGCAGCGTGGGTTGGGGTTAACTGACTCACCTGTTGTTGTGGTGGGGAGATCGGACATGGTGGTGTCACCGTCTTCGTCTTGAGGAGGAGGAGGAGGAGGAGGAGGAGGAGTAGGCTCGTGCTCGTGCTCGGCCTCCAGTTCGGACTCGGGAAGGGGCAGCTCGTCGTCTTCACGAGGAACGGATAGCCTGCCCACCTGCGCGATGAGCTCCTTCAGCTCGTCTTCCTCGAGGTCTTCGACGTGCTCTTTCACGGCTTCCGGCATGTTGACGGTGAGGTCGCCGATGGAGACGTTGGCGATGTCGTCGGCTAGGGAGTCGATGCCCTTGTCCGGTGTCCCGCGGGCGGGGAGGGTGCCGCCGTTGACCTCCAGCAGCCAGCGCACCATGGCGCGGACGCGCTCGTTGGACTCCGTGGAAAGGGGAGGAGGCATGATGGTCGTCGTGGTTTGATGTGTGCTGTGGGATAAATCTGGTGACGTTAGCGTAGAGTTGTTGGGTGGGAGACTTACCTCTGGTATAGATATTTTGGAGCAAGGTGTTGTTCGTTGTTGTAGTTGTGGGGTTGGCGAAGAACAGAAACCGAGATGTAGCTCCCGAGCTCGGGGGATATATAGTAGTTAGAAGTCGCCTGCCAGGAGGACAGACAAAGGGGGTATGGGGAGCTGTGTAGACAAGGTCAGTGTGTTACAAGGAGGCAGTTGATAACGAACCTGAACAAGACCATTGTTGTCCCGAGCAGAGAGGTAACAAAGCCCCCAGATGGTCTGTTGTCCGATTCTTGTTCGTACCAATCTAGGACACAATGGCTGTCTGTCAAGGTCAAATCCTTTCACTGCCTTAGCCTGTTCCATCAGAGTCCTGCACAATGGCACTGTCGTCCTTTGTCAATCCAATTCACCGGCGAGTATCAACTCATATATCTTCCCCTTCCACCGGCCCCTTCCTCCTACCTCTTCTCATCACCAACACGAACCATCAGGTAAGTAACTCCCACCCCCCTCCGCTAACATCATCATCTTAGATCAACCCCAACCCTCCATCATGGAGGACAACAGCACCAACCCGCCTCCGGGCGCACTTTTCGACACCCCGGACGCCCAGCACACCTGGACCTGGCTCCCCGTCCACGGCCACAAAGACAGCCGCTCCGTAGTCATCCAAGCAATGATTCCCTGGATCACCGCCCACAACCCCTACCCCAACTCCCCGGCCGAAGCCCTCGCCACCTTCACCCAGACCCTCGCCAACGTCTCGATCTCCGACATCGACATACCCGCGCACGTCAAGGCCACCGCGCCGTTCCTGCTCGACCACATGGACGAAGACAAGTTGAAGTCCCTGATCAAGTACGCCGCCATGCTAGCCATTACTGACAACGCAGCAGCGGGCGAGGCGGCGAAGACGCAGGAGGAGTTCAGCAAGCTCCGCTGCTGGACGAGCGGGAACAAGGAGTGCACCTGTGTTATGCGCACGCGACTCGTCGAGGGTGTCGTTCTGCACGAGGAGAAGACGATGTGCGAGATGGACTGCCCTAGGGGATGCAGTGCTGACGAGGTTACGGCTGAGTTGGGGGCTGTTGACGAGTTGCTCGATTCTACCGGGTTTTGTGGCAGGCCGGGGTGTAATTGTATGTTGTCGGCAGAGGAGCAGCCCGGTAGTTCTAGCAAGTGTGAGAAGTGTGGGTTGGATACCGGTACTTGCGTCTGGGCGTTTGACGATTGGATTGATTGGGAAGGTGGTGGTGGGAACACTGAGTAGGTTGTGAAGTGAGCGAGTTGCTTGGGTGACTTAGTTGTGCTTGGAGCCAAGTGGCTCTCGAAGAGGCTGGACCTCGAGGATAGGGACAGTGAAAGATATAGAGAGAGATACCATCGGAGGTGAGAATATGATGGCTATTCCACAAGCGAAATTCTTGTGTTAGTTCCAAAAATAAGCGAGACGTGACTTTTGTCTTCCACTGCTGGTAGAGCTGTCGGTTCGGTTCCAGCGGGTGTCGATTACATTTTGCACTTCCCGCTTTTTCTCCCCTTCTTTTTGCTTTATGCCATTAGATCCAATGACTCGAATTTTCTCGCCAACATCGCCCAAGATAGTCGCAAACTGCACTGTCGAACGACCACGATTTTCCTCTCGCATAGTATGCCCTACTCCAGAGAGTTTCTTCGCGTTCTACTGTGGTAGACTTTCTTGTCCTTCACAAGTGTCTGTAGCGTCAATGACGAACAACCGTCACCACCCCCGTTAGCGGGCTCTCACCGCAATTGTCTCACTCTTACAAGCATTCAGCTGGCATGCCAGGCATTGCTTGAGGCACTTGTCGGCCAATTAAGGTGCGTGCCAATGCCGGCGTCTGTGCGCTAGCTCAGATTGCGCGATCCATGGCGGATTCGCCGCCATCCACACTCAACCGTTCTTGGAAACGCTTGGGGGACCTGGGACAATTGGGGCCTTTTGCCTCCATTCTCGACATGACATCAGTGCGCCAAGAACACGCTTGCGATGCGATTTTGCGCACAGAACCACTCAATGGCCAGCGCTCGGTACTTACACGACGAGATAGATCCAGTAGTTCTGGTCTTTGGGGATCCTGAATGATTTAAAGATGGGCGGGGCCCCGTCTGCTGTCCCGAGATGCAGGGACTTTTTGCTGGAGTGTCTCTCTGTGGGTGGTTTCAAAAACGCTGAAGAGAAAACCCTGACATAGTGACGTCGGAGATAAATATCTCGACCCCGGCAATACTTTGTGGGCGACGAGCAGATCGACACGACCTCTCCCCTATTCTCTCCCGTCCCCTCCCCTCCCTTCCCTACCCGACCCTCGTGGCTCTCTGTCTCGCTTCCAAAGCCTCGGGCCAGACAGTGATCATCCTCAGCGGTCCAAGGGAACCAAAACTCGAACCGCCGAGATGTCACTCCCACAACGGGCAGACCACCACCACTCCGACGGCAAAGATGGGGAACTCTACGAGTCCAACTCCTCCCCGGGCCCCTTCGCCGACGAGCGCGCCGACGCCTCCTCCGCCGAGGGCGACTTCTCCTCCATCGACCCGCACAGCGGCGTCAAGCGCGGCCTCAAGACGCGCCACCTCTCCATGATGGCCCTGGCCGGCATCATCGGCCCCGGCCTCCTCGTGGGCTCCGGCGGTGCGCTGGCCAACGGCGGGCCGGCCTCCCTGATCATCGGGTTCGGCGTCATCGGCATCATCGCGTTCAGCATCATGCAGAGTCTCGGGGAGCTCACGACGCTCTACCCCTCCGGCGGTGCCTTTACCGGACTGGCGGATCGGTTCGTTGATAAGGCCTTCGGCGTCGCGGTGGGTTGGAATTACTTTATTATCTGGTTCGCAGGTAAGCATTCTCAGGAGAGGTTGGGTTGATGGCGTGGTTGTAGTTGTGCTGAGGGTTAGGGTTGTGTGATTCTGGCTTCTCGCCGCCCTCGTCGTCGACGACACCCTCAAGGCAACTCGAGAGATGCGACAAAGGCTAACTAGCCGTTACTTCCAGTCTTATCAAATGAGTACAACGTAATATCCTCCATCACGCATTTCTGGTCAGACAAGGTACCGGTATGGGGGTATTTCCTCATATTTTGGTCCGTCTTCCTGGCCTTCCAGCTGCTGGGAGTCGAGGCCTTTGGTGAGGCCGAATTCTGGCTGGCACTGATCAAGCTTTTTGGTCTTGTGGCGTACTTCCTGTTCTCCATCGTGTAAGTAGTTGCTGTTCGTTCCCCATTGGCAGCCGGAGAAGAGAAACTGACATACCGCAGCTATGTGTCGGGCGGCATCAAGGGCACTCCTGCCTTCGGCTTCCACTACTGGAACGATCCCGGCGCCTTCTCGCAGGGCTTCCGCGGCGTGGCCACCGTCTTCGTCTTCTGCAGCACCTTCTACGCCGGCGTCGAGTCTGTCGCCGTGGCCGCCACCGAGACGCGCAACCCGGGCGTCGCCGTGCCCCGCGCCATCCGCCAGGTCTTCTGGCGCATCATCTTCGTGTACATGGGCAGCGCCCTCTTCTTCGGCCTCACGTGCCCGTGGAACGCCGAGAGCCTGTCCAAGGGCTCCAGCAGGGCCCTGAAGTCGCCCATGACGGTGGCCATACAGAACGCCGGCTGGGAAGGCGGCGTGCACCTCATCAACGCCTTCATCTTCGTCACCTGCCTGTCGGCCGTCAACAGCTCCATCTACATCGGCAGCCGGACGCTGCTGTACATGGCGCAGGACAGGAAGGCGCCCGAGTTCCTGGGCTGGACCGACAGGCGCGGCGTGCCCATCCCGGCCATCGTATTCACCAACGCCTGCGGGGCCCTGAGCATGATGAACGTCAGCACGGGAGCGGCCAAGGCGTACAGCTACATCGTCAACCTGTCCGGCGTCTCGACCTTTTTGGTGTGGGGCGCCATCAGCTTCACCCACATCCGCTTCCGGTCGGCGTGGAAGGCGCAGGGGCACTCGCCCGAGGAGCTGCCGTTCAAGTCGATGCTGTATCCTTGGAATGCGTACTTTGGTCTGTTCGCCAACATCTTCCTCGCCTTTGTGCAGGGCTGGACGACGCTGAGCCCCTTCGTCGCCGGCGATTTCGTCGATGCCTACATCCTGCTGCCGTTGTTCCCGATTATCCACTTCGGGTACAAATTCGTGTTTAAGACGAGGTACTGGCGTCTTGACGAGATTGACTTGCTATCGGGCCAGAGGAGGGATCTCGACGAGGCCAAGGGCGAGGAGAAGGTGAGGCGCAAGAGGGACCCCAACGTGAAGTGGTATGTGAAGTTGTGGAGGGACTTCTGAGCGGAGCGAGCGAGCGTGTGGCGTTGCTGTTATTTATATACAGAAGCGCTTATACCCGGGGCGGTCAATGACACCGCCGAGATAGAAAGTTAGTGTCAAGGGAAATGGACATTTTTGTGCTGCCATTGGTTCCGAACGAAGAGCTGAGTAAGGCTGGCCGCCGCTACGGTCGGAGTTCAAGACGTTCGCTTTTTCCATATCCGGCTCCTCATCAGTTGGACGACCTGTTGGAAGGATTCCACACTGTAGCGGCGTTGTGCTTCGACTCGCGATTTTATGATGAGACGACCAGGCGACGAGACGGCAATGCCGTTCGATAATTATGCCACAGTCGTATATCCAGTCATTATCAGTCAAGATGTATCCAAGACAAGCTTACGTATCGAAGCCAAGTCCATACAGTTCTCTCCACGTGCATCGCTCACGCCGCAGCCTGCACCGAAGGCGTAGCAACATGACCGTTCTCCTTCGGCGCCCCTCCTCCCTGCGACTGGGCCTGCAACTTAGCCTGCAACGCAGCAAAATGCGTCGCCATCGCCTCAGCGATGAACTGCTCCCCAGTAACGAGCGGGTACTTCTTTTTCGGCCCCTGGATCAACGCGTCCTTCCTCGGCTGGTTGAAGAAAGCAATGCTGTACCTCTCCCCAAAGTAATCCCCCGGCTCGCACGGGGCCTTGACCCTATGGTAAGTCGACTTGAACCTGTCGTCGGACCAGCTCATCAACAAGTCCCCGATATTACACACAATCACCCCGGGCTCGAACCGGACCTTGGTCCACGTATCCCCCATGGCGAACTTGGTGACCACTTCTCGCCCGGGACAGATCTCCAACCCGCTCTGCCCCTCGCGCTGGAACAGCAGCGTCAGGAAGCCCCAGTCCGCGTGCGCACCCGCACGGTGGTAAATCTTCCCCTCCGTCATGGCGCTCTCGGGCGTGGCGTAGTAATGCAGCAACCTCAGCACGCTCTGCGCCTTGGGGTTCGCCGAGTCGTGGAACCCGACGAAGTAGTCGTCTTCGAACCCCAGCCCGCGCGCAAAACACAGCATCAGCCTCTCGCTGACCTCCTGCACGCGCCGCATGAAGTGCCCGCACGTGCTCTTGAAACCGGGTACCTGGTCGTCGCCCATCCACAGGTCCCGGCCCTCAGGGTCGACCATGTTCTCCCCGAACTGCAGCTGGTACGACTCCTTGATGTCGGGCTGGCCCGTGGAGGGGCGGACCTGCGACATCTTCTCGAACCCGACGTTCTGCTTGTTCCAGGGCACGGTGAACTTGACGTCGTCCGGCAGGGAGAAGAAGGACTCCGAGGCCCGGAAGACGGCGTCCTGGTCGGATTGCGGGATGCCGTGGTCGACTATGGCGAAGAAGCCGACGTTTTCGGCTGCGTCGACTAGTTGCGCTGTTATCTCCTCCATTCGGGATTCGAAGTTGGCGAGGGATATCTAAAAGAGGTGGTTAGAATTGTGTGAGTGAATGACCGAAAAAAAACAAGTCGGGGCATACCTTGGGAAGCGGTCGCTCTACGTATTTGGTCTTCTCAACCATTGCGTCGGTAGCGAGATTACGGAACGGGTATGCAAGAGTGCGGTGCGGGCAAGATGTCAAGATGTCTTGGTGATGAGAAAGGCAGGTTGCATGCAGCTTTCCTTTGTGTTAATGCTTGCTTGTTTTCTCTGCGCAAGGTTCTTCCGTATTTGTACTCACGGCCGAGATGTCTTGCATGCCAGCGTCCGGGGAAGGTGGCGTTATTACCAGAGAGCCGGGACTCTTGGTAATTCTCTTGTCATGCGTGATTTGCGAAGGATGATGGTCCCTGGAAGACCACATGTGGTGCCGCTCAACCCCGACCACCCGGAAGTGTGACTTTCGCCCCTCCGATAAGACGACTGCCGGCGAATCGGGAAGCGTCACTTCGCAGCACCGTTTGACGGACACTGCCGATGCAGCTTTTGGAAAGACGGCACTTCTTAGTCCGATAAGGTTAGACAAAGCACTGAGGAGCTTTCGAAAAGGGATCTGGAAACTGTTTTTGCTAACGCCGATCAGGATTGCTCCAATCGCTGGTGATGTCACTGGCTCCCTTTGACTGGCTGAAGAACCAATTCAAATGTTCGCGGTCGTTTACCCCGGCCATATCTATATTCTGTGCTGGGCCAACACGACTTCCCCCCGTGTTATCAGACGAATGATAAGACTTAGGAAGCTATTCGTCTTGGCAATCGAGCTATAAGTCTCCGGCATTGGCCGCCAACTCAGACTACCTAGCTCTCTCCTATCATCAGAGTCTCTCTCGCTCGATCAATGATCAGACTCTGGCCAGAATTTGTGCGGAAGTCCTGTTGTTCCTTTATCACAAGCTGAAGTTACCGTAACTCGACATACAGCTCGAATCTGCCACACAGCCCACTTCTGTTGTCTTTCGATTATTGAGTATTCTTTACACCCATCGCCCACCGGGTATCTACGACATCTCGTGCGAGAGGTGATCCCCAATTCCATTGTTATTGAGCTCTTGTTATTGCATAAGGAAGTCTCTGACAAGCATTCATCATGCGATTCTCTCCTATATCTACGTCGGCTTGTATCTCGGAAGGACAACGACCAAAGGATTCGATACAGGCAGCTAGTCAGTTGGGACTTGTACCATCATATGCCTCCCCTGGGACTTCGTAGAGACTTACTTGTTTTCTCTATGCTGATGTGTATACAAGGATTGTGGCAAAGTGGAAAGACAAATCCACTTTAAAATCCTGGCATATCGTCACAGGAATAAGAGTTACGAAATCCTGTCGTATGATTCAGAAGAAGGACCGAGCCGCTATGTCATAATTTGATGGCCATGATACTTGTCAGATGTAACGTACAAGCCCACGAGCTTTTGGGGAAGATGGTACCTTAGAAATCAATGTCTCCCCGACCGTCATGCACAGCACAGGTGTCGATGTCACAAGTTATCCCACCAAGTGGCTGCCCGTTGTTGGGGAGCAGGTGGCCTACGGTAGGTGGTAAGTTCGTCAACTATAACGCTTGACGTTAAAATCTAACCTCTGTTCACATCCAGGTTGCGGAATATGTAAAGGAGTTGTTGTCGGACACTGATCTGTTATTGTTCTAAGTGTAGTGCTTGATACACTGCTGTAATCGGCTGGCTCAGACGTTCAGTACGACACTCCGTCCTCCCAGTTGCTTTCGGAAGACACTAAGGTCGCCCATCTGAGTTCTGACTCTTGTGAGATCAAGTATGCATCTGGGCTTATTCTGTATCTCACGAAAAGCGACATGTTGGAATTTCGGTGGTGGATGAGGAAGAACATAACAAGGAGAAAATTGGAATAACTGTCACTCACAGAGTCACGAAGATACGATACGACTTATTGACGAAAGAATATGCGACCAGATGTAACAACAAATACGTCATGAGCAATATAGACTCGCCACATAGTTGTAACATTACCAGGTGCGCAGGCATGCTGCCGGTATTAAAGTTCACCAGGAGTCTAGAATGGAGCCATAATCCCTGAGCCCTGAGAGGCCTTGAGGTCTCGAGTTTCCCTCTAACAAACTACCACATCACGTTTTCCGGGCTGACATCCTCCAGCTCAGTCTCACATCTTCAAACCACGATGACGAGTCTTCTGTCACCCAGCACTCCGGTGTCATTGACTCCGCACAGCTGTTGTCGTGCCCTCCGCGAGTCCGCGACTTTATCCATTTCACCCGGTGCCGTTCCTGGCAATACTGCAATATGGAACGTTCTGCCAAGCCAGCCGAAACCCGTTAACTCGTCCAGCAATGATGTGAGGGGACGCAATACCGTCCCGTTTCTGATATAGTCCTCCGATATGATAGTACCCGATGATAGACCGGATCGGCGGGTTGCGTTCTGGATCGTTGTGGGCGATGGATCGAGATGCGGGCCATGCGGCTGCCTTGGCATGTTCTTGTTGCAGACTTGGGTCTTCGAAGATCTGCGAGCCTCCGCCCTTGGCGTCGTTGCTTGTTGTTGTGCTTGATATGTGCGGTCCGCATTGTGTCAAGACGTGGGACGGGGGACCGGGTTGAGACCTAGGATAGATGGGATGAAATATTCCAGTGGACTACCTATTGCAGGGGCAGCAGGGCCTACGTAGTTGTCTCGACCCATCGCAAGGAAGAGACACGGAAGAGAAGCATGCATAAACACACCGCCCTGGTAACGAGATGAGGTGATCACATCATCGTCCCGGGTATATCGTTTTGACCAGGAGTTACGCAACCACACGTGCAAGCATCCGTTGGAGTTTGCTCCGTCTCGCACTAGCTCACTCCAGTAATTTCCAAAACAATTGCTTCCATCTCGGGTCTCTGACACGCTCTTTCCTGGTTGCTGTTGCTTCCACATCACTCACAGTCGCCCCCACACCACACCACCACCGCCAGTCCGCGACCAGATCAGTTATTTCTTCCCACCTCCCTCAACTTCCCGTGTCTCAACAGCCAAACAAGAACAAGCTGCCTACCACGACGTCCAGCCCGCACCTGTTCGAGATGGTTGCTTCGTCTTCTAGGCGAGGCCGAACCTGGAAAACGGATGAGGCGTCCATATGAGGTTTCGTCTCAGCCCTGTCCCTGCTCTGTCACGTTGCATTATAGAATTGTCTATAACAACAAAGACGGTATCTATACTTTACCTCAGAGTCCTGGATATCACTCACTCACTCTTTGCTTCCATCAACTTCTTGGCTTTCGCCAACTCATACCAAGTCAACAACCTGCCTGTTCTCAACCACCTATTCGTCGTCACCTCTCCTAGCAATCATCAATGGCGTCCCCAAAACGCATCCTCCTCCTAACAAACTCCGAGCACGGCCAAGCAAACGTCTTCCTCGCCGTCTCTCACGCACTCCTCACCCTTCCCCCTTCCGACCCTCACCACCAGGATGTCCACCTGCACTTCGCCTCCTTCACCCCCATCGCCCCCTCCGTAACATCCACCTCGTCCCACGCCCTTTCCTCATCCCCCTCCCCCTCCTCCACCCCAATAACCTTCCACCCCATCCGCGGCATTCCCATGCACCGCGCCTGGTCCCGCCCCGACTTCCAGCCCGAGAATGACGGCACCCGCCACGCCCAAGGCCTCCTCACGGCATGGCACAAGATGCAGGTCCTCCTGCGCGTCACGCTCCCCTGGTCGGGGCCGGAGTTTATGGAAATCTTCGACTCCGTCGTCGACATAATCCGACGCGTGAACCCGCACGTCGTGGCCGTCGACCCGGCATTCGCCCCCGCTCTCACGGCTGTGCGACACCTGGGCGTACGCTACGTGGTGCTAAGCCCCAACACGATCAAGGACTTCGCCGTGCCCTTCCAGCCCAACCTCGAGGCGCTGTGGCGGTTCCCCTGCGTGGGCAGCGCCATGCCGTTTCCCATACCGTGGCGGTACGTGCCGCTTAATGTTCTGTTGGTCGTGGTGGCGCTGCTGGCGGGATTGTTCGACGGACATAGGCGGAGGTTGGGGAAGTATGTGAGGCTACACTCGCGGTCTTCCGGAGGATCCGGAGGAGGGGCGACGTTGACGACGTTGAGTGAGTTGAGCTTGGGACTGCCGGATAGCGGGGTCAAGGTGCTGGTGGCGAATAGACTGGCGCTGGAGTTCCCGCTCAAGGTGGTGCCGAGACATATCGTGCCTTGCGGGCCGATTGTGAGACCTGCGAGGGGGGTGGGGGAGGTCGATCCCGAGTTGGCGGCGTGGATTAGGGGTGGGAAGACGGTGTATGTTAATCTGGGGACGCATGTGAGGATGAGCGAGGGGAGTGCGGTGGAGATGGCTACAGGTTTGAGAATGTTGCTTGATCATGTTAGGGGTGCAGCGTTGGGCGAGAAGAAGGTCCAGGGGTTGAGGGTGTTGTGGAAGTTGGCCATGGAGGAGGGCGAGGAAGGTTGGGAGAAGAGCAGGGTGTATAGCATTCTCGGGAGGGATGTTGAGGATGGTGCGGTGAGGATTGTGAGGTGGATCGAGCCAGAGCCTACGGCTGTGTTGGCGGAGGAGAACGTCGTTTGCGCGGTGCATCACGGGGGTGCTAATAGTTTCCTGGAAGCTGCTAGGTAAGTTTTGCCGCCAGGTCAGATTTTTGATGCAGAACTGATGCGTGTCAGTGCCGGTATCCCTCAAGTCGTGCTCCCCGTCTGGATGGACACCTTTGACTTCGCGCGCAGGGTCGAGCTGCTGGGTATCGGTCGATGGGGGAACGGGATGTCCAACAGGGCAAAGACACCCTGGGGTAGAGAGCTTGGAAACGTCTTGATCGACATGTTGCTGGGAGAGCAGTCGACTCAGATCAGGGACAAGGCGCAAGAGCTGGCTAGACTCTGCAACCAGAATGGCGGTGGTCGAGTCATTGCTGCCAAGATGATTCTCAAGGAGATCGGGGAGCCTGTCTTTGACTCGATACAGGATGATGATGTCCTGGGCCAGAGCAGCGGTGTAGAGTGATGCTTGATTTGGCCTCAATAGCGTTTGGTGGTGGTATCGCGCCTGCGTGCCATATACTGCTGTGTAACTCTTATAGACAAGTGGTCAGGAGAGCACTTCAACATTTCCACCGCGCAAGCGCGTCTCTTGTGCAAGTGGTCGTGCCTTCATGAGTGCTTGGCCGATTCACTACTGGCCTTAGTTGTCTGCTCGTTCAAGCTGTCGACGAGATTGGTCGCTAGCCTGTCGCATTCGAGTCCCAAGTTCGGAATTTCAACACCAGTTCCCAATCTCGACGTCGTCTTGGTATTCGATAGTTCCATCTCAATCCTCGATGATCGAGATGGGCGCAATGATAGGAGAATAACCGCGATTATGTATTCCCAACAATCATCAATCATTCACTCGACTTACACCACCTCAACCAATCACTCCCTTTCCTTATCCCAAATTTTGGAACTGTAACTTTGTCAAACACGTAATCCGATTTTCGGCCTCGTCGCACGCAGTCATAACCCTATCAATCTCCAATCCCCATGCCAAGAGATAAGCAATCCCAGCGCCCAGGACGCCGCTAGACGCCATGCCGCATAGCTTGTTGCAGTTGTTCAGGGCTTAGCTGGCTTGGTCTCAATAGTGGCTTGAAAGGACAGGCGAACTGAGGCTTGGCTCTTGGGGGAATAACTTCGGGGGTCGTTGTCTCTTTCTGGTGAGACAACCTGGGGTTGGGCTTGCTTTGCTCACCTCAAATGGTAAAGATAAGAAAATGCTGATACAACTGATATGTAACCATCGCCAAGAACGACTTAACGATCCCGATACCCGAGATAGAGAAGCCATCGGGGAGGGCATGGACCGATTCCATCACGAGGAGGAAATGTTATAACATGGCGGTGTCGCGCCCTACCGCATTGCGCGATGGGTTGGTTCTCTTCGTTCGCGAGCGACACCAACAATAAGACAACCGTAACTGTCGCTGGACTCCTGTTGGAACACCGCAACCATGTCGGACACAGCAGCAGTAAGTCGTCTCCCATCCCAATACCATGCCCACCACCGCAACATATCCTCCTCCCCTCTCACCCTTTCATCGCACTCACCATCCCCGTTTGCCCTGCCCTACATTCCTCCCCCCTTGCTCTCTGCTTCACCATCGCCCATCAGCCATACCCCATCCTCCCCTCACTAACCTCCTCGACAGCCCACCGGTCCCGAATTCGACCCCCTCCACCCGGACGGCGGCGACCCCCAAACCACGGACGTGAACGCCCAGTACGCCGGCTACGAGCACAACTACACCTACCTCGTCTTCTGCGCCTTCATAGTCTGGCTCATCATCCCGGGCATCGGGCTCCTCTACGGCGGCCTGGCCCGGCGCAAGTCCGCCCTGGCCCTCCTATTCCAATCCCTCATGGTAGCCGCCGTAACAACCTTCCAGTGGATGTTCTGGGGCTACTCGCTAGCATATAGTCGCACAGCCGGCCCCTTCATCGGCGACCTCGCCAACTTCGGCATGAAGAACGTCGTCGTAGCCCCCAGCATCGGCAACCCGGCCATCCCCGAGATAGTCTTCTGCCTCTACCAGCTGCTCTTCTGCGCGTGCACGGTGCAGATCGTCGTGGGCGGCGCCTTCGAAAGAGGAAGAATCATCCCCAGCCTCGTGTTCGGTTTCCTGTGGGCGACGGTGGTGTACTGCCCCATCGCGTGCTGGACGTGGAATCCCAGCGGATGGCTGTTCAACCTCCCCGCGCTGGACTTTGCGGGCGGCGGCCCCGTGCATATCGCTTCTGGCTGGTCCGCGCTGGCCTACGCGTTCGTGTTGGGGAAGAGGAAGGTTAAGGGCGATAGGCATCATGCTAAACCGCACAATACGACGTTGGTGTTCCTAGGCACGGTGTTTATTTGGTTCGGGTGGTTCGGTTTCAACGGCGGGTCGGCGCTGAACAGCAGTTTGAGGAGTATGTATGCTGCGTTTAACACCAACACGGCGGCGAGCACGGGCGCGATCGGGTGGGTTATGGTCGATTATATTCGGCATAAAGGAAGGTTTAGCGTCGTGGGCGCGTGCGAGGGTGCTATCGCTGGACTTGTGGGTATCACCCCCGCGGCGGGCTATGTGAGCGTGTGGTTGGCCGCTGTCATCGGGTTCCTGACGGCCGTGGTGTGTGCGTTGATGAACGATGTTGCAGATTGGTTGCACATCGACGAGGGGATGGATGTGTTCAAGCTCCATGGGATAGGTGGTATGATGGGCAGTTTTTTGACGGGTATCTTTGCTACTAGTGCTGGTGAGCTTTTTCTCTCTTCCCCTTACTCAAACCCGGTATGGCAAGACACTGACACAACAGCAGTCTCAACCCTTGACGGCGCCACCGTGGCCTCGGGCGGCATCGACGGCAACGGCCGCCAGATCGGCCTGCAGTTCGCCGAGATCGCGGCCATCAGCTCCTACGCCTTCGTCGTCTCGTGCCTGCTGCTCTTGATCATGAAGTACATCCCCGGCCTGCACCTGCGCGTTTCGGACGAGGCCGAGGAGAAGGGCCTGGACCTGGACCAGTTCTTCGACGAGCAGATCGGCGACTGGAGCATCTACAGCGAGATCGAGAAGAAGCGGTACCAGGACGCCGCCGAGACCATCATCGGCGCCCATGAGCACGGCGCCAGGAGCTCGACGTCGGAGCCGGCGGTTGAGACGAAGCTTGCGAGCCCCGTTGGACGCCGGTGAAAGGTGACTAGGGGTGCATGTTGTGGGGGGACGATGGACGGAGAGAGAGAGGAGGGGATGAAGAAATAAAGTCATCAGTTCTAACGTCGTTCTATCGCGTGTCAGAGCTCGTCTACGAATCTAGATCTCGCGAAAGACAAGTACATGGTATCATCAAAGAGAAAGCCAGCCATCCACACAGAGACCGCTCTATCCTTTTCATGAACCGTGACCACCAGTGCCAGATATTCGTCAACATGAGATCAGACTTTTTGTGTAGAACACTCCGAGAAACATCGAAAGATGCAAACAGATCAGTGCCCATCATCCATCATGAGAGAAACAGAAACCTTTCGATACTCAGCGCGATGCCAAAAAAAAAAAGGAAATAATGAAATGCAGTCCGCCCGCAGCGATAGTCCATTTAGATTAAGGAAATAATAGCAAGGTACATGAGGCCAGGGATGGCCAGGGCCGTAGCATATCGACTCCGTCAAATGCTCTCCAGCCGCTTAGCCATGCCGTCCTTGAGCGTTTTCACTCCACTCGGAGAGTACACCACCACACCTCATCTACTTGCACGTGCTCCCTTGCATGCAGTTACAGTTGCAAAGCCCCCATGTCAGAAATGCTCCGGTGACGCTTGTGGAAGGGGTCACCCACAGCACTCGACGCCTTTCTCTTCTGAGACATGCTCTCCAACGGACTCCGGTTCAGGTCGGCGTATCCACTGGTGGCGCTCTTCTTGTGCCGGCGCAGCGGCGTGATGGGAGCGGTCACCGTCTCCAGGCTGCCAGTCTTGATGCCGCGGAGGGTGCCGTAATGGTAGGGCCCGGAAAACGCGAGCGACTCGTGGCTGGCGCGGTCGCTGAGGATGAGCTGCTGGTTGATCTGGTTGCGCCGGAAGGCACCAACTGCATTAGAGTTGTTGTCGAAATGGCTCAACAACGGGTGGACGTCGGCCATGCTGCCGTCGCTGATCCCGCTCATGCGGCTGGCCGAAGTTGACGGCCGGCCAGGCGTGGATGCAGCCGTGTTGGTGTCTCCGTCCCAGTTCTCATCGTGTCCTTCTTCGTCCGAATCCTCAGGATTGAACGTGATGAAATCCTCGAGCTTCAGGTTGCGCTCTTCCTCGTCCTCGGCATCTTCGATGTCTCCGGTCTCGTCACTGTCATCGGCTGTCATGCCTTCTGATGCGAGGGAGAAGAACGCTTCAGTCGGAGCCATAGCTGGCCCATTCGCGAAATCACCGAATGGGTTCGAGGAGAACATGGCGCCCAGCATCATGGACGCTGAGTTGCTGAGGATGGGCGATTCCTCTGGCAGAGGCGCATTAGTGAAGAAATCTAGGTTGAAGGACTCTGGCGACAGGTCAAGTCTGCGCATACGCTGAGGCGTAAAGATCATCATCTTCCTGGATATCGGGTTGAGTACAGCAACCGGTTTCCTATCCGAGCTGTCGAGGTTGTACCGGCCCAGGCGAGGCTGACCGCGTTTGTGGCTGCGGCGAGGTCGCTCAGTATCAGAGTCCGAAGAAGCATCCACAAACTCAATGCGCCTGACCATCTTTCTCCGCACTGGCGGCTCAGGAATGTCTTCCTCGGTTGTGTCACCATCGGCTGGCAAGGGAGGATTAGCAACACGGTGACTACTTGATCTGATAGTAGTCATGACTCACTCTCATAGCCATCAAGCTCTTGGACGACAGGCGTCGCCACCGGGGTAGAGGCCTCAGTTGGAGCCTGGCTGACGGTAGGTGTTGGGGTTGGGGTGTCATCATCTGGCCCCTGAGCAGGGACTTCTTCGTCACTGTCGAAGTCGAACCTGTCTTGGGAACCAAAATCCCAGAACGAGGTACCAGAGTTGGAAGAGTCTTCGGGATCGTACTCGATCTCGCGACGGAAGGCAGGGTCCAATGAGCCTTGCTCGACAAAGATGTCGGGAAAGAAGCCCTCAACGTCTTCAGTAGTGTCGGTGGTGGTGGAGTCGGAGTCGCTGTCGGGGACACCAGTAAACCTTACATGGCGTTCGACATTTGCTGCGCTGAGGTCAGGGAGCTCCCCGTAGATGATCCCAAAGTCCCGGACAGCAGGATCCTGGGCAGGATCCTCGTCGTCTGTGGGGATTCCACCCCAGCTAGCTCCTCCGTCGCTGTCCTCCTCGTCGTCCTCTTCGGCTTCCTCGGCGACCTGCTTAGGGAGTTCGGCGTCGTCCTCATCATCGTCATCATCTTCCTCGTCGGCATCGTCTTCGACGTCTTGTTGCGGCGGAAGGGAGCGTTGGTTGTGGCCACGGTGTGCTGCGTGGGATATTATGTGCTCCTCTTCCGCCGCAAAGACATGTTCCTCGTCGTCGTCTTCGGACTCGCTGATCTCCTCGACGGCCGAGTAGCCCCCATCATCGGAAAGGTTGAGCGACGAGGATGATGTGGCTGTGGTGTCTGAGATGCGGCGCCTCTTGGGCTTGGGTGCCCGGGCGGGAGTCGGTTTTTGCCGTGCGTTTCGTGACATTATGTGGGATATGCAGGGGTAAGATTTGGGGAACCTGCGGGAAGCTGCACAAACGGCGGTGAGTGCGTCGATGTGCGCGTTTCGAGAATGTTTGTTGCTCGAAGGCAATGATATTAATGCTCGCTTGTGGGTAAAGCAAGACTGAAAGAGATTAAAGGTAGTATAAGAGCCTCGATCTGCTCTGTCGATACTTGGATATGGCGGAGTGGACAAGAAGTCGGGATGACACGTGTGGTGTGTATGTCAGATGTGAATTGCGTAAACTCTGCCCCAAGCGGTAGGAAAGGCGGGTTAATTCAGTTTGTTGTATTTAGAGTGTCAGGCACCCGTTCTCCGAGAATGAGTCCTCTTTGTCTCTCTCGAAAGAGGACTCGAGCGAGGGTGCTGGCCTGGTAAACTTGGTCGAGAATGGGAATTGACAGTTTGAATATCTCGTTGAGGCTGCTGGACTGCAGAGCAAGCCGGGGGAGTCCGGGCCTGCCCCGCAGTGGGCGTTTACAGCTCAGCGACGACCGAAGACATCTTGGGAGTTCTCGACAAAGTTTGATCAGGTTGTGATGTAAATACTATTGAATAGTGCGACTTCGTTGTCTTTGAAGGGGTGGTGGTTTGGTTTGGTGATGAAGAGGAGAGGAAGCCAGAAGGAGGGGAGGGGATCCAGTAAAACTTATGGCAGAGACAATTGACTTTTTTCGAACCAGCCAGTGGGGTAGAGGTGTCCAATGCGTGCAATTGGCTGGACAGAGTGTGGAGACGGCTGGCTTGGGCAGATCTGTGGAGCTCGCTTGCCGGAGACAGGGACCCGGCCATGGATCTGACAGCTGGCAAATGGAACTATCCTACCAAGGTAACTTAAGTGGGAAATAACCGTTGCCGTCACCGCCATTTCGAACGGAGCGCGTGGCTTTCCGCTCCTCCAACGCTTCATGATTTGTTTCAGTGAGCATCTTTTTCCTCATTTTCATTCATACCTCCTTCATGTCGGAACGAAATGTGTTCAACTCTCAGTTACCACACACATATTCATAATCCTCTGCTAGGTCCTCACGTCGCCATCCATCTGATCTTCCGAGCTCCCTTTCCAAATCTTTGAAGTGGAGGTGTGGGTTCCGATAAGATCTTCCATGCCCCCGCCCTCCGTCAGTGTCTCCATTTAGTTGCTCTGCAAGCGCCAGGCCAAACATGCAAAGTCCGTCACGGCACCACTTCGCAGAGGCAGAAAGAGGGTCCAATGATGTAGCTACGTGTCTGTCTTCCACGTTATCTTGCAGAATACTCCATTGCTGCTTCTCAGCTGTCCTGCTTCGCTTTACCGCCTGTCTTGGACCCTGAGCCATTGTAGCGAAGATGCTCGTTCACGGAATAGTCGGCCCAACATCGTCAGTTTTCTGTCATGCGCATCGTCCGACATCGCTGCTGAAATGGCGAGCTTGCTTGTTGTCTCTGACAGCTGATCATCCCTCTTTCTTTTAATGACTGCGTATGTGTCTCATCAGAGGCGGATCAGTGACTTGAGTCATCCTGTGACTCTACCCATCGAGGGCGACCAATCTTGGAAGTTAGTTCTGCTTGTAAAAAGTGTCAGGAAGCTCAAGACTTAGTATCTTATGACTCCCTCTACTATCAAGCATGCTATTGGCTGTCCGTCTGTGAAACAATCAGTAGAGAGGCAATGACTGCATGAATCATGACATGCAGAACAGAATGCTGCTCGACACCATCTTCTCCGAGTTCGATGTTTGAACGCATGTCGGTCATGGTGCTTTTTGCTGCAGCTGAAATTTCGGAAAATGCTTGGCTGACTCGATTTCCCCACCACAAAAATGTCCCCTGCATGTCCGGCTGGTCCGTGCACAAGCGAAGCGGCTAGGAAGATCCACACGAGCTTATCTTATCGGGCTTGTCGTTGCTTGGACAACACTCGAATGGTAAATACAACATTTCCGATGCTTTTTGAACATCACCACGGCCAGCCACAGCACCGGGCATTTCTTGTGCAACTTCTATCCAGACTTCAGCTCAACCGCTGCTTTTGCCACTCAATACAGTCAGTGGTAACAACATTGCTGAAGTATCTGCAGTCCAAACATGGACACATCGACTATGAGTTCGACAGCTCCCCAAAAGTCGCACAGCCTGTTCCAGGTGTTCCTACGTCTACGACCACCTCAGGCCGGAGCGTCGCAAACAGCAGAGCGCTTCCTCGCCGTCGAACCATCAGTAAAAGAACATTCGGCGCCAACTCACATTACCCTGAACCCGCCCAACGACCGCCGACGCGCCATCGAGAAGTTCGCCTTCACCCAGGTCTTCGAGGAAGACGCGACACAGCTTGATGTCTTCCACTGCACGGGCGTCGTTCCTCTGGTTGAGGGTGTCCTTGCGCCTCATGGTGGTGATGGAACAGATGCTTTGCTCGCTACACTTGGTGTCACCGGGTCCGGAAAGGTTTGTTAAGGGGGGAATGGGCAATAACCCGTGCTGCACTGACAGTTGTTTACACAGTCGCATACGATCCTCGGCTCCAAGACCCAACGCGGCATGACACAGCTCGCACTCGACGTCATCTTCCGCTCTCTCGGTCACAACCTTCTCGACTGCACCACCCACCCCTACCTCGAAGACTCCATCCGCGGCTCCGACCCGGCAGAGGCAGCCATATGCTCCGCCTCGTCCTTCCTAGACAGCGTCTACGCCGACCCGCAAGACCGTCCGCGGCCGAGCTCACGAGCTCCCACACCCATGATCGTACGATCCCCCAGTCACAGCTCCAGTTCTCATTGCTCTGCTTCTGTTTCTGTTTCTCAAGAAGACGCTGCTGCGCCTCCAAGCACTCCAGAGCTGCACCTGCCAGGGGCATGGTTCGACATCTCGGGCTCATTTGATAGCCCCAAGACGATCCGCCCCGTGCGTAGGGAGGACTACACCGCGTCTCCTTCCCCCTCAAGTCCGTCCACCCCAACGGGTGCTTCCAAGTTCGCTCGCCCCGCAAGGCAGTTCGTCACCCCCAGTCGGGGTGGTCGCCGGTGCGCTCTCAAGCCCCCAGTCGCGCATTTCATGGCTCCCACGACCTCGACGGTCAAGAAGAAGGTTGACCACAGGGCCAAAGCTAACCAAGCACAGGGCGAGTCGACCATGGGCCCTCCTCAAACCCCTTCTCGTCGGCTACTTAACCGACCATCTGCGCTCCCGCAGCAACCCGATGTTAGCGCATTGTCGGTCTCATGCGACCCGGCCGCAGAGTACGCGGTGGTGATATCCATGTACGAAGTCTACAACGACAGAATCTTCGACCTCCTCTCCCCACCGATCAAATCGGCCGCGACGAAGGAATACCGACGCCGACCCCTACTGTTCAAGCCCACCGAGGCGTCACCCGACAGGAAAGTTGTGGCCGGTCTCCGCAAGGTGGTATGCGGCAGCCTCCAACAGGCACTGATGGTCCTCGAAGCCGGGTTACACGAGCGACGCGTCGCCGGTACGGGGAGCAACAGCGTCAGCTCCCGCAGCCACGGTTTCTTCTGCGTCGAAGTCAAGAAGCGCGCCAGGTCCAGCCGGAGACACGTCATGGAGGGTTGGGGCGGAAGCACACTTACCATCGTGGATCTAGCAGGTAGCGAACGTGCTCGCGATGCAAAGACCGCCGGCGCAACACTAGCTGAGGCAGGTAAGATCAACGAGAGCCTGATGTACCTCGGTCAATGCCTGCAGATGCAGAGCGACGCAGCCAACAACGCGAAGGTACGTCCCTTCCTTCTCCTTCTCACACGTTTATCATATACTAACAACCACCCCCTAAACAGCCGGGCGTGGTCCCCTTCCGTCAATGCAAACTGACCGAACTGCTCTTCTCCAACTCCTTCCCCTCGACCTCCACCACCCAACCCTACTCCTCCTCCACCGCCCGCGCCCCCCACCACAACCCCTCCTCCAGCTCGCGCAACCCCCAGAAAGCAGTCATGATCGTAACAGCCGATCCGCACGGCGACTTCAACGCCACGAGCCAAATCCTGCGCTACTCCGCCCTCGCCCGGGAGATAACGGTCCCCCGCATCCCCTCCATAACGCAAACCATCCTCGCCCCTCCCCCCTCTTCCATGCCCGGCGGCCTACCCTCATCATCCCCTCTATCCTCCCCCGTATTGCAACACAGCCGTCCGTTCTTCTCCCCGCCCAGCCCCGTGCTATCCCGCACCTTCTCCCCGGCCTCAGCCGTCTCAGACAACGACCACCACCGCAGCACAATGGAGATGGCGGCCCTCGAGATAGCCCGCCTCGCGGAGGACAACGAGTACCTCCGCTCCGCGCTCTCGGCGTCCGAGTCGGCGCGGCAGGAGGCGGAAGCCCACTACCTGTCGATGGAAGACAGGATGCTGGAGCTCGAACAAGCCATCCGCGAGGACGTCGCGGCCGAGTTCGAGCGCAGGTTAGAGTTAGAAGTCGCGAGGAGCCGTGCCTTTGCCGCGGTGGAAGCGGAGAGGAGGGAGGAGCACTTTGATCAGAAGATTGAGGTTTTGGCTAGGGTTAACGATGAGAGTAGTGGCGGAGAGGATGGGGAGGGGGAAGATAAGGAGAATGTGCTGGTGGAGGACGTGTACGGGGAGAATGAACGATTGAGAAGGGAGGTGGAGATTTTGAGGAGGGAGTTGGCGGGGATGAGTCCTAGTAAGAGGATGCCGCTTCGGGAGAGGGGTGGGGAGACGCAGCAGGATGGGAGTAGGGGGAGTGGGAGGGGGGAGAAGGAGTTAAGAGTGAAGATGGAGGGGTTGAGCGTTAGTGACGAGGTGAATGGAGGGAGAGGAAGCGCGGGGAGTGTGCGGAGTGGCAGTCCCGTGAAGAAGGTTCGGAAGTTGGGGGGAAAGCGGTGGGATGGGATGGAAGATGAGGAGATGTTCTAGGCGACGTGGATCTTCTGACGGGCCTTTGACTCGAGGGGAGAGTGTTGAAGTTGTTGTGTTGGAGTAGATGAGGCAGGACTGTTGGTGTTAAGGTGTTAGTTGCATGTCGGAGGTGGTGCCATTGCTTATGATGTTGGAGTATCAGGCACCGAGGGTGTTGAAGTTGTGTATACCCTTTTTGCTATCAGATCGGTTCTGGTTTGCCCGTGTTAGTTGCTTCACGATAATGATCATTCTGTCATATACAGGTTGGGGTCACACTAGACTCTACAGATTGTAATCATGTCTGGTGTGCTTCCGACACTTATGACTTCGACGGAACCTGCAACAGGATGAAAGCAGCTGCATAACAACTGGACATTAACACAACATGGCCAGTCTGCCTGAGCCGTGGTTCTTTGGGTGAGGTGGTGAAGGTCCGCATTATGCAATGGAAGGTCGTTAACTTCTTATAGGGTAGCTTTGCGATGACGGATTCACACCCCTGCAATGGTCACGACGTGGGGTTACGCTCAGTGCCTCCCCGCGTATCACCTCACTTTAGGCAGCTCGTAAATCCGTCAGTGTGAACAGCCTGTTGGGACTTCAAATGAGCTCGTCTTCCCCTTCAACTACATCACGTCTGCTCATCTCAGTCCAGGATAGCAAAGAAAGCACCCTCTCCAGCTCACTGCAGCGCACAGCGTCCAGCACATCATGGCCTCCATGAGCAAAGAAAGCATTGATGTCGCCAAACTGGCAGACGGCCAACCGTCTCACACTCACCACCAACAACAATCCCCCTTCTTCTCCCTCCTCCCCCCCGAAATCCGGCAGCAAATATACACCTCCCTCCTCCTCACCGCGGGCCAAACCCAGCACATCTTCAAGTCCGACATAGGTCACGCCGCACCTATCTCACATACGGCGTGCCACATCGACCCAGACGGCGAAGATGATCGCGAGAGGCGGTACCACGCTTGCTACGACTCCGATGAGGCCCCCGACAGCACCTTTGCTTACGAGCAGACGGTCTACAACCAGAAGGTGTGGAGGGGGAGGCAGTACACGGACTGGTGCGGGCATTATATCTGCGAGGAGAGGTATGGTAACGATGGCGGCAGCGCCTTTCTGGGACCGATGTTGGCGTGCAAGAGGATGAGCGAGGAGTTCGCGCCGCTGGTTTACGGGGGTGTTACGTTCTCGTTTGTTAATGTGCCTGCTTTGAAGAGGTTTGTCGAGGGGACGGCGGAAAGACACATGGGGTTGATTAGGTCGGTGCATCTGATCTGGTGCGCGTCGATGGAGACACAGTCGGTTGATCAGGAGGAGGAGTACGACGCGGAGACGGAGGATCCGATGGGGTCGAATCAGCAAGTGGACTCGTTGCAAACCTGGACGGACATCTGGACGCGTCTCTCACTCCGCGCCCCGCGGTTGAACAACGTGCGCATCTGGATCTACGGCCGCTTTCCGCGGTTTCCCATGCCGGCGGCAGAATACTTCGACGTCTTGGACCGCTTCGCGCTCGGCACCCTCAACCCGAACCCGCTACTCCAACCCGCGAAACCGAGGGAGATGATGCAATCTTTCACCATCCAAACGGTCTGGACGCGCGAGTTCACCGGGTTCGTGGCGGACGGGACGGAGCTGAGAGAAGACGACGGGAAGACGGTACCGGATTGGTTGAGGGGACGGACGTTCACGGTCACCAGGGTGCCGGCCGTGGAGTACGAGCCGAGGGAGTGGATGGCTATGTGGGCGAGACCAGGGGGGCTGGATACGGCCGGGCAGGATCTGGGGGCTGTGTTGAAGGGGAAGGGATGGGGGTTGAGGGGGAGGGGGGTGAAGGTGGAGGAGGGTGGGCAGGAAGGGTTTGCGAGGCGTTAACCTTGGGGTGGGAGGAGGATGGCGAGGGTGATGGAGAAAAGATTTGGAGGGAGGGATGCGGTTCTGGCCGTGGAACCACGTGCTTCTTCGCGGTGCAACTCCGGAAACATACTGCGTGTAGGGCTGAGTGCTCCCCCGGCTCATTATTATGTAGGGAGTCGGTCCGAAGGACATGGTGTTCGTCAATGTTCTTCAGAGCTCCTCGGAGAAAGTCCCCCCCTTGATGACGAGAGGGCATTGTCGGTGAGTATGAGTTAGCCTAGCCTTGTGTAACTTCTGTTGAGCTGACCAACGTATATATATCGTCTCTTTCTGCAGAGAGGTCGAAACATAGCTCCTCTGATTTGCTCAGCTCGTCCTGTTGTGGCCCTTGAAACCCGGGGGATATTCAAAGCCGAGATGCACGATAATGCTTCGGCCCTGCTTTCATAGAGAGCCTTACTTCATATTGTCCACACGGGATCCATGTTTGGCGTAAGCCGCGCATACCAAAGCTGCCGGTGGCTTGAGAAATCCGGCCGTGAACGGCTGAACTCGACGCCTCGTCACGATAACAAGGGACGATACGAGCCGTTCCCGTCGCCAATTGAGCGCGATGATGCCTCGTTACGGCTATGGCTGAACGGCATCCCTTCGGAGGCCATGGTGTTACAGAACGTAATAGCTTATGAGGAGCATCTCAACAACTGGGTATATAGAGTATAATATGACCTCGAATATGCCATAGTGTTGAAGCTCTGCAAGACAAACATCATCAACCTCACAGCACTCATCATGAAGTCTATCTTCAACACCCTCACCCTCCTGGCCTCGGCCTCTCTCTTCGGCACTGCCGTCCAAGCAACCTGCCACGCAGACAAGTACGCCACCCCCCGACCCCACCCACTCCAACCCCTACCATAACCACAGCACTAACATTCCCTCCGCAGCTGCTACCGCGCCCTCTTCCCCTGCAACTCCCCAGCAGCCCTCTCCTCAGCAGTCGACTTCTGCCTCACCCTAACCGCCGTAAAAGCAACCGCCACCACGACCCCGACCCGCGCGACCGCAGCCTGCGGCACCGACCCGGCGCGCTACTCGTCCGCCTGCTCCTGCGGCCCGACTTGTGCTGCACCCACCACTCCCACTCCCCCTTATCCAACCCCGACACCAGCAGGCAACGTAATCCCCAACGCCGACTTCGAATGCGGCATCGCCTCCTGGACGCCCCAGGTGCCCGACTCCGCGGCGACGTGGAAAATCTCCTCCCCCGGCGCTGCGGGTAGTAACTCCGCCTTTGAGGCGGACCTCATCCAGTACCCAGCCACCCCGGAGTTGGGCGTTAGTGTAAGGGTTACGGGCGCAGAGGTGGCCGTGACGCCGGGGGTGGAGTATAGGTTGACGTTTAACTCGTGGTTTGACCACATTGACTCCGGGTTCATCGGGGTTATGGTCAACGAGGCGCCGATTTACACGGTTGATGCTGCTGATAAGGGGGCTGGGGATTGGCATTCGAATACCGTGGCTTGCACGCCGACTACGAGCACGGTTAGGTTGAGGTTCGAGTTTTTGTTTGGGAACCAGCATGCGCCTGGGGTGCAGAAGGTGGATAGTGTTGTTTTTGCTCCGGCTTAGACATGACTTGCAGGTCGACAACTTTTACGGGTCATCATCATGGAAAGATGGTAATAGTACACCAGGCTCTCTCTACCTTAGTCAATGGCGGAGAATATATGTGGTTGCCGCGATAGTTCCCGCTTCATCAACAAAGCTTGCTCTACAGACAGCACAGATGGATGCTACTGTATATGTGCCTAAATTGACAAGCTCCTCCAACACTCCCGTTGACTGGAACCTACTCTACTTACCGCACATTCTCCCGGACGGACTGTCGTGATATATATCCCCGCAGAGTTAATAACGGCAATTGAGTGCCTCGTGCCGATTCAGACTCTCGGCTCAGATGGTGGGATATAAAGTAGACCATCGACCTTTGCCCGCATCAAAGTTCGTGACGGACTCAAGTTGAGCAGCCAAGTTCAAGCAAGCCACGCCATCTCAATCCCTCGGTGTCAGACCGACACCCCATCACCGTCACCATGCGTCTCACACCGGCCTCTTCAACCCTCCCCCTCCTCTCCCTTCTGACCACCCCCTCTCGGGCAGCAGACTGCACCCGCGAAGGCCTCCTCTCAGCAGCCAACCTCTACCTCACCGCCGTCAGCACGGGCAACATCTCCTCCCTCCCCCTGTCCGGCACGAACTTCACCTACCAAGAAAACAACAAGCCCCTCTCCATCACGCGGGGCGTTTTGTCCACCCCCCTCAAAATAGACCTCAACCGCTCCACCGCCGACGTCGTGGCCTGCGCGTCGTACACGATACTCATCTCCTCCTCCGGCCCAAAACCCTACGTCCTGGCCACACAGATCCGCCACCACGCGAACGATACGAGCACCATTGCCATGATCGACACCATAGCCGCCACCACGGGTAGTTTGTTTTTCGACGCGAAGATGACGCTGGGGTACATCCAGGCCGAGGACTGGTCCCCGCTCCCCGAGGCGAGCAGGCCGAGCAGGGACTTGTTGAAGAAGTATGGCGACGCGTACTTGGATATGTGGACCGACCCGAAAGCGGCGGATAGTATTGCCTGGGGCACCGTGTGCGAGCGCGTCGAGGGGAGCAGTTTCACCTCGCCGTGCGGCAAGAGCTTGCCTAGGGGGGGCAGCAAGACGAATAACGGGAACAGGAGGTATGTGATTGATGAGACGGTGGGGAGTGTGGATGTGTTGTGTAGTTTTGATAGCTTGGGGAGTCTGCCGGATAGTCATGAGATTAGAGTCGAGGATGGGAAGGTGAAGTATGTGCATACTATTACTGTTTAGGTGGCTAGTAACAAGGGGAATGGGATGGGATGGGATGGAGGGATGGATGGATAGATTCGGGTTGGGGGAGATTGCTTGAAGAGGAAAGGGGGAGTGCAAGATGTTCAACCCCCTTTCCAAGCACCCAACATAGGTGGTTGAGGGGCCCGATGCGGGAGGAGGATGTCGTTATGCAAAAACGCTTGTGCATTATAATATACGCTCGCGAGGACTGTACCTCTTGTGATACAACAAACGCTGATGTGGTAGATAAACGCTCAAGTATGTTACATATACTTCCCCAGCTTCACTGCTGCGAACATCAATCCGTCCTCCCCTCCTCAGCACCAAAAGGAGCACCAGCAGCAACCACCAACTCCCCGCCTCCCTCCTCAACCTCCGTCATCTTAAGCGCATCCTGCACATCATCGACAAAATGATCTTCCCCGCCAATCAACTCCACGATCCCGCTCCGCACCATGAGATCCCACACCTGGTGCGGCTTCCTCGGCGACCGGCTGAAGAACACCCTCACTCCCCTAACGATGTAGCTCCGCACTATCTCCTCCAGCACCTGCGTGCCCGATCCGTCCATCGACGTGACGCCGTGGATGTCGAAGATGACGTTCCTGTTGCTGTCCTGGCTCCTCAACCGCGGCAGGGCCGGGTGCGCCATGGAGGTGCCGTATAACTCCAAACGGCGGAGGCGGGTCTTGAGCTCGCCCGTGTTGGCGAAGGTGAGGGGTTCGGGGATCTTGACGATGAGGCAGCCGTCGATGAATTCGAGCCTTTCCGGGTCCGTGATGCCTTCGGCGTTCTCGAAGCGGTGGGTCCCCGGTATGCGGCCGAGGATTTGGATGCGCGGGCGCGTGGAGTGCCGGATGACTTGGAGGAGGGAGAGCCCCACGCCGATGGCAATACCAAGGGTGAGGGAGAAAAAGATCGTGCTGAGGACGATGACGAGCATCAGCCCCAGCTCGGGCCAGGCGCGGATGCGCAGGAAGAAGGAGATGTCCGAGGGGCATTCTTCTATGAGGGACCAGGCTACTACTGATATCAGGGCGGATAGGACGGGTTTCTGAAATGGTTAGCGGGGAGGTTGGGAAGGAAGAAGGAGACAGGGAGGAAACGTACGGGTAGGTAGTACAGGTATGGGAGGAGGAACAAGATGCAGATCGTGGTGATGATGCTCAGGAAGATGGAGCTCATCGGACTCACGCCGCCGGTGGCCTTGTTCACTTTGCTCCTCCCATACCCTCCGAATCCGGGCAGGCTCATGAAGCATGCGCCCACGAGGTTCGCCGCGCCGAGAGCCACGAGCTCGCGGTTGGGGCTGAGCTGGATGTCGGGGAACGCCTTGGTACCGCCGATGCTCTTGGCTGCCACGGAGGACTCGAAGAAGCCCAGCAGCGCGATGAGGAAGGCTGTCCCCATGCCGTCGCGGATGTGCTTCATGTGCGACCAGGCAAAAGGCCAGCGGAACGTGAACAGGTGGCCCGAGGCGGCTTTTATCTCGCCTAGCACGGCGACGCCCTGCTGGTCCCACTCGAAGTAGTAGGTCAGCCATGCCGAGAGCACGACAATGAGGAACCGGTCCGGGAAGTATGCGACGGATGGGTAGCGGGGTGTCAGTCGCTTCTTCAGTTCGCGGAACAACATGATGACCACGAAACTCGTCCCCGCCAGCGCGAATGTGAGGCGGTGGACTTTGTCGAGGTTGCCGAAAATGAACCACAGCTTATCGACGCTGCTGCCGTGGCCGACTCCGGGCGTCTTTTCCTGTAGCTTACTCAGTCCGAGCTCCGGAACCAGCTGGTCGACAGCAATAACAAATCCGATGGCCGAGATGAAACCCCGCAGGAATGGGCGAGACAAGACGCTATCCATAAAACCAAGACGAGCTATGCCAGCAATGAGAACAGTCGCGCCCGCCATACCAGCCATAATACCGCATATCCTGGCCTGGAGCTCGGCATCGTCGTCGTTACCGCGGCCGAGATCCACGCTCATCTTGACGACGCTCCCTACCAGCAGAGATCCCGCGGCTTCGGGGCCGACGATCATGGAAGGGCAGCTGCCCAGCAGTGCGTATATGAAGGGGTTGAAAACGAAGGAGTAGAGGCCGTAGACGGGCGGGACATGGGCGAGGTTATCGGCGAGGGACAAGGCCATGGGCACGTACATGCCCGCCACTGTGAGGGCGGCGACGAAGTCGCCCTTTAGGTAGGACCATTTGTACTCCCGCGACCAGACTAGGACGGGGAGGTAGTAGGAGAGGTACCTGTAACATGTTAGATTATTTTTGTCCAGGCAGTGGTTGTCGCGTCTTACATGAGCGCATCGTCTTGTATGCCGTGCCTCTCGGCAAGGGCGCTGGACGTGCTCATCTTCTTGCTCTTTATCCTCTGCACCCATCTCCGCCTCCAGTTCTTCTTGCCCGAGATCTTGTTCATCAGGCCGTCTATTATCGGCACGTTCCCGACGTCGGATTCCGTGTCTGTCACGGACGGGCTATAGCTCCGGTGACTGGCCGGACTCTGCGGTCGGGGCGAGAATGTGCCGTGGTTGCAGGGCCCCTCGTGGGCATGTTCGCGCAGGTCGACGACGTTCTTCAGCAGTGGTGTCGTCTCGGTGCCTGTCGTTCGGTGAGGCTCGCTCGGTCCGGCTTGCACGATGCCGGCGACCGTCTCGTCGCTTTCTTGGTGTTGAGCAGGCGATCGGCCGGATATTGAAGGGCTTCTGTTCAGATCGCTGGTGTAGCTCTGGCGCAACCCGCTAGGCTGTGCTGGTATGTGATCGCTTCTCGCTGTGTTTGTCCGAGGCCCTGGGCCAGGACGTTGTGGTGAAGTCATTGTGTGTATATTACCTCGGTCGAGGTCTTGGGGGTGTCATTCGCATCGGAGACAGTGACTGTTGCGCCTTTGAAGGAAGAGAATGGAGGTCGAAGAGCAGACGGCGTTGCGGATTGTGAGCAGTAAGTGGAGTCTGGGGGCGAGTGTGGAGGATCCGCGGCGAGTCGAGGCTTGGAGAGGAAAGACCCTGGGATCGGACAGTTTTATGACAATGGGACTGGATTGGGGCAAAAACACGACTCGATCGTCTGGGGGGAAACGTGAGCGCAAAGTCTGTCTTGTCAATAAAATTTACTCCGGCGGACGAAAAAGAGGGATGACGCGGGATTCGAGGTCGGGGCCAAGACCAGATATTGAAGTGGGAGATGTAATCAAGATGTGCCAACACGGAGACAATAATGCTTAGCTGCCCAAGAGAAATAGAGTTCCAGATTTCCTAAAGCTGGCAGCTGCAATGCCGTGTTTTTGTACCTCCGGTCTGTTTATTCACATTGAAAATAAAGTCCAGGGGAGGGAGAGACATGCAATGTCGTGTATTCCTTGGCGGGTGGATATCATCGGGCCCCGCGTCCCACACATGATGCCGCCGCCGTGGTGGAGTGGTGGAGTGGCTAAATCAAGCTTCTAGAATTAGGTAATCGTGCATGAAAGAAGGAATGCCCCGCCTCGGTCGAGCAATTGTTGTAGGGTAGGGGCGATTCGGTTGACCCGTCTCTGCACCTTCCTCTCTCAGATCAGGAGGCCATTAGTATAGGTATACTTATTCGTCTATTGCGTGTGTCTCCAATGTTCTGATACGGTGCTTGTACGCAGAAGGGCGCAACACTAAACTCGCTGTTGTGACTCACAGTCTTTTACAACCGGAATCGCACAGGATCACAACCCAGGCACGTTCCTTGGCACAATCTTGTGTCTCTCAAAGCTTCGTAATGCCACGACAATAAAGCTGGGCATCCCATCACTGTTGACACAGAGATTTCAAACATCCTCATCCAGACTGGTCAACGGGTTACTTGGCATCAAAACATAAAAATGTCCGCCCTCAGCAAGGCAACCCGCGTCTTCGCCACGCGTGGCATCCCGCTCGAATGCGACGTTTACCAGGCAGCGGGCTATCCCAAGAACTCACCCGTTCTGCTATTCTTCCATTCCGGCGGTCTTGTGGCCGGAGGACGCCAGGATATCCCGCCTTGGCTGGTGCAGGCTTGTGTGAAGAATAAGTGGCCCGTTGTGAGCGCGAGCTACAGGCTGCTTCCCCAGGTCGACGGCGAGGCTCTGCTTGAGGATGCGAAGGCTGCGTATGAGTTCGCCCAGGGGCTTGATGTCGATGGCGACCAACCCAGGCGGAGGGTCATTGCTGCTGGATCCAGTGCTGGTAGGCCCATTCCCTAACAGATCACTAAGATGTGATGCTGATGACTGTAGGCTTCTTCCTGGCTACACTCATAGCTCACCACTTAACGCCAAAGCCACTGGCATTGCTGGCTAGCTCAGGGATCCCCACCTTCCGGCATCCGTTCTTCAACTCCTCTCACCAGATCTCCAATGACCCCGTCGAAGAGGACGATGTCGAGCGCATACTAGCCGAACCCGTGTCGGTCGGTACTTGTCCCTCGAGCGTCTTCGACGTCAACTCTCTCCACCTAAATGGAGCCAAGACGCGCGACTTCGACCCGTCTTCGACGGCACCCGTGGACAGGAAGGGCCAACACCCGTACCGCGGCATCATATACGACTACCTGGTCCAGCGCAACGAGTATCTCGCCTATGTCGGCAAGGTCGATCCGGGGTTCGACTGGGCTGCGGACAAGACGGGTAATCAGAAGAAGCTGAGCGAGTGGCCGAAAACAGTCATGCTGCAAGGCGACAAGGACGAGGATGTGGATATGGATGTCTGTTTCAGTGTGGCCACAAAACTGGGTGACAGGGCGCACCTTATTATGTCAAGGGGCCAAGGTCATCGCTTTGGAAGGGAGAGCTTCCTTGAGGATGACCCCGGGATTATGAATGACATTATGCTGGCACTTGTAGTGTTGGAGGGCTTAGTTGAGCAGGCACTGGCAAAGTAATTAATGGGTTTCGAGATAAAGTCATGAGTCGTGGACTCGGGGACCATACCTCAGCTGAGCCACAGCTTGGCCCTGAAATTTGTGGTGAGGCTGAGCTGTCGTCGGGGAGCTGAAAGAGAGAAGAAAAAAGCCTGGAAGGGGCAGGGGTTGGAGAAGTCATGATGTCATTCCCCACGATGTCATTGTCTCCTGGGTCCATGACGGCGACACACAACTCCAACAGCAAGATGGGATGAATAGAGGATTCAGAGTCTTGAGAAATCCGAAAATTGGAAGTTAAACTGTAAGTCGTGCTACCAATTCTTAAATTCTGTAACTCAATGGCAGATCTGTCTTCTGCAGGCACGTCGAGGCGTTTAGGGGTCCAAGGGGTGACAGACATGAAGGTGGATGGATGATGATGGGACCGCATCCATCCTCATCCGCTACCCGATTCAAATGTACGCTATGCTACTGGGCACCGGGGCATAACAATTGGTTTGCCAATGGCCTTTCTCTTGGTTGCCTTATTGGGGTCGATCGCCCCCCAACACTAAACGTCACTCCTCTCACAATACTTGGTGCCAACCACCACTTGAATTTTCTTGTTCGTTTCTGTTATTTCCACTTAGTTTCTAGTACGACTGTTGACGTTTGTTCACTTCACCACACTAATTTCCCTTTTCGTTTTCTCCTTCCACCCCCCCCCCCCCCCCCCTCTTGTAGTACAGTTTAACAGATTATAACAAAACACACAAACATGCCTCTCTGTCGTCGTTATTGAAGCAAAACGCTAGGAATGTCAATCTCGGCATCCCTTGCAACAACACCGACCACAACACCAACCGCCACCCTTCTCCGTGACGCCCCCGCGCCGCCCATGGATGCCACCGAGGCGGCAGGGGACGAACTCAACGCGCTCGCCATCCGCGAGATCCTAGACGCCGACTCCCGCCCGACCTTCGTCCTCGACCTCGACCCAGACGAGAACCTGCCCGCCGACGCGGTCAAGGAGCATGCCATCCTTCCCGTCTTCAGCAATGCCGCCCTCCGCCTGCACGAGCAGCTCTTCGACGCGCTGGTGGGCGTTGACGCGCTGGGCCTCACTACTACCTCCACCGGTGCCGAAGGAAGGGGGAAGACCACCTTCGAAGAGTTTAAGCGCTGGGCTACGGGCGTGACGCCGCACGACGACTCGAAGGATGTGTTCCCCCAGGCGCTGCTTTACGGCGACTTTTGCTGGACGGGGTCTACGATTCGCCAGCGGTGGAGGCTGATTAGTGGGAATCGGCTGTGGAGGCATGTTGACCTGCGCGATCTGTCGTCGGGGGCACCGCTTGAGGTCGCGACGGGCGGGGTCAGGGTTGAGAGCGCGCTGAAGCCGAGTGAGCCTGCTGCGCATGCAACTGCAAGCCAGTCTGCTCCGCAGCTTGTGCCAAACGAGAGTGTGAAACCTCCCGCGACGGATGGTAGTACGGTCGCCGCGACAGCAACCGTGGAGTCGGCGGCGTCGGCGACGCTTGTCTCATCGAAGCCCGCAGACAAGCCTCCCAAGCCCTTCTACTTCCCAAAAAGTTCCGAGAAGAGTTCCGACGACACGGGCGGATCGGGACAGAGCGGTTCCATACCTCTTGGCGCGCCGGAGAAGGCCGTTGCCGATTGGACCGTACCCAGGCCGAAGGGGTCGTTGTCGGCTCATATCAAGTACGCCCGGGAGGTCAACTGGGCTAGTACACCGCTGGGACCGATGGAGAAGTGGTCGCCCGAGTTTCGACAGCTGGTTAATCTTTGCATGGTAAGTTGGTTCAGCTTGAGGGACTGGCATCGGGTTCACATGTCAGTGTGGTATCGCTGGGCATCTCAACAATCGCTGTGGCCACGACCGAACGGCCAGGGACTCGGACGGAGACCACTATATCGCATGGCCACAGTCACTGCACTGACATGCGAAGACGGGCTGCTGTCAATCGCCGCCGTAATGTGAACACCTGCTGACCGGTCGCAGAGCAACCCTCACCCTGCTGCCCTTTTCTGGGGAAGCGAACTGACCATGCTCTACAACGAGGCCTATGCCAAGGAGGTGGCTGGTAACAAGCATCCCTCCCTGATGGGAACAGGATTTTCGGGTCCCTTCGCCGAGTTATGGGACTCTGTCGGCCCCATATTCGCCGAGTGTGCAAGAACTGGCATCAGTGTCCGCAAGGAGAACGACTATCTACCCATAAACAGACACGGACTACTAGAGGAGACCTTCTTCTCCTGGTCGTTCACACCTCTCTACGGTGGGACCAAACGTATACTCGGCTTCTACAACGCCCCGTTCGAGACGACGCAGCAAGTCATCAACCAGCGAAGGACGAAGACCATCAATAAGATCGGCGAGAAGACTTCGCAGGCAAAGACTGTGAAGCAGTTCTGGAGTCTCATCTTGGACGGCCTGCAGGACAACTACCGCGACGTGCCGTTTGCGCTGCTCTACTCGGTAGGCGACTCCGAAGACGCGGACCACTCTTCCATATCGTCGGGGAGCACGATATCGCTCAAGAGCTGCCATTTCGAAGGCTCGATCGGCGTTCCGGACGGCCACATCGCCGCTCCCCAGCAGCTCGACTTGAAGCGCAGTAGGGAAGGGTTCGTGCCGGCGTTCCGCGAAGCGATGCGCACGAGGGAGCCGACATTGCTGCATACCAGGGACGGCACCCTGCCCGAGCCGTTGCTAGAAGGGATCAACTGGCGCGGGTTTGGCGATCCCTGTCGGGAGGCGATCATCTTCCCCGTTCGCCCGACCAACGGCGATGCCGTCCTCGCTTTCCTCGTTCTCGGCGTCAACCCCCGACGACCGTACGATGATGAGTACAAGGCTTTCATAAGCATGTTAAACCGCCAGCTCGCGACGTCTCTCGCCTCCGTAATCCTCTACGAAGACGAAGTCCGCCGCAGTAGAGACGCGGCCGAGGCCGCTGCCCTGGAGAAGGAGCAGCTCACGCAGCAGCTCGACCTGCAGGCAAGCAGGCTGCGCAGGATGACCGAGCTGTCGCCCCTAGGCATGTTCCTCATCAGTCCCGAGGGTGTGCTGCGCGAGGCGAACGACAGGTTCTACGAAATGACCGGCCACACGCGGGACAGCCAGTACGAAATGTCGTGGATGGACTTCATCCTCGAGAGCAGCATCGAGACGATGGAGGACGGCTGGCACAAGCTGGTGGGCGAGCATCTCCCCTGGTCGGGCGAGCTGCAGCTGAAGCACCCCTCCGTGCACCCGGTCAACCTGCACGGCGAACCCATCGACTACTGGGTGCTCTTCAGCGCGCACACCGAGTTCGGGGCCGACGGCTCCCTGCGCTCCATCATGGGCTCCATAACCGACATCTCCCACCTGAAATGGGCGCAGGGGCTACAAAACCGCCGTCTGCAGGAGGCTGAAGAGACGCGCCGCAGGCAGAACGAGTTCATCGACAACACCTCGCACGAGATGCGCAACCCGCTGAGCGCCATTCTGCAATGCGCCGACGACATCTCCTCTGCCTTGGAAGTCCACCAGCGCAACAAGACATCCCCCTCGCAAGAGGTGGTCGCGAACTGCCTCGAGTCGGCGCAGACCATCTCCCTTTGCGTGCAACACCAGAAGGCCATCGTGGACGACATCCTCACCGTCTCCAAGCTCGACTCCAACCTGCTGGTCATAACCCCCGTCCCCTCCCAACCGGAAGCCATCCTCCGCCGCGCCGTCAAAATGTTCGACCCGGAGCTCCAAGCCAAGGGCATAAAGGTAGTCCACCGCACTTCCCCGTCCTACGGCGAACTAGCCGTCGACTGGGTGAACATCGACCCCTCCCGCGTCCTCCAGATCCTCATCAACCTCATGACAAACGCCATCAAGTTCACCGCGCCCGCAACCAAACGCATCATAACCGTCGGCGTCTCGGCCTCCAAGTCCCCGCCCAACACCATCGAGGTCCCCGGGTTCCAGTACGTCCCCTCCCACACCGAGACTACGGGCACGATCAACGCCACCAGCTCGGAAGAATGGGGCAAGGGCGAGATTCTCTACGTCCGCTTCCAGGTCGAAGACACGGGGTGCGGTCTCACCCCGGAGGAGAAACAGATCCTCTTCCAGCGCTTCAAACAAGCCTCCCCGCGCACGCACGCCCAATACGGCGGTTCCGGCCTCGGGCTCTTCATCTCCAAGCGCCTGGCCGAACTCCACGGCGGGCAGATAGGCGTCGCCAGCGAGGCGGGCGTCGGCTCCTCTTTCGGCTTCTTCGTCCAGGCCCGCCGGACCGAACCGCCATCCTCCTCCCACTCCTCAAGTCAGGAATCCCTCCAGATAGAACGCCACTTCACCGGCGGCGGCGACGCGACATCCCTCAACCGCGGCCTCACGCCTCAGCGCCAGGACTTCGCTTCCTCCCTGGGCCCGGCGGGGAACCTCGTCGCCACCAAGTCCTTCCCCTCCTCCTCCTCTCCTTCACCCTCACCCTCACCCACGCACCCCCAAACAGACCCCAAGTCCATCCACATCCTCGTAGTAGAAGACAACCTCATCAACCAAAAGGTCCTCGTTAGCCAACTGAAAAAAGCGGGTTGCACGGTGCACGTCGCCAACGACGGGCTCGAGGCGCTCGCCTTCCTCTCCGCCTCCCGATTTGTGGCCAAAGACGGACCGACGCTGAGTGTTATCCTGATGGACCTCGAGATGCCGAACATGGATGGTCTGACGTGCGTGCGGGAGATTCGGAAGATGGAGGACGAGGGGAAAGTGCAGGGCCACGTGCCGGTTATCGCCGTCACGGCGAACGTGAGGGACGAGCAGGTCGCGAATGCGCGGGGGGCGGGCATGGATGATGTCGTTAGCAAGCCGTTTAGGATACCGGAGCTGCTGGGGAAGATGGGCGTGTTGTTGAGGGGGATTGGGGACGCCACGACGAGGAGCGGGCGATGAGCAGAAGTTAGTGATGGGCTGCGACCAGCTGAGGAAAGGGGTGATGAGATAGGTGGTAGGTGGTCAGTGGTAATGCGCGAAAAGACGATGGGGGGTTGGAGATGAATGGCCGACACCGGCAGGGACGACAACGACCCGAAAGGACCAAGGTTTTACAGGCCGGACACCCACAGGCCGGACACCGAGAGCACTGGAGAAGTCAGAAGACTTAGAGATCAGTATGCGTCACGAATCACGAGGCCTCCAAGTAAGGCCTAGAGCAAACAGACAGACATTCATGGCGGCGGAGTTCAGGGGATTTTTCTGCATTTTTGCTTTTGCTTCTGATTCTGCTATCAAGCAAGCAAGCGTGCGAGCACAGCAAAGCCAGCGGATTCTTGTTGTCATCAACCCGCTACTAGGCGTTTATGACTGGATGTAATGAGTCGATAGGATGGGGGAGGGTAGGAGTACCAGATACTAAAATCTGACAATGGCAGTGATCAACCACTCTACCGCATTACTTCGTACCGCGACGCATGTAACTGGCCACGGGCTGGGGTGACTCATCTATAAGCCACACCCTCTCGACACCCCCTCTCGATTGGCGATGGGTAGGTACATGTATAACAATCCCCATCGCAAACTTCCACGATTGACTACGCCGATTTACCACTCAACAAAGAACAAAGCAACAGCAATGCCACCAAAAGACCGCCGCCCCCACCAGCCCAAACCACAATCCCCTCCTCCTCCAGCCTCATCTTCCTCCCCCTCCCTAGAAGACCCAAACCCCGGCCCACGCCCTGTGCAAATCACCTTTGACCTCCTCCTAACAACCATCAAGACCGCCACCCGCCAGGCCTACGGGGGAAGCCCGCCCTTTACCCGCGAAGCATCCGACGCCTTTCGGTCGTACTGGTACGGCGTCTTCACCCGGCTCGCGGCCAACGTCGCCACCCGACAGGAGATACCACAATTCTTGACTCTCCCCGCGGTGAGGAAATTCAACGTCACGCTCTACGACGAATCCGGCGCGGGGGGGATGTGTCCGTGCTGTCTACCACCCGATTCTCATCCAGAGGTGGTGGAGCTGCGGAACGAGAAGACGGGGGTGACGAAGGTTGATCTTGTGGTTGCGTTGAGGGATGCGTTGTATGGGAAGAAGGATCGGAGGGTTGCGCCGGGGGAGGAGATGCAGAAGCCGCCGGATGTGGAGGAGGAGAAGGATGGGGATAGGGAAGGGCAAGGACAAGGGGGAGAGGAAGTGGATAGGTTGGTGTTCGATGCCGAGTGGATGGTGGGACCGGTCGAAGGGCCGGAGGGGGAGAGGTACACGCATCAGTTCTGTTATGGGGAGGACGCGGATGACGTGTGTAATATCTGGGTGTTTTGGTCTACTTGGAGGAGGTTCCGGGAGAATGTGAGGGATATGGAAAAGGTCAGGGCTGGGGATACTGGTGGGGGGGCCTGTGGATGAGTTCGCGCGATTGGTGGTGGGAGGTTAATGGGCCGCTCGAGTATGTGCACGGTTTGCCTGAAGGTCTGCAGTTTCTCAGGCAGTGTCGCGATTTGACTAACAAAAGGAAATCGACCCCGGCAGGACTCGAACCTGCAACCTCTGCCAGCAGTGAAAGACGACCGGAAAGCAACGCGCTACCATTGCGCCACGAGGCCAATTGCATGCTTTTTTTGGACGCTAGCGCGCCTCATGACAGGATAGCAGGACCCACACTTCGTGGCACAGCTCACTTGTCCTTCTCTTCTGAGATCAGGTACATGTTAGTCTGCCAATTCAAGATTATGTGATTCAAGTTGAGGAACAAAAGTTACCAAGTGTTTTCCTCATTGAAAATCTTACTTTGAAGATTGTTAAGCAATGTCAAGGCGGTGAACGACACGAGTGTTTAGGCAAAAGTTTGACAACGCATTTCAGGGGTTTGCTCGACCTGGACGATGACCACTCTGTAGCACATTGTTAATGGGCCATACTGCTTGTGCACCCCCTAAGTGGCTATTTGTGCACCCTCTTACATACAGGACCCTAACCCTCATAGATCATCCTCTTTACCATATCTATATCATGTCTCCTAGTCTCGTAGTCTCGTAGTCTCGTAATTTCGATGTCTCGCGGTCTCGTAGTCTCTTTATATATACTCGAGACGATAGATACTAGTCGTAACTCGATGTACCTAACTGTTCTTGATCCTCTAAATCCTCTTAAGACCTCTTAGTCGTATACTTCAACTCGAGATGAGAGTATTTGCAATAGAAGACTACCTTGTATTGTGCTACTCATGGAGGGTACTAAGATTGGGGGGGGCACAAAAAGCCACTTCGGGGGTACACAAGCAGTATGGCTCCAATTCTACCTATATACGTCCCCAGCAACAAGTTACAGGCCCACACACCGCCGAACACCGACTTCACCACGCCTTGAAGCCGTTTCTGTCACGAACGACTCGAGTTAAGTATCTATATCCAAACACCGACTTCACCACGCCTTGAAGCCATTTCTGTCACGAACGACTCGAGTTAAGTATCTATATCCAAACACCGTTAGCAAAAAGCCACACCACAGCCTGAAGTTGCCTCTTTTTCAAGGCCCTTACCTCCGCAAACGTATTCGATGCTTCCAGCAGGAGTCGAGAACAAGTCACAAACCCCGGCACAGACGCCGTTCTTGTTAGGTCTGTCGGCCCCTTCTCTGAAGTAGCATGCCTTGACACAAGCAGCACCTGAGAAGTTAACAAACTTGTCATCGGTATAGTCCTCCCAGCTCTTATATGTAGAAGCACGTGTAAAGACGTACCGTCGGAATAGCTTGCTCCCGCAGGGCCGTCTGAGCCGTCGACACACGGCGGCACGTCGTTCTGTCGGCGCTCGTTGGGAGCTCCACCGCGAACGAGGGCGGCCAGGGAGCCGAAAGTGAGGATGGCGAGGTAAAACTTCATCGTGAGTCGGTCGAAAAACGTTGACGCGTACAAGGGTCGACTTTGGCGAGTTGAGGTCAAATTTGGGGTTTGCGGAATGAGAATGTTGCTGCTGCTGCTGAGTGACTAGGTGATGTCTGGTCTACGTTTGGCACACCCGTATTTATATGTTTTTGAGCCCGGCGGCAGGATCCCGCGCAGTCAGTCGCGCGCATGTCTGTACCGCTACCTCTGCTGCGGTTATTTGTCACTGAGAGTCTTGTGGTCTCATTAGATAAGTCTGGACAAAATGTTGCAGATGCCTTTCCATGGCAACTTGGAATGGGATAATTGACACATGGCTACTACCCCAAGCTGACAAAGGTGTAGCTTTGCTATAGTAAAGCCCGTATTAGGACGTTGAACTACGTGGTATTCATAAGAGTGCGATATGCTGTGTTACCGCGCGTATAATCTTCCTCACGATCGATACGCATACCATGATCATGCCTCTACTTCGTCGTAGTATTCGGGGCATTGAAGTTGTATTCTCTGACAGTTGTGTACGAACCCCTGACGCAAACAGTATTGATCGACACCCAAAGTCTGGTTCTAACTGCTCAGCCCCTATACTCTGCAACTATTTCTGTATTTGTTGTCACGAAAGTGTCAAGAGCGTACTCCTTCCGAGTCCTTCGGTCACAGCGGGCTTGGACTTCAATTATCACCTTCCTCTAGAGAACTTCGTATTCCTTCAGGTGTAACGCAGCTTCTTGGATTACGGGCTTCAATGACGCTGCCGGTTCTTGGTTTCAAGGGATACGCGCACTTTTCTGAGGTTATTCGCCGACTGGCTCCTCATCAGAGGAGAGAGTGTGTCGCAACCGTCACTGTTTGGGTTCGCGCTAGCACCTTAGAGATGTTGAGCCAGTCGAAGGGGATGGCGAGGATGAGAAACCTATAAAGACCGCAGCCTTCCCTCGCAGTTGTACGGAGATGCTCTCACGACGAGTAGACGCACCATAACAAGTAACAGTCAGCCGCCTTAGATCTTGAAGATAAGCCACACCCAGAACACTTTGAATTTGCAATTTGCTACAACATGGCGGCTAATGTTGTCGATGCCATTGGCGTTGTCGGGTCCGTCTTCGGCATCATCTCGTTCTTCCAGGACCAATTTCCTGGAGATCCGCCTCAGGGAGCCACCGTCCAGATTAAGATCGGTAATCCGGGGGACGATGACGGTGCCAGTCTGGTAAGAGCTCATACCCATCCTCATCCTATTGCCACAGTGAAGTTACGAATACTCACAATGTGCAGGGGGGACAAATCAGCGGCGTCTACGGCTGGGACATCAACAACAACTACCTAGGCCAATCCAAAGGGGGCAAAGTCGACGATTCGGACGTCGGGACCTTCACAATCGACCAGTTCACTGCCGGAACACGAGGCGACTTTATCGGCGTCTCTGCCGACGACGACGCGGCCTGTATCTCGTGGATCACAGTCGCGGAGTACGACGGCACCACGGGAGGAGCCTGGACAGGCGACGTCGGCTACAACTGCGGCCACCACTGGTACCACCAGACCGAGTCCGCCGGGACGCTCAAGGACTCGATGGATCCTTACATTCCCATGTGCTCGTGGCTCGATGGTGATCACACGGGCAACCTGACAGACGCGGCCTTGAAGTTCAGAGTTCTCGCTTACGGATCCGGTATCCAGGAGACGCTCGACAACAACAAGGTCTGTGATGCCACCATCTGGGGTCCAGATAACGGCCCCATCAACGGTGAGTACCTACTCTCCGCCGCCTTTAAACCATCTAAAATTTGCTGACCTGAGTTTGTTTCCAGCTGCCCCATCGGGCAAGCGGTCCGCTTCCAACAAGCCACGCCTCCCATGGATGGAAGAAGTCCTGATCGTCTCCAACCTGAGTACAAGGCACACGGCGGAGAGTCTATGCTCCTCCGCGACTTCGTGGGGTCCGGACTTTGTTGGCATCGACGGCAAGTTCTGCGACATGGCTACCAAGACTCTTTCGCCGCTCTGCTCGACCGCGAACTTGGACGGATGTGTCAATGTTGACTCTGGCGGCAAGACGGTGCTGACCAAGCGCACTGCTGGACCCAAACGCGCCGTCGACGTCCGTCACAAGTCTTACGCCAGGGTCAAGAACTGGACTGCAACCAGCAAGGCATGAGCTGGCGCCCCCACTCTTGTACCATGCCGCCAACGGGGTCCTGAATTCCCTGAATTGAGTTGCGGTCTCGGCAATGGGCTTTGCACTGCGTAGGAGGAGTTGTTCGAAGCTAGGAGAGGAGAGTATCAGGTTGACGGTGTAAATTCTAAGTTCAGCACACTCATTTTCGGGGGGGGGGGGGGGGGGGGGGGGGGGGGGGGCATTATCACAGCGTTCTAGACAAAGGTCAATCTGATCAGTTGACACTTATCTAAAACTTACCGTTGCAGTTACGCCTCCCTCGTTCTGGAAGCCGTGTCCGAGGGGACCTGTTATACGTTGCGATTTGCTTCCCCTTCTCCTGTAACTTCCTCGAGCCTGAAAGCCGTGCCCTAACTGAGGCCCGATTAGACTAGAAGGCGCAAATTCAGCTCGTCGCGACAGCACCATGCTACGCCCCTTGGAGGGGGCCTGCTCGTAGGGTTCATGACGGATCACCCTTGTGGAGTGGCTTCCCATTGCCATATCGCTTGATACAGTGTCGAGCCTCCCATCGCTTGATATGGGTCGCCTCCGTAACCACTTGAAGAGGGCAGGAGGCTCTTGATAGATTTTGGTGGCCATGTCTCGCAGAGGGAAGCGTGCAGCTCTTGAACGACCAGGCTTCTCACAGTGATATACCGGAGGAGCATTGGCGGTCTAGCACACCCATTTCGGGGATTGCGAAAACGACGTGACTGTCCACAGGCCTGTTGTGGAAGTGTTGTTTTGGTTGGTTGTTGATCGTTGTTGTATCGTCGAATGTCCCGCGTGTTGGGAAAATAATATCGAGACTCAATTGTGCCAGCGATTGAACTCCAGTCTCTCGAGCAAGCAACTTTCTCTACCAAACCAAAATTGTCGCCTCGTATCGGGTAAGTTGTGTCTCTCCGTGAAGCCGTATTCTGAGACGACCTTGCGTACTGGTTTGATCTCCGTCCCGCGCACTTGACGAATTCTGCTTTCCGTGGCCGCACAAGCGAAGATCTGCCTCGATCTGAAACCTGGGGGAGCTTCAACCGGACGAATTGGTTCGAACACTTCCATCAATCCCGCCCGCGCATCTGGAACCATTCACCGACAATTTTGTTGAAATGTTGTTACCAACTTGTATGTACATAAGTAGAGGGTCCTGCCCAGGTCGGCTGTACTCCTGGCTGTTGTTTCTCTCTGTGTAATTGCTGGTCGATTGTTCGCTCGCAACATCAGTCCTCGTTAGTCTTCGGCCAGATCGTTAGTTCACACATGTCTCCCTCAAAACTCCTCCCCATAGGGGCCCTCCTAGCTCTCCTCACTGTAGTCTCCTCGGCGCAAAAGTGCAAACTCCAATTCGACGGACGCATACCAGGAACCTTCACCCCGGCCTCATTCGACGCAGCAAACGCCTTCTTCAGCCAAAGCAACGTCTTCGGCCAAGGCCTCAAGTTCAGCCAGCTGATAAAGCTGCCCTCCGTTAACCCATCCCTCGTAACGCACCACCCCACCCCCCAACGCACTTGCGACGGACAAACTAACACCACCACGAGTTCGACGTCGCCTCCGTCCCCCTCGAAGTGACAATCTCGGACGACTCCATCTTCGCCCCCTCAGCCGACAACGTCCAAACCGGGTTCCGCCGCGCCGAGCTCCTCCCCGCGAGCAACAGCGGCACCGACGCCAGCACGACGGGCGTCAAGACGCTGCACTTCAGCCTGATGAAGGACGCGGCGCGCCCGCTCAACGTGAGCCACGAGTATCAGCTCGTCTTTCTCGAGTCGAACGACTTCAGCACCAAGCAGCTCGTGGTCAAGACCGGGACCATAATCGGCGGAGGCGGAGGGGACCCGGATACGCTGCAGGTTATTGGGAACGTGAATGACGGCGCGAAGGTGCTGTTCTCGACGCCCTTTGTGGACGGGGCGTTTCACAATTTTGCTGTTACGCTGGATTTTGACAAACTGTGAGTGTGTATGGAGCCAGGTTAGTCGGTGAGAGTGATGCTAATGCATGACAGGACGACGCAGGTGTTCTTCTCGGCCGGCAATGCGCCGCTGAAAGCGGTCACGCAGGCTATTGCCAACGATGTCAGCGGGCAGGGACAGTTTCACTTCGGCGTGTTGAAGAAGGGCATCGGGGGTCAGAATATCGTGAAGGATGGCGTTCAGGAGGCAGGCATTGACGAGGGTGTCATATTTGGAGGCATCTTTGAGGAGGATAGCGCTGCTGGGTGTGTAAGTCTGTCGCCCTAAGGGGACGAGGGGTTGAAATAGGTGAGTTTCCGGAGTTGTGCTTTTGGTGTTGGGTTGGCGTCTTTTTTGCATAATCGAACCATTGACAATCCCATGCCCGCCTGCCGCGTAATTGTGTTGTCGGTGAACGGTCACGAGTCACGATGTCGGCGGCAGGTCGCCGAGTTGGGGTTGCGAAGAGAAGCAATTTGCGAAGCCCCACAAGGGTTGCAATGAGGGTTCAGGGGTCATTCAAATTGGCGCTTGATCGGTGTGCTGGAGTTGAGGGTACTTGCTGACGTCCAAGTTGACAGTCCAGACAGGGGAAATGATGCTTGGAGTTGACTGCCCGCATCGAATTCGAACCTGATAAGTTTTCAAAAGGAGAAAGAAGAGCCTCGTCGAGAGATGTCGTCTCGACTGGGTCCTGATTGCCCAGAAAGCGCACGTTTGGGGCGTTGATTGCGCGCATTGCCGCCAACGCGATGGCGTTTGCGGGGAAGAGCAGGGATCGGAACATCTCGAATCGCCAAGATCAAGCCCGTCAGATCTCAAAATTCTCTTGTGCTCAGGCATTCGGCCGGGCCATTGCCTTATTCAGTGGGTACGGACGCGGCGTTGTGCTGTGGAAGTGCCCTGGTCCATGTCAGCGACTAGCTGGTTGCGATTGATCGATCACAAGGTGCGAAGAAAAGGAGATTGTTGTCCCGAGGTCGTCGATAACTCGCGATGATGATGAGGGAAAAGTCTGTTGTTTGTCAACAAAAGAAAGAATGCCATTCGTTGTGGCTTCCATTGTTTGTGTCCAGCAGATGCAAGCCGTACAATAGAGAAAGGCAGAATGCGCCGGATGAAATCCAAAGTCGCTGCCCAGAACGCCGACCTGCCTGTCGCAGGGGGGAGGGATATATGTACAAAATAGGCCCCAAACTCTCGTCATTAGAGAAATGCTGATGCGTGACAAGCATCAGCAAGCATTAGTCGTGATAGTTGATCCGCATTCACATGCACTGGAACAAGTCGAGCCTCTCCTGCTCGTCAGGGGTCTGCTGCATCTTCAATCGCTGTCGTGACTCCCTCATCTTTCGCTTCCGTTCCTGTTCCTCCGTCTTCTTGGGCTCGTCTTCGAGTCCCTCGTCTGATAGTTTCGAGTCCTTCCTCTTCTCGCTGTTGACAAGGGACGTGCGCTCGACCAGCTTCTTCTCGTCGCCAAGGGGGAAGTCGGGCGATGTAGGCGTGTCCAGTGAGTCGATGCTGTTGGCACGCTTCTCCTCGCTCAGGCGCTTGCTGAGGCGTTGGCTGAGCCTGCCGGGTTTCTCGTCGTCCTTCAATGGCCATGCCGGGCCGGTAACGGTGACCAAGTCAAGGTGCGGGCGTGGTGTACCGGACTTTTCGTCGTCGACTTCCTTGTCACCGAGACTAAGACGTGGTGCTGCTTTCTTGTTGTCGAGACTCAGACGTGGCGGCTTTTCATCGCTCGATGGGAGATCGGGTATGTTCTTCTCATCTTCCTCTGATGGCTTGTGGGGTGGTGGAAGCAGGGACTTTGACCGCGACCTGGAGCGAGCTCTGTCCCTCAGGGCTGTGGTGAATGCTTCGACTGCCTCGACCGGAACTGCTAGCCTCTGGCTGACAGAGCGTGACCGCGATCGTCTCTCTGTTGCACTCAGCTTCTTCTCGACCTTCTTCTCGTCCTTTGCCTCGTCCTTGATCTCCTCCTTCTTCTCGTCCTGGACAATGTCTACACCAGACGATGTGCCCACGGCGGTTGAGCCGGTGTAAGGGCGTGGTGGTAGCTCGTCCTCGTCATGGTTGACACTTGGTGGGGATGAGATGGTTCGTTTCCGGCCGCCAAAGAGGCCGCAAAAGCACGACATGACCGAAATGTGATGGATATGTTGTTGTTGAGGGACGGTGACACGGCAGAATCGAATCTTGATGTTGGTTGAACCTCCAGATTGACGTCAAACCTTAAAACTTGATTCCGCAGACGGTAGTTCCTGGATGTATTGTGGTGACCAGTCCTCGGATGGTTAATTCGGCTCAGCCCTCTGACGAGTGCATTGTTTGGATGAAGTGTTTGTCCAGGCACCTTTCACTAATAATGCTGGAGGAAAAGAACTACTGGAATTCGGGAAGACTTTATATACGGACGATGGAATGGATCACCAGTCCGAAAATGCCTTCCGCCTGACAGAGGGAGGGGACGAGGAGGAGGGAGACAGGCCGTCTGGAATGGAGGGCTCATACCACTAGATAAATACACCAGGAATTGGGGCACACACACAAGACCACACGATCCGGGGGTTACACTTGCAAAGTTGCCTCGCACACCGGAGGCTAGGGTAAAAAGCGGAAAGGCACGTAAAAGACCAACCCTAGTACATAGCCGAAATCATGATCCAAACCACTCGTAGCATCAGATGCTACGACTCTTTTTGCCAGGGCCTTTCTTGTCGCGCCAGTCCGAGAAGTCACTCGACCTTGCTCAGCAAGCCATCGAGTGCGACTTACAAGCCCAGCGCTTAACCCAATGCGGGCTAGGCCGGAGCTTCGACTCCAGGGATACAGGGGGGCAATGCACGACCCGGCAGAGACTGGAGTCGCTGTGGATTGGACGCGGGCTTGCGGGGGAGCCGGGGTTGTTCACACCCTCCCGTTGAAATTTGACGACCATTGAGAGACTCTGGTCTCTTTATTGCGAAGTTTGTCGCCTCCTCCTGTCTTGCGACTGGGAGCATCAGGAAACTGGGACCTGGCCAGAATGCAAGTGGATTGATTGTATTGACTGTGTTGTGTGCCTGCCTGTACGATATTTCGAAAATGGAGAGACAATATCGCCGAACAAGTGAGACTTGCATCCTGTTCGTGTACCGTCTCCGTTCTGCACATATCACAGTATGTAATGCAGTAAGCGACCAAGAAAGGAAAGAAGGTGAATCCCTCGAAACAAGGGCACAAGAAAGGGCACAAGAAAGGGCACAAGAAAGGGCACCGACCGATTCTTAAGTTCCGAAAAGGGCGGTTATCTGACTTCGCCTCGGATCCTCCCATCGAGCCAAGCTACTGAGTCGTCGTGTTCAGGGTTCCATTGTCAGTTGACGCTCACAGCCCCACGGGACAAGCACTGCTTTCAACCTTGCGCCTGCATTAGGGGCTAGGAAAGCTAACACTGCATATCTCGAGCTTAATGGGCTGCATTCGATGCTCATGTCGCCGACTCTTATGTCCTCAACTTCGTGATTATCCATCGTCATTGTCCGGGCTCATCCCCAGAGCGCAGGGGCGCTGATGCTCACGCGACAAACACCTCAACAAGTCCGAGACTGAGTCGGTTAGCCGCTTAAATTCGGGGCCAGACTACCCCAGATCGGCGAACCCTTGACCACAGATCACCTGCACCACAAACGAAATTGCTGCTACCTTTTCAGTACGTATCCATTTCCATTCTCCGCTAACAAATGCAACAGCGTTGCGGCAGTCTTAATTGACTCGTGCCGACATGATCGAGACCCCGGGTACCTCGGGCATCTTCAAAGGGCCTCGGAGGAAGAGGCATGTACGAAGACAATGCAATTTTCTGCCTTGGAATGCTTCTATTGAAGAAAATGCAAAGATAAGTCTATTGTCCTCTTGGTGTCAGACTCGTCTCAGTCTCCCAAGACACTGGTAGCTTGGTGTGTCCACTGCGGAACTATCCACTTGGGGGTTGTACAATGTCATGTGTGCGGATACCTCGATTGAAGCTTAAACAGGGATGACCTGATTCTTTGCATCATCAAGCTCCAGTCCCCAGCTGTCAGATTCAACATCCAGCATCGCGGAATATCTGAGAATTCAGTCGGGCCAGCCCTAAACGCTCAGAAATTCAGATCGCGGAATTGAGCTCCAAGTCTTTCTCACCGGCTCCAAGACTCCCATTGAGGGGTACTCGTAAACGCGGTGTGCCGAATATTCCCCGTTTGAACATATCTGATTCTAAACTCCGGCGGTGTCGGTCAGAACGCAATCATCGTCTATTGTTAGCGCCCGTTGCCCAGTCATTCGAGATCGTATGCAGGAACCCTAATTTCAGGGCCTTGTGGCGGCGGTTGCGGCTCTAACTGAGGGTGAGCGGTGCTTCGTGTAAAGCTTGTCCAGCCTGCGGGATGTTGACAGCGTCATCATCCCAATGCAGCTCCCCTATAGTGAGACGGGACCCCTTTTGGGTAGTCCTGGCCTTCAGTTGTGAGCTGTGAACTCCTTGTCGACTTGGGGGCGTGACGTTGTTCTGAGTCGAACCGGGTACTCCGTGTCTGATGGAGATAACGCAGTGCTGCATGAGGTCGAAGGAACTCATGCTTGAGAACTCGATCAGACCATTACTTACACGACAAGGGAGTAACCCCTTTAAGTTGATATCGTGCTCCTCTTGCCAGTACTAATGTCCAAGACCTTCATCTCGTGGCATGTGGATGCGCCATGCTTTCAACCCGAATCAGCCGATACGCTGCCGCAGTATGTAGTATGTAGTAGCTCCCGCACAATCAAGACAGAAGCCCCCAGACGCGATCCTCATGGTCAGACATTGTCAGAGTTTAGCTCGCGGTGTGGAGTTGCCAACTCTCGTAATCGACGACCATCTTATGCACAACGCGGGAGGCATTATTCGGGCCCCCAACCTGACTACCTCAACATCAGGGCCATCACATTGAAGGGTCATCGTAGGTCCGGCACAACCGAGAGCAATCGTGTTGCTGTTTATCTATCTATTCATGTTTACGACCCCTTGTTGGGCCTCTATGGTCGTGATAGCAACACAGCGAGTCGAACCACGTCGCCAGGGAGGAGGAACTTAGCATCACCAACCCCAGTGGTTCTCAGGGGCGGCATCAATACAAGCTTGAGCAAGCAACAATACAGAAGTCGCCTTCATACACGAATGCTTCTGACCCTTAGGCCCGGAACACGAATGTATAGCCATCGAGCCTTTGAGGATGATGTTGCGCATGACCAGGACTCGAATTGCCTTTTTCCCAGGCCACGTACTCTAAATCATCTGGCTATCAGCTCCCGTTGTGTAAGCCGGTCCCGTTGACAGATGGTGTTGGCCCCAATATGGCTTTCGACGAATTAACGATGTATGACTTGAGGTTCTCCGGGAGTCAGACTTGCCTGCTGATGACTACCTTACAAGAACTTCGAAGAATAAGAGCGTCGAGCCTTGTTATTTGAATGCTCTATCCCGACCTTGAAGTAAGCAAACTCTGTCTCATGGTATCGAACAAGGTACTTCCTCTCAGGAACGCCCCGTTTTGAACTTCGAGTATGACTCTAACATCCGAGCCAGTGGCATGCCGGAATCGGTCCCCCATCAACCCCTAGAGCCCTAAAAAGAGCCTGAATCCCAAATGCGTAATCGAGCTTTCAGCAAGCCACAGGTCATGTTCACGGGTACAGCAGAAAGCCAGCCTTGCGCTCAGTGGTCCACGGTCGGGAATATTTCCTGTGGTTCACTATTCTTGTGTCTCAGTCTACCGCCTCGAATTGTCACGTACGACCATAGATACTGGAGAACTCCGAATCTTTTTGCTCTTTTGTGGGGTGTTATGGAATGTCCTGGTGAGCGCACGGCGCGTCCGACCCGGCACCCGAGAAACAAGAAAACGGGGCTGATGTGGCAGCCTCCTTTGCCGGACACCGTTACTTGAAAAAGACGTGCCGAAACCGCTCAAAGAGCCGAGGTTTAATTTGAAAGTTTCGTGACGTGAGGGAATCACGTAGAATTGATGTAGTGAAATCCTCATTATTTTAACGGCCGCTTAATCTAAGTCACGACTATCAGAGGCCCATTGTTCAGCCCTCAAACCAAAGTCAATGACCTCGTCTCAGCAGAGTCAAAGGTTGGCGATTCCCCCCAGATTCTTGCCGACCCTAAACGCCTGTACCTCGTCGAATTATGTAGCTCCACCGGTTCTATGATGAGAAATGTCTCCACCACCTTGCCAAGATCATCGTTGTTTTCGCCTCTAGTCGCCGAGAACAAGAGGAGGCACAAATAGGTGCCTGCTATGCTCGCATCATAAGCATCAAATTGCCCAGCACATCTCCAAGGGATCTTCGCGGTAGATGTATGCGTCAGATTCTCTCCAAAGACTTGTAAATATGGCGGGTTGTAAAGACTCCCCTCGGCGAAGGAAGTCAAGAGGATCTCTCGCACATGACCTTTGACCTGCGCTTCGGCCAACTTGACCTGCGACACGTACGGTATGCCATGCCACTGCAGGACCAAGCTCACAAGCTGAAGATGTTCCACTGTTTTCATCGGCGGGGTGCCGTAAGGAGTGTAATCCATCATATACGCGATGCGCCCCTGACACGAAAGCCACGTCCAGGTGGGGAGGCCCGAAATAGATGACATCTGCGGCCGAGAATTTCCGCCCAACCAGCCCAGGTCCGTTGCGAAGGATTTTGAGCACAGTCCCAAGATATATGTATTATCCAGCATAGACGCGAAGGTTTGGGATATACCCGCGAAAGCCGGAACCCTGTCTCGTGGGTAGGTGAACTTGCGCCCCGAATAGTTAGAGGCTATGCGTCGCCACAATCTTTGGTGCGATTCCTTGTCCAGTTGATGGTCATGGTTTGGAATAAACAAAACGCCCCTGGTAAGAGTCTCATTTGACTCGAACGAGATACCACTCTGCGTTTGGTAGCATGCCTGACACTGCCAGTGAATGTCAGGATCCATACAGAAGACGACTCTTGAAGAGAGCAACTGCTCCTGCAACGTCCACCCACGAGTACTAATGAGGCTGTCAAATGTGGCACGGGTTCGTATGTCACCTTTGTAAGCATGCACAAGAGATATCCGGCCAGTTGAAGTGCTCGTCCGGGTGCGGAAGATTAAGTCGCCATCCGAGGGGTCATCCTTTATGTTTTGAAAACAGCCATGGGAACTGCTAGCGGATTGTGTTGCAGTAATGGTCAGCTGGCTTCCTCGGTAGGTCTTTGACATTTGTGCTGCTTCACTTTGCCATTCCACTTTATCATCTTGGACGATACACAACGCATCAATCCATATATGCGGGATTCCAAGGCGTCGGACGATATGTATGGCATCGGTGAAAGTCTTTGGCATGAGGTCCACAGGAATAGCCTCGAGGAATCCGTCGAGGGACTGCGTCGTCGTGCAAAGCGGTAGTGAGTCGCCCCAACAGTAGCTTAGAGTTGCATATTCCGTCTTAGCTGTTAGGTCATCGCGCTCGACTAGTCTAAGCGGCTTGCCGTCAATCCCGACAGTTACAAGCCGCAGAGGGGAAAACGGGACAGGCCGGCAATTTCCATGCTCGTCTTGAGAGCGGCACTTTTGCATCCATGATTGGATACATGTGACCTTCTCCTCGAAAGTCGTTGAAGGCCGGGCCCAGAAGTCTGTATTAGATGCGGGGTCTGTTAAGAAGAGTTGTTCAATCTGGTAAGAACATAGATCTTGAGACACCAGACGAGTCTGATGGGAGACAACTCACCTCCTGATGAACAAGCCACAAGCGTGAACGGGTAATTGAAGATTAACGGAGTGAGTCCGGTGACCAAGCCTGCATCTACGGACTTCCAGGAGGTACCCGACTGCATTCGGCGAGCGGCAGTCACCGTGATCTTCACCATGAATCCATCTTGACAGTTCTCTATTGTCTCATGTGCAACCCCGCGTCTCTGCAGCTCAGATGCGAAATGGGGCCACATAGATTTTATAAGTCGGCAAAGGGTACATGTTCTGCTTGAAGCTGAAAGTAGACCGTATGTTGGGTGATGCGGCCTTTGGGAAGGAAGGTTCGACTCTTCCATCGGTACGATCACCAGGTCGGAGCAAAACATACAAATATCGATTTTTTCCAAGTCCATGTCTTCGTCTCCGTGTCTGAGATTGCCGTCACTTAGAAATGAGCAAAACAAAGGCAACAGATAAGGGGCATGCGTCTCAAAAGGCTTTGAAGCTAGGAAGGAATTTCGGGGTGATAGTAGAGTAGAGTTACCTTGATGAGGGAAGACGGGCTGGGCAGCTAGCTTGAAGAAGGCTGCCACTGCTGCCTAACGTGCAAAGTAAATGCACCAATCCCACTGATCAGCCATGGCAGACTTCAATAATCGTCTGGACGCCAAGAGGGCTTAGCGACTGGCTAAAAACGAGGCTCTACACGTGTAGGGCTGGACAGATCAGAATTAGCGCAGCCATATTCATGACTTGAGACTGCAAAAATAAGGTCAACGGTGCCGTGAGAGGAATGACTCCTTGTAGCTTGCCCATATGGACAGGACGGAGAATAAAGATGATAAGCTATCGCGAGAAGTGCTCGACTGCTGCGTCACGATTACCGGCGGTCGTCTCCGTCACTTTTGGCATCTTCCCAGACTCACACTTTAGGCAGCATTCGAGGAGGCCACATGTTCTGTGAATGCAGCCTCGCGAGCGTAACACGGAGACAATTAACGCGAGCATAACCTAACCCGTTTAGCCGCCGACTCTGCTCGTCCACTTAGCACGTCAGCAGTTGTGGTAATGCAGTATCACGGTTGTAGACCGGAGGTTTAAGGTTGAGGTCTGGTTACATTCGATCATAGCAATCAGATAAATGCCGAAGGTACCTTAGGTATCTGTCTACCAAGCACCGTAACGGTAACTCATAGGCTGCCGTTTCAGCAACCTCAATAAAGAATTCGGTACTTAATCTCTCGCAGGCCACATGGCTTTGTATGAAGTTAAGCTTTCGGTTGAAGGGCAAGTCTACATGAGGTTGGACCCTTTCTGTTGAGATATCTCGCCAGACGCAGTGCCCGGGGTGGAAGCCAAGGCGGTCACGTGACTGAGGGATGGCAGGGGTGTAGATACCCTCACTCTCAGACCCCTGCGCCTCCCCGGCTTCCACCCAGATACAACAACAATACAGCCACCACTTGAACCACAACTTGCAGCGCAGCCTACAGAGGCCTGCGCCCCGTGGACTAAGTACCGGTACCTGTGAATCCAACACTTTCTAATCATAGTTGTATCCCACTTTCCGGACGTTGTATCCCAATTTCTGGACTCACGAGCTTCCATGTTCGGCATCCTTTACACCAAAGTGAAAGAATCATTGGAGAACTCGGGATCCCCTCCGCTCTCCCATAGATAAGCCAGTAATCGTCAGACTAGTACTCGGGTGGGTGACCACCGGGGAATCCCTGATGTTGTACGTTTCTTTTTTGAACCTTTTGTGTCTTCCTCCTTTTTGTTGTCAAGTCCCAAGCGTTGTCCTACGTCATGATGTTGATGCTGTTCAGCTCCCTATTGGAAACGAAAAGTGTGGGAGTGATTTCCATGCTGCATAATTAGATACATGGACCTGAAGGTATTCGGATTGTTTGGGTCGGATGTGTTGTGATGTATTTTGTCTATACTGTGGTTGGCGACTTAGAGTATAATACGGTATCAAGGAGGACACAAAAAGCGAGAATTATCTTTTGACGCTCATGAGTGAGTCTGGAAAGGTAGCGATTGTAGCTGCGGGTTTTCAGGAGACCTCCTAGTGCCGACCTCCGGGGAAGAAACACACCAATGTCAGGGCCATTGCAGTACGCGAGGCCAACAACACGTCGAGGTGTTTACTGAATAGGCCCAGCTCGGACTGATGTCGGCTAGCTGCTAGATTATAGATGTCCCGTCTCCTTCGTCTTTGGTTCTCGTACTCCCGATATTCCGTCTCAGCCACCGCTTCGAATACTCGTAGCTAACTTCCACCAGGTCGTCAAACTTCCCGAAATCTGTTGCACTATACTGACCCACAGGCAGACTGACATAATGGCAGTGAGGGCTCCTCTTGACAGCCTCGACCTCCGCAATCGAAGGCGACAACGTAAGCCTCGCAAGAATATCGTCCATAGTAGGCGGTATCGGATCACCCCCCTTCCGCCCGGGAGTCAGCCTGTCCAGCTGAATCTTCCACCCGGATATTGTCTCGCCGTACTCAAACTTCTCCAACGGATCGATAGGCGAAACGTCCACCACAAACACCGTACTAGCCCCCAGCATCCTGGCCCTCGCAACCGGCAAGTTGGACGTAAAACACCCGTCGAGCAGCAACTCCCCATCCACACACGTCGGCTGCACCAGTCCCGGGTAACTCATGCTGACAACGATACTCCGCGTCGCGTCCCCGTAGCTCTGCGTCTGCGCCCCGTTCCTGCTCAGGTTCGTCACGGCGCAGTAGTACCCCAGCCACAGGTCCTCAATCCTCCCCGTCCCGAACACGGCCCTGACCATGGCCTGAAAGGCCGCGCCCGTCGTCCCCGCCACGTGCGGGTACGTCACGTCCGGCACGGCGCGCCAGAAGCGGCAGCGCGCGGCGAGCCCGCGCATCGCGTCCAGGGTCGTCCGCCAGTTCAGCTCGCGCGCGTAGACGGCGCCCGCGCAGGCGCCCATCGAGGTACCCCCGACGATGTCGACGGGGACGCCGGCCTCCTCGAGGGCGCGGATGAAGCCCAGGTGGGCCATGCCGCGGGCGCCGCCGCCGCCGAGAACGAGGCCGATGACCTTTCCGAAGAGGAGGCGGGCGAGGCGGTGCAGGTCGGCGTGGGGGCGGTGGAGGGGCGGGCACGGAGTGGTGGTGGCCGTGGTGTCGTCGGGCCGGTTGAGGAGGATGTGGTGGTGGCTGCCGTTAATCCAGGTACGGGTCTGGATGGGGGGAACGGAGAGTGAGACAAGCGCGCTGGGCTGGGTATGGTGGAATGCGTGCTTACCTCTAGCCAGGCGTTGGTGACACCGTAGGGGGATATCCTCTTCGTGCTGTCGTGGATGAGGACGAGATCTGTGCGGCACTTGGGACTCATCATCAGGAGGACGTCGTCCATGTGAGTGAGTTCGGGTGGGCGGTTGGCGTTGGCGACGAGCACGACGGAGTCAGCCTAGAGATGTTCTAGCGATTGGAGGCGGCCGAGAACCATTGACGACGTCTGGAAGCTTTCACTGTTTAACTCACATGCGAGATGCACCGTCCATTCCAGCTCGAATGCGCATCGCCATCGCCCACAAAAATGAGCAAATCGACAACATCCTCCAGTTGGGCGAGGTAGATATCCCACCTCAAATATCTCAATGTCGTCGATATCACTCGCGCCAAACACGTCCATGGTCTGCTGCGACTCGAGGATGGCCACTTTCCTCTCGCTCTTGATGCCGGTGTCAATAATGGCTCTCATCAGCTCCGTCGTGAACTCCCCGACTGGGCCGTCTGGAGTCAGTGGAAGAACGGCGAGGGTGTGGAAGTCCGGTCGAGGCGGTGGGGCGTCCGATATCTCCGCCTCTGTCCACCGGCTGTTGATTGTCCTGGCGCTGCTCATCGCGCCGATCCTGGCAAGGGAGAGCGCGACGTGAGGCTCGAGGAGCGACAGTGCCTGATATGTCCCGAACTGGATGTGGGCAATCTCGCTCAGCCTGATGGCGTATGCGGTCTTGGGCGGTTCCCCGTCGAGGAACAGCTGCTGGATCCCGAAACAGTCCCCCTTCTGGAGTTCCTCCTCTTGGGCGCTGCTGTCGGACATCTTCATGCGACAGCGGCCTTTCAAGACAACGGAGAGGCTTGATCTTCCAGAAAGTCAAGCCGTGTTAGCGTGTGCACTGGACAAGAATCGACAGAGTGGTTCTTACCTGCGGCGTTCAATTGTCTCCCCGGTCGTAGACGGGGTCCAGTCGATGGCGAAGTCGACGAGCCTAAGGAGGGAAGGTAAGGTCTCCGCTACGCGTCGAGCCATTGTGTGAAGTACCAAAGGAAATTTGGCAGTGAGTATTCTGATCTTCTCCTAGGGTAATACACAGATGAACGAATCGGACCGAGCAACCATGTCGTACATTGATGTATTGTTGTCAAGGAGACTGTGATATCCGACAATATCTCCCTGTTCGATTAGACCCTGAACGGCGTGGGACTGCAACAGGTCAGAATACAAGCAAGTGGGCAATTGATGCAGTTGTTCGGAGCTGCTCACCTTTCCGCTGTCCGTGGCGGTTGGTTGTTCTTCGGGAGCACGCACGTCGAAGCTCCCGGTTAGGATATAATACACCCCGGCGTAGCGTTCTCCTTTCCGAACAAGAGCAGAGCCTTCTGAGAAGAACACGACGTGAATCTCATCAATGCATTGCCGAATAGTATCCTTCAGTTCGGGACGTGTGAACATGTCGGTGGCGTAATGGTATCAGAAGGACTCTTCGGTCTCGAGGCAGGATCCGCAAGGATCCCCTCCAAGTCCTCATCCGAGAACCCCACTGCCAGAAGTATATAGCGCCCACTCTGTTCCCGTATGGCGTTCGGGAGCTCGTCGAAGTCAATTGTCCGGGAGGAAACAGAGCGAAGGGAACGCTTCGAAGCTGGCTTCCGGAGGGAGAATGACCGTTCCTCGAACGTGGTCATTGGAGATTGAATCTCCAAATGTGGTTCTGACACATTCAAAAATGACATGGAAAGCCGATATGGGTTGGGATCCGTCCTTACGGGTCTGGAGCCTCGACGACTAAAGCTGGACGAATTACTGCGGCTCAGACCGCGGGAAAAAGGTGCGGACTCAGTTATCTGGACGTCCGGCATGGCTGTGGAATCCAACCCTAGGGTGAGTAAGCGGTGGGAGGCACTCTGTCCTGGATTTCCTTCCAGTGCTCTCAAAGCTCCGAGCCAGGTAGCGATCGTTGTCAAGGCGAAGCCGCCGCCCTCAAAGGGCTGGCGCAATGGTAATGGTTTCGTGATGCCGGAGAGGAATTGGTAAATGTGCTGCTCGAGACCAAAGAGTATCCTCGCAACAGAAATGGTAGAAAAGTATAACCGGCGGAAGATCTCGCGTATTATACTCAGTGCTGATGCTTGATGTGTTGTGAGGAACCTCTGCCAGTTGGCCGTGGTGACGAAAAGAAGCTCAGACTCCTCGACGGCAGTAAACTCAATGTCCTCTAAGCCGGACTGGAGATAGAAACTTTTGTCCCAAACGTTGTTGGACAGACCCTCTCTCCATCTCACAAGGTCAGCTAGCAAAAAATCCATAGACAGCAGCAAGTCGCTTTCCATCAAGCCCCGGAAGACCGGTTGAGTCTGAGGCACAGGATACGAGCTCTTCGACATCCTGGCTTCAATAATTCCGCTGCGGACTATACAGACTCCATTTTGCTGGACATTGTCAACCTTCTGGCCTAGCACAATGGACCGGCGTTAGCAATGGTGGGAAGGAGAATGACGACATGAACCTACCCTTAGTAATGTGAAGGACCTCTGCCGATCGTCTGAGTTCTTGGAGCACACTGTCCTTCAGGTGCCGAAAAGCCTGGGTTCGGAGATGCTGCTGTCGCTGGCTCTTCTGGACTAGATGAGTCTGACTCTGAAGACAGACTGATTCAAGACGAGATGATGGAGGGAAAAGAATCTGTAAAGAAGATCGAATTGTATATCGCACGATGGTAGACTCCACATAAACAAAGAGACGTTTAGATCTACACTCAAGAACCAGTATCATATGCTGCCATCGGTGTTGACGTGCTGGTTGGAAACTCCTGTGACAGGATTATGCTAGACTCTAGTAGCGTACCTGATCTTTGAATCTCCGACTTTCACTCCCATCGGCTTACTGCTTACATAGGTGGCCACGTTGCCCCGGCTTTGTGCTCCATCTCAACTTTTCAAGCGTCTAGGTCATTTTAGATCGAAGACAATTGAGTATCAATATGCACACAACAACTTGTTATATGAACAAACGTCCCCGAGAGCCCTCAAAACTGTCCGTCCGATACAAGATCCATATCGCTCAGACCCGCATCACACATGCATTTACCCTGATCTTTAGTGGCCAACTAGATGTAATGTACATCTCAAGTCATGACCTCCTCTTTTGAAAGTACAGGTGGCCAGTGGTCGCAAAAGGTGCATTGTCTGGTCACCACACCCTATCCCTACATTGAAGATTCTCAATGTCCTCTCGCAGCTCTTGGGGAACCGGTCCGCCCAGACGTACCCCGGTCCCGGTCTGAAGCCTGTCGACGAGTTGGCTTCCATCAGGCCGGCTGTGGTTAACACTTCGTTGAGAAGGGATGAACATGCTGTCGGAAAGTCGGCGGTATTCTGTGCATAACTGCCAGCCAGAATTTCTACACTTGTAAGTATCTTATTGTCTGCTTTTACCTTGCAGACCCCATGTTCATCCACATCGACTTCGGTGGCAGCTCCATGTTCAGCTGAGCATGATCCAGGTTGAAAAGCCCCGAGGTCGTGGAATGGTCTGCGTCATGGAGCTCAGGATTGACTGACTCGTGTAGGAATACTAGCGCTGCAGCAGAAACAGTTGAAGATGGAATCTCCGAATGCCCCGGCTGGTAGAAGCGTGACCATGGTGAGATGTTGACTCGGAAAGGAAGGGGGGAGAGAGAAACCCTCAGTGCCGGCGAAAGTCTTGACTTAGACATCCAACCTTGCCTTACTACGAGCTGAGCTTGTTATGTGCCTCGAAGGAGGTCTGCTCAGGTCTAGTCTCTTATAGATATAGGCCGTACGATCTAGTTTCACCAAAGGTCAACAGATGCGTCCAGCTCAACCATGACATACTGACGGCATCATAATCGAGTTGTCCTCAGAGAGACCTTGATTCCACAGGACCTTGCAGCCATGCATAAAATAGCCGAACTACCCTAGAGCCAATTTAGTTCCAAGGAGGCGAAGTGGACTGGCTGATGACGAGCTTGCCCAACCAGGACCACATTAGCGATAGGCTCCCAACTTCGGAGTCTAAAGATAGTTGATTGCTAGTCGAGATCAGATTTGTTGTCGAAGTGCGGACCTGTCTAGCATCACCCACGCGGCAAAGAGACGGAAAGACCCGATGTAGTCAAGACGAAGGAGACGACCGGCCCCAGAGGCGAAACACTGCTACGCCAAAAGATATCTGCAATGTTCTATCAAGGTATTTCCGTGAAGAAAAGCTTCAACATATATCCCAAACTCCACGTGCTCGCCCATGTTATACGACAAAAAAGGAAAATTCCCCCATGATACCGCAATCACCAACATCCCTCTCGCTCAATTAAACACCTTATTCATAGCCTGATGCGCCAACTCAACCCCCAAAAACGTAGCCGCATTCGCCGGCACAGCCCTAGCCAGCGCCGGCCCGAACCCAGGGAAAAAGGCCTTCACGCCTCCCCTCCCGTACACCTCGCGCACGATACTCCCGACGCTGACATTTCCCTCGCTAGTCTGCAACCTGCTCTTGACGGTATCGATCGGGAAGACGGGTATCCACATCGCCACGCCCGCCGCCGCTCCGGCGCACGTGATAGCCATCAAACTCAGCTGGCCGCTCGGCTTCCCCGTCTCCGGGTCTAGGGGAGTGAGCTTGCGCTTGATGTACTCGTACGCGGCGAAGTACGCGGCGCTGCCGGGGCCGTCGCGGGCTAAGGTCGCGGCAGAACCGCGGAACACGGAGCGCACGCCGCCTTCCTTGTAGAGCTGGCGCACGACGTCGACGCCTCCCGTGTAGCGCGGCTTCTCGCCGGGGGCGAGCTTTTGGTCCTGGACCTGGAGGATGACTTTCACGCGCTCGAAGGGGGCGGTGATGGCCGTCATGGGGATGGCGGAGAAGAAGCCCGCTGCTGATACCTGGGCGATGGAGAGGCTGCCGTCCGGGGAGACGGTGGAGTACTTGCGCACCAGGGTCTTGCCTAGGTCGTAGCCCCAGAAGGAGACGGCGACTGTTTTTTGTGTTGTCCGTTAGCTGCCACACCTCAGTTGTAGGATACGTGGTAAATAAGGGGTACTCACACATAGGCGTAACACCAACCAACGGCGCACTAACACCAGCATAAAGTCCCCTCTTGAGCCCATCCCGCGCTATGCTCTTCCTCACGACATCGACGGCGCTGGAGTACACCCCCTTCTCGGCAGTCTGCAGCCGGACCTTGACGAGGTCGAAGGGGTGTCCGACAATGACGGCGCAGACGCCGCCGAACCCGCCGGCCGCGAGCGACCGGATCTGCGCCGAGACCGCGGAGGCTGCTACTTTCGCGTCCTGCTTGAGCTCGGCCTTCGTCTCGGGGATGTGGGGGATGTGGTCGGCCACTGCGGCGGGAAGCTTCTCGTGAATCTTCTCGTTTGCGACGTGGAGGACGTTGCTGGCTCTGTTTTGGGGGGAGGTGGAGGAGGACATGGTGGCGGTGGGAGGGAGGGAGGACGGGGCGAGGGTCCTGTCGTCCGGGGGGCGTTGACTGGGGGTTATGCGCGTGCTCTGCTGGGAGTTTGTTTGGACTAGATGGTGGTAGTGTTGGGTTGACAAAGACCTTGCCCTCTCAATTGGCTCTGTTCGTGCGATGCGCAGTGCAGTGCGGAAAAATGTTGCTCGTGTGAGGTTTATTTCGACAAAAAAGAGCGCGGCTTAAGGAAACTGGAAGCTGGAGCGCTGGGCAACGAGCAGCCACGACGTCAGAAGTACCTCGGCAAACGATACACCGGGGCCTTTGATTGGGTCCGATCACAAGCAAGAGGGGTTTAGCGCGGGATAGAGAGGCAGGTACTTTCGACTCTCTCTCTTGCTCTTTCCAAGTTGTCGTTGTCAAATTCTGTGAATACCTGAAAGAAAAAGCGTAGGTTTAGAATTCTGGAAAGATGCGATAATTATTTCTCCAACATTTCTACTACCCTTCTCCAACTCGGACTGAGACCAAGCTGACGATGTAGCCTCGGTCTTTCGGCAGGAAATGTACGTCCAACCTAGCCAAGTACAGAATACGCACCAGCACAACGCTACTCCATACTTTCCCCAGCCTTTGACCGTGGGGTTTAACGGCTCTGAATGGCCTCGGCACAAAGGAATGGAGGGGCCGGAGGGGCAGTGTTAGGGCAGAAGCCGCAGGACACAGGCACAGAGACAAGATGTTGTTGTACCGTGTACAAGATGCAACCAGAAGCGCATCGGACAGACGGATGGTCGCGCAGATGACGGCAGACACGCGATGCAATGCAGGGTTCGTTTTAAGCTTGTGAGGCATTAGGGTAAACGGAAGCCCTGAATTCAGACTATTGGTCGAAGTTGTTTTAGGGACCATCATCACATATGATTCAAGAGAGGCATATAGTAAATTGTCCTCAAAAGTTGATAAATATGTGCGACAAGGTGTATAGAATAGAAAGTCCCTAGCAACATCGCGTGTTATCAATGCCATAGCATCATACCAAAAACTCCTCATAATAGCACATCAATCCAATGCCTTTCCCCCATTGATCCAATGAGGGCCGGAGTCCGGTTCCGAGTCCAAAGTCGTCTCAACCACAGCTACACCTCATACACCTCCCACTCACCACGCGTCTCCTAAAACGCCACACTGGCCCTGCTCTGGTGCATGCTCAGCGGACTCCTGCCCACCCCGCACCAACACCCGTTCTCACCTTCCCTCTCGACCTGCACCGTGATATCGATCCCCTTCTCCATCATGTACCCCCTCACCCTGTCCCTGACGTCCTCCATATCCGCTCCTCTCACCGCAACGACATGCATCACCCCCAGCAGCTTATTTCCTTTCCCCTCGTCCCTGTCGTCCAGCCAGAATCTCGGAACACCATAGCTTGCCACGCCTCGTAGGCCCAGGATGCCGGACAGGGTGTCGCGGAGATTGTACTCTATCTCGTCAGGGATGGTCAAGAGCAAACGCCTGGCGGCGGACTTGACAAGGGGTATGGCGCTGAGTAAAATGAGGACGGCGATGAGGAAGGAGGCGAGGGGGTCCCACCCGGACCAGGGGTAGAGGTGCGTTAACACGGTGGACACGATGACCGCGGCGCTGCCGAGGGTGTCGGCCAGGACGTGCAGGTAGATGCCGTGCATGTTCTCGTTGTCGTGGCCGTGGGAGTGTGCGTCCTTCTTCTTCTCCTCAGCGTGATGATGGTCGTGGTCGTGGTCATGTCCCTCGTGGGAGTGGCCGTGCGAATGACCGCCGTGCGAGTGCCCGTGATCATGCCCGTGGTGATGATGCCCGAACGCCGCCATGCCCACCAGATTCACCAGCAACCCCATGGTACTGACGACAAACAGCTCCGCCAGCCGCTTCGTCTCGCGACCTTCTAATATGCGCTCGACGGCCTCGAACATGATCTCCACGCTGATGAGCATGAGGAAGACGCCATTGGCGAAACCGGACAGAGTCTCGATCTTGCCGAAGCCGTAGGGAAACCGCTCGGATGGGGGCCATTTACTGGCCACGGCGGCGAAGAGACCGACTGCTAGGGCGACGCAGTCGAAGAACATGTGGATGCTGTCCGAGAGCAGGCCGAGGGAGTCGGTTACGTAGCCGTAGAAGGCTTGGACGGCCATGAAGGAGAAGTTGAGGCTGTAGGCACGCGGGATTAGATAGATGTTGGGTGGAAGGGGTTGGGGGTGATACGTACGACATGAAGTAGAATATGCGCCGCGAGTCCTTGTCCGTCATGACGGCGTGTAGAAGAGGGTATTTCGAGGTATATGGCAGCAGCAGCACAGTAAATCTTGACCGCGCAGCCGTAGGGTCTTTACCGTGGCTGTGGTCGTGCGCGTGCGCGTGGCCGTGATGGCCGTGGTCATGGTCATGTGAGTGATCGTGGTCATGGTCGTGGTGGTGATGCCCATCCGACTGCGCATCAGGCGGCTGATACATAGCCGCTGCATCGAAGCTCGCATGTGTCGGCGTAATCAACGGCCTCCCCCCAGCCGTAGATCCTTTCCTCCAGTGTCCTCCATCGTTGGGTATCTCAGCGCTACTCGGTATCGTAGGTAGCGTCGGTCGGGGCTGGAGCGAGTTCGCGCGGTGGCCGTCGTGCGTATGACTGTGGCGGTGGCCGGGGCTCTGGCGCCGCGACGAGCCGAGGGATGGGCCTAATGGCCGGTTCTCGTCAATCTTGGGAGGGGGGAAGCTCAGTTTTGGTGGTGACTGGGAGAGACTGCTGTGGGAGTGGTGGTGGTGTAGATGTTCGGAGGAGTGGTGGTGGTGAGTCGGGATCGCTGCGGTTGGCAGCGAGTAGGCCGAGGCCATGGTCGCGTTACTTTTGCGATTATCAATCGATAGGAGCTCCGGAGCTCCTGGAGGGCGTCTCTATATCATAGAGTGGGTTCGGTCTGGTGTTCAGGCGATGTCGTGGACGGTATCAGACGGAGCTGGTGTTGCGTGGGTCCGAAGTTCAGTCTGATAGTGGCGGTATAGGCTTCTTCAACAGCTTGATTGCGCGCAATGTCAGTAAGTCGCAGAGCTGTAGTAGAGGGTCTGTCGGTGAGACAAGTGTCTTTTGTTTACTTGGCGGACGTAACTGCAAGGGTTCGACTGCAGCCAGATGTGGGTTTGAGAGTCAATTTCTCTCAGAATCGTGATAACAGAGGATGCGCTCTGCAACAAAATCACGACAGAAAGACTCAAGACGGTGATAGTGACAGATAAGCAAGCAGACAAGATGTAGAGTAGAGACGTTCTTTCTCACCAAACGCCATAGAAAGTGAACAATCCCGCTTTCGCTCCTTCGCAAATGCAGATCGACGGCCCAGAACAGACCGCCTGGTGCCCCTGACTCGAACCTTCAGCCGAACGATGATGGTTGTGTGGGGAAAGCATGCTGCATGTTTTGACGCTAAGATAATCCCCTGTCGTCATCAGAGGCGCGTTTCAGTGAGGGGCATCTTGCAGATAATCTCTGCTAGCAAACGCAGGGGACTTTCCGACAAACCTTAACTGAATCAATCTCATCTCTACTTCTCAATCGCCATCAGGGTTCTTCGCACAGATCAAATCCGGTAACATTGCAAGGCTGAGTCTGGACAGCCACCTGCACCAGAGACAAGGCTGAACACATCGTCATCGGGCTTAAATCTCATGGAATATTGAGACATCTTTCAAAGCCTCCCATTCAGCCAAGTATTTCGAATCCCATTCGCCAAAGAACAATCGAGATGACACCTGTCACGTAGCCGGACCGCCCTCTTATTCTCACTCCAAATCTTCAACCTTCGCCATCTTGACCATGGCGCAATTCGACTTCAGCTTCTGGCTCACAACCCTGGCCACCATCGTCTTCCTCCTCTGGTTCAGCTTCATGTACTTCGGGCCAGAGCGGTACAAGTACCCCAAAGCGTCCGCCACCCCAGACCAGAAGCGAGTCTCACTCCAGGTCCTCGTCCTCGGTGACCTCGGCAGGAGTCCGCGCATGACATACCATGCCCTCAGCATAGCAGAACATGGTGGCCGCGTCGACCTCATCGGCTATCTAGGTACGCCTCCCCTCTCATTCCTCATACCTGTACCACTCGCTCACACTTGAGAGAAAACACCCTCTACTCAGCAGTAGCAGAGCACCCCAACATCACCATCCACGCCCTGCCCGCACCACCCAAGAAACCGGCCTCTCTCCCCTTCCTCCTCTTCGCGCCCTTCAAAGTCCTCCACCAGATCTACCATCTCACCTACCTCCTCTCTTACGGACTGAAGCCTGCCCGCTGGCTTTTAGTCCAGAACCCGCCCTCCATCCCGACCCTCGCCATCGCCTCCCTCGTCTGTCGCATGCGCGGCACAGCGCTGATGATAGACTGGCACAACTACGGCTGGACCATCTTATCAGGAACCCGCGGCGCGAACCACCCCTTCGTGGCGGTGGCAAAGGTGTACGAGTGCTTCTTCGGTCGCTTCGGGAGCTACAACCTGACAGTGACCGAGGCGATGGGCCGTCAACTGCGCGAGCCGCCCTACGACATCAAGTCGCCGATGATGACCGTCCACGACCGGCCGGCGGCAATCTTCCAGCCCTTGGAGAGTGGGAAGAGGGAGATGGCGCTCAAGACTATGTTCGGGGAGAGCATGATCATCAACCAGCTCATCCCCAGCGTGGTGGATCGGGATACGAGGTTGCTGGTCAGCAGCACGAGCTGGACGCCGGATGAGGACTTTGGGCTGTTGCTTGGTGCGCTGGTTACATACGCCGGTGTTGCGAGTAAGGAGGGTCTACCACCGCTGTTGGTCATCATCACCGGCAAGGGCCCGCAGAAGGCGATGTATCTGGAGCGCATACATGCTCTTACCGAAGAGGGGAAACTACCCAATGTGACCATCGAGAGCGTATTTCTCCCTTTTGCGGATTACGCCACCCTCCTGTCGTGCGCGGAACTGGGCGTGTGTCTGCACAAGAGCAGCTCGGGCGTGGATCTGCCGATGAAAGTGGTGGACATGTTCGGTGCCGGACTACCCGTCGCCGCGTACTCCGGGTACGAGAGCTTCAGCGAGCTGGTTAGGGAAGGGGAGAACGGATGCGGGTTTGAAACGGCGGACGAGTTGGCTTCTGTCTTGAGGCGGTTGATGGTTAAAGATGGCCAGAGGGAACTGGACGCGTTGAAGCGGGGAGCTGTAACCGAGGGGAGCAGGCGCTGGGTTGAGGAGTGGGATGCCACTGTCGGTCCGGTTCTGGGGTTGGTGTAGGATGTTGGCCCCTTGAGACTCCATCCGTGGCTGAGGCAGGTAACGGCTTACTCGTGAAAGTATGAGCTGGTGGCTAAAAGTCCATAAAGAAAGGCGTTCGTGAGCGGTAAATAGACAAAGAGTTGTCCATATTGATACCCCCGTATACTATGCTGATAGCGAAGCTATAAAAATGCAAAAAAGCGCTGATGCCATACCTAACTCCTATAAGTGATTTACCATGCAACCTGGAAGTTTTACCCAGCCAGCTTCAAGCCATACCCTGTTTCCCTACCCTATTTCGGCAATTCTTCCCTTCCCCCTATTACCCCCTTCTCCCTACCCCTCCATACATCAATCCTCCCCCAAACTCTCCCTAACACACAACCGACACCGTCTCCGAAACTCCTTACTCCTCCCCTCCCTCTCCTCCCGCAACAACTTGGCCGCCTCGAGGTTCGCAGGGCTCTCATCGTTGGGGTCCTCAAACAAGGAGATGACAGAGAGTAAGATGGTCTCGGGCGTCTGCACGGGGTTCCAGCGCTCGCCCACGCTCTCGTAGCCGTACCTGTCTTCCTCCGGCGGGTGGAGGATGGAGATGCACAGCTCGCCGTTGGGGTAGATGTTCGGGTGGAAGGGGATCGGGGACTGGAAGACGAGCCTGGGCGGGAGGAGGGGATATTCGGGGGGGAAGGTGAGGTGGGCGCGGAAGTTGCCTCCTGGACAAGGGCACGCTGTCAGCTCGGGTCCAAGAAGATCGATGGTTGGGTGAGTTCTGGGGGCCGGGGTTGGAGGAGGGAAAAGGAGGGACGGAGGGATAAGGACAGGGCCATGGAAGAGCAGCTGGGAGAAGGGTGAAGAGAGCAGGTGGAGAAGACATACCGCCGTAGTACTTGCAGTCGTCGTTGATCATGAGCATCACCTCCCACTCCATGATGTTGTTGTCATTCACGAGGCCGCAGGATATGCCCGGTATGTCCTTGTCGGACTGCATCTGCTTGAGCTGCCGTCTGAGCAGGGCACCGGCTGCCGCCGCGTTGGGGGCGGAGGAGGGGGTGGACATCGCTTCTCGTTCGCTGGCACGTTGATCTTTTATTGTCGTTGGGTGTGGAATGGAGTTGCGCTTCGCTGGTTTCCTGTGGGAGCTTGGTTGCTGGCTGGAGCGGTTCGCTGATGGGGCTTCCGCTCTGAAATTGTAGGAAGTATTGAGAATGTGGGAGAGTACGTAAAATGCTGAAGAGTAGTGTGTAAGAGACTGATGTGTTGTGTGAAATAAGCACGGTGCGCAGTTTGCAAGCTGTGGGAGTTGCAGGAGCACGCGACCTAGGACTACTCAAGATGTCGAGTCCAGATGATTGTTCTTGCCGCCAGCCGGCAGTGACGGGGAATGCCGACCCACTCGGAGCAGTTTCCGTGTGGGGCCGTATTGGGGTTCCGGCCGCCCCCGCTTGGGTACGGCACAGAAGGTGAGACCGCCGGAATCTCCTCTGCTCTCCTACTATTTCTCAACCATATCTTTGAAGCGCGAGAAAGGGAGGTTGCGCCTGTGCTAAAGCTTCCCTGATGCTCCATCACCTTTCATTGGTTCGACGTACAATGTCAACGTCGAGTACGATGTTCATTCATACTGCGATCGATGTCTACCGGGGCACTTATAAAGGCTCACTGACAATTGATTGACAGGATCATGAAAGGAGAGGTTCGCCTCGAATTGTCCGAGGATGCGGTGGTGTCCGTCTCTAAGTAAACGGAGACGGCCCAGCTGCTGGCTCGTCGTCAATGTTAATGACGTTGTCGGTCGACGACCTTGATATCAATTTAAAACAGACACAGGCGAGAGTCACAGTAGATTCCGGCCTAGGTAGTAAGTAGTTTCCCATGTTAGGTGAATTTTTTATCCATTGATGTGAATGTGAGTCCTGTTCTTCTTTACTCGCGGACCAGGATTTGAAGCATCTAAGAGCACTGGAACATGCCAGCGTCCTACTGTAGTAAATACAGGAGAACTTCTGTATCAAGGATTGGCAGCTTCACCGTTTCCAAATGTGTACCGTTTCCCAAGACACCACCATCACAATTGTCCCTCAACATGTCCTCCTATGCCTTTCCGCACATCCAACTATCCAAATCAGATACGAAGCCACCCAACAACGAAGCTCTGAAACGGCGCCCCCTGGGCATTGGCACACCCATTGGGCCAGAAGGAGCCCACGACATTGTTGCCGTCGTGGTTACACTCGTACTGGCGGAGCTGGCCATTACACTGGCCGGGCGTGTGCGCCGAGTACATATTCCAGCGCCTGTTGTCTTTCCAATACTCGAAGCAACCATTTTGCTAAACATTCTGCCACGTAAAGGAATCGCCTTGGCAGTTGGCAGTTGGCCGTGTATATGTACCCCGTGATACTCTGTCCTCGTTTTCACTGGACGGACCTTGCTGTTAGTCCGGAGTCTCCTGTTCCAAAGCAGGGAGAATTGTGAATAGATACTAACAGAGTGGTAGTGGTGGTGTTGTCGTGCGGGACCTTGGTGCCGTCCGGCTTGACGATGTATAGACCTTCGAGAGGAGCGGCGGGCGGCGACGGGGACGGCGCGGACAAGGCAGTAACGCCTAGTGCTGCTAGACTTAACCAATGACTCAGCATTTTCATCCATGGGCGACGATCTAGAAAGTGCAACTTCCATCCCAATACATCCACTAGTGTCAGTCTGATCTGACGCACTGATTAAGGTAGGTAGCCTAGACTTGTGGAGAGCAGAGTTCCAAAGATGCGTGGTCTGATGTATTAACTTCTTTGACCGCGTTAAGGACTTATTGCGAAGACGCGTGTTGAGACCTCCAACTTATACCTCTGACCATACCTTACATTGGAACTTTTCTTTAGCTATAGATACAACCGCACCCATGGATTCTCGTAGAAGAAGGAGTTGCCATCGGCCGATAGCGGCGATAGACAGTGCCCATCCCCTCCCATCAAACGCATCGAGACCTGTGACGCGCCGGATGGCGACGCGGACATCTTCACGCGGACCGAACCGCCCATCGTCGTATGCATCACACCCCTCGGCTCCGAGGAGCAGTCGGAGATCTTCACCCGCCTCCCCCCGCTGGTCTGGAGACAGGCTCTGATACGCCGAGACGGCGCGCACACGAACCCTTCCGTCAAGATCGTCCGGCAGGGCGTCGACCCTGTCACTGGTCGGGAGGGCCGTATCGAGTTGTTAGAGCAGCATCTCAATCCCCGTGTGAGGATCGAGGACTGCGGACACCTCATGGATACGGCCCTCATGCAACCGAGCGAGCGGCGCAAGATACTTCATGTCGTGGTCAAGAGGGGCGACGGCGTCGACTACGAGGAGAAGCCGGGCTCGAGGCTCATCAGGAGTGATATTCGCCGCGACTTCCCCGGCATGACCTGGGGCCAAATCCAGGATCAGTTGACGGATGGATTTAGCGGGGGATTCTGGGCGGGGGAAGAGGTTGATCCCGATACGGGGTTGTCGCTGGCTCGGATGATCGAGCTGATGTCGGGTTTGAGGATGGGAGCGAACCAGCGGTAGGGCCTTTAACATTTCGACCTCTCTTCCAGATTTATCCAGGTCAACGATATCTCCAGATACTTATCTCTGGTTCGGGTCAGGGGAGTGGGTATGTTACGTGTGTGCACAGTCAATGCTGTAATCATCTTCTCCTCTACCGCTGTTCGCTTCAGAGCCATGAGAGTGTTTGTTAAGCCTCGGTGATACAAAGTGCTCGAGTAGGTCAAGAGTTGACGTGTGGAACTCAGTAAGGGCTCCTTCACAGTATTGAAGAGGTAACCTCAGCATTCTGATCAAAGTTGGTTAGGCTAAGGCGGTGAAAGACTGCGGTTATTTACCTTATTCACTGCCTCCTGCCGGTGAGTACTTGCTGATATTCACTCTTCTCTCAAGCTCCCAACAAACTTCTGCCTTCAGTAACAACAACAAGCTTCCGGATCTTGGTCTGACAACAATCCTCCCTCAACGAATCCGCCAAGCTCCCATCATATTGGTCACCGTCTGGTCTATGTGGCCTGTTTGACAAGATGGAGGATTTCCGGTGCCGCGCGGGCCCCAGGGGCTGCCTCAACTTCAACTGTCCTCCGCCTCTTTCGATCCTCGGTATCCACGACGCTCCGCCTGACCCATTCTCCTTCTCCTTCAACTTCTCTCCAGCTCTTTCTATTCTCCGTATCCGCGTCGCTCCGGCCGCATTCTCCGTGGCCAACGTATACAAGCAAGACGCCAGCCCGCTCTTCCGCCTCCCCCAGGAACTCCGCGACCAGATCTATGACCTCGTCTTCTCCGCCCACCAGTTCGTGTTTACCGAGCCACATCGGAAGGTCGCCTGGGAAGCTCGTCCCCGCGAGGACAGGCATGCTCTCTCCCTCCTACTATCGTGTCGACGAGCCAGAGACGACATCGGAGACACGTGGATCAGCAAGGCGTGGTTCGACTTTCTCCTCCCCATCGCACTCCTGAACGGCATAGCCGACATCCCTTTCCGTAAGCGGTCCATGATCCGCCTCCTCCTGATCCGCTGTCCGGCCGTCGTTGTGATACCCCCCAATGCCGACGTCGAGAAGCGCGTGTACAGCCTCTCCGCCGCCCTGAAGATGCTTCCTGGCCTGTCTCTGGATCTTCTCGTCGTCCAGGGCACTTCTTACACCGACGATGATTTCCTCTACGGAAGCGGGCCAACTGTCGATTACACGATTGTCGATGAGTTGATCGCCGAATCCGATGGCTGGAAGGTACTTCACTTCCTGTGTCCGGACTCGTTCATCCTCTGCTGGAAAGCGATGGGCTCGGTGCTGGGACACATCGGACCCCAGCCGCAGGTCTGGAACAAGGTCCTCATGGACAAAGACGGCAACTCGAAGAACGCGTCCGTCACCATCCACCGCCACACTGAATCTCGCTCCGACCGGCCCATTTCCGAAATCTGCACACCGTATCACCAGGAACTGCCACGAGGGGTGAGCGAGGCAAACTACCCTTATGTGGAAGACACGTTCCTCATACAGCCAGACCAGCAGATGAACGAGATGCACATCGTCGCAAGAAGAGGTGAAGGTGTCGTCTACGAGGTAGACCCGTCTTCGCCGTGGCTCTATTTCGATATCCGAGAGGATTATCCCGGGATGAGCTGGAGACAGATCCGCGAGAGGTACACTACTGCAACTCGTGTCTCCAAGCGGGCGTACGGGTACCCTCCGTACTCGGCAGTCGACGGGTTCGAAGCGCATGGAACGGGATTCTGGGCGGATGGGCGCTTCCGCGCCGCGCATTCGATCCCCGAGGTGCACTACCATTCTCTGTAAGCGACCCCAACTCATACACCTACCTACACCCCATCACTGCTTTTGCGCGCCTGGGCTTGATACCGTCCTGCCCTAGTCTTCAGTGATTGAGCTGGCAATCGTTTACTAACACCCGTCACAGTGGCCTTTGAGACAGACGAGGAGTAGTGGGAAGGCAGCGAAGGATATGGACGACAAGAGAGATCAATCCATAACATGAAACGGGCAGATGATCGAGTCTGAGCAATGAGATAGTCTGTTCAGGCCACCGCATCAGAACTTCGCAGCTTTATCCGGTGACCCATATGTTAACTTTTGCTCCGCACTGACTGCAGCTCGGAAGGTTTGCTGAGTTTACCGTCTGAAGATGGCGCTGGGGTATATGCGCGCAGAGCAGACTTCAGGCTCACGGGCTCAACAATCCCGTTCCCTCCGAAACCTAACCCACGGCTTGCCTCAGTACATATATAATTCTCGAGTTTCTCTGTGACTTCAAGGGTCTCTTCTTCTCTTCAATCTTCTCCCAAAATCTTTAGTATCCTAAACATCAACAACGCCACTCGATCCTTGTCCTAGGCCCATAACAGACCTGCCTCAACAACCCAACGACTTCTGCTCCGTCTAACCAGCCGAATCAGTCCCGTCCAAGGTCACAATGGCACGACCCAAACAACCCACCTCCAACGCCACAACATGGGTCCAGGGCCAAAGCCCCCTCCTCCGTCTCCCCCAGGAGCTAAAAGACATAATATACGACCACGTCTTCTCCACGACGGAGCTATCCTTCGACGGACGTCCGTATACTAACGCCCACTTCATGTCCATAAGAACAACTGCCGTAGGGCATCAACCCCATTACAATGCCTCGAGTCTCGCGCTCCTCCGGACGTGTCGCCGGTTGAGGCACGAAATAGGCGACACATGGATCAGCAAGGTCCGGTTCTCCTTCTTCAGCCTCTGGAACTTCGAGCGCGTCCTCGCCCGGGTCCCCGCCCCCAAGCTGTCCGAGATCCGGCTCGTGCACGTTTTGGAAGCCTCCTTCGACTTCTGGTCCCTCCGTGTCTACCAGGTCCTCCACAGCAGCTACGGTGTCAGGTCCGTCACTCCGATAACAGTGCAGCCAAACAGATGGCCCGAGCCCGATCGGACTCTCGCCCATCCACATCCACATCCGACTACACCCGACGCTTCCCCCGGTCGTCCTTACATCAATACAGTGGTAGGTATGTTTCCGGCACTACGCCTGGACGAGCTGGTCGTCCAGGGCAATACGTACACGTACACCTGCACCGGCCCTCGTGCGCACCGCGCTGACTGACGCGCCGAGTTCTTGATACTTGAGAAGAGGGATGATAGGGCTGTAACAGCCAGGGTGACAACCAGGGCGACACCAGGACATACAACTCCCACTCTTTCCGCCAGGACAGAACAACACGAATACCACCAGCGATACCACCACCACCAATTACCACCACTAGCAACAAACACCGCCAGCAACACCCACCACCACCAGCAACAAATACCATCACCAAAACCCTCCCAGCTCCTAAACAACCCCGACATTCAGATATCTCACCACCCAGCGTCACTCACCACAGCAACCAGATGCCGGAGGCCAAAGCAAAGGCCACACAAACAACCAGCCTTTTAAACAGAACGCCTCCAAAGAATACCACCTACCGAGCTCACAGTTTTCCCCATTACCTTTGCCTCTACAACCTCACGCTCCCCGTGACTTCGCTAGGGTCAGTCATACTTCTAAAGGTAAAGAGAGGGGGTGGGTGTGTGGTTAGAGAGAGGAAGTTGAGACGAGGAACGTTCGGTATAGCTGCTTGCTCGAAGTGGGAAGGGGGTGAAAGCAAAATTACGATGCGGGAGTAGGTAGAGCCAAGTTGACTTCGCCCTGTTACTATTCTTCTCCACGTGCGTGCGGCTGGTGAAGTAAGTCACTAATCGCCGTCAGGCAAAGACCAACCCGATGGCCGGCATAGAGACAAATGAGATGCCTTGTCCAGTGCCCGGCCCCCCCCAGGGACAATGAGAATGCCATATCGACGGGTTGAGATGCAGGAACGGCGGAGGGATGCATATGTAGCAAGAAGCAGCTGAATAACAACAGTTGGAATAAAACGGTATGTTCCTTTTCATATCGACGAGGAAGCGTGGCAATGTCTGGCTGTTCGAGTGGAAAAGGGACATTAAAACAGAGTCACCCTCGAGCAAGGAATAGCATGTTCAAGGAGCTCCTGCCGGGATACGCTTGAAAGTAGACGGAGGAACATCAAGTTGAATAAGTTAATATGTTACTCTGCAAGGCTGACAGCCATGTCCCTATAATGAGCTGTTGTGTTGCCATTGCGTTGATCTTAGTACTTCAACATACACAGCACTCGAAGACGGATAACGCATGCTTTTCGTTGCCTCCCTACCATCTTCTCTCCCTACGGAAATACATATGCAACAAATCAGGAAAACTAAAAGCTCAATTCCGGGATACCTAAGGTAACAAAGCCCCTAACTAAACGCAATCCGGTAGTGGCAAAAAAAGGCAAAGTGCAGGTTTTGGTAATAACGACTCCCATCCGAGATAGTCCATTCCTTCCCTTTCCCTTCCTTTCTTCCTAATGGCTTACCGAAAGCCAAAAATTCATCGTTGCTCGTCAAATCATACAAGTTTTCTTTCCATCCCCTTATTACCCGCACTGTGCCCAGTTGCAGTACCTCCTATCAGAAGACACTGACGGGCCTTGCCCTTGTCAAGTATCATGTTGCTGTAGTAGAGCAAAAAAGAGCTTACAGCTCCTCCTTGGCCTTATCAGCACCCTCCTTGACCTTGTCAGCGCCCTGCTTGACCTTCTCGGCGCTGTGGTCGACCCCGGCCTGGCCCTTGGCCTTGGCAGCTTCGGACCCGGCGTTGAGCTGGCTCATAACCCACTGGTAGGCGGGCTTGACGTAGCCTTCGATTTTAGCGAAGATCGTCTCGCTGGGCGTCGAGGTGCCGTACTTGAAGTACGTGTATTGCTTGCGGGCGTAGGCGCGGAGCTCGTTGACGGTCGAGCCTTGGGGAACGGGCTGGAATGCGGTTAGTACGAGATCAAATCAAGGGGGAGAGAGGCGGAAGGGGTTATGGGAAGGGTGGAGCCTACAATTCCGTAGCTGTCGAGGTAGGACTTCAGCTCGCTCTCGGACCAGGTGTCAAAGGCGGAAGACTTGGCGGAGTCGGTGGCCTGGGAGAGGTAGCTGGTGACCGAGGCGTAGGAGGAACCGCCAACCGAAGCAGCAGAAGCATAGGCCGACTGGGCAGCGGCGAGGAGCTCGTCGCGCGTAGCACCGGACTTCTCAGAGACCTTCTTGGCGGTGGCATCTCCAGACGAGGCGAGGTAGTTCTTCAGGTTCTCGTACGACCAGTCGTCAAAGGTCCAGGCAGTCCAGCCGGAAGCGGCCTGGTGGGCGTTCTTGCGGACCAGAGCACGGAGCTCGTCGGTCTTGGACTTGTGAGGGACAGGGATACCGCGGGCGTCAAGGTAGGCCTTCAGGCGCGACTCGGACCAGGAGTTGATGGCCTCGTTGAAAGCCTCCTGGGAAGCAATGGATGCCTTGTCAGTCGCCTGGGCATAGGTGTTGCCGGCCTTAGACGTGGCGGCACCGTATGCGGAGGCAGCAGAGGAAGAGGCGGACGAGGCGTTATTGAGGATCTCGGAGCGGTGCTTGCGGACAAGAGCGCGGAGCTGCTGGGTCTTGGTGCCCTGGGGAACGGGGATGCCGTGGGTATCGCAGAACTCCTTGAGCTGAGACTCGCCCCAGGCGTCGATAAGCTTGTCGGTGAGAGTGGCATAGGCCTTCTGGGCAGATGCAGTGGCGCTAGCCTGCTGCTCCTGGGTCTTGAGATACGCGAGACGGGAGTTGCGGCGGACGGAGGCGATCAGCTTGTCACGGGTAGTGGGCTGAGGAGCGGGGATACCGTGGGTGTCGAGCCATTCCTTGAGGTCGGACTCGGTCCAGGTGTCGTAAAGCCAGTTGCCGGGGTAGTGGGCGGTCTCACCAACCTTGGCCGCAATCTGATCGTAGTTCTGACGGATCTTGGCGAGGAGAGTGTCACGCTTGCGGGGTTGGGGAACTGCGGGGTGTTAGTATAAGCTGTGGAATAATGATCAAGATAACGGAACATACCAGGAATGCCATGGTGATCGCAAAAAGCCTTGAGCTGGCTGTCGGTCCAGCTGTCGAGGATCCAGTCCTTGGTGCTAACCCAAGCATTCTGCGCCTTGTCCTCAGACTCGTACCACATACCCTTGACCTGATCGATGAGCGAGTCCTTGGTAGCAGCGGCGCCGTCCTTTGTCTCGACGCCCTTCTGCTTGAGGTAGTGGTTCAGCTTGTCGGTGTCCCAGCTGCGGTAGGGAGAGACAGCATAGTTATCCCAGTTGCTCTGGACGAGCTTCTCGAGGTCCTTGCGGTCAGCAGGGGTGGGGTAGGGGATGCTGTTGTCAGAGAGCCAGCGCTCGAGCTCTGTCTCGTGCCATCTATTGTAGGCTATTACACGCAAATCAATGTCAGCTGATGTCAGTAAATCGTGACTAGACTGTGACGACATACCTGCTTTGCCCCAGCTGCTGGCGGCAACGCTGCCCACGAGGGTCAGCGAGAGGAGAGCTTTAACAATCCTCATTTTGTGTAGTGATGGATGGGAATAATCTCCGCCAGATGTGATGTGTGCTGAAGGAGATCAGTGTCGGTGATGAGAGAAATGTGCAGCGGTCGAAATATCAAAGGGGGTATCACGATGGTTTTGTTTGTTGTGTAGGAGAAGTCAAAGAGGAATGATGGAGGAGAAAGTGTGTTAGAGGGGAAGGTTTTGAGGGCCAAGAAGAAGGACGATCTATCACGTCACTGCTCCGTTGGTTGAGCAAGCGTTCAGGTTGCTCCAGTACAGCGGAAGATTCCAGGCTTGTTGACCGGGACAGGTACGTACTTCACAGGCCAGTTAAAGCTCAGACAATTCAGAGGAGCGAGCGGCAGGTGCGAATTCACTGACACTACGCAAGCTGTGACGTGACTGCTCTTTCTCTGTTATTGTGTCTCTACCAGCCACATTCCTGCAAGTTTCAGGGCCACTTCGAGACATTACGCACCGCCTCACACCTTGCCCTTGCCCAATGAGACCTCTTAAATGCCAAAGCACATGCTTTTTGCTGCCCTTTGGTGGAACAGAGACCGAGCTTGGAGTGATCGTCTTCCGCCAAAGTGATGCTTATGACGTAACCGGTCTGTCACAGCTACCGCGACTGGCGGGGCCAAAAAGGGCCAGAACATGGCTGGATTCATGCGAGAGCTCCAGCGAATGGGCCGTGGAGGTCTTATCTCAGCCACAATTGGCTGTTTGCATCCGACTCTGAGCTTCTTTCTTGCCCTGTCGCTCCCTTTCCAAACAAACATGAGGTGTGAAGCTCGAGTGTCAGAGCTCCAACTCTAACTTGTGGACCAAATGCTCCGCAAGGCGCTTGACGTCACCATGCAGCTCCCCTCTCCGCTACCTAGGAAGCGAGCCTTGCCATAACGGGTTAGCGTAAGTAACACCCCAGTCGTCTGGGGTGTGGCTTGACTCTCTTGATGTGGCGTCATCAAGAACCAGATGATGACGTAAGCTCAATGACCCCTTTTCTCGACAGCGGTAAACAAACCGGCGCAGGTCTCAGAAACGATGAGATGCGGATCAAACTTCATCTCCAGTATATTTTCGATTGGCTGTTTGCGTAATTCCTCCTTCCGCCACATGTGCTTTGACTTGGGCTTTCAGCTGTCTTTAAAGACCTTAGGGGCTTGCCAATTCTGTTCACCAGGTGAGGGCGTTGGATTACCGCCACCGAGTCTGGATGTGCTTGGTGAGTAGGGTGGGAAAGCTCTTGGTGGGAAAGCTCTTGACTGCTGCCCCTACATACCTTAGGCAGTTCTTACGTTCTAGTCTCCCTAGGTTCTCACTCCCATGGACCTGAAAGGCTACCGTATGATTGCCTAGCTTCCATAATGGTGTATGCCAAAGAACATGCCGGTCAGCCTAGAATGGAGCTCAAGGTCTGCATCGTGTCGCTTGGAAAGAGCTCTTTGCAATTCGGACTAATGAACGACTGAGAACCTGAGTTATGGATACAGGTAAAGACTGTTTTTTGCCCGCATTGCAAATATAGGACCAAGTCCCTCACTTTCAAACCCGACACCCCAAGGAGAGAGGCTTTCCCCTCCGCAGGAAACCTCTGTTCAGATACCTTCCCCAACTAGTTATAAACCTTTCCTCCCCCTCAGACAACATTGCAAACCGTCGCCGCATCACAATTCGCACCGGGATCCTCGCACTCCAAATTCCCGCTGAACGCGAGGTCGAGGTCGTCCGCGGCGTCGGGGGCCTTGAAGGTGAGCAGGCCGTCGGCCCAGGCGTACTGCATGCCGCCGCAGCCGGCATCGGCCCAGCCCATGTCCTCGAGCTCGTTGCTGGAGAGGCAGGTGCCGCCGACGGTCGTCGACCAGCCGTCCTTGCAGTAGACGTCGTCCTTCCACTCGATGTGGCAGTACGGCTGGCAGCACGTGTGCGGGAAGCACGGCGCGTTTAAACCTTGGTCGAAGATCTTCTGCACGGTTACGTGAGAGGTTGTCGCTGCTTGCTTTTGGGGACTTTGTTAGCTTTTTGTTGAGTTGGTTGTGCCGCGGGTGAAGGGAGGAAAGGGGAGGGGGTTGAGGGGAAGGGACTGGAGACGTACGACTGCGACTAGGGTGGTAGCTAGGCCTAGGGCCCGGACTATGTTCAGGGAAATCTGCATTGTGGGGAAATATGCGGCAGAGCTCGATGGACGTGGATCTCTTGCTTGAAGCTGTTGGACTGGAGGAGAGGCTGGCTTGGCTTGAGCATAAGTTGCCCTAGAACGAGGTTGGACGGGGTCATCTTTTATACCTCGAGTGTCTGGCTACGTTGTTGACTCGATCAGCATTCGAAGTCAGGATAACTTTGATGTCGTGATGTCATCTGCGGACGGAACACCGTTCCTCTTCGAATCTTCTTACTATACCTGAAAGAAGTAGATCTTACTCAACCGCCTCGCAAGGCAGGTGGTATTATGGAAATGGGGAATTGCTCACAGGATTGATATGCTGGCTTGTTTCTCCCCATTGTGTGTGATTCTGCAGAATCACACATATAGCCGGCGACATGGTGAGAGTTTAGGACTTGGTGCCCGTCAGGGTTACCTGTCACGATGTGGTGATCCGGCACTCTAGCATGGCAAGTGTCCAACAACTAGAACTGGGCTACAATAGCTCCTCTGAGTTGGACGAATACTCGTGTTAACAAACGACACTAAGTGTAGTATGTGATACTGCAAAACTCGGATCGCACTCCGATCGAAATAGTCGCCCGCGTGATCGAACTTTTAGCTTTTATAGGTTCTATAGGTTCTTTGGTCCTAACCCTACATGCATAGTAGACTTGGTAGCGAGAATCCCTTGAAGCTACCGTCGACTCGGGAATAGTCTCTTAATCTGGCAAGTAAGCTCGCATTTCAATACCTTACCTGGTACTCCTATGCGAGTCTCGATGTCCCGAATTGGAGTTTTGTTTGGCGAGTGGTGAATGTCTGACGATATTTCAGCAAATTTCCATCTTCTGATATTACTCTTTTTCAGACTGTTAGACAAGACAAGTGCGTAAAGCTCATCGTGGTAAATACTCCCACTAACGAGGGAGGTAGTGCTGCTACTATCACGATAAGTGTCGGGACCGCGGGCTTCCTATAATAAACGAGGAGTTATGGAGGGCCAACAAATCCGACGCCAGTAGGATCTAGAGACAACAGGACTTCGGCAGTCCATATAAGTTCGAAGTTCCGGAGCTGGCACGCAACATAAGTTTCTGTTTGTCAACATAACCCTTGAATACTAAAAGCATCGCCGTTCTGTTAGCAGTAGTCTGAGCTTTTGCAGTCCAGCTGGAACTACTTTGCCTTTACTTCCCCCTCTGCCTAAGAAGAACTGATGGGGGAGACGGGGCCGACACGAGCCTACGCGGTTTGGATCGACAAAGAAAAAGATGTCACTTTCACACCAAGTTTCCCCTAGCAAGTCGAGCAAATAAAGGAGCACCACGGCTTGTATCCAGCACCTTCTCGAGTGTTCGTCTATCTGTATAACCTAGTAGTCAGCAAGTCTACTCTTTCCCCCCCAACCACCGATAAACAACACTGAAGTCCCGTCCCTTACACCTCTCCTCCCCTTCCGCACTCTCGTAAACCTCCCTCGCCTTCGCGGCCAGCTCCAGCCTCGCGCCCGCCTCCTCGGCAGCGACGATAGCGAGCTTGAGATCCTTCTTCATGAGGCCGATCCCGAACCCTCCTTTATAATCCCTACCCGCCGGTGCCGTCTCCACCACCCCGGGGACGGGGTTGTTGATCTCGCTAGGCCAGCACTTGCCCGTCGATACGTTGATGACACCCGCCAACACTTTTGGGTCCAGCCCCCACTTCACGCCCAAGTTCATAGCCTCCGCCGTAGCAATGTTGTTGATAGCTAGGAGGTAGTTGTTGGCCAGCTTCGCCGACAGACCGGCACCAGGAGTACCGCAGTGGAGGACGCGCTTGCCCATGCGGAGGAGGATGGGTTCGAGCTGGGGGACGAGGTCGTGCGGGGCGCCGAGCATGAATGTCAGGGTCCCGGCCGTTGCGCCAACGACTCCGCCGGACATGGGTGCGTCGACGAAGATGCCGCCCGCGGAGGAGACTAGGCTGCCGACCTCGCGGGAGGAGGAGGGGTCGATCGTACTGCAGTCTATGAAGACGGCCTTCTTTTCTCGCTGCGACGAGAGGGGGTTGGAGAGGATGGTTTGGTAGGCGGATTTGACGTGTTGCGGCTCGGGGAGGCAGGTTATCGTTGTGTCCTTTTTGTGTCTGTCAGTTACAGGTCTCCTCCAAAGTATGATGTGTGTGTAAGTTGAAGTGAAGGGGTGCCATGGATGTTTCAGAGGATTGGCTTTGTATTTTTAGAATCACGGAAGGGCGCGGCTGTCTAGGTCGCGCCCCAACTTAGAATGTCATGTGTATATAAACAAGATCATCATATTATGGCATGTCGAGGTGCAGAGAGGAAAATGAGAGAGTATAACATACCGCATCCTTGGCAGCATCGGCCGCCGTCTCGGCCAGCCGGACGGCAGCGCCGCCGCCCTTGTTGGCGCGCATTTCCTGCCCCAGCTTCTCCATGGCGTCCTTGTTGATGTCGTAGATCCGGACAGTGTCCGAGGGCGAGAGTTTGGACTGGAGGTTCCGTGCCATTTGGAAGCCCTGGAAATATCCCGTTAGCATATGTCGTCCTTCATCGTGTGAAGATCTGTGAAGGGGAGGACTGACCATCTGTCCCAGTCCAATAAAAGCATAGTTATCCAACCGCCTCGGAGTCGTAGAGAACGCTGCCCTCTGCTGGCGCTGGACGCTCCTCCATATCCTGACGTTGGCCTTCATCTTGTGTTTTGCGGGTAGCAACTATGCAGAGTTTGTCTCTCAAAACAATGGCAAAGGAACTGTCCCTCGAAAGAAGAAGTCCTGGAAGTATTGTTGGAGTCGCTTTTGGAGTAAAGGTAGTCGAGAAGACACTCGACCCTTAGGCCGAAGCTGTGAGGGGAGGTCATGGGGGTAACCGTTATCCGAAAGCCGGCCATTGCCGGTGTTAACCACAGCCTGTCACTGGCTCCATGGCTGGGTCAGAGACAGTGGGCCATTGTTTGCCAACTAGGACTGGGAATAAGACATAAATAGCTGTTGAAGGCTTGGATGTTGTTTTTCAGGCCATTTCGGAGGTGTTCGAACGGTTTGATACCCTCGCAGAAGCTTGAGCGATCTATTGATGTTGGGAAGGAAAGGAGAGATAACAGGAGGAAATTTCGCTTTTTGTGCGGGAGGACGGAAGCTCCACTCGAGCTACGATTCGTGCACCGACAGGGGCGGTAAGAGTTGGCAGTTGGCCGGTGGCAATGCGGTTGGCGACGAATATACATTACACAGCTGTTGAATCAAAGAAACAGGCCAGCATTCTATCAACAGCAAGCAGAAAAGCGCAAGTGTCTGTGATCATCAATTACAAAACTCGTATCTGGTGTATAGAAGCCATCGACTCGTATTCCCGCCCGCGAATCGTCGACTTCCCAGGAAAGATTTCGGGATATACCGTGGAACTCAGCAGTCCTGGCTGGTCTTGACCAGTTCTAAACGTCCTGAATCCCGCAGATGGTGAAGGGTGTAAAGGTAAAAGGTAGGGCAGTATCTCGTCCGAGCCAACTCCTCTCAGGCAAGAGGAGGACTACACTACCGAAAGGGGGTATGACAAAAACCAACGACATGATTGGTGAACAACCGGGACAGATATCCCAAGAACCATCCGTTTCGAAGAAAGAAGACGACGCCGCCCCAATGTTCCTGGTGTGTTCCTCCAACACCATGGCCACCGCCTATTATTTGGGCGGCTTTTAGAGGGCGCCCAAAAAGTAGGGAATGATCGCACTGTAGCACCATGTTAGCAAATACTCTCAATCCTTTGTCTGAAGACCGTAGCACGGATTACTCACCCAACAGCAAGCGTGGCGCTAATTCCTATGAAAGCCCGCTTCTTGATCCGCTCCTTCTTCAATTCGACCTCCGTCTTGATCTTCTTCGACTGGCGGATCTCCGCAACCGTGGCAGCGCCAGCCCCCTCCTTGCCCTCCTCCTCCTCAGTCTCGATGAAGTCCGCCTTGCGCTTGTTCTTCTTGTTCTCCAACGAATGATCGTACGAGTGGTCGTCGGTGTGAGCAGCCGTCGCAGCCATGCTTTCGGCGGCGGCCTTGACCATTTCCCTGGCCTGCGCCACCATGCGAGCAGCCTCCTCGGCGGATGGAGGTTCGCCAGCAAGAGGAAGCTCAACATCCACCTTGGTGTGGGTCGTCTCATCCCCCGTCTTCTCATCGACCGTGACATCTTGGTCAACGTGTATTCTGAGCTTCGGCTCCTCCTCAACTGGGGCGAGGACAACGTTGGGCTCGTCCGAGTGGGAGTCGACTTTGATGTCGTCGTCATCAGCGTGAATCCTCGCTCCGGTAGCGGTGGAGGCTGAGCCAGCAGCGGCAGGATGCACCAGTTGTGGGACGTCACCGTTCGTGAGAGACGGAGACTTGGAGTGCTTGACGCTGGCAGGCGGGGTGTCGGCATCTGCCTGCTTCGGCGCAATCTTCCGAGCAGCCCGCTTGCGAGGGCTGGCGGTGCTGCGCGTGCTGGTTGGGATCGACTTGGTCGGGCTAGCAGATCGGCGGGCCCGCGTTGACCGAGGGATCAGGCTGGGGATAGGCTGGCCGGAGAAGAACTTGGGCGGCGCAGTGATGTGCTTTGTCGGGGTGGATTCCGTCCCGCTCGAGACCTGAATGTCTGTGGGATCAAGGAGAGCTTGGATCCAGGGGACGATGTGGTACTCCTGGGCGAGGTGAAGGGCCTGGTCTGGAGGAATCCAGACGTTGCCAGCTGTCTCCTCATGGCTCGTTGTCGGCAGCGACTTGATGTAGCGGCGCTCCCTTTCCTCGTCCTCGGCGGAAGCATACGGGAACGTGGCCTTAAACATCCCAGTGGCCGAGACGTAGCCGTCATCGCTCCGCCGCATGAGGAAGTAGCTGCTCGGCGAGGACTTGAAGATGCCGGAGACGATGCCCTTGGGGAGAGGCGCTCTGAGGTGCGCGTAGTCAAATGCAGGCAAAGTCGAGTGCGAGGGCTCCCCCGAGTCGCTCCTCGGCGTGCCGGCCATGCGCTGGGTGAGCTGTGTCTGGCCCAGGCGCCGACGGCTGACGAGGTCGTGATCTATTCGAGCAACATGTTAGAACCTGGATCATGATCGCGCCTTTCGCGTGATCGAATCGATGGGCATCGGTGATTCCGTCTTACATTCGGGGACATTCTGGGTCATCAACGGGTTGTGTTGCGCTGGCAGCTGCCGCGCGATGCCCTCGCTTTCCGCCATTGCGATCGTTGGACTCTTAGGAAAACTTGGAGAGTCGATTCGAACTGATCAGTGGGCGACCGTGATGCAGGGATTGGCCCAACAGTCAATGTGGTAGGGGGTGCGTTGTTGGCGATTGCGGCGGATGCGTAATCGATCTTTTCGCGCGCGCCCGAAGTTTGTTTCGCCCGTTGCCCGACCAGCCAAGCTAGCCTCGCGAGTCGCGACGGTAATGCGATAATTATTAAGATGTATGAATGGCAAACAGGAATGAATAGAAAACAAGACTGGCAACACGGTGATCGCCAGAATTGATGGGAATAGCTCGAAAGGTGAATGAAGACGCTGAGGCTCGGATTCAATGCTTGGGCGCAAAGATGCAGCTGTCCGGAGCAAAACGAATCGAACAGGTGGGCGATTTGGGGAAAGGGAGAAGGCTGGGCTGCCAGATGGCAGTGACGGAGGTCCAAGCGTCATAGTCCGGATCCGGTTAAGCGTATGGGGATGCACGGGCCGAGCGTCACCATATTGGGTCCCGCTGAATGCGCGCTAGCGGGGAGCCAATCACGTATTGGGGTGGGAGTGCGACGTCAGAAAGACGTCTCGCTGATCTCGCATCTTTTCTTCCCTCAACTTTCGCAATGTTCGTCCTCTACGAAGTACACTCGTTCGAGATATTTTCGCGGCTTCATGGTACAGTGATCCGGTCTCGTCTCGGTTAGTCATGAAGCTGCAACGTCTCTCCGCCATACCCAAACCTTGGACGAGTCCAATGCCCGATGCTAATCATTCAAGCAGTGCCTGTATGACCTTCAATCGCGGAGACTGAAGTCATGTCCCATGGGCGATAGTTTGGGGAGGGCAATGTGGGTGCTGTCGTCGGCCATGGTACTAAGGAACGCTCCGTAATGGCTCGAACACGGCCTCTGCATGATTGGTGTCTCCGGACGATCAGGTCCAGTCATGCGTTCGAGAGTCAGCCCGACCTTTGGACCTACATGTCCTTCCTTTTGTCAGCCTGGCGAGAGTAACAACCGGCAATTGGGGCGATGTTGGCTTAACGACGGCGAGGACAGTGGTCTTCCTGGGTACGACTGGAGTGCCCGTTTTCACCGTGTTGCTGTTCGTGCCAGAGACGCCGGGAGTTTCGGTTGGAGCAGAAACAGAGCTCTCCAATTCCTCGTAAGGAATATCGGTCTCTTCTCAGTTGTGAGGACTGTTGGTTGGAGGCGTAGCTTCCGGAACTGGCCCTGTCGAACAGTATGGCCTCGATTCGAACACGGGGGTTGACGGAGGAGTGGTCTTATGACGTGGAGTGCTGATCCGACGACATCGTCCAGGACGCGGGAGGGAATATATGACTGTCAACAAGCTTTAGATATGTCCCTCAGCATACGCCCAATGCTCGACTTATGATATGGGTATGTTGCAGATATCTTCTGGGGTTGTGGCAGATTAACTTCGCACCAACTTCCATTTTCGAACGTCTGGCCAGACTCATTACTCCGATCAATAATATCTTTAAGTAAATAACCAGTAACCGCCAGATAGCTGTCCCTAACAAGCATGCTCGAACAAGCTCCAACAAAGGCCCCAAGTCGAGATGTTTCACTATCGCTCCCGGCTGGATACCCCACCGCCAATAAGTCCAACCTGGAACCGTTAATGGAGCCAACCCCTGGACCCTTGCATGAGGAGGCGGGGGATTGAATTGGGTCACTCTCAGACCGCCAAAGTCACCTTTAACCTGCCCCTCACCAACAAAACGACTCTTTGAACAACCAACCACCCAACCCCTCCAAGCTTTCTCGTCTGTTTACTTTCCTCACCTCTCTTCTCGATCTTGCCCCCCGTATAAACGAACAAAACAGCCGGAACAACAACAAAGATGGCGGACCACGATGATGTTCTCCCCGAGGAGACTTCGGGCTACAAGCTGTCCCAGCCCAAGCAGAGCTTGGCCGAGTACCAGCAGATGGGTGAGTGAAGCTTCACTTTGACACCCCTCTACAACCTTCTCTATCCGCCCTGAATTCCGGACTCCCACGCCATTGGGGATCGCAAGTGCCACAATACTATACAGCTGGTTCCGGACTTACATTGCCCCCCTCCTTCTGCTTCGCCCTCAACCTCACCACTCCCCGAACTAGCGGTGTCGCCCTCTTCGCCGTCGCTTTCTCTTCCCCTCTCTCCCTCCCCCTTCTTCCCCCCTCGTCCTACTAACCACCCACCCAGACGCAAACGACGAATCCCTCCAGCGCTACAAAGAATCCCTCGGCCTCGGCGCCGCCGCGGGGAAAGACCTCTCCGACCCGTCCGACCCGCGCACCTGCATCATCAAGTCCCTCTCGCTTGAATCCCCCGGCCGATCCCCCATTACAATCGACCTCTCCACTCCGGGTTCGGAAGCGACCCTCAAGGATAAACCCTTCACCATCAAAGAAGGCGCCAAGTTCACCATGGTCGTCACCTTCAAGGTGCAGCACGAGATCATTTCGGGACTGAGCTACGTCCAGGTCGTCAAGAGGAAGGGCATCAGAGTGAGCAAGGACACCGAGATGTTGGGCAGCTATGGGCCGAATACGGAGAAGCAGGCTATTTATACTAAGAGATGTGAGTGCTACTTACTTAACCCCGGGGGGAGGGAAGGGGGTAATGGAGAGGGGGGATGGGGAAATGGCAAGGGGAAAAGGATGAGGGCTAACAAAAGACAACAAACAGTCCACGAGGAGGAGGCGCCGTCCGGCATGCTGGCGAGGGGCCATTACAATGCCCTCTCGAGCTTCGTCGATGACGACAAGAAGGTGCATCTCAAGTTCGAGTGGAGCTTTGATATCGCCAAGGACTGGTGATGGGAGTAAAGCGTTTACACATGAATGAACATAGCGGTTTGCTTGGTGGCTTTCTAGTGCGAAGGGGAATGGATGGAGATGGTATATAAGGCATGTCCCGTGATGGGATAAAAATGGTCTACGGCCTCAGCTTCGGCTTGCAGTTGTTGATGATGACAGGTGGTGGAGATGCGTACATACCCGGAAATGCGACAGGGATTGAAACCTCTGAGATTGACATATCTATACTGCTGGCATCATTGCATCTCTCCCATAACCAAAAGCTAGTTCCATGTGCCGTGTGCACGACCAGCCGCAGCATGTCCGGTATAGCACACCGATGCCTATCCTGAAGCATCATCCACGCTCTCTCTTCCTTTAGTACCTATCTAGTACATCGTCTCACAAGAAGTAATCCGGCAACGCCCCGGAATCAGCCTGCTTATCCCCTCCCGGCTGGAGGTCCTTGTGCTGGTCGTTCTCGGGGGCGGCGGCAAAGACGTTGAAGAACCGCTCCCCCGTGTCGCTGACCTCGAGCACGCTCGCCATGTTGCCGCACCGGTAGCAGTAGTTCGGCGCGCTCCACACCGTGCTGAGCCGGTCGTCGTACAGCACCTGGTACCCCTCCTGGCACAGCTGGTGGGCGCGCAGGATGTGGTTCATGTTGTTCACCGCGAGGAACTTCTTCACGACCTGCGCGCCGAAGGTGTAGCCCGCCCCGCGGGGCGAGAGGGAGAACTCGTCGCGCTCCGGGTCCGGGTCGGACCAGACTAGGTCCGCCATGGGGCCCTCGTGGGGGATCTCGCGGAAGCGGTCGATGATTTTGATTTGGTCTATTGAGTGGATGGAGGGGGAGAGGCCTGGGTGTTGCGTCACATGGTTAGTTAGAGAAGGGATTGGGAGACGGTACAGAGGAGGGAAGACAAACCTCCATGCACACAGAATATCTGGTCGTTGATGACGACGCTGAGTGTGAGGAAGTCAAACATGTCGGTAAAGTAGTGCCACACGTTGGCGTTGCCGTACTTGCGCGAGCACTCGGTGTAGAAGCCGTAGGACTGGGTCACGCCGCGACTCTCGTGGTTGCCGCGGATCAAATGCACTCGGTTGGGGTATCTCAGTTTCAAACAGACAAGAAGGGAAATGGTCTCGACGCTGAACATGCCGCGGTCGACGTAGTCGCCTTTTGCTTTTTTGTCAGCGTGTGGCCTCCGTGGTATCTCTGGAGTTCGTTCTCACCTAGGAAAAGATAGTTCGTATCTGGACAGAAGCCGCCGATCTTAAAGATCTCTATTAGGTCGAAGAACTGGCCGTGGATGTCGCCCACGACGGTGATGGGGGCCTTGACGTGCACGACGTTGCTCTCGCGCATCAAGAGTTCTTTTGACTTGGCGCATATCGCCTCTATTACCGACTCGGCCAGGAGTTCCTTTTTGTAAAGGCGGGAGATGCACTCGTCCAGGTCGACGGAGGCTGGAGGTGTAACAGTTAGCGACCGAGGTCTTCCAACTTGCGCGGCACCCTTCACAGGTTGGCGGTTGGTTGTTGCGAAGTACTGACCTGGTAGGCCGGGCATTGTGACGGATGGCCCGTTGGGACTATGACGCTTCGGAGACCTGGTTCGGCAGTGGGAGGTGTAGTAATCTGCTCTGGGGTCGAGCTGTGTCTTGTCCTTGGTGTCGTGAGGGAACCAACATATTCGTGACTAGCTTCACATCTGCCCGAACTTGCGCAATGAGAGGGAAGTTGTAGAATATACGGGGACAATGTTATGCGGCCATGACCGTTGGGGTTCTCAGAAGTCTAGCGTCCGCGGAGAACCAGGCTGTCGTGTGGTATTCGATGCTTGTCGCAAGAAAGCGTTGGCTGTGGCGGCGGCAACAAACGGTGCTTGCTGGGCGTTGCTCTCTAATCCACGTCTAGGAAAGTGCAGCTCGGCTTAACGTCGGGTCCGCTGTTAGCACTTCGCTATTTCTTATCGATAAGGCACATCAGCGGTTCCGGCGAGGGATGACGAAGGCCTGAGACCACTGACACATTTATCCTTCTTGATTCTCTTCCGACGTGCCACGTCCGACAACTTTCCTCCTTCAACAACTTTCCCCTGCCAGAGCCGACTGTTCACTCGCTTCCGACTGTGTATGCCGTGAGGTTAAGCATCGCCCCTTTTCATAACCCCCAGTCTCCATGTTCTGATTTCGAGATAACTAGCATCACGATGCTGATAGCCGTGGTTCCCTTCCGAGCTGAAGCCCGAGGCAGTATCACTGCGAGTTCGTCCATCTGACAGTGTGCTCTATGCCTCTGGGGATATCGGCTGCTCATTTTCTCGCTGTTCTGGGCTGTTCTTCACAACGACGACAGTTTCCTTCGGCCGACTCTTTGCATGTTTCTGTTCGCTTTTCAAGTCCTTGCCGGACAAATATGGGTTCTTGAGACATATCTCATCTGCCAATTCTCTTTCCGGAGTCGCCGATGGTCGGCAGTTGTGTTCTTCACCTCGTGCGTTTTCTGGATTACAGGCATCGCGTGGCAGTCTGTCATCAAGGGCTTCCGCCTCCTGGAGCGCTCGCCGCATCTGCTTGATTATCTGTTAGAGTTATCGGCCTATCGAGTCTTGTCTTCTCCACGAGGCCTTCAGCGTGCATCTGGTTCCTATACTTGCGACGCCTTGACTCCAGCCGGGATTGCGTGGCGTAGCATTTTCCAGGGAGCCTCGACGATTTCCGCCGTCGACGGGATACCTGTGCTGCCAGGCTAAGACTCCTGCTGAGCATAGATCGAAGTATCTATCGGCTTCATAGCAAAACACCTCTATCCAGCCTTTGAACTCGGCCTTTCTATCTGAGCCCCTGAATCACGTGAGAAGCTGGCTCGCGCGTCTATCGCTCCAATAGCATCGTAGTTGCGTGACCCACTATGCTAGCGCCATTTCAGCCTCGCCTTGGGCTCAGCTTCATCCAACCTCCAGAAAATGTGGAACTTCAATTCATCTTCATCCAAACTCATCTTATCAATGCCTCCAAACCCGGCAGACACGTCTTTAATTATCCATCATTGAGCTTCCACACCAGCATTGGGACTGCCGAATTGATGAGCTCCTGTTCGCGACTTGGCTATGGATCGCAGCGGAGGATAGTGGGAGTAGCACCTCGTCGCCACCTTCAACTCACCTCGTTGAACTGAGTTGACATATCCAACACCTGCTTGGTGGAACACCTCTTTGGCATCGAGTCTTGGCGTCGAGTGAGCATATCTCGGTTTCCCTCTCACATATTCAAGACTCAGACCATCTAGCAGGTCTCTCCCAGTTTGGACACTTAGCGCCTGACGAGTGGAAAGATATTCTTTACCGCCGCCCTGGACGTCTATCCCGCGTCTACGTATCTTCACCACGGCTCACCTCCCGTTATTTCGTCCGCTAGACGGGTACAAGCTGCGCCCTCACCATTATCACGTCTACATCTGCGCTGGCTCTTCGAAGTCCCTGCTCCTGTTCCTATTCGAGGGCATAGCAACAGGACATCTGGTTCCGTCTCAGCTGCTCAGCCTGCTCTTCCCGTCATCTCATCGAGTGTTGATGTTACGCTTGCTGTTTTCATTCGAATTCCACGTCGACTGTTTCCCTACTGCGCCTGGGGCACTTCCATCACGAGATGGCATCTGCACCAGGGCAGTCGTCTGGGCAAGAACCAGTATGCTATAACTGCGGTCTCAAAGGGCATTGGGTTGTTGCGTGTCCCGAACCTACGCGTGAAGTCCCAGCGTAAGTGATATATCTCTCTTTATGTCATGTGGAATAGCAACTTACAATTGAGTCAGTGGCCTCAAGCGTTGGCAATCACAGCATCATGATCAGACACAGAGGCAGAGACCGGAGAGGCACAACTCTGGAGAAAAGAAGCCACCAGTCGTGACTCGCTACGCACCACCTCCCTCCTATGCGCCTCCTGCTCCCCAATATGGACAGCCGCCACCTCCGCCATATCCTCCTGCAGGTCAACCACCCTATCCGCCTGCGCCTTATCCACCTCCACAACAGCAGCCTCTTTATTACGGAGCAGGATACCCGCCAGCACCGCCTCAAGGTCAACCCCCATATGGTGGGTACCCTCCGCAACCTCCACCTCCGCCGCCGCCCCCCTTCAACCATCAGTACCCTCCACCTCCTCACCCTGGATATGGACCGCCACCGCCTCCTAACCAGTACCATCAACAACCTCCTCCTGGAAACCAGTATCCTCAGCCACCGCCTCCGCTGCCGAACTACTACAACGGGCCGCAACCTCCCTACCCTCCAGCGCCGTACCAGCCTCAGTCTTATCCACCACCACCTAACTATCAAGTACCGCCGTACCCTCCACAAGGTCCACCTCCGCCTCCTCAGGGCTACCCGCAAGCTCCTTACCCCCCAGCACCCTATCCACCGAATCCTGGACAGGGTTATCCCCCGGCACCGTTACCTCCACCACCTATACCACCTCCGGCATCTTATTCGCCGGACAACAACTGGAGCCAGCCACCTCCTCCTCCTCCTCCTCATGCGTCACAGCCGCCAAGGCACCACGAACGTGGCAAAAACAAGAAGCGCCGTGATCGTGACCGCGGAAACGGCAAGGGCAACAAGGACCACGATCGGCAGCGGAGTTCGCCCGTCCTGAAGTCTGTTCTTCCAGACCATGACGACTCGCCGTCCACCGAGTCCCATCTCCCTCAGTCGCAAGACGAGCCTGAACCTGGGGAGGTGGCTGAAGATGGCGGCGACGATGAGGTCTTCGAAGACTGGGACGTCGAAGTCGAAACCCATTTCGATGTAGTCTTCGCAGAGTCAGAGGGCAAGCCTGCCGACCCCGTCGGCATACCCCTCCCGTATACCTACACAGAGGATCCAACGATCCCACCAGCGTACAATGCAACCTCCATCAAGTCTGAATTCTTCCAGGCAGACGGGAAAGATCAATTTATCGTGCCCGTGCAGAGGACCAAGGAGTGGCAGTTTCTGATGTACGATCCTGCCGTCAAACGGTACCCTGGCATGATACCACGCCAATTCGAGCACGATGGTCCCATATACTACACATACGAAGAGCCGGTCCGCCATCCCGAAGGCGCCCCCGTGAGATTACCCCCCAAGTTCCGAATCGACCGTCAGGAGCGGGAGAAGGGATTCCGGAGGCAAGGGTACCCCATGGCTGAGGGGTCGCCGAACCAGAGCAGACATCATGCTCGTGACGGGCAGTCCTTTACAAGGACGAACGACCGGGATGACTTCCGGCGGAGGCAGGATAAGAACAGCCGCTTCAGCGGCACGCCCAACAACCGCCCGGTTAAGAGAGGCTTTGAAGAGTCCCCTCACACCAACAACAAGGACTATAAACGGCATAGGAGATCGCCGAGCCACCAAGGGACGCCACCATCAACGAGCAGAAATATGACCAACCATTGCTCACCGCCAGCAAGGCCCGACCACGAGCGCAGCGCCTGGTCTCCCCACGCCGACGATCATCGACACCACTCACGCGAGCGGTCCGCCTCGCATCGTCGGGACCGCAGCCCGAACCATCGGCAGCGAGAGAAATCCGCCAACCCGCGCCACGACAGCGGGTACCATAGCGGCCAGTCGCCTGACAAGTCCAGGCGACGGGACCAAGACGAACGGCCGCGGAAGAGGTCCCGCTCCAGGGGCCGTTCGCACTCGCGGTCTCGCAGTCCCGCCAGCCGTGCTTCTTCGGCCACCGCTTCTGACGACCGGAGCAGGAGCAGCTCGCCCCTTACGGCTATGGACTACGAACTACTTGGAATCTCGCGTCCGAAGGAGAAGAAACCTGTGTCTGTTATGAAGCGGCAGGTTAAGGTTTCGGCTGCTTATGGGTATGTATACTGCTCCCAAGCTGTCGTGTTCTGTGTATGACCAATTGCTAACTTCGTCTCTCTAGTCGGCGATGGTAGGACGAGCCAGACACTGGCGCGACCTGCTCGAGGAGTCTTACAAAGAGATATGGTCACTGCGTGCACTATACTCCTCACTGAGCCTGCGGATGGCGGGGAGATTCGTCGACATCCGGCAAAAGGAGCCGTGTTAATGACGAAGAAGGGCTGTGTGTGCCGGGCAATGACTTGTCTGCTGGCGTATCCCGGTGTCTGGTGCAAAGGAGCATAGGTGCATGATGGATGGTCCTTGGCTTACTTAAAGCCGGAGTATGGGATCCAGGCGTTTACTTCTGCTGCCCTGGGATTGTAGGGTAAGGTAACTTCTTGTGTTAATAGCACGTATTACCGACATTGCAGCTTCTGCATTTAATGACCCCTCAATCACCCCGAGCTCTAAATGATGGGCGTGAACTCTGTCAGGCTGGTCTCATGCCGGGTGAAGTACGTGTATCTTAGGTACTGCCATAGAATCCCGGTGTTGCCTTGAATGCATCTCAGGACATTGGACGTCGAGTTGAGGTCGTGACTGCCAAGCTGCAGTGGAATCGCTCGTGTCATGACTCCACTTGTAGGGCTGATAAGGTAGTGACGGCAGCTAAGACCCCGCATTCAGGCAGCTCTCTGGATTGCGCCACCCCTCCCCTCCATCTGGAAGCTTAAATCAACGGAAGTATCAACCAACCGTTCGCTTGACTCTACCTCCACTGCTCTACTCTACATAATCAAACCTCCGCTCATCTTCAGGCTTCACTTCTCTTCCCCCAACCACAACAACAACATCTATCAGAGACGATCTAATCCGAACTTAACGGACCCGCGCGAGGCCTTCTACACCTCGTCTATCATCGGACATCAGGCCATCCTACCCTGCCTTTACAAAGTCAATTTACACGTCCTCCCAACCATCATCATGAGCAAAGATGGACAGACCCGGCCAGACCTCGTCAAGGCGATGGCAGATGCCCTTCCCACGCACGCTGTGGATGACACAACGTCGGACCTCAGCAGCACGCTAGACGCGCTCTCGCTCTTCGCCCATGCCATCATGGCGTCCCGCAACTTCCGCCTGATCGGCTTCAACGAGGACAACAACATCGAGGCCGAAGTCAAGCAGCTCGCCCCCCGGCTACCCTCGCAATGGAATGAGAGCATATCCTCGCGAAGCTTCGTCTACGCCCACGACCAGTCGTCGATGCAGTTCATCATCAAGGTCGACCGCCTCGGGGCGAAAATGGAGATCCGCGGCCTCGCCGTCGGCGACGACCGTATCCACCGCGTCGAGCTGGTAGCCAAGGACTACGTCTCGTCCGGTGCTCTGCCGCTGCGCATCTCCAAGACCAACTCCGGCGAGGAAGACAGGAGCGACCTCGAGCAGAAGCTGAAGCAGGTCTTCCCGGATGTGCAGCTGCGTGCTCTGACACAGCTCTTCGAGAACAACATCCTGGAGAAGCTCTTCCCGTCGTCAACCGGGCCACAGATCCAGAACCGCCCACAGCGGCCGGACGACAGCAACAACGACCCTCTTCGTGATCGTCGCGACCCACCCCCCGCTGTCCCCCACCCCTACCCAGCCAACGACCCCCACGCCATTATCCCTCGCAACCCCAACCTCCCCCCGGCAGGCGATTTCCCCCCGCCCGGCTTCGAAGACGAGTACGAGATCAACCGCCCACCCCGCGGACCAGTTGGCTGGAACCCTCTACAGGGCGGCTCCCCGTACAACATCGGCCACGACGACCTCAACCCACCCGGTCTAGGGCCCCATGATCCCCTGCGCGGTTCCTTCGTCGGAGGCGGTGGCCTGCCTCGACCCGGCGGCGGCATGGGCGGGGGTATGCATCCCACCTTTGACGACCCTCTCTTCGCCGGTCCGCATCGCGGTGGAGACGACGAGTTCGGAGCGGGCGGGTACGCCGACAACGCACCGCCGGGCGCTAGATGGGACCCGGTCGGACCGGGCGGCCTGCCTCGTTTCGGTGGCGGACGGCACGGTGGACGGGGCGGAAACAACAACAACAACAACCCCTTCGGTCCTGGCGGAGGTTTTGGAGGCGGCGGCTTCGGCGGCGGTTTTGCTTAGGACAGTACTACTCCCGCTGCCGTAGGGGGATGGTGTTTCTACATGCCCAGTCAGATTTACCGGTTTATCATCATCGACGATTGGGGCGTTCCTTGGGCGCCTGCCGAACAACAACGCATCTTACCCTCAGTTACTACGCATGGCGAGCTCTGGCTCGACGCGCAGGCATCCTTTCTCTGGGGCTGGTACCGCGCAGCGGACAGGTGGTTGCCCTGCGTCGCCGTGCGCAAGGATGTTTTGGACCGGACTTTCCACGCCGGCTCGACGGTCGAGGACCTGGTGCACACGAGTATCGTCACTAATTTCGAGCGGATGAAGGTTATATTACACAACCAGATCCCGAGCGCCGACTCTGTCCCGGTTGTTGCCGGGCCTCCTCGGCCGTTGGGCTCTCTGATGCCACAACCACCACATGACAGCCGGGAGAACATCACCCACCACGCACTAGAGGACATCAGGCACCCCATCCCTATCCACGTACCACAGCCCTGGAATGCCGGAGACACGAGCTACAACAACGAACAACAGCCCATGCACCCGGACGCCATCCCCTACTGGGAGCGCGAGCAGGCACAGTCCAATCCTACCTTGGACAGACGACACGGTATGGCTAGGCCGGAGCAGCAACAGGTTACGGTTCCCATCCAGAGTCCAACTCATACGCAGCATCAAATTCCCATGTTGCATACACCTCCTCTAGCGTGGCGTCTCCGTCCGACAGCTCCCGATTCTCACCCCTTGACTCCGAATCCTCTCCAGGCTGTCTATCATGATGCTGCTGCTTGTGCGTGATGGAATGGAATGGCCCTGTGCTTGTGGAACGGGATGAAAATACACCAAAACAGCGAGGAAGGCAGTATATCTTTCTTACAGGGCCTGGTGGCAGTTACCTCACGGATTTGACTTTTTTGAGACAGCGGTACCTTGTTGTATGGATATGGAACAGTGTGTGTACGATTAGGAGAATGGATTGGTAGATTCCCAGCGATGACAAGGAACAGCCCAAGAAATGCCCGGACAGATTGATTAGAGGATAGGGAAAATTCAACTCAAGTTCAGTTATACTGCCGGCAACTTTAACGAAACAACCTTGCGACGTGAGGATCTAGGTGTTTTTTTGTATTTTTTCTTGGAGGAGGTGGGTGGTTATCATCGACGTTTCTGAATTACAGCAATAAGAACCCAGCCCAAGTGGTTGACATACAGCGAAAACCGACTGGTCTCTCATCTTTTCACCTCGAAAACTTCAATCAGTAGCAGTCGGATGGTGGCACTGGCACCTGTCTGTCATGCGAAGCCTCAAACTTGTAGACCAAAACACAAGGAGGCTCATTATTCCCGGCTACAGCAAGGTCTTGGACTGGTTTGAAATCTTGGTGACCGACCGTGTTAGCTTTTCCACATTAGTTACTATCTTGAAAATTGTTCTTTTCTTTGCTTTGCTTTATGTCTATTCTACCTGATTCTCTGATTCGGTTGCTCTCCTAGTTTTCGGTTCGCTCCACTCCAGCCACCTACCCTATAGGATCAATATAGATACAACACGTCTTCTGGTCGGTCAATCTTGGAAGTCAACAACAGACCGTGTCATCTATTACTGTTTGAATCTCAAGCTTCATGCCATGCCATGTGTTTTTGAAAGCCGAAATCACTTGATGATCTCAGATAAAAGGGTTACCCAGTGTATTCACCATTTTTATACCACTAGCACATAATTTCCTCCAGCTATGCTAAGCACAGGTATCAAAAACACACAAAGATGACAGCAAATAAACAACTGGAACTGACCCAACTTTGAAAGGAGAAGTATACACCGGTACTGGTTCTTACTGGTATACCTTATGCCGCTATTCATCTCCATGCAGCGAGACGGACACCGCAGCCTGCGCCAGATATCTTTCTCCACACTCACTCCCTGGTCCAGAGCAGGTCCTACCCAACTTAGCCTGCAAGACAAGCAAACCCTTTCTTGTGCGGCGCCTCAACTCATCCCGACTAAACACCGCTCTCCATCCACCACATACATCATGCTCCGTTTCCCAGAGACCTGTTCCCCGCTCCTTCAACACATGTTGCCCCCCGCGCACCGCTACTGCGCCCCAGCAAGCTCGTTCAACTTGCCCTTCTCCTCCTCGCTCAGAAGGGCATACCACTCCTGGAACCCGGCGACATTCTCCCTTGCCGCCTGGACGAAGAACTCCGTCAGGTAGGCCTGCGTCTCGTCGTCCCGCTGGCGGATATTCGAATTATCCATGTAACTCATCAGGTCGTTCCTCACGCCCGCCAGAGACAAGTCGAGGGTATCCCCTTCGTCCTCCCACCCTTCGTCGCCGTCGTCCGACTCGTCCGCGTCCTGGAATTCCGCCATGGCGTGCGCGGCTGCCGCTGCCGCGGCCTGGTTGCCCGTGGCCGAGAGGAGCTCCTCGATGAGCACCTTGAGGATCTTGAGGGTCGCGGGGATGACGGTGTAGGTGTCCGGATCTGTGATGGCGAGAGGAGTGTAAGATGGAAGCTCGTCTTGGGGGATGCACCAGGACGGGAACTTGGGGAGCTTGGGGAGGTGAGGAGGCGGGGACGCACTTTGCTTGGCTCTGGAGCGGGTCATTATGCGGCCCTCTGTTGCTTGGTTGGGAATGAGGTCGCCTTTGACTTGGGTTTGGGCGATGCGGGGGTCGTTGAGGGAGTAGAGTTTTGAGAGGGCGATTACGCTGGGAGTGAGAGTTAGTGAGAAGGGACAGAGGGAGGGGAGGCGGGGTGGACGTACTTCTGTCGAATCTCATCGTAGCCGGCGAAGTTGATAGAATTCTCCAGCCATTTCCCGAGGACGACTTGTAGACCGCTTTGCCCCTCGATCTGAATCTGGGACAGGAACTCGACCACATCGTGCGCGCTGGTGAGGGACAGACGGGCGAAGACGAGGATGAGAGATTGGATGAAGGGCGCTGCCTGGGCGGAGGCCAGACGAGTTGCGACAGCTTGCAGGAGTTGTGCCAAGAACGGACCGAGACGCTCCGATCCAGCCTTCTCCACGAGCTCGGCGGCCAGACCACCTACTTCCGATGCGGCGTTATCCTCGACGGATGACCCGAGTAGCCTGTCGATGATGAGCAGACACACCTCCAGACCGGACCGGCCGCTCTCGTCATGCCAGCCAAAGACTTGGTGGTGGTCGTGCATGAGCATGTACTTGACGGCCTCGGCGCCGGGGCGAAGCACCTCGCCTTCTGTTGAGGTCATAAGGAGTTGGCTGAGCTTGGGGAGGGTGGTAGCAACGAATCCGGCTGGGAGGGGTTCGGATCCGTATTGTACGAGGTCGGAGAGAAGTTCAGCGGCGAGCTGTCAGGGGTGTCAGTAGGCCAAATCTGAGATGGAGGATCTTGGTAACTTACCGTCACCAGGGGGTTGTTCTGGGTGACGTTGGCCACATCGAATGCGCCTGTCAATGATGGTAACACCTTGGCGCACAAGGCGGTGTATGAAGCAGAGTCCGTCAAGGTCTGGGCGATATCCTCAAATGATTCTCTCACCAGCATAGTAACCTGGAAATTGGACGCGCCATGCTTGGCGATCAGGAACAGAAGGTCAATGGCTTTGTTATCGCCATGGATAGCGATCCGTCGGTCCATGCTGATGGCGTTGCGCAGTGTCTCAATCAGAGTTACCAGGAGATCATCCGCATCCTCAAGCTCGGTGAGATCCTTAGCATCGAGGAACTGCTGGATGGCGTTTATGATGGGAACCTGGCGATCCTGAGGAACGTGGCCAGACTGAATGAAGCCCTCGATGGCCTTCACGCATGCCACTTGAACCAGCTCAGAGGTCTCGTTTGTCACGGCTTGGATTGCCTGGTCCAGGAGACTGCATGCCTGCCTATATCCCTTGGACAACATGCCGGCCACCAGGTAGCCACGTGCCCGCAATATGGGCTCGTCTTGGCGGTTGATTGAGTGGTTCACCAGCTCCATGTACGCTTGCGAGATGGCCTCGGGTATCTCCTTGTCGCAATCCTGGAAGTCACTGGCAATCGTGTTGAACAGGTAGAGCGCAGCTTCTTGACTCCTCCAGTCAGCGGCCCCTTGTGCGAAGAGCGTCTTGGTGTATGCGAACACGCCTTCCAAAGCACGTGGACCGAGCCACTCGCCAAGCTTGATGAGGAGATCGCCGCATGCCGTGCGAGCGGTGTAGTTGGATGAGACGGACGTTTCCTCTGCGAGATAGAGCGAGACATCGATGTCCCAGAGTCCCTCCTCCTCCTGTGTAATCTGCGAGTAGCTGATCATCAGCTTCATAAGGTCAAGCACCCACGGCGTCTCATGAACAGCCGAGTGTGCATCGAGCTGTGCCTGGAGCACCTTTTGCACCGGAGGAGCGCGCATGAGCTGGTTGAGAAAGTCGAGCTCCTCCAGGGCCAAGAAGTCTAAAGTGTATGGCAGACCGTCGATGTCTTCCAACCGACCCTGGGAGTCACTATCTATGTAGAGTCCCTGGTAGGTCGGCTGCAGCTTGCTCAGCTCCTCCCAGGTGACCTGGAAGAACGTCGGGCTCTCGGGTAGCAGAAGAGCGGGGAAGACGTTCTTGATCTTGATCAGGGTCTTGACGACCTGCAGTTTGAGAGTAATCGGGCCGTACCACGTGTCTGATTGCGAAGCAATATCCGCCGGACGCTCAGGCAGCGGCGTCTTGATAGCCGCCTCGAAGAACGGCAGCCAGCCCTTCAGCACCTCGTCGGCGAACGCCTTCACCTCCTTCTTGTGGTCGTCCTTAACGATGTCCATCAGGTCAAAGCAGCCGCGGAAGACAAGGACTGCGAGCGCCCGGTGGTTGGCCTTGCGGTTCTCGTTCATGGCCACGTCGTAGACGGCCTTGATGATGTCACGGGCCATGCTAAAGAACTGCTCGTCGCTGAGACTCTCCTCAACGAGGTCTTGGAGGATGCGAAGGGCTCCGTGGAGCTGGACGTCTTCGCCGGCGGGCATGACGCTGAGGACGGTGGGGAGGAGGTTCGGCCAGTTGTCGGGGAAGTCTGATATGGCGATCTTGGTGACGACGTAGCTGTGCGCAAAACGGACAGGTTAGCTTCGGCGGGCGTATCACAGAGACAGACGGAGGACATACCTGGCAGCCGTCTTGACCTTCCGCTCCACCTCGGTGTTCAGCACCAGCTCCAGCATCATGGACCGGAGCTGGTCCTTTGTGGCGTCCGAAATGGGAAACCGCTGTTCGTCATAGTCTTCGGGGCTCCAGTTGTTCTCGACGAACTTGCGCAGGGTGGACAATGCAGACTGCCGGATCTCGGTGGGCATGGTCGTGTGTGCTCCAATGCGTGCCAGGGCCAGGGGGAACTCTGGGTTCTGCTTGGCCCGGTTGAGGTCGAGCTCGGCCTGTTGACGCGGGCCGGCAGCCGAGAGCTGCGTGTTGGCCAGCAGCTGCACCAGTTGCTCCTCCATCGGGGCGGTCGTTTATCGGGTGCAATGAGGTAGTTTGTTTGCTGCGGAGTGGAGAGGATGGGGTGTGTTTGCTCAAGAAGGAAAAGGGGCGGGTAAACGGAATGGTGTGTCTTGGTTGCTGTAAATAATTGTTTAAACATGAGATGGAAGCTCCTGAGACGAAAATGGCGGTAACTCCCCTCGCGTGTGGGGTTTGTTGACTGGAAACTCTATCGGGAGATGTGATCAGTTGATAACGTCCTGTACAGGAAATGATTGAATAAATGGACGGGTTATGGGATACCAGCGGAATATTATTTGTACAGCTGGTCCAGCTGCTGGCAACGCGCATTGACCACAGATATTGAGATAAAGTTATGTAAAGTGGGGGGCGCCTAACGATGGCAGCTACGACGCGTCTTTGACGCGGGGCACTTAACGATCGGACCTTCCTCCTGGGCACGATGCACCACTTCTAGAAGATTGCTAGCTCATATAAGCTTGCGAAGAAGCTTAAACGGACCTCACATCTCGCGGGAGTGTTCTCTTTCTAAAACAATGTCTTTCTTCTCACCATAGCCAACCTGCACCCCTTCTCTCTAATAACCCTTACACCCTCTCCTCTCGCATCCCTCTCCACCAATCCCTCGTCACACCCTCACCTTCGCCCTCACCACCGCCATCTCATCTCATCCACCAACAATGTCCGCCCCCCCGCCCCCAGCAGAACTCCCCCTCTCCCAAGCCCACACCCTCCTAACAACCTTCTCCACCTTCCTCACAATCTCCCTGCACAACATCCTCTACTACCGCTCCCTCTACCCAGCCACAACCTTCCTCTCCTCCCGCGCCTACAACCTGCCAGTGCACCAGAACCGCCACCCCAAAGTCTGCGAGTGGGTAACGTCCGCCATATCCGCCGTCTCGGCGCAACTTGCCTTGGGAACCGTCTCGCGGGTGGCGATCGTGATTCACGCCCCTTTGCACAGCAGCGATAAGGGGACCCAGGATGAGAGGTTGAAGAGCGTACCGGCAGGCGCCGTGCTGGAGCGGTACGTCTTCGACGTCTCCCGCTTCCCCAGCTGGCCGGGCGGTCCGGACGCGATGAGGGATTACGGGAATTCGCTTAGGCGACAAGATGAGGAGGAGGATGATGTTTTACGGGGTAACAGGTTTGCGCCTGCTGCACCGGATGAGGAGGATGAGGAGCAGGCGGAGAGGGAGAGGGACAGGGAGAGGAAGAAGAAAAGGGAGGGAAAGATCAACTGGACGGATGTCGATGAGCAGTTCCGCGGTGTGTTGAGCCGCATGGCGAGCGCGGCTGAGAAGATGGAGCCGTTGCCGGACGGGTGCGGGTTTACTGTTGCTGTTGAGTTGAGGGATGAGAGTCGGGCGCCGATAGGGGTAAGTACTTCTTGCTATTGTAGTATGGGAAGGGGTATGTGAAAGAGAGAGGCTAATGAGAAACAGCATCCCCAACCCTGGGTACCAAGTGAACCCAACCTACAGCCGCCAGGCGGCACCGACCTGGGCGGCGCCAAAACGATACCAGTGAGGTCCGTCGAAGCAGGCCCGCTCTTCTTCGAGTGCTGGGTAGAAGAAGGTAAAGCCAAGGATATGCTCAAGGACGGCACGCACACTCAACAGACGCAACAGAGTTCAATGTCGTAACGTTCATTGCTTGCCTGTTCCATCCGGAAACGTACCTATCTCCAGTGTGACCTTTTGCCCCAGTCGTCCAAATACTTGTACACAAACAAACAGTAACTCCAAGTCCCCAGTCGTCCAAATACTTGGACACAAACAAACAGTAACTCCAAGTCCCCATCGTCCCAGCAAAACATACTTGTACAGTGGCCACCGACCAAGGTGACCCCGTAACGAGACCGTCTAACGCCATTCCGAAACTCAAACAGCCAGTTTCCATCCTAACCCACCATCACTGCAAAAGACTGCATACTCCACCATTCGAACCCGAGCCACGCACCCAACCTCTTCCTCACGAAACAAGTCAGACTTCAGCAACCCTCACCTCGCAACTCCCCTTCCTTCTCCACGTATCTCCCCAACACGATCCACAGCAAAACCTCTAATTCTCCCTCTCCCCCCTCATCGCCGCCCTCAAACTAACAATCTCCCTCCTCAACCGTCCATTCTCCCTCTTCACCCTCGCCGTCTCCTCACCAGCCTCCTTCATCTTGCCCACGAGCTCCTCCTTATCCTCCCTCCCCTTTCCGCGAAGCGCTTTAACGATCTTGCCCAGCTCCGTATTGAACTTTTCGTACAGCAGCTCGTTCTCGGCGCACGCTTCTTTGTACAGCTGGTCGACGGCCTGGACTTTCTTCTCGCTTGCTTGGAGTTGGAGTTCTGTTTCCTTTTGGATGGCTGCTTGGCGGGCGGATAGGTAGGATAGGATGGTTGGTATGCGGCTCTCTAGAGAGGCAATTTGGGCTTGGAGTTGGCGGAGTTGGGAGGAGGTGGAGGATGATGGTGGCCGGAAGGAGGAGGACGAGGAAGATGTGGGGGGGTTGAGACGGGCCATTTCGGAGGCTATGAGGGATAGCTCGGATTTGAGACTGGCATCGACCTCGTCTACTGCTGTTTTCTCCAGCTGGAGGCGTTCGCGGAGCTTTTGCGGGGATTGGAGGCGGAATTTCTGGGGTGAGGAGGAAGAGGGTAGCTTGGTTGGGCTTGTTGTGGGGCGGGTAGTAGAGTCGGTAGAGGTCGTAGGCAGACGGAGTGGTTTGAGGGTTGGGATTTGGCTGGTGGAAAGGGTCTTAGAGTGACCTAGCCTCTCGGGCGTGGGGATCTGAGACAGGATCTGGCTCGTGGAAAAGGTCTTCGCGTGACCCTTCTCTGTTGTTGTGGGAGGCCGGAACATGTCGGGGGACATTATCTTCGACGGTGAGCCGACGTTCTCCTTCTGCCTACCAGCGGTAGCACCGATCCGCACGCTCGAGGACCCCGGACTTATTGGGATCTTGGAGGGACTAATCCGTGGACTGCTGGTAGAGTTGAACTTCTCCGCCGTCTGCTGCTTGTTAATCCGCAGCGGCATGAGAGGCGTCGAGTGATCCTCCAGCGTAGTGGCCGCCATCAGCGCCTTCAGGTCCGACAGCGAGCTACGCCTCTTCTTCTTGAGCGCCTTTGGCTCCGCCACTGGCTCGATGTCCGGCTCGCCGATGGTCTCAAGCTGGTGGCTGCTGTTGGGCCTGTGGTTGATATCGTCAAAGGCGCCGACGACGGGTGGCCTGTCCCGAGAGCCGGGCCGGCGCAGTTTGTTGGGTATGTGCGGGGGAGCGCCCATGTCGATCGACCTCGAGCGGTTAGCTGAGGCCTTTGATAAGCTGGCAGACTCGCCGGTAGCTGGGTTGCGCCCGTGCTTGCTTAGGCTGCGCCACATGGATGGACGCTCAGCGTCGCTCTTGCTGTTCTGCCGGAGGAGGTTGTCGAGGCCGAACTTGCGTCGGAGGGAGGATGTGTTGGATGTGACCGAGCCGGTGGCGGATTTGTTGTTCCGCATGCTCGAGTTCATGGACTCGTAGGCGGAGTGGACGGAGTTCCTCAGGTAAGCGGCAGAGCCAGGAGCAGGTTCCTCGAATATCCGGTCACAGTCCTCCACGAGCCGGTCCAGGAGGTTGATATAGCTGTGCGCGCTGTCATCGTCAACCAGAAGCTCTGCAAAAGCAAGAGTCAACGCCCCACGGTCACCGTCGTTGCTACACCCGTCCAGCAAATCAGCAAGCAGCTTGATCAGCGCAGTGAAGGCTCGCCGGTTCTGAGGTGCCATGTCGCCAAACAAGAATTTGACAAAGTCGGCAAAGTCGCCCACCACTCGCTTCGAGGCGCGGACCTGCAGTGCATTCAGACATTGGCTCGTCATCACCGGACCCATCTGCTCGCGCCATGCGATGCGCACAAACTTCTCGAAGGCGGCAAAGATAACTTCCGTGCTCAACTCATTCGACGCATCAAGATCGTACGGGCTCTCAATTAGGCGGTTGTATAGATCGTTGACCGATAGCTCGTCGGCAGATGACCGGTTGAGCAGAGACCTGCCCACAAACCGGCCCTTCCTCGCCTGCAGACAAGCAATGTATCCCGTAAATGTTTGCTCGAGCCGCACGAGGGGGTTCTCCGGCTTGTCGTCGTCCATGGCCAGGCGACCAATCTGGCTGTCGGCGAGAGAGCTGGACAGGGATGGCACATCCTTGTAGCTCTGTGAGCGAGCCATGGGTGGTGGCTGTCCTGAGAGGAGTTTGGCACATTCTCTATGACGGAAGCCGTGCGTCCATGCCTAGGCGCTTGGTTAGTGCTCTCTGCCAGGCTGGTGGTACTACCGCCCAGGAAGTTTGACAGGAACTTGACCGGTGAAGTAGCTAGCACTGATCTTGGTCGCTCAGGCTTCGGCGCGGCGTTGTTGCATGCTCGGAGGATCTTGGTGTAGTATGACACCAAGGCAGGCGTGAGGCGGATGTTGGAGACGTTGAACTGGCGGCTGAGAAGTTGGATGACTGGATGCTGTTAGTACGTAATTCGCCAACAAAAACCAAGGAGATAAGACTCACTTCGCCTGCTCAAAGTCGGCAGGAAATCCTCCAGCGCCACAATATCAGTATACCCTCTCCCACTGATACCAACAGTATTCATAGTGATCCTGCCCAGATCACTACTCCTGACCTCAGCAACAATCTCAACACCGTAATGCCCGACGGGAGCACCCTTCGTACCCTTGTCATTATCCATAACGACACGAATGGGCGCCGGCTCCCGACGTCCCTCCACGAGCTGCGTAGCCGCCTCCTGAAAGACGGCAGCATGCAGCGCGAGGTTGTTATCTTGCATCCTGACGGAGCGGAGGGTCCAGGTGGGATCCTCCCTCTCCTTCTCGGGGAATCGGCCCTCAATGCGGGCTTTCACAACGTCCTCACTCCACCTTGTCGCTTTACCCTCATACGATTCTTGGAGGAGGAAGCACCGCGAGGTGATGGCTTTGCTGGTGAAATGCTCCCCGGAATGTGCGCCTTTCATCTCCTGTGTGGAGGTCATCCAGATGAGCTTTCCGTCGACGGACTCGGTGAAGCGGATGTCGGCCAGGTTGTGCCAGCCTGTGAAGGCGTACTCCCAGGTCCCATCGCCTCCTGCAGCGTTGGTCATAGAGGCTAGGAGCGCTGTTGGGGATGGTTTGTCTATCTCGCGCTGGAGGTCTCGTGCAGTCGAGCCTAGGCTAGATCTCTTTTTCAAAATGACCAGGCAATCGCTGAATAGAAGGAGAATGAGGGACCGGTCCTGCATGCTGGCGCTATGCGAAGCTGCAGAGTATGGTGGTGCGACTTCCAGACAGTCCAAGGCATGGATAAGTCTCCCTTGCGGCTCGAGGTCGAGAGGCCAGCACTCGACCATATTGCGGAGACGGTTGGTGACCTGGGGCTTGTTGGCTAGAGGGTCATCCATAGAGCAGATGTTGGTGATGATGTCGCGAGCTCGAAGCATGAGGTGAAGAGCCGGGTGGGTAATGGGTAGACATGTAACAATCTGGTCGATCAGAAGACTGTAACGCGGCAGTCTCTGGACTGGCTCAATGAGTGCTGATCGAATGGTCTGCTCGCCCTTCTGCACGACACGCTGCCTGAAGCTTGACTGCTGGTCGAGGAACGAGTTGAGAAACTGCGGAAAGTGCTGACTCGCGCGGATGTACTCCTGGTAGCAGTCGGTGAACTTGGGAAACCACTCCAAGAACAGCCGCGCCACGGCCAGAGCACCACTGGGGTCTTTGACCTTTGTCGAACCCCCAAGCTGCCTAACCGCCAAAGATGGAGCGTCCATGTCTTTCTGCGCGTCGTCCTCCGTCTCGTCCATAATGCGACGGAGCTCCAGCACGAAAGCAGTATTGAGCTGCAGAATCCGGTCAGCCGACCTGGGGAACAGCTTGTCCACATCCTCCTCGCTCGGACTCTGGCTGCCGACGGGGCGGATCTTTGCGCTCTGTCGAAAGTCGTCGGCTATCTGCTTAACGAGCTCGTTGAGCTTCGAGACGTAGCGCTCCTCGGTCTCGACTAGCTCGCCGAGCTTCATGCGCAGCTCGACCTTTTGATCCTTAGTGAATGACTTGCTGCGGTTGAGCGAGCTTGGCTTGGAGGGAGCTCGCCGCAGTTTCGAGGTTGGTAGGAAGACTGGCTCGCCGAAGAGCTTGACGACGGGCGTGTACATGCCGTACTGTCTCAGACTGGGGTCAATGATATCGTCCTCGTCTTCTGGTATCTCTTCCAAGTCCTCTGGTTGTAGTGGTATGATGGATCCCGGTGGCAGCACTAGGTCCATGTCGACGTTGCTGATGTGTTGCGTTTGGAGTGCATCTTGGAGTATCTGTATCATATCCGCCGTATTCTCCGCTTGAACCATGGACTGGGCGAGGGCGGCAGCATGTTCCTCCCCAAACAGGCTGGGCGCCGAACCAGGTCTGCGACCGCGTGTTGTGGGATATTGGTTCTTGAGGTAGTTCTTGACAGCTTCGGGCAGCTCGGTGAAGTATTTGTAAAGGCCAAAGGCGAGTCCGCGGCATACCTCGTCGCCCTGGAACTCGCGCGGGAGATGGTTGACGACGCCATAGAAGGGCGAGCTGGGTGCTATGGTGATGCGCGGGTATGACTGGAAGCCGGCGGGGCTGTAGACGTGTACCTGTATGCGCGAGCTGTTGTGGGTGTAATTGGCGGTCGTTGAGGAGCCGTGGAAGACGAAGACGGGGAGGTGGCCGAGCAGAGGATCATTGGCCTTGTAGAGGGTGACGTGCTCCGGCGAGAGCGCCAGCTCTTCTGTGACACGGACCATGGTCGCTTCAATGGGCCGTTCGCATGGTTAGGTTGATGGGAGTCGTCGAGAGGCGTAGACGGTAGCGCCGGCGAAGGAAGGGCGTAGACGAGGGGTCTCGAAGCGGGGAGATGGTGGTGGTCGCAAGGGGTGGATAAACAAACGGAGCCGGGCGTCGCGTTTGTGATACTTCGAAGCTCGTTGCTTGGTGGCAGTTGGTATGTAGAGTGTAAGGTCTACTTGTAGTGCCGTGGTCGGTGCGAAAGATGCAGCTCGTGGCGCACAGCAGCGGTGTGAGACTGCAGCTATCGATGCGCGGATGCGGGATGCGAAAGTAAACAAACCGATGGGAATTCGCCCACCAACCAGCGAAGAGAATGTACGAAAGAAGTAATGCCTGTACAAGAAGAAGAAGAACACTACAGCAGATTGATATTGTGTAAATGTTCAGTAGCAACACGCGAACCAACTCAATTACGATCCCTGTTGGAATGACTGGAACGTGGAGGTGGTCGACGTTGGTGCAAATGCGATTATGGTGGCCCAGGCGCGTCTATTTTGGTTGGACGTGAATCTGGCAACGCCCCGCACCAAGTAAACAAGCGGCTGACAAGGGTTAGGGTTGACCACTCCCCACGGACGATACAAGCTCCACGCATTTCTATGACTGCCTTGTCTTGTAGTTGTGTCGCAGCATGTCTCTCTTCCCTTAGTTCAAGGCGCCTGATACCTCCTATTGCTATTGCCTGTTCAATTACCTGCTCTGCCTACGGACTCCTGCAACGTTCCTGAGAAGGATATGAAGTCAACATGTCCCGTTTCCTTCTGATCCAACGCCGGCTTAAGGGATGGATGATAACCGCGACAACGTCCGAACTCTCAAGAGCCATCTGACAGCACAGGCAGCGACTCGTGAAATGCGTTAAACTCCCTCCGTATCTGCCACAACGACCTGGGATCAACCACCTGAACAGGCAGCTTCAGATGGTATATAGCATCGCCATGGTTCCAAACGGGCTCATACACGGGCTTATAGTCAATCCGCATGAAAACGGGACTATTCTGCAGCGCCACCTGTCTCCAGACCTTCTCTACCGGGGAGCTGATGACGGAAGGCCAGTTGCTGAGCCAGGTGATACGCGGGCCGCGCCCGTTGGTTTGGTAGATGAACGCACACGCGTTGTCCCAGCCGCCGTTCCAAAGGACCATGGTCTGCAGTTCGGGCATGCGTAGCGCGGTAAGCCCAGCTTTGTATAGCAGCCCGTCGATCTCTGCAGTTCTTTTGGGCTCCATTTTGGGGTCGCGAAGGACTGGGGATGTGAGTGCGAGAGAACGCAGACGTTCCCACATCCATCCTGACTTGCATGAAGAGAAGAAGTAGTGGGCGTCGACCATGAAAGCGAGGGAAAGTTCCTCGAAGGTGCGACTAAGCGAGGCGAATCTGTGGGCAACAATGGCTTTGGAGGCTTCACTAGGGTAGGGTGTACGAGTGCCGGGGTGAAATAGTCGTTGAAATCTTCGAATATGGATACTCTCGTCAGCCTACGGAGGCATGGGTAGTCTGGGTCGCAGATTTAGGGGTCAGTGATCAAGAAAATACGAGCGTAGAGGCTGGAACAAAGGGAAGTGCTGAATGTACTGGCGACTTACGCAAGGTCTTCTTCGTCTCCACGCCCTGGTTATTTGAAAAGCCCCAAGGCTCGTACTTGAAGTCTCTCAACTGGGACAGCCTGTGCAAAATTTGACGGAGAGCCGGGGCGTTCAGGTGGCGTCGAAGTTGTCTCCGTATAATGAGACCTGTGACGACCGAAACATGTGGACATGCCCTTGAAAGTGTGGGCGTGATTTCATCGAAGAGCCGCCACATAGCTGCTTTTGGAGGGAATTTAAACCGTTTGCCATTAGCCCAGCCATGGTTTGGATCATGCCATTTGGGTAAAGGATCGTTGATTCGGCTGTGATCGGTCTCGTCTGAAGCGAATATAAAATCCATGAACCAGTCTTTCAGGTCACTGGGAGAATGTGCGCTGAGTTCCAAGACCAAGGGTTCTTCTCCTGGTGTCCACGTGCTGAGAATGGCCAGCAATTGTTCGATTGCTTCGCCGACCATGGGCAAGTCACGAAAGGGGTACGCTTTGTTTGGAAGCTGGACATCGAGCTCGATATGCCGAACGTGTTCTCTCTGTCGGACGACCAGGCGTCCGAAATCACCGAGGCAGTCCTGCGTCAGCTTCAGGCGGTGGAAGTTCCTCTTCTCGATGAAGAACCGCCAGTCTCTACAGACACTTGCCAGAGTGCTCCAGCCACGATGTCTCTACTGGGTGATGCTGCCGAGAATCATGTTGCGTATTTCCCACGGCAGAAAGAACCAGTCTCCGAGTGTCGGACTGGCCGAGCTGCTGTGTGCTGTTCCATGGCTGTTGGCGGTGCTGTCCTCCATGAGAATCGACTTGAGGTTTGGGTGTGTGTGCTCCGGCTCTGTTCGTGTGAGAGAATGGTTGCTTCTGAAACTGGAGGATATTAATAACTTGCCAGTGTATGCGGTTCAAGCTGGTATTTCTAGGTGCTTCCATGGGGGGCAAGTCGACGCGTTGCACTCATTGCGAGGAGAGTTCCGCATCATCGGACGGCCTTGGAGGTTGAGTCATAATGGGTGTGCAGTGATAGGAAAGTTTGATATATGCCGTAGAGGGCCGGAGGGCGGAATAGGAGCTCATCGTCTGGAATGGAGCCGCAGTGGGACTCCGGGCGTCCGCGGCCAAAGATAGACGAGACGAGCATCAGGTCTTGCGGAATTGATAGAAGTATTCAGGATGTGAGAACAGGAGAGTATGCTGCCTGCCCCAACATCAGATTCCGAGTTGTATAAGTGCTGGCACTCGCTCCTGAGGCTTTCGTCGTCTGATAGTGTGTCCCCGATATCGTTCAATCGTGCAGCATCTGGTAGCATGATAGTACTTAGAAAGAAACGTGGAAAGAACGTAGAAGGAGACGTGAAAAAACTCAAGTTCCACGAGATAACTCAGACGATGTTTGGTTGAGTTTTGTATGCGCGTCTGGGACGCAGGGACGGGAGTTAGGAACGACTTAGACTTAATTGGACCCTAACCCTGCGACTTTAACTTCCCTAAGCCAACCCCCCCCCCCCCCCCCACCCCGGGGGGCTTGGCAAAGGCTTAAACTCTAGCGAGCCCCACAGTCCAACCAGGTTCTCCAAATCGCGGGGAAAGCTTTCCGGCGCGTCTTCCCACCTACAACCATACAACGCAAAATGTCCAGCCAAGAAAACAAGGGCATCCCGCTCTCCCACGCGCCGAATCATGTCAGCTACAAGCTGTTCGAGCTACCTCCCGAGTTGCTCGAGCTGCTGGAGAGCGACAATCCGCCTGTGTAAGTTTCCATGACATTCGTTCGCCTCTGTCTGCCGCTGCCCTCCACCAAGCACTTCCTTAGTCCTCCCCTTCTGCCTCCCCTTGCTGCCTTCACCCCCTACCGCCTCCCCACCTACCGCTTATCCTCCCCGCCTCCCCCTTTCTCCAAAGCAAAACACTAACAACAGCAGTCTAACCCTAACCTCCTCCCCAACAGCCGCCCTCCTCAAATCCCCCACCAAAACCTACTCCCTCCGGCAGAAGAACACGTCCAACGCGCTCATCCTCCTTTCTCCGAGCAGCACCACCAATAACCCTTCAACCTCTACCCCCACTACCAGCACCCCTAACGCAACAACCTCTACCACCACATCAGACACAGCAGCACACACATCGCCAATACAAGACACAGGCACAGACACAGGGATGTCGGAGATGCCAGATACATATACGGCACCGGGGCTAAACGCAATAGCCACCGTCCACGAGACGATCGAGCTCGTGCCCGAGGGGGATGACGCCGCTGCCCCGGCCAAGGTGGCGAAAGGGAAGTGGCATGAGCGGTTTGCTAAGCGGCGGTAGGTGGGAGAGAACAAGGGGCATGGGGGTGGTGGTGAAGCAAAGACTCGGTGAAGCAGAGCAAGGTTGGGAGAAGGCTGATGGGAGGTTTACAGTTAGACTACCGGGCGGTATGTCATGGGTAGGAGTGGGCTAGGCGTATGTACCAGCAAGGACAGGAGTAGAGGGTTAATTCACTGGGACGGTATCAACAGGTGGTGGTGATACATCAAGGCGTCAAAGGATCACGAAATCACGGAGAAGAGAGATAGACTTGAAGTCCTCAATTAAAGTACTATAAAATGCTGAAGGAAACGGAGTCCTAAGCCCGAGAAGGATCAGATGCTCTCTGAATTAGAGCTGGCAGTCCAGATATAACGATCTCTTGCCCTCTGGCTCTCTCCTGCTCCTTCGTCTTGCCTGTGCATTGTTATGCCAATTTGAAATGCTCTCTTGCGGTGCACGATCTGAAAATGCTGATTGCTCAAAAATGCAAAGTGGTATCCCATGGGCCATCAAGACCCTCCAACGCCATGCATGCGCGTGCTTAAACAGGCTGAGTCGAGAAAAAAGGAAAATGGGAAAGAAAAAAGGACGGCGAAGTACTCGGACAAGAAAATGAAAGGAAACGCCCCAGCGCCAGACAACGCATGCTTAAAATGCAAAAGTGAAAAGTCGTCATAAGTCGTAATCATAATGCCCATTTCCAGTCATCGACATCTGTCGGCATTCACCACTACTCCGAACCCGACCTCTTAACCTTCCTCGGCGGATTCCTCCGTCTCACCCGAGCAGCAGGACCAGCATCCTCACCATTCTCCACGGCATCCGCAGCGACGGCAGGAGCATCATCAGCACTCCGAACCCGGCGAACCGGATGCTCCCGACGACGACGACGTACAGGTGGAGGCGGAAGAAAAGTAGGTGCAGGGAGCCGAAGCCCACCGAACTGAGGATGGACCCGCAGAGGGAGCGGAGAAGGAGGTTCCGCAGCCGGACGAGCGGGATCCTGAGAGAGAAGAGCATTCTGGCGTTCCTCTTGTTCGCGGAGGTTGATAACGCGGAGAGCAAGTTGGGCGTTGTGCAGTTCGCGCAGGGCAGCCCTATACACCGGGCTGTTGCGATGCTGAGGGGCCGGAGGGAGATCGTCCTGCAGTTCAAGTGGCGCTGGTCCTTGACCGTCTGATCTAGGGTCCGCCTCGTTGATACCGTCAAGCCCGGCATTGTTACCCTGTGAACGGCGGTTTTGCCTTCGGGGCGCCTGTGGGGGAGGGCCAAATAGTGACCCGGGTGCCTGTGGGTTGTTGTTGGGAGTGTTAGGAGGCGCCTGTGCCTCTGGATAGGGGCCGAAAATTGACCTGCGTGCCTGCGGGACGTTGTCGGGAGGCCCATGTGCAGGGTCCCGAGGAAACAGAGGAGGTCGAAAGTTTGGTAGCTCCGGAATGGCGTTGTTGTTGCGGGGGGGTATATCCGACACCAGATGGACGAGATCTGGACGGCTCCGAACCTGCCTCCTAGGAAGATCGTTGTAGGGTAAAATCTGAGGGTGGTAACGGAAAGCAAGAGGCTCGAAGTTCGGTATCTCCGGAATTGGACGGTGTCCAGGAAATGCCCAAGGCCAGGCATAGGGCTGCACGAAAGGACGGTTTAGACGAGCCGCTGCAGCGCCGTCCACCTGGTTGTTGTTGATGTCATCAGGGGGAGGCGGCCATGCCCAGTCTGGCTCATCCATCATCTCCTGCAGCCACTGGTCTATCCTCTGCCGGTTCTCTTCCTCGTCGTCCTCCTCTTCCTCCTGGGCGATGTCGTTCACCACCGCGTCCCGGATCTTATTATCATCTATCACCTCCAGTTCCGCTGGATTATTGCCCTCGCCATCCAGCCAGGCCGGCGCAGCCACCTCCTCGGGGTCGACTACCGGCTGCGGAATCCTAGCGGCCTCGGCATTGACAAATGGTCCTTCATTGGGGCTTCGATCCGGGAGATGTGGAATCACCAACGGCGGATATCGTGCATCGAGATTGGCGATCTCGGCATCCACCTCCTCGTCGACTTCTTGAACCACGGCGGGACCGGCTGCGGCTTGATCTTGACGAGGACCCTCCTAGAGTCCTGCTTGGCCGCCGAGCCTACCACCACCACCGGGGGCAAGTCGATTGACGTGGACATGCGGACCACCCATACCCAAGAGGACGGGATTGATATGCCGGACTGGATGAGCGACCCGAATCACACGGGGGCCATTGTTAATGGCTCCCGCTACATTGGGGAGGAGGCCGTTCACGACATTTGCGAGCGGATTGTTAAGCGCTACAGCTAATGCGTTACCGCCTCGGAGCCACGCCGCCCCCATTTGTTGCCGCCGAGCCTCCAATTCCGCCAGGCTGGGCGCAGCTCTAGGACCGGCAGCCTGGGCAGCCTGAGCAGCGTTCTGGCCGTTGGCGGGGGCTTGCCGGTTCAGTAAGGCCAGCTGGGCATGTCGCTGTTGGATTGCAGCCATCTGCGCTGACGCACGTCGTTGAGAGGCTTGTAGCTGGTTTGGAGCGGCTGGTTGCTGATTCTGCGGGGCCTGTTGTTGGTTCTGCGGGGCTCGCTGCTGGTTCGCGGCAGCTTGCTGTTGAGCCACTTGCGCAACCCGTCGCCGATTCTGTGCGGCCTGCTGGGCGTTGCGTGCCTCTTGCTGCCGGGCGTTGTGGGCCACTCGCTGCTCCAGAACCCTCCGCGCTTCCGCGTCCCGCGCTTCATTCCGGCGGCGCAACCTCTCCTCTCTGTCATTGTCTTTCAGGTCGGCCTCCACCTTGACGGCGTTACTCCCACGGCTTTGAGCCGGGCCCTGGGGCTTCGGGGGTTGTCGTGCAACCTGCTGCCGTCCAGCTTGCTGCCGTCCGCCTTGTTGTTGTCCGGGTTGCTGCTGTTCGACCTGCTGTCGCTGGGCGGGCTGCGGTCGCTGGGCGCCTTGACTCTCCTGTTGTCGGCGCTGACGAGCTTCCCCCACGAGGTCCAAAGCAGCCTGGTTGCGCATAGCCGCCACTTGCAATGGGGGAGCTCCCGCAGGTAGTCGATCACGAACTCTTCGCATGACGGCTTCGTCAAATTCGTGCCGGCGTGGATGATTAGCCACTGCGTTCATGAAGTTCGCAAACCCGCCATTTACGTCGACGGCAGCAGGCGCAAGTGCAGCGTTCGCATGATGGGCACCCCTTGCTGCCGGCGCCGCGGGAACCGCGGCGTTGGGCACTGCAGCGGCTGCTGGTGCAGGGAATCCAAACGGATTGTAAAGATCCAGTCCCATGTCCGCCTCGGGGAACACGCGGAGCATTTCTGCAAATCCGTCTATCCGAGCACGATGACGGTCCATGAAACCCGGAGGTAACTCGAATCGGTCGAAGTAATCAGGGGCTGGCGGGCAACAGTTAGCATTAAAATCAAGAGCGCCACAGCAGTCCATGCCAACCTTGTTGGATAGTACACTAGAAGAGATGTTAGACTAACCTAATTGGCCTACTGGTATGCCAGCAAGATGAAGGAGCGGGTGTGCGTTCCGGCGCTCTGCCGCCTTCTTGCGTCGCATCTCTTCGTCCTCTTTGACCTTGTCCGAGACCTTGATCTTGAACACCTCGGCGTCGACATCCGGATGCTCTTCCAGGGCCTTCTTGCGGGCTTCCTCTTCGGCCTTCTGGACTTCCCGGGCGTGCCGTTCGTCCACCTGGTCGAAAAGAGGACAGTTGCCATTTTTGCCCCCTCGATGCACGTCGTTGAAGTGTGTGTAGTCGCATGATTTGTTGCACACGTAGCATTGCACATTGCGACACCCCGCTTGGCTACAAGTCATCTTGTTGCAGCCGCTCTCCTTGATGAAGGGCGTTTGACCTGCACAGGTTAGCTTGGCTGCACGGGAGAACATGGAAGCTCGAGCGAGGCGGAATGACTTACATTTATTGCATCTCCTGATCAGGGCGGCGGACATGGCCTCCTCGATCAGGCGCCGACCAGAATGTCCCTCCTCCTGAGCAACCTCTGCGCATGTCTTCGGGATGTGGGTTTCCTTGCGACAAAGGCGGCAGCTGACAATCTCGCAATCGGCCCGCAAGCAACGAAATTCCTTGTCCTCTTCCACAGGTGGATATTCAGCCGCAAAAGGACAAAACGGACACGTCTCCAGGTTTTCGATGCCGGCCAAGCGGAGGGCGGCCTCCTGTTCGATCCGCTCCAAAGCAATAGCCGTGTTTTTATCGATAAATATGGCTTGCTGATCCCTTGAGAAGGTTGCGGCGCAGCTGTTCATCGACATGCAGTTGAGCTCGAACTTGCCCATGCCAATCTGGGTCTCTGCATTCATCCTGGCACAGCCGCGGCAGAACCAGTGGATGGAGTCGCCGTTGCAGTGTACCATGCGGTTGAGGGGGAACTCGTCGCAGCAGCACTCGCATTCGGCCATTGTGCCTTCTTGGATTGCTATTGCGATGTTGTCGGCCTCGTCTTGCTTCTGCTGTTTGTCATTGAGCAGTTCCTGCCTTAGTGCTTCGCCAGCTTGTCTCGCGATTTTCAGCTCTTCCAGTGCCATCTTGTCCGTTAGATGCCGAGTTCTATTGATGGTCTCGTCGAGATGCCCGTCGGCGTAGTTGGGATCAGTTTTCGAACGGTACTTTTTCGGTCGCCATGCGTCGTCTGCTTCCTTCCTTACCAGCCTAAGGTAGGATTGGAAGAGTGTCTGGTTGTTTCCGTCCATGACCTGGCTGATCTCCTTTACCGTCATGTCCGGAAATTCGCTGCGCAAGATCTCCTTTCTGTGGGTAGTTAGAAAAGACGAGGTCGGCAAAATGGCAGGCAGGGGAGGGACCTCCGAGACGAAGATAGAAGAGGAGGGGAGGAAGCAAGACTTACACTTTAGTTCCATAGGCCTTGGGCTTCTGCCTCTGACGCCACTCATCGTTGTCATACTTCTTCTTGAGGTCGCAGGGGCGATCGCCCACGTCATCTAGCCCCCGTTTGCGTTTGAGGTTCACCCGTTGACGCTTCGGCACTGACTTTCCCTGATCATTCTGGTCGACGATCGCAGATATGACCTGCTCATGGTCATATGCATACTGGGCGGCGAGTTCTTCCAGGAAGTTGGGGCAGAGATCGGGAAAGACCTGCAAGGCGGCTTGTCGGCAGGCAGCCTTGATGTCTTCGGGGTCGACAGGCAGTCCGTTTTCGGCATGGCCAGCGTTTTCGGTCCCCTTTTCGACCACGACTACATCTTCAGGGCGATCGAAGGCGTCAAAGTCCAGCAGGTCATCATCGTCACTATCAATGACAATCACGTCCATTGGGCCGTTGGCCATTGCGCCGGTGGATGCCGATGAGGTGTGCAGACTGGGCAAAACAGCCGTATGTTTAGGACTCAGTCGTAGTACGGAGCGAAACCTTGCTTTGAGAAGCAAAATCTCTTTGGCAAAGTCGGTTTTGATTCTAGAACGGGTAGAGGTTAGTTGGCAGCTCATTGTGCGGAGGGATGAGTTGACAGGTAGAGGTGAATGTTTGGAAGGTTTCAGTGAATCAGTTGAGATGAACAAAGACAGTGAACATGACTATGGAAAGCCCAGGACTAGCGTAGACAGATGTAGCAGATGCGCATAGCATGCCCGGCTGGATTACCGAATGCACTTAAGAGGTTTAAGAGCCACAGATAGAGGAACGAGTGCGTTGCCTGGTCATGGTCCAGATGAAGGCTGTTGTATCCAACAGAGCTGATGTGGGATATATTCGCCCTTCTCTCACCAAGCAGTGTCTGCAGAAATATGCAGAGACATGGATGCTTCATGGAGACCTTCTGGGGCGGAACCAAAGCCGCATGAAGCAAGTAGCGACGGCTCGGATGAACAGAGGATGAAGCCAACGAACAGGCACGTGGGTGTGCGTGTATACTGACAATACAAAGGGAAGAACGCATATTGAGATCAGATGGACTTGCCCAGTGCAAGGTTGACTCCGAAGATGTCTTGCGCATTTCTTGGTAGAGAGGTGGCCGTCGAGGCTCCCGTCTAAGGCAAGGCCGTCCATCACTTGAGCACGACTTCGTGCGGCCAGACACAGGGCAAGGAAATCAAACAATCAAAGCCAGAGGGCTCTAGGACGACGACAGAGAGGAAGTAGAGGCTTGACTTACAACGATCTGGGTGCTCCGCGGGTCCGTTATGCGGGTCGTCAGCGAAGCGGACGCAGGTCCGCGCCGACGAGGGGAGCTCCGCGTCGATCCCCGCGATGCTGTACTCGGCGCTGATCAAACAAATCCAGGGAGTGCCCGATGCGATGTCCAAATTCGATAGTTCGATGCGAATGTTCAAGGACAGAGAGCGTCCACAATGCGACTCGAGCGGGGAAGTCGAAGTTATTTGTGTCGTGAGTTTGTTGGGTTGGAAGTTAGGTTGGTGAGGTGGTTTTTGCTTTCGGCAAACGATCCGAAGTCGAACAAAAAAGTAAAGTGGTAATAGGCGCCCCCAAAAAGCAATGCCGAAAGCAAATGGTTCGGCTAGCTACAACGCAATGCACGTGACTGACTACAGGCGGCAGGCAGATCTGTCACTTCTCGGTTGTACAGGAAGGTGAATGGGTGATTGTATCCCTTGCACTTTGCCGTGCTTTGTTGACTAGGTTGTGAGTTGACGATGAGATGGAATGTTTACTGTGATAAGTTAATGTCAGTTCCTTTACTTTGGCAGGGGTGTCACGAGGTGAACCGTGCAGCAGCCACTTGAAATCCCCGATACTACTTAGACGCACGGGCCTCAATTTCGGTCAGCTACGGCATCACTACTGTTTCCTAAGGAAGGAAAGAGTAGGAGGAGGAATTGGAGAAGGGAGCTGTACTTCAAGCTTTTATACCTTTCTAATAAGTCTAATAGCTAGAAATAATAGATATAATTATCTAATACTATTCTAATAACAATTCTTATAACATTCTAATAACATTTACCCCTGTAAGTCGGACAGGCCTGTCCAATGATATTGCTCCTGGCCTTCTATTCTTGTCTAATGATCCAATGGCTTCGTTCTGAAACTTCTCAACTTTCAAACCTGAGGAGGTACGACATGTTATAAACGTTGTTGACCGGATCTATAAAACTTTCAGAACGTTACCATTACAAAGAATAGAAGTTTATAATTGCATCTTGAAGCTCTCATCTCAAACTTGATACTCATATATTCCAAATTGTATTAAAAAATATTCTAGTCATCATAAGTTCAGAGAACCATATCTGCCATTTATGTACCTGGGAAGTGTACTTAGCCCTCGAGACGGCCCCCAAAGCGGGTGCACCACCTAGCCCAGCTTCCAGGTTGATACTGCAGACGGATGTACAGCCAGGGAGATACCCTAACGAGCTGTACCACTTGAAGACGGCTTGTCACTGCAGACGTGATATTTACTCGGCTTGGAATTTCAATACTTTGTATATTGAAAAGACGGCAGTACCCCCAGGCACGTTGTCATTCGTGACGGCAGTAACTTGCATAAGCTATTGGCAGCCACCTCATCCATCATAATCTTCGTCCGAATCCTCGTCAACATGGTCATCGTCATCCTCTTCCTCATCCGAACTCGTCTGTACCTTCCTCCTCCTCCGCCTGGAAGAGACGGGTTTCTTCTTGACAGCTCGGGGCTTCGCTTTCCGCAGCTTCGGTGCGGCCGGTTGCTCAGGCTCTTGGTCCTCCCCCACGTCCTCCTGTTCTGCGGCAGCCTCCAGCCCAGAAATCGGAGTGGGATACGCCTGACCGGGCACCTCGAACCCGCCACCGTAGTCGACCTCGAGCATGTCGTGGTCATCATTATCGCCCTCCCCCACATCAGGGAAAAACGCAGACCTCTGCTGCGGCTCCTCCTCCTCCTCCCCATCATACTCGTAGCCCTCGGGCAGAAACCCGCCAGCCATCTCCTCGTCCCCATCGGGCACAAATCCGCCCGCCACATCCTCATCCCGCTCCTCAGCTTCTTCCCCTTCGTCCTCCTCCTCTTTTTTCTTCATCCCCCCAACCTTAGCCCCGGTCCACTCCTCGGTGATATGCCCATACTCCCTCTCGATCCTCTCCCTGATCCTCATGCCCATGAGCAAAGTCCTCCACATCCCCAGCGCCTTAGCCGTCCTCTTCTCGTCCTCCTTGCGGGCCCTCTCCTTCTCGTCCCGCGCAATCTCCTCCATCATCCGGTCGTGGAACTCCTCCGCCACCACGACCCCCTGGATGACGGGCACGGCCATGCGGTGTCCGAACTCGAAGTCCACCACGGCCTCGGCGTAGTCCACCCCGAGCTTCTTGGCCGCCCGCACGGCGCCGCGGTAGGGCACGTGCACGGCGCCCGCGGGACACATGTGCTCTGCGAAGAGGTCGATGTTGCCGTACTCGTTCTTGGGGATCTTGCCGTCTATTATGGGAGCGGGGATGATCCAGTCCGTCTGGTCGTACGAGTAGAGACCTTGCAGGACCTTCTGGCCGGAGGCGGCCTCCGCTTCGGCGATTTCGCGGCGGCGGTTGGTGGTCGCTGCGCGGTAGGGGACGCGCTTGAGCGGCTGCTCGCCTGGTAGCGGCGCGCGACCTTGCTTGTGCCAGGTCTCGGCGGATTTCACCTGGACGACGTCCTTGCGGGAGTAGACGGGTTCCGGCGGCCCGGATTTGCTGCCCTTGTTTTTGAACCGGCGCACGGGTTTGGCGGTGGGGAGGAGGGCTTCTTCGCGCTTGAGGTGGCGTTCGAGGACGAAGTCTTTGGATTGCTTGTAGTACTGGAGAGTTTCTTCGCCTTCTTTGATTTCCTTCCTTTCTGGAACTTTGGGCGTTAAATCTGTGGCTTGCTCTTCCTCGTCGATCTCGGTTATGGGACGCGATCTGCTTCCTCGGGAATAGCCGCGCATGACGGCTTTGAACCAGTCGTACTGGTCGTACCGCTTGACTTTGCCGTTGCGGTTGTAGACTGGTATTCTTTCGATGGGCATTCGCATGCCTTTCGTGCGACCAGGCAGGACCTGTCGCTTGAGATACCGGACGGTGACGTCCTTGGCGGTGCCATCTGGAGAGAAACCGACCACATATGCCATGACTTGTCTTGCCCTCTCTGCCTTTGCTCCCCGCGGTTCTAGAGATTCCACAAGGTCTCTGTTCGTCGCAACAACTGACTTGACGAGGGCATCCACCGGTAGGTACTTCTTCGTGACAGGAGACAGGACCTCAGTCCAGTAATGCGGATATTCAAGATCCTTGTCGTACGTCGCAGTCTTCTTCGGCGGAGCAGCGAATATCTCGACCACATCCTCGTCGTCACTGTTCTCTGCTTGAAGCTCGAAACTCCGCTCCTCTTCCAGAGCAGGCGGTTTCTGTGTCGACTTCCGCCTTGCAGGCCGTGTCCCAGATTTCTTCCTCTCCGGTGGAGGGATCTCAACAGCAGGCGTAGCATTAGAGGATGTCTTGGTTGGTGTCGAGTTCGCGCCAGACGCTTCCTTTTCAGGCTCAGCATCTTCCAGCTTGTTCCAGCCGAATCCCAGCGGTTGCAGACTCGCAACCATTCTCGCCTCGAGGCCCAGTCCACGGAGCAGAGCGGTGAATAACTGTGCTCCGACATCCCGACTTCCAGTGCACTCTTGCGCACATCTCCTGAAATCATCTAGCGTCTCTATCCTCTCACCGAATCGAGTCGAGTCATCATTGCCCTCCTTGTAAGCCTTCGTCAAGCGGTCCAGCCGCTCGAGCGACATGTATCCCCACTTCCTCAGTCCCGGCGCCGAGACTCTAAACCTCTTCTTCCACCACGCAGCAAGAGCCTTCATCAACCTAAACAACGGATCCCCATGGCTCAAATCAGGAACACCTTGTTCGAGCCGCTTGGCAGCCTGGTCCCAGTCCCGCGACGGCTTGGTGGCCGGTGCCTTCCCCTTCCCCTTGCCCTTCCCTCTTGTCTTGCTAGCGACGGTCTTCTTCGGCGGCTCAACCGCATTTTCTAATCCGCTGTTCCGTCGCCACCTATCCACCTCGTCCCATAGTCCTGGCGGTAGATGCGAGAGCAGCATGCCCTGCACCTCCGGATCGCATAACCATGAGTTCCGCACAGCATTATGCCACATGAGAAACATGACGTGCACGCAATGCGTAGACACCCTAATCTTCCTCTCCTTCTTGCTCGGGCCCTTCTTATCGAACTTATTCTCCAGTGAAATCCGGTTGTCCCTCGTCAGGGTCAGCTCGAGGTCCGCTGACTCCTCCGGCGCATCGTCCACATCAAAGTCGTAGTTGTGTACATCCTCGAACTCGAATTCCTCGCTGTCACTGTCCGACGGTTCGGCTTCGGGCGCAGGTTTGAGTGCATGCTCGATTTTCTGCCGCTTGGCCAAAGGGAGAGGGACGTCTTCGAAGTCGTGATCGGAGAGGGACGTCAGGGAGCTGTCGTCGTCGTCATCGTCGCTATCTTCGATTGTGCGAGAGGCGATACCGGGCTTTTCGCTTGACCGAGGGCTCGAGCCGGCATCGAGGTCGTCGAATAAAGTCGGCTTGCGGGGTGGTGCGACGGCCTTGCCCTTAGTGACAGCTTTTGGTTTGGGGGTTACAGGGTTGTCAGACGGCGATTCGGCACGAGTCCGTTTGCGGTGGACGATTGGAGGCATTATGGCGGATTGGTACGACGGAGCATAGTACCTCAAGGTTATCCACTCAACAAGATGCAATGAGTGACAGAAGTTGAAGCGGTTGGGACATGCTGCCTTACAAGTAAAGCTCATGTTTTGCCGTCCTGGGTGCCAACTTTGGCTAGCCCCGACCCGCTGTTTTTGGCTCCCTCGAACACCCTCCAGAAGTAGGTACCAGCCAAAGTCCACATCACAGAGGAGGAACTCCAAATGTGCACTGTGATTCAGGGCACCACGGCATGGCCCACGATCACTTAATTTTACCGTTGCGCGGACGGTAGAGACTGTTGTTCTTATGCTATTATGGTGCAGGCTTCAAGACACTCATCCTCTTCCGTTCACTACCTTAGGCACGCCTCCCACCTTCTAACAAGTTGACATTTAGTGTCCACCTATTTCTTCTACTGACCGTCACCATTTCCTTCATCAAATGCCATAAGCCCACCACCACGACCCGTCGTCTCAACCAATTGCTCCTCCAAGCTCGCTATCTCGGCCTCCATCAGAGCTGGGTCGGCGCAAGTGTTGGCCTTATCGAAATCAATGAGGACAACTTGCCCATTCGGGCGTATGATGAAGTTGTACTTGTTACAATCCCCGTGCACAAACCCCGGTCCATGAAAGCGGCGCAAGGCCACCTTGCAGATCTCCAGATCGGCTGGCTCGGCGTGGCGCCCGTCGGGAATTTTCTCCAGAAGGAATCCGATGACCCGGCCTGCCTCGTGGACATGCCCGAGGAACTTCGGAGCGATGCCCCGGCCCTCAAGGACCTGGTACATGCGGGTTTCGGCCTCCATGTATTGAACCTCCCAGTAGAATCGCGCCATCTTGGCAATCATTCTTTCAGGACCAGAATCCGCCTTCCATTTGCATTCCTGTGTCAATAAAGCGAGATATTCAGTGCGTTCGATGTCGAGATGGTCGATCATCCGTGGATGCCAGATCGTTTTCACACTGGGCAGATCGGCTGACGACAGCGCAGCTTCCAGTCGACCGGAAAAGGGATTGCGAGTGATACACGCTAGCTTCCAAGTATCTTCCTGGTAAGGAAGAGGAGGGAGAACATTCTGGAAGTCAAGGTCCATGTCGTCCAGCGACGCGGCGTCGAGAGCCCCGGCCTTGATGGTGATGTACTTGACTCTTTGGTTGGCCAGGATTCGATAGCGACTGTCAGCGCTGCCATTCCTCGTGACTTCCATTGAAATCAGGCGAGGCGGCTCCATAGCTTACGGCATCTTCGATATGAGAACTAACAGTTTGGTTGTAACAGAGTCCAAAGAGAATTTGAGAAACCGAGTAATGGCGGTCGGATACTTTTGAGAAGCCGACCGCGAGTTGTACCCTTCAACTGTCATTGGGGCTCAACGCTAAAAATAACCTTCCCGCTGATCGCCACGGCCCCGCCTGACAGTTTCCAGGTACGTACCCGTCGCCGCGGCATCCCAGCTCCCGTAATCCGACGGCGACCTTCTCGACACTTCCAGGTACCAGATCCACCACCACTCACCACAGCCCGAGCCTCGACCTCGTCGGATTACTCAATCAAGCATTACGCCATCCCATCTGCCTACCTCCCTCCAAAACAAACTATTAAACCACGCCCTTCCTCAACCCGATCTCTAGACCAAAATGGCGTCTGACCAACAAGAAACAAGCTACATCAAAATGACCTCCCTCGACACCCGCCCGGGCGTGGGCGACGACGCTAGCCTAATAGGCAAGCACTGCCAGCTCTCCTACTGCAACCAGCTCGACTTCCTCCCCTTCCTCTGCCAGTCCTGCGGCAAGACCTTCTGCCTCGACCACCGCACCGAAACATCACACCAATGCTCCAACCCGGGCGCCTGGGCCGAGCGGCGGCGGCAGGCGAACCTCGCGCGCCACGCGGCCGGCGAGAACCGGACGATGCGCGACCTCGTCTCCCAAAAACCCTGCGCCGACCCGGCCTGCAGGACGACGATCGGCACGAGCCTCGTGCCGGGCGTGCACTGCCAGGGATGCAACAGAGATTACTGCCTCAAGCACAGGCTGAAGGAGGACCACGACTGCAAGAACCTCGTGCCTGTCGGGGCGCGGATACGGAGCGAAGGGGACGTGAGCGGCGGCAGCGCGGCAGACCGTGCCAGGGGCGCGCTGGAGAAGCTCCGGCTCTGGGGCGCGAAGCAGAAGGAGAGCGCGTCGCGCGCGCTGCCGAAGCCGAAGCCCAGCACCGCCGCGGCAAGGTTGGTGGCCGTCAATAAATTGCGAAAGACGGCTAAAGGAGACGAGAAGCTGGCCGAGGCGAAGAGGGTGTATTTGTATGTGGAGGCGGAGGCGGAGACGGCCAAGGCCAAGTTCCCCAAGGGGCAGTTCTTTTACTCGAAGGACTGGGTGATTGGGCGGGTGCTGGATGCCGCGGCCAAGAGTCTGCAGGTGCAGAATGTCAATAATCAGGTCACGGATGAGAGGGATCGACTGAGAGTTTTCCATGTTGAGGGCGGGCGGCTGCTGGAGTTCAACGAGAAGGTTGGGAGTGCGCTGGTTAGTGGGAATACCATTGTGTTGCTGAGGGGAGTTGGGCCTGCTGTGCCGGATTTGATCAAGGTTTAGGAGTGATTCAAGAGGCCCGGTGAGAATCGGGTATATGGCTAATGAGGAGTTTGGGGTGCTTTATTCTGCATGCATCGAGATACCACTCTGCACACCGCTAGAGTAGCGTAGCTGTTCTTCTTACAATCGAGATGAGATCATTCTCTCCGCCTCGTGTCCTGCTTTCCGCTTCGTGTCCAGCTCTGTCCCCTCCCCTGGTATAACATAACCTGCAACATAAAGAGTCGAGTCATCATAATCATATCCTATAATCCCATCATCCAATGCATCCCACTCACAGCTCCTTCTCCTTCCTCGGCTTCTCCTTTTGGCTGAGCAACTTCTCCCTCCCGATCTGCGGCGCCTCGCCCACCGCCTTGTGGCCGCCAAACGTCTCGAACCCCTTGTGGAAGACAAACTCAACCGCGTTCTCAACCGGCTTGTCAAACAGCGCGGGCAAGAACGGCACGACCGCCAGCCCCAGCCCGATCGGGCCGTACGTCCGGATCGTCGTGTTCTTCGCGTTCTTCAGCGCGCGCCCGCTGTACCGCACGACGCTGTGGATCGTGAGCGCCGGCAGGCCCATACTCGCCAAGCTCTGGAAGATGCCGCGCTGCACCATGACGACCCTGTAATCCTCCAGCGGCGGGACCGTACCCGGCGCCACCACCGCGCCGACGGGTACCTCGCTTAGTCCAGTGAGGCGCTTCGCCTCGTCGGGCAGCTGCACGGAAGGGTTGAGCACGCGCTGGTTGTGCCAGTAGGCCTTGTAACCCTCGTAAGACACATCTCCCAGAATATAGGCCCAGCTGATGCCGTACGCGGCGCGGACCATCTTGGGGTGGGCGACGGGGCGGAAGCTTTCGCCTATGTCGGACGTGTATGCGACATAGCGGTGGGCAGAGAGAAGAATGGTGCGGAAGCGCGCGGCGTAGGCGGCGTAGCGGACGTTGGACTCGGTCGAGGGCGGGACGTAGCCCTCCACCAGCTCGTTGTAGAAGCTCTCCTCGCGGTCGGACTTGTCGAGGATCTGCTGGAGCTTGTCGGGGAGCTTCTCGCGCGGCGGGAGGGAAGGGTCGAAGGCGCCTTCGGATTTGGCGGCTGCTTTTTGGGGTGGCGGGAGGACGACATCTGAGGTAGAGGGTGATGTGGTGGTGGTGGGAGGGGAGGAGGAGGTGGTGGAGGGTGGTTCGGGTTTCTTGTCGGCGGATTTGCTTGACCACCAAGACATCGCGGCGGTTGGGTTATGAGAGGTCGGAATAGAGTGAGTGGTTGTGATGGTTTTATCTTGGTTATTGGGGTTGAGGAGTTTGTTGAGAGTGCGGTTTGCCGCGATGCGGATGTTCGGAATATAAAGTCATGCACTCGAATTGACTTCCTCGGAGCTGGGAGCTGCAAGTGCAAGCGCAAGCTGCGCTAGCCAGTGACGTCGCATGTGGCTTAGAGCGATAATTCGCATTGCGCATTCCCTTTATCATCCCGGCGCTAAGATAGGCGGCGTAACCGAGCTGAACGACTAAACGAGGCACAAGTGGGTCTCTTCATCTCCCTTCTTGCCTCAGGCCACCAGATCTCTCAATTTTGGATTGGCCGAGCTCCAGTCTGCCAATTGAGCCGTTTTCCAGAAGAGAAGCAAGCACTTGAATCCAAACAGTCCGACCTTCGTCTTAATACCACCACTCCACCCTTTCACGACCCGGCCTCCCCGTACAGTCACCATGGTTCAGTACTACAACATCTTTGGCCGTCAGGTCGGCTCTCACTACGTTAGTTCCTCCTCAACGCCCCTGATTGTCGCTCACGGTCTCTGCGCGCACGCAGCTCGGACAACCTGGAGCTCGCCCTCCGCCCCTCCCACGAGCCATTGAAGCCCAGGACTAACCATATGTCACCCTCTAGCTGTCCATGGCTGTCCTCGCCACCATGTTCGGCGGCACCTACGCCGCCTTCAGCGGTCCCAGCAAGGCCCCCGCCGCGTCTCCCCCAATCAACGCATCGAGCTCCGACGAGGCCGATTTCATCAAGTACGAAAACCCCCCTCTGCAGGGACCGCACATAGGAGCCGGGCTAATTGCTGTATAGGAAATTCCTGGACCAAGCGGAAGCGGACGATAAGAAGACGAAACAGTAGGGTGGGACACATATGTGTATCAACAAGAACGGCTATCATGCGGCGCGGCGCTTTAGGCCTGGCCCTGGACGCCGGTGTACATATATAGACGACGGTTAATGACAAGAGGACCGTTGGGCATGAAAGAGCTTGTTCGAAGGCAGTTGAAAACGATACAGGTGCCACGTCGTCCGCGTCCTAGAATTCCCGCCTTGTTTACGGAGTTGGCCTGGATCTGTCGTCTCCGGTGATCATGACTTCGATACCGCAACTGTGGAACTCTATCACTTGTCATGCCAGTCATGTCAACCCCATTCTGTTGGGTGTCCAGGACCTCGTGCCGTCAGGGAGTGCAGGATGATGTGTTGCGCGACCCCAAAGGCCTGTTTACCCGGAGGAAGTGCCAAGAGCGACCTGGTTTCTCTTTATATGGTGTCAGAGGTGCCTCAGTCAGGCCTAGGGCATTCTGCTAGTTGCGGTGCGCACGATCTCAAGCGCGGTAGTGCCATTTTCATGCTCACCCCGGGTCTCTAGCCTCCGGCAGGAGCCACGGGCTACGACCGGCGGACTGGCGTATTGTGGGGCCGCTTTGTTGACTACATCCGATTGCTCTCACCGCAAGTCTCCGGCTTATAGCGACATCCACCTCCAGTAAATGTCTCGGTTGACTGAGAACCCCCTGATAGTCTGCCACCAGCCGTCGACAACACGCAGCTTGCATGTGTGAAACTGACTGAACTAACATGGCGTGCATCTTCCAAACCTAAGTCCACTAACAGGCCGCCGCTGCAACCTCATGCTGGCACCGAATCCCTCGAACTGAGTATCGTTATCCTCAAAGTTTATCTTTCCTCAATCAGACATAAAAAGGCCACAATGACAGCTGTCACTTCCAAGGTTCTCATGAACGAGTGGTGCGAGGGCAAGGTATGCCAGCCATGCAACGCCAGAGCTTGAAGCATCTCTTATGATCTCACTCACATATCTTAAGACATATACCTTCCAAGAACACCATCAACGAGACGATGAAAAGCTCGGTCTCGACAGGCTCTTCATAATCAACTACAACGGTAGCCTGGAACACGTCGTCAACAAAAACCCGACCTTTATCCTCCTCCTCTCGACGGAGGAAACATCCAATAACCCCTTCTTCCACGGCAGCTGCGCCTACGTCGCGGAAGACGACGAGCTCTACATCACCTCCGACCTCCTGCAGCCGGTCGACCCGGCCGAGCTGCCCATCATCCTCATCTCGAGGATGAAGCTGATCCGCGGTCCGATGCTCGGCACTCACGATGGGGTCCAGTCCGTCGTCTGGTCCAAGCTACGGCCACCCCCTAACATGCCCATGCCTGCTGGAGCCACATCGTGGAGTTCGTCCTCTGCGGATGACCGTGCAGTGGTCTACTGCTCCCAGGGCAGAGCAGATCAGCCGGGGGGGCTCTACGAGATGCGGCCTGGTAAGGCACCGCAGCCCGTCGTGCGGGACTTCTACGGCGCCAACTTTGGATGCCTGTGTGCCGTGGTAGTCACAGACGTTGGTACCGCCGCGAAAGCGTACTGGTTCCTCGACGGCGGGAAGCGCGACCACGACCCGGGGTTCCGGGACCCTCCCGAGTTGCCGCCCGGGGTTTGGAGGTACGATATTAATAGCGGGCTGAGGATGATGACGCACGACGTCCGGAACCCGCAGGACCTCGCCATGTCGCCCGACGGCGAGACGCTGTACGTCACGGACACGTATCTGGGGAAGGAGGACAACCGATTTAAGTATAGGTCGTACGTTTATGCCCATGTTATATCTCCTTTTCTTTTACGGTCACATTTACTATAGCTAACAAGACCTCTCGCAACCGCAAACAAGACAAGGGGCTGTTTATGCCTTCGACGTGGTGACTAGATCCGGCGCCCCATTCTTGACGGCCAAGCGCCTCTTCGCCATGCCTGTAAGAGGTGACCCGGCAGGCATCGTGTGCGATGCGAAGGGCCACGTCTTCGTCGGCTGTTCGGATGGCGTGGAGATATTCCACCCCGATGGCACGCTTCTTGGCGTCTTAAATGTCCCTGGTGAGAGAGCAGTTCCTTCTCACGTGCGTCTTGATAGGAAAGTGATGATTTGCTGACATTACTGCCAACGACACAGGGGTGGTGCGGAGTCTTGGCTGGGGAAAGGAAGGGGAGTTGTTCATCTGTACAGGGCGGAAACTGTGGCTGTTCACGTTTGGCAATGACCGTCCTGACACGGTTCCTTTTTGGGACTGACCATCTCGGTACGTCTGGGACCCCCTGAGAGAGAGATGGGAGGTCTACTCTTCATTCTGGTCGAAGAGTGTTTTCATCCCAGGCTGCTTGTTGTCTACTCTACTCCAAGCTTGGACAGCAGTTACTAGCAACGGCGACTCCGACATTCTTCTCGTCAACGAGACCATGTTGTCAATACCTTACATGGCAGCTTCGACGTCGTCGTTGAAGTTTCGTCCAAAAGATTTGAATGCGTAAGACGGATTCGGCCATCCGGAACGAAAAGGGAGGATAAATCGGGCCAAGGTACAGGCATGCAAGGCTGTTCTCGTTCATGAGGTCTTAAAGGCCGGGTCACAGTGAAGTAAGAAAACCAATGTCCATGACTTAAATGTACTCAACTACCGGGACTCACTATCGGACGGGGCCCCCAGTGGGTAACAACCCCCGGGAATCCCTGACGTCCGGTGCACTTCTGGTGTAGCGGTAACCGCCTCGGATTGCAAAAATCTTCGGGTTTTTTTCGTAGGCAGCCTCACCCGGAGACGGGGTTTCGATTTCAGACCGGGTTGACCGAGCTTTTTGTCTCTTTTTCCCTCTGCAGTTTTGCTCGTTTTACCTTCCAAACTGACTGTACAATCAAGACAACTCCTGGCTCTCCCCTGCAACCATGTTAATGCCACCAATCAATAGCCTCCCTCAAATCAGGTACAACAACCTCACCCTCCATGCCTCCAGCCCCATCCCCCCGTCTCCCAACCCCATCACCCCCCCTCTCTCCATCCTCCCCCACCCTCCCCTCCTCCCTCGGCCCAGCCCCAACCCACCGCTCCATCCACTCAAACACAGTCCGATGCCAAACCAGAGCATTATCATAGTTAACAACCCAGTGGTTCTCGTCGGGAAAACTCAACAACCTCGCCTCCACGCCCTGACACCGCAGCGCCTTGAAAGCGGCTAGCCCTTCGGTGACGGGGCAGCGGTAGTCCCCGTCGCTGTGAATGAACAGCGTTGGCGGACCGTGCTTCCAGTTCTCGAGCAGGTCCGGTCGGGAGGGGTTCCACCTGTCCAGATTCTCGGCGTTTAGCCAGGGGAGGCAGGGCCCCGCGAAGTTTGAGTCGGGAATGAGTTGGTCGCTGTGCAGGAAGAAGTTGCGGAGGTCGAAGATGGGGGAGTGGGAGATTGCTGCTTTGAACTGCGTGGGTGGTGTTAGTAGCGTTAAGAAAAGGGAGGGCAAAGGGGGGAAAAGACAAACCTTTCTGCCCAAAGGTTGACCCAGGATCCAGTTGACCATGTACCCGCCGTAACTACCCCCCGCAACAACGGCGCGATCCACGTCGACGTACGGTATCCGCGACAGGTGCTCCATGCAGTGGACCAGATCCCGGTAGGGGCGGCCGCCCCACTGGTTGTATATCGCCTCCGTAAACTCGATGCCAAAGCCGGTGCTGCCCGTGAAGTTCGGCTGCACGACGACGTACCCCTGCTCGGCCCAGAGCGCCGCGTGCCAGCGCCACTGCCACTCGTCCCGACAGGCGCCCTGTGGCCCGCCGTGGACCATCAGGACGAGCGGCCACTTCTGTTTCTTCGAGGAGTCGAACCGGCGCGGCTTGAGCAGCCAGGCTTGTATGCAGGTTTCTTCCGAGCCTTCGAACCATATCTCTTCTACCTGGCTGGGCGAGAGGCCTATCTTTGCACCCCATCCCGTAGCGGTTGATATCGTGACGGCTTCTCCTTGATTGAAGGAGGGGTCGTGGACGGTGTAAATGCTGCTCTCGACATGGCTGGACGACGATACCAGAAGCCTTAGGTCACCCCTTGCGTCTTGGTACAAATGATGCCCCCGCACCGAACCGTCCTTGGTGATAAGCCTCGGTCTCGCACCATGTCGCAGCTCAAGTTCAAACAGCGACATACGCCCGCAGTTATCCGCCGTGATGAACATCGACTGGCCATTAGGGCTATACTCGAACGCTTCCGGCACAAGGTCCCACGACGACCCGATAACCATCTTCCACACGTCAAACGAGGCCAGAGACCCGACGTGGCCCATGAACAGCCTGTTGTCGGCCTCGTTGGAATACGATTTCTTGAGGTAAGCGACCATGCTCCCGTCAGGCGAGAAGCGCGGGTTGGATACCTCGCCTAGGCCGTTATCGGCCTGTAACGCCACTTTGACAGGTTGGACGGCGGGCGGCTGGCACCAGTCGTCGATGGGGACGAAGTACACGTCTGATGCACGCTGGAGTTGTGGTTTGAGAGAGCGGGAGTTCGAGTCGCGGGCGCAGAAGATGATGCCGGTCGGGCAAATGTCGTATCGGTCTGTTGGTGAGCCGGTGGCTGTCGCGTCGTACATGTCGCATGGGGCTTCGAGGTCGCTTCCTATGACTGCGTTCTGGAAGGTTTCTGAGATGGAGTAGTGGCGCTCGTGGTGCTTGATGAGCTTGGAGTAGAAAATTGCGTATTTCCGGGGTTTGAAGTAAGTGTCCCACTGCAGTGTCGTGGTCAGCAGACATGCTCTGTGTCACGAAAGTTGCAAGATTGTGAGTAGTACCTCGCGGACATTGATGTCGTCGAATATCCTAGCGGTAGAGCGCTTTTTGTTCCTCTCGGCTTCCTCGTTATACAGCCCGCCTTCACTGTCTGCAAGACCTATGACAGCCACAGCGAAGGAATGGTCATCCAGAGGCTTGAGTTTGAGAGCCTGAACAGGTGCCTCGATTGTTCCCACGTGGGACTGAGACTCCAGTGATCCATCATCCGCCAAGGAAAAGAGCAGTACACTGGTAATCCCACCCTCTCCAGAGCGCAGCCCGATGATGGTGTCCCCCGAGCCAGGGATCCATTGTACGTCGTGGAGTTTCTCGTCGTTGGTGATCTGGTACGAGCTCCCCGTGGCCAGGTTCATCACCCTCCACTCCTTCGTGGTGCCCTTGCCGAACTCATGGGTCGAGACACTGTATAGACCCCTAGTGCCCGTCTTGTTCGGGGCTACGACACCACGCCGCGGAAGGCTGAGGAATCGCTCGGCTGTTAGATGCTCTGTGGGGACGATCATGTTGGAAAGTTGGCTGTCGAAGGCGCAGCGATATTAGAAAGAGATATAACGTTGCTTGGACTTCCAAATAGTAGTAGTACAGAGAGAGTAGGACCAGAAAGACATTGCAAACCTCCTGTACACTTATACAGGAGACATCATCAACGTAACATGTGAACTGCGTGAACTGCTGATGCGGCTGCCCACGCAAGTTAGCGTCGAGGCCGCGACAACTAATCATCACCATGTCCACGTAATCTCAAAAGTGTGCTCGCACTTTTAAGCAATCGGCTGATTGGTCTGCTTGCTACGTGATCACCTTCTGGTCTCATCGGCTATATACATAGCGCAGGCAGACATGATAGTTCTTCGGGAAAACTCCTGAACTTCAGGTTCTCATAACAGTTCGACATGTCTATGTCGTGTAAGTCAACTATGTCGTGTAAGTCAACTATGTCGTGTAAGTCAAAGATGACTGACGTTGAAACAAGAAATGTCTCCCCTCGGCTACAGTGCTACTAGCGTCCTCTCAGCTCCTGAACCGAAGACTCCGATCCGGGGTTAAGGATCCACACATGCCCTGATTGCGCTACACTACAGATTCATCTTATCTCCGATCTCGGTCAATAATGAGCCGATGCGACGAAGGTCCCGGCTGTGTTTGCTGGGCGTTCGTAATTTTCCAACGCCATGGCCGCAAATAAGTCAGTCACACTGTCACAGTCACTAAAGAAAACAGCGTCTTTTGCTTTTCAGGTTCTCTGACGTCTTTAAACAATTTGACCGAGCGTTGTTGTATCTTTACACATACAGGAGTGACATAGACTGTAAATGGCAATTGGTGTCCGTTCCACCTCACGTTCCCTTCATGAACTCGTCAATCTGCAGTTCCAGTCCCCTCGCGTATTCCTCACCGGCCTCGCACTCGGCAATAGACCCATCGCCGGAAGCCGAGAGTAGGTGAGAAGGCCTACCTACAAGGAATGCTTCCTTCACAATACCAGTCGCTTTACCTTTCACCCTCTCTCTCTCCTCCCGCCTCATCGTCCTTATCATCCTCGCGATGAAAGACGAAGGCACCACGCCTCCCGCTTCTCGGCTCGTCTCCGCCACTCCGCTCCCAATACCAATAATACCAGACCTCAAGCTCAAGCCGAGCCTAGAAGCCGCCGCCGCAGCTCCTCCTCTGCCCAAGATGTCGACCGACCAGCTCCAACCCACGAAATGGAACACCAAGAACCTCGGCCTCAGGCTAGGCGCCGACGCCGTGAGTGCTTCGTGCGCGGCTGGCATGGTGGCGCCGATAATAGCAATCATTGACCAGTACGTCCCTCTCCTCTCCTCCCCTTCCCCTTCCCCCCCTCTCCCACCCCATTTCCCCCCATCACTAACCCGTCGCCCCCTCCAGGTCAATAATGGAAAACGCCTCCGGCCGCTCCCCCCTCCTAACCTCCCTCAAATCCTCCTTCCGGCGCCTCCTCTTCCACCCAACCACCATCCTGACCTCCAAACCCTTCGCCCTAATCTTCATGCTCTACGGCGGCACCTACCTAACAGCCAACACCCTCGACACGGCCGTCTCCACCACCTCTTCCCACCCTCTCCCTCCCACACACGTAACCTCCGGCACCTCAAAATTCGTCGCCTCCTCCGCGGCCAACATAGGATTGTGCATCTACAAAGACAACGTCTTCGTGCGGCTCTTCGGTCCTCCGGGCGTGGTACCGCGGTCCGTCCCCCTCTCGGCGCTGAGCCTGTTCGCGGTGCGGGATTGTCTGACTATCTTTGCGAGTTTCAACGTCCCGCCTGTCTTGGGGCCGGCGCTGGAGAAGAGGTTGAGTGGAGAGGTGCAGAGGTGGGCTAGTGGCACGACGATGGCGCAGTTCGCGGCTCCCGCGGCGGTGCAGCTCGTTAGTACGCCGTTGCATCTGTTGGGGCTGGATTTGTATAATCGCCCTGTTGGGACAGGGGGGAGTCAAGGACCGGGGTGGAGGGAGAGGTGGGAGATTGTGAGGAAGAATTGGGGGGTTAGTGCTGCGGCGAGGATATGCAGGATTGTGTTGCCGTTTGGGGTGGGTGGGGTGGTTAATATGAAGGTGCGGAAGGGGTTGATGGAGAGGTTGGCTTGAGAAGTGCAGATGGGCTGAGGAAGTGCAAATGGGCTGAGGGAATAGGGAGCGAGGAGATGTGTGGATATGTATCTGATTATTTTGTACGGCGGGATGGGGAAAGATACTCACCACTCGGAAGGGCTGGAGGGGCGGTTTTTGCAAGGCGTCAGGCGTTACATGGCCGTGGGATATGGCCGGCGGAAACGTTATGGTTTTTCTTCGGCTGTTCATGGTTTTAATGGTAAATAGATGTGCTCGTGTAAAACACGAAACACAAGGCTTGGTCATGGTTAGACATAAAGCTAGATGGTAGACGGGTGGTGCAATGGGCACCCTGTAGAATAAATAACAAGCGGGTCATCACGCAAACCCGGCCTCCTTCAACGCCCGAAGCACTTGCTCCGTGCTCTCCTGCTCCTTGGTCCTATACCCCTTCCCCTCGCCCGTGTCGATAAAGTTCTCCCAGAACTTCAGTCCCTCTATCCCCTCCTCGCGGCAGAGCACGCCCCTCTCCTCCGCCATCTCGAGCTCCTCCTCCGCGACACCGATACTCCACCCAAACCGCTCGGCCGCATCCTGAGCCGTCACTCCGCGACCGAACTCTTGCCAGTCCCAGGGTACCTCCCTCTCGGGCGGGAAGGAGTGCAGATCCTGCAGCCAGCCCAGCAGAGCCTTGATCGTCGTCTCGTCTGTCCTGTCCCGGCTTTGCACAACCATTACACCGGACTTGAACGTGCGTAAGCGGACGGGTAGCTTGAGCTTCTCCCACAGCCGGACGGCTTTCTCGAAGTCCTGTGGGGAGACGAGTTCCACCCCTCCCCGGGCGCGGTTGAACATCGCCCATAGATCGACGAGGGACATGATCCCGCCCGCCTTGCGGAGGACACCACGCGCGTCGTCGGTGAGAAACTCGGCCAGATTGCGAGCCAGCTCGGAAAGGTACAGCGACTCGTCTGCACCACCGACGATGTCCTTCGTCGTGATCAGGCCTAGCTGCGCCGCCGATTCCGCCAGTAAAGCATTATCCCTTGCACTGGTATTCCCTCCCTTACCCTGCCGGGCGAAGGACTCGGCTAGCGCGACGATTTCTTTAGCCGACGCCATCAGCGCCTCGAGGTCTTCGAAGGCGGTGCCGATCACGAGCTCGTTGTTCTTCCTTCTGTCGAGGCCGCGCTGCTCTAGGCCCGCTATACCGGCGGTTTTGACCCTCTCCGCTTGAGGTCTGTTGCCTGCGGAAACACCATCTGCGCCAGAGTTTGTGGAAGCTGTGGAGTCGCCAGTCCGAAGTGACGTGGGTATCGGAGGGGCCCCTTGCAGCAGCCACTTACGCTGCGTCATTGCCCCCTTGAGTCGCTCGTAGAAGATCTTTTCGCCGCCGCTACGGAAGGAGATCTTGACGCTCTCGGGGGTGTCCGGGCTGCTGGCTAGGCTGGATATGGAGGGGTTGAGGAAGGGACCAGGGGACTCGGTCCGGTCTTGGGTTTGGGTCAACTCGGCGGGCACGTCGTGTGAGATCAGTTGGGCGCCGCATATCTCGCAGGTCATGAGGGAGGGGTGGTTGAGGAAGGTACATCGCGGACACTGGAAGGAGGCGTCTGGGTCGGCGGTTTGGGGTGGTGGTGTGCTGGTTGGGGACGATGGTTCTGAGAGGCCGGAGAGCTCTGAGACTGGTCGCGGCCGGAGAGGGAGTGGTGTTTGGAGGTTTGGTGTGAGGCTGTTTGGGGCCCGGCTTGTAGCGTTGGATATAGCTGCCTTCAGAACATGTGTGAGGGTGGGCTTGATACCGCAAGCTAGACAGGGAGGAAGCGGTGTGTAGACATTTGCTGTCGCTGGGTCAAAGTTGGATGGCACGGGGTTCGAGAAAGTGCAGATCGTGCAGACCCATGTTGCCGAACTTGGTGGAGGCTTCTCGACCGGGGGTGCTCTCAAGGGACTGTCTGACCTCTGTAGGGGCGATGATGTTCCATTCCGCGACGGCGCAGGGGAGCGCGACTGCAGTGAGGACCGCTTCGAGGGTTTCGGTATTAGAGTGACTTTCGCAGAGGACTTCAAGAACCCTGCCTGTAGGACATATCTCAGTGTTTGACCGCGGTATATGGGGGGAGGCGTTCCATACGTAGAACTCGTAGCGCTCAACATCCTTTAAGTCTAGAGCCACAGACTGCTTTCGTGGCTCTGCCTTGTCAACGTAGCATATTCGGTGCGAGGTCAAGTAGACTTGTCCATTCTGTTGGTTGGGAAGCTTGTATTTTCTGAGAAGAAGCTTAAACTGTCAGCGCCTTGGTCCTCATCGCGGTACAAGAGGAGGGAAGTGGGACTGACCCCTCATATAGGCCAACATTGTCTTGAACGAAGAGCAGCACCTCGTCTGGGAGATAGGAAGGCCGGAGAGCGGTGGTGAGGTCTATCTGCTTTAGGAACATTCGTCATAGTTGAGGGAGGGATATCCCAAGAAGGTCTATGTTGGTTTATGCCGAGTTTAAAAGATAGGAGAGAGCTCCGGTGACGCTATCTTGTTGGCGGGATGCCCAGCGATTGACGTCGATATCGGATAACTGCATAGCGCCCGCATTATCGGATTGAGGCATGCAGCACGCGACTTAAAGCACCTGGACCGTGCGTCCTTTTCTGCGCGAGAGGCAAGCGACATGGTCCGTGCGGTCTTCATTGTTCTTCGCGCTCTTTCTGCGGGAGGGTTTTTCCGGGCTGGGGCAAGGGCAACGTGATTCATTCCGCCCACCATCTTCACCGCTGACACTCCAACGACTTCCACTTCCCATTTCATCTCACCAACAACCGCATATTCGAAAAGAGACAACGCAATCCGTGTATTCACATGGCCTTCTTTATTAACTAACTTCAAACTTTCAGCTGTCTGGACACGTGCCATCTACAAATTCACCGGAAACACTTCGTATCCATCGAGATTCACCGGAAAGAGGCGGAAGATTCAATAAACATGATGCCCGCCTGGCCTTCCGTGCCCCAACCGGGCACGTCTCCATCATCTCAGACCTTCACTTACAATCCAGGTGAGTTATCCTTCGTTCTGCCGGGCTCTGATTCTTTCTCCTTGCTAACCATCCCCTTTCCAGCTCCCGCGTATACCCCAGTCAATGTTCGCCAGAGTTTCGCTTCACCATCTCCCGCTCCTTACTCTACTCCTCCTCCTCCATATTCCGCAACCCAGACCTCGTGGCCTGGCCATACACAGTTCCCACCCGTTCCACTCGTTCCCCAACCCACTTACGCTGCAGCGGTTGCAGCACCTGCAGAGCCGCCAAAGCAACAGAAGGTCGACTGGCCCGACTCTGTCCGACGTTACGTCCAGCGATCATTTCTTCCCGACAACCTTGACCCGTCAGTGAGCCACAAGGACATGGAGGCTAAGCTTAAGGAGACTATCACCCACGCTACGGACGCGGGCGTTCTCTACACGGTCAACTGGGATTCCATGGCGCTGCCTCAGCAAATCATCAAGGAAGAACGGGCCCGAGCCTTGGGGTTAATATCCCAACAGGTTCAGGCAATGACCACTGGCCCCAATCACCGCACCGTCCCGGCCCCGGTTCCTGTCAGCCACTCCAAGAAGAGAAAGTCGGGAAATATGTCTGACGACCTGGATACCGCCATGCCTCCGTGGAGGGCTTCGGCGGATCCACGAGGACTGCTGTCCGACCGCATCACCCAGCCGACACCGGACAAGCGCATGACCGTGGACGAATCCCTCTCCCTCTCCAAGAAAGACAGTAAGTTTCAGAAGCAACTGGAGAAGCGACAGAAGCGCTTTGACGGAGGCTACAAGTCTAGCTACCGGTCGCCAAGCCCTCCACCCTCCGACGGCCCGGTCGTCGGTACCTGCACCACCTTGGAGAAGCGCTACCTCCGTCTCACCGCGCCGCCCGTCCCGTCAGTGGTCCGACCGGAACACATTCTCAAGCAAACCCTGGCGCTCCTTAAGAAGAAGTGGAAGCAAGAGCAGAACTACTCCTATATTTGCGACCAGTTCAAATCCATGCGTCAGGACCTGACAGTCCAGCGGATCAAGAACGACTTCACCGTGGAAGTATACGAGATCCACGCCCGGATTGCCTTGGAGAAGGGTGACCTCGGTGAGTATAATCAGTGCCAAACGCAGCTGAGGGCGTTGTACCAGCTTGGCCTGAAGGGTCACCCAGTCGAGTTCAAGGCCTATCGCATTTTGTATTTCATTCACACTGCGAATCGCACGGCGTTGAACGACGTGTTGGCAGATCTAACCACAGCAGAAAAGAAGGAACGGCCGATCAAGCATGCTTTGGATGTTAGATCCGCTCTGGCCCTAGGCAACTACCACCGCTTTTTCCAGCTTTACCTGGACACCCCGCACATGGGCGGTTACCTCATGGACATGTTTGTGGAGCGTGAGCGACTAGCTGCTTTTTGCAACATCTGTAAAGCGTAAGTCCTCCTCTCCTCCTGAGATGCACTTGGAACGGCTATCCTAACGTGATATACAGGTACAAACCAGACGTGAAACTCCGCTTCGTAACCGAGGAACTCGGTTTCGAGTCGGACCAGCATGCGGCTCAGTTCATCGTTGACAGCACCGGCGAGACGGTTCTCGAAGAGAAGAACGGTGACATCATGTTCGCGACAGCCAAAGCGGATAAGCTCCAAACATTCGAGGCACTCAGAGCACAAGCCTTCCGCCGGATCGACATCAAGGGGCAGATATGATCATTGGCAACGTCTCACCCTCTTGCCTTGTCCGTATGCCCAGCCACAGCATACTGGATGCTTCCCGATCTTCGTCACCCATCCTATCTCATTTTCGAAGTCACCTGCATCGTGTATATCCCTTGCTGTCCACGACGATGTGGCGGCAGTGGTATATGATGGTGCGGCGACATTCTCTCATTTCGCGTCTTTATTCTCTTCATTCCTGGTTCCTACAGACAGCATGGCCAGTCGACGAGGCTCATGCTTGCGATCGAAATTATGACCATCTAACTCCCGATGACCGAGCTCTCCAACAAACTAGCGCCATCTAGTCTGGATTCGAGGGCTTTTCATCATACCAGGAGGCGTCTCCTGGTTTGTTTACGGCATGCTTGTTCTCAGAGGCAGACTCTCTGGCGTTGGCGGTCATCACCCATGACTTTGTCTGTTTTTGCACAGGCGTCTCCTCGTTTGAGTATACTATATGTGTCATTGATGGACATGACACCCGGTTGATACCTCTTTCTTTTCGGTTGGCTTTGGCTTTTTTGGCGTTCGGCAGGCAAAGACAGGGGGTTTTCGGCATCGTGTTTGTTTCTTCTCACAGGTTCCGAGAAGACAAGCCACGCATGGCTTTGTTTGTTTTGGGAGGCAGCCTTAGTAATGACTGGTGAGATCCAGTCTGCTGCTTGGTCTCGATACATGGTAGATAGTCCAGGCCGTATAGTCACCAGTCTTATTGGTCTACGGCTGGGTGCAAAAGTCGTTCTTCCTATTACGGTTGTTCAGGAGAGCTTTGTCCACAATCCTGTGATGAATCGTGTGTGCATGTGAAATTGACAAAGACCAAGAGCAATACCAAACAGTGCCTACCTGGTATGAGGCACAATTACCACAATCACTGTAAAACCTGCAAATATCCCAAAACGAGTCCCTGCCGACGAAGTCGACCTGCTCAACCATGAGCGCCTCGTTTCAGTGGCCGTCTTAGCGGGACCCACTATAATTTGGGCTCGCATGTAATTCGGGATACCTGGCTTTTATCTCACCATCACCCGTCGCCCTCACTTCCAAGTAAACTTCTTTCTCCGCCGAAAAACCCTGTAATTTCCTCCTAGTCTCACCCAGATAATGGCGCCGAGAGAGCGCTGCCCTCAAAAGTCATGACAGCCTCACCAACCGACCTCTCGCGCCCCGAGACGCTGAGTCTCTTCGCCCTCACCTCAACATGCGCCGCCATCCTCGCCAACACCTTCCAAGGCGACGGCGAACCGCTCATCGCGTCGCTGGCGCTGAGCGGCATCGCCTTCAGCGCAACCTACGCCATGATCCGCTGGCTGGGGCCGACGTTCATGAAAGCCGGTCTGAAGGGAGTGGACATGAGCAAGCACCACAAGAGGGAGATCCCGGAGTGCATGGGCGCCATTGCGGCCATTGTGTACCTCATGGTGGTGATTGTGTTCGTGCCGTTTCCCTTCTACAAGGACATTGTGGCGGCTACTAGTGGTGGCGGGAATAAAGACGTGGTGCTGCATGTCGAGCATGTCGAGCAGGGGAGGTTTCTTCATCGGTTTCCGCATAGCAAGGTTTGTTTCTCACTCATCTCATAGGAATCCTAAGGATTAAGGACTGATAAAGAAGGTATAGCTGGCCTCCTACCTGTCAGCCATAATATCGCTACAGTCAATAGGGCTCCTGGGCATAGGCGACGACCTCTTCGACATCCGCTGGCGCCACAAGCTCCTCATCCCCGCCTTCGCCGCCATCCCCCTCCTGGTAGTCTACTTCGTCGACTTCGGCGTGACCTCCATCGTCGTCCCACTTCCACTCAGGCCGTACATGGGCGAGCTGCTCAACATCGGCTATCTCTACTACGCCTACATGTGCGCCATCGCCATCTTCAGCCCGAACAGCATCAACATCCTGGCGGGGATCAACGGCATCGAGGTCAGCCAGTCCATCGTCATCGCCGTGTTGCTGGCGCTGAATGACTGTCTCTACCTCCTCACGCCGTACCCGCACCCGGCGACGGACAGTCACTTGTTCTCGCTTTACTTCCTCTTGCCGTTCCTGGGGGTGTCGTTCGCTCTGCTGTGCCATAATTGGTACCCGGCCAAGGTCTTCGTGGGGGACACGTACTGCTACTTCGCCGGCATGGTGTTTGTGGTCGTCGCCATCCTGGGACACTTCAGCAAGACCCTTGTTCTCCTGCTCATACCGCAGATCTTCAACTTCGCCTACTCCTCACCACAGCTGTTCGGTCTCATCCCCTGTCCGCGTCACCGTTTACCCAAATTCAACGCCCGCACCGGCCTGCTCGAACCGAGCGTCACGCCCTGGACGGAGGAGAGACAGCCCAAGCCGCTCGTGGCGTGGGGGATGCTGCTGTTGCACAACCTGCATCTGCTGAGGGTCGTTACCGACAAGGAGGGCAAGTTCATCTCGAGCACGAACTTCACGTTGCTGAACTTGTGGTTGGTCTGGAGGGGGCCGTTGAAGGAGAATAGGCTTGCGACGGAGATCACCGTCATGCAGGTCCTGGTCGGGTTGTTCGGACTTTTCGTGCGGCATAGGCTGGCGCTGTTGGTCTTTAAGGAGGATAACTGGGCTTTGCCGACTTACGAGGAGTTGGTCGTATGAAGAGGGCTGGGTGGAAGAGTGGCTTGCTGGTCGAGCAGACGAACCAGCGCGGGGCTGGACGAGTGGTGATTATGTGCAGGCTGAGGTTGACGCTGGTGGAGGACAAGGCCGTCTTTGTCGCGGACAACAGCTACTTGTGGATCAACCGCATGCACAAGTAACTTGAGTTGAGAAGGGGACGACTGGAAGATGTCCAAAAAGGTCAAGGCCGAGACAAGGTCCTCACAAAGTGTGGAAGGGTGGTGAAAGGAGGCATGTCGCTTGATATGCGGTTCACTTGTACTTGTTCGAGTTGATGTAATATACCACTGCATTTGCGATGCTTTTCCCCATATAGAAATGGAATGCGAGAACTGTTAAAATTAACCAATTTTTTTTTCAAGGAGCAATGCGAAGGATCGCATTGTCGAACATGGTAGTGACTTTCCCAGTCCTGGTCCCGGTCCCAAAGCGGAAAGGCGCGATCTCCGACGCCAAGCATGCAAGGGAGCTTGGGCCCAGGGGAACCAGTTCAACGTCATGCTACCTCGAGCATCCCTGCAAACTAAATCGCGACCTCGAACATCAACCCTCAACGACACCACCGCAGCTGCTCTGGCAGAAAACCAATGCAAACGCGCGATATACAACAACAACGTCCCACCCTTTAAACGACTACTTAACCCCCGACCCAAGCAATAACCACTCCCACGACACACCGACCGGCGCAATGCCCCCTCCCTCCTCCTCCCCACCACCACCCGCACCACCCCCCCTCCCCTCGCCCTCAACCTTCGACCTAGTCCTCAAGCACGGCCACCCAGACCTCGTTCAGTGCGTCGCCTTCAACAGCTACGGCGACCGGTGCGCCACGGGCAGCGTAGACGGTCGGATCCGCGTCTTCAACCGCGCGCGGGACGTCGTCTGGCGCTTCTGCGACGGCTGGGCGGCGCACCCTGCCGAGGTGCTGGACTTACAATGGTTGCCCCCCAGCATATACCCCAACCTCGTCGCCTCGCTGGGGTTAGAGGGGAGGTTCAAGCTCTGGGCCGAGGATCCGGGGGCTGGTGGTGTTGCGGGGAGGAGGTTTGCGAATGCTAGTGGTGGTGGGTCGGGGCTGGGTGGTGGTGGACAAGGGCAAGGGCAAGGGGGGAGGTTGGGAGGGGGGATGGGGAGGGATAGCACGCCCAAGGCGGCGTATGAGACGAGGGCGGGGGGGAGGGCTACGTACAGGAGTTTTAGTATGAGGCATAATGATGAGACGAGGCATACTTACTTGGCGTTGTTGGCGGGGGATGGGACGGTTACGGTGCTGGAGAATGAGCAGGTGGAGAATTTGAGCGATTATAGTGCGTTGGATGAGTGGAATGTTTTTGGGGGGAATGGGGGTGGTGGTGGTGGGAGTCAGACGCAGGGAGGAGGTGGTGGTGGGTTGGCTGGCGGAGCGGGAGTAGGTGGAGGAACAGGAGCAGGGGGAGCAGGGAATGGGGTGGCTGGAGGGCAGGGGATTGGGTATAGCTCTACTGGACGGCCGGCGAGAGGGGAGGAGACGAGTTTCAGGGTTAGGTTCGATCCGAATCCGGAGGTGTGTTATACCGCCCTGCGCGCCGGGGTGCCGACTGATGCGCTGGGGCTGGTGGTGGCGGCTATGGATAGGGTGTTGGTGTATAGGACGAGGGACACGGTGACGAGTCAGATGGGGATCGTGTCGAGCGTCAAGGAGTTTTATCTTGCGGCTGAACTACCCGGGCACAAGGGCCTGGTGAGGGATGTCGCGTGGGCGCCGGGCAATATCAGGGGATACGATGTCATTGCTACGGCATGTCAGGACGGGTTCGTGCGGGTGTTCAAGTTGGAGACGCCGATTAGTCCGAACCATGACTCGGTGGGCACGAACGGCAAGGGCTGGTCGAGCAGTGTGCTCAAAAAGCATGCCAAGCGATCGAGCACGGACGCGCATACCAGCAACTTGCGGGATGCCGTGGCGCCGCCGTCCAGCGCGATCACCAAGGGACTCGGTTCGTCGAGCCCAGACCGGAGATCAGGCGGCGAGGGCCATATCAGGCATGTGGTCAAGGAAATCTCGAAACTCGACAGTCACCGGACGCCGGTGTGGAGGGTGGGGTTTGATGACGACGGACAGATACTGGGGAGTGTGGGCGACGACGGAAAGCTGATGTGCTACCGCCAGACGCCGGATGGGACGTGGGCAAAGAGCGCCGAGCTGACGATGATGAAGATGAAGATGGCTGTTCCGGGATAGGTGACACTGAGAACGGCACGTTGGAAGCTGACCGTGTTTACATAACCAACTCAGCATACAGCGGCGGACATCAGGAGGGATGCTGACTTGCGAGGAGATGCGAGGCGTTAGGCGTTATCACGGATATTTGATCCAATCATGGCCGAATTAACACTTATTTGCTCCATCGTCAAGTTTTCGCCTGAGCAGCACTCTGTGCTACGGATCAGAAACTGCAGAGGCTCCCGATCCCGACGCGAATCAGCACCGTGCCTCTCAGCATTTGATCCGGTTCGCGCTCGCTTTACAGCTCGACCTGTGTACGTCAGCCAGCGAGCCCAAGCGTCTTGGCCATGCTGGGAGGACGCCGTCAACAACATAAGCAAGATTGTCCAGACCAAGTTCCTTGCTCCAGCCCTAACGGAAGAGAGATGGTTCTTGTCCTGGGTATTACGCACTTAAGCTGGCCGTTGGCCTGATGGCGGTGACGAACACGACGCCGACACCTCACGAATCGAGCTTACACCAGCTGCTTTAGGCTGGTGTAACGTCGAACATAAACATTTGTTGTGTTTTGGGATCGAGGAATGCACCTCAATTCAATATTGGCGTTTTGTTGCGAGTTCCATCCAATATCAATACTCACCTTAGTACTGTACAATGCTGGTTTCCGATGCTGTGGTTCTTGTTACGCGCACATCTGATTCATCGGTTGGCAGCCTGCCTGCTGCCTACTGAAAATGCGGATCTAAGTGGTTGCATCACTGCATGGCGAAGCTCCCCGGTTACGGGGAGTCCTTGAGATTGGACAGCGGTGGATTGCCTGGCTGGCTCATTACCGACGATAACCTGACTCTTAAGGTGTCGGTAACGTTATCATCGCCGGTGAGCAACGAACGGTGTGCTTGGTGGTCCAATAACACCGTTGGTCAAGCGTCGTGGACTGATCTGCCAGGTCTGCGAAGCTCATGTCGCACATTCAAGGCAAACCCCCTCCATCTCAGGGCTGAAGGCAACCCTCACACCATCCGCCCGAGCAGGCTGTGGAAGAGGCTTGACGGGCCCTCGCCACCGGTACATAAACCAGGATGTCGTCCTCTTGATCCAAAGTTGGGCAGACCGGAAGAGAGCCTGGTCACCCAGTTGAGACACACCACAGCCAACAAACAACATTGTGAAAGCGCTGTGTAACGCTTTGCCCATCATCGCGCTTTTTTGCACTGTGAGGGGGGCTTTGCACTATCGACAGACAGAGAAGCGCTGCGCCATCATTGAAAGTTTCGAAGCATAATAATCTCCGCAATGGACGAAATGCGCCGCAGAACCAATCGTACCGACTCAGGGTGGTCGAGCACCTCCTCGAAGTCGAGTAGTTCCATACCCAGCGTCTTCCGGACGAGGAGCGTGCCGTCTTGGGAGAAGCAGGCCATCGAGGAAGAGAGGGCGGCCCGTCCGCCGGCGTACCAGTGGAAGTGCCCGAGGTACAACCTGACCTGGGCCGAGCTGGAACAGCACCTCCGCCGCAAGTTTCCGAACGAGACGTTTTATGAGTTCCAGGTGAGTTTTGTTGTTGTTGTTGGTTTTGCTTGGGAAAGAAATGGTGAGAAAGTTAATTGGGGCAGCGACTTACACACCGCACTGTTAGTCAGGGGATTATTGGATCTTCAATGCGCCCGAGAAGCAGACGCCGAAAGACCTCGAAGAATTCGTCAAACTTCGACCTCATCCGCAACATCAACCTCATCAGCATTCTCAGCAACTTCCGCAGCAAAAGAGGAGGGCCAAGTCACCGGAGTAGCTGGATGTGCGAATCGGGTCATGTTGACGAGCTACCCTACAGCGATGGGCCACGAGTTGGAGGCAGTCATGAATAACGGCCTAATGGGATACCCAACTTACTTCTAGTTGTTCTCTTTGATGTTAGTAGTAGCGTTAAAAACCAACCTCGTAGTGTTGTCTTGTTTCACGTCGTTCAATCGAAGTTTGTTGCTGTCGTGTTTGATCCAGTTGTTGGGCATTGATATCGCAGATTGCTGTGATCGCAGGGGGGGCTATGATGGCCTGATAGGGCGCTGATATTGTGCCAATTCTGCCCGAGCGTTCTGTAATTCCGCACTTCGCCAACGGTTATCAGCGTAGCTCGCCGAAACAACGCGTTTCGTGCGAGTGTGGCAGCGCCACAAACGCGTGTGGTGCAGCCATAGGCCGCCGGCCTTAGCCATTCCCCCCCTCGAGTCCGAAGCACGCAAGGCTGTCACTGAGGCTGGCTCGCAAGTTTTCTGCTGAGGATATCATGAAGCCATACCCTCGTTTGTGATGCTGGCAGAAAGACGAGAGGAGTCAGTCTGTTTTCATTCGGATCCGAATTCTGCAAGCGAGAGACACACTTGACAACAATGGCGGTCATACCTGCGGCACAACCTCTTCCGGAATCTTTTCAGAAGTCATTCTTGGAAGCGGCCGCGTATCCGAAGAATCTGGTGCACCGGACAGTACAGACATATCCAGGAGCGCTCCAAAGGATTGAAAATAGACTAGTTGAAGCAGCGGATCGACTATTTGAGCCGGATACCGGAGTGTTGGATGTTCCTTTTCGTGATCTTCAACTGGCTTCCGGGGAAGGTAAGCATTACTCGCAGTCCCATGGTTTAGGAAGTGAGCTGACTCCATGACACAGAACTCAGCAAAGAGAATATCGAGTCGCGTGTGGAGTTGGAGGAATGGCTAAAGGTTGACTTGTCCATCGACCAAACCGGGGGCCCTCTGCCAGTTGTTGTTTCCACTTTGGCCAAAGATCCGAAATGCCGTCTAATGTAAGTGCTCGCCGTGGTTCCTCTCTTTGAACTCCAGTACAGAGTGGACTTGCATGGGAACCTTGGCTTGAAACAGGAAGACGTTCAACTAACAAATGATGCAGATATGTCTGGGCCGACCACTCGAGGGCGAGACTGAAAATCTCTCGCAAAATGCTGATGCTAATCCTGACCTGGCACCAAGTCATGCCCGCCTACCTGGATTTCATGTACGTCTTCGGCGAACAATCAGACCAGCCAGATCTGCGGTTCACCGGCTTTCGGGAGCAGACAAACCTCGGCCTCCAGTTTCAGCGTCTTGCAATCTCATCTCTGGGGAGATCTGGGCGCCAGTTCCAGATCTGCTACAATCTGAAGAATGTAGAGCTCAAGACCAAAGATGACGACAACTTTGTGCACGACGAGTGGTCTATCAGACAGGCAGCGATTCACCATCAGTTTGATATTGTGGAGGGTACGACGCTCTGGCTTCTCACCAAAGGCAGCCTTGATCTCCACCAGCGCTTCAAGGAGCTCACCGGCAAAGACGCAAGATCAGAGGACAAGAACTTCAGGACACCCGAAGAAAGCTTCAGGGCAAGTCTCTCGGCTCACTTACTCTGGTGTTACTGGTCCACCGATGACTGGCGGTCCTATCTCAGATGGTTAGAAACAGCCATACAAGAGGAGGTGAGTTTATACGCTGACGGGGCATTGTCTCAAGGCACTAATATCGATATCAGAGTGACCTGGCTGTGCTCGGGCCTAGAGGAGCTGGACATGCACACAAGTACTACCGGCCACAGGATGTGCAAAGCCTCCAGATATGGGAGGAGAAGGCAAACACAGCCATCATGGTGCTGGAATCTAACATCGATATCATGCAGTCCTTGACTGGATTCTATAAGAGGCTGCTGGCGAACAAAGACTTCGATCTCGGCACTCCCTGCTCAGACGACATTGACGCATTTGTCGCCCAAATCAACGACATCATCCACGATTTCCGGACTCAGATAGGGAGAAGCACTGATCTTGTCAAGGTCACCAACAACAGACGAGAACTGGTGAGGATCCCCGTGTCTCCTTCGCGTGTACACAGGACTTGTATTAACCGTATCCAGATTATGCAACATCTGGAGAGTCAGTCTGCTGAGCGCATGGAGGTCCTGAACCGCAACATGGAGAAGGAAGCTATTGTCGTACGGATTATTACCATTGTGACACTCATCTACCTGCCTGCCACCTTCGTCTCTGTAAGTCAGTTCGATCACCGGAATTTCCAACTATCTAACAGCGTTCTCAGACCTTCTTCTCAACGGATGTCATCAAATACCAGGGCCAGGATGGCGGAGGCAAATACTCAAGCATAGCGATGGAGAGATGGATCGAAGTCACAATACCTCTGACCCTCCTGACGCTGATATTTGCCTGGGTAAGCAAGAGCTGGGCCGAGAAGAAGAGAATCCAGCAGGAACAGCCGGTACAACTTCAAATTCGACCACAGCGCATTTCTCAACAAGCGGCATCCCCCACGCCCCAGCAGGTCATGATCCAGGTGCCATCGGTCCCTTACCATGCAAAATGGCGTTTCCCTTCACGCCAGAACACGAGCCAGACTGTGCTCCCTTTGCACACACTCGGCCCGTAGCCTGGGCGAACGAGCGAACAAACCGCTTAGGCGAACCACCATATTTATGGTCTGGCGAATCATCCGGCGAACCACCACCCTTGCCACCACGCTCTTGGCTATCTTGGCATCCTTGACCCGCCCCGCTTCTAACCGTCCACCAGTGGTCTTGGCGTGGCACGGACCGACTCCAAGTCTCTCGTCAAACAGGGCGGACCTTGGCCCTCGACTCTCATCGCACGATGAGCAGAATGAGCACAACTGAGGCTGAACAACAACCAGGCACCGGAGGGTTGCCTCAAGATGTCAGGGCCTGGGCAGCTGCTGGGTGAACTGGACTCGCCACCACCAGAGTGGCCAGCCGCATGTGGTGTCGGTCAAGGATACACTGCATCTGCATTAGTGCTATACCCTTACTATATCACAACTTCTCCGTGACGAGTCTCCTTCATTCTCTCCCAGATTTCGAGTTTGCAAAGGCATAAATAACGTCAACTACCGAGAAAACCTGGAGCGTTGTGTCCTCAGAGCCTTCTTAAGCGCCGTCAGAATCACGCGTTCTGGCTCTTGATGCTATTGGGTAAGGGTGCGCCTCAATCTGCACCTCTTCAGCTCTCGGACAGGGCTCTGGCCGGTCATGTAACCACCTCTTGATATGACGGGCAACCCCTCATCTCGCCAGCCTCACAGCCTGACGAGCAACTTACCCTCCACAACAACCATTCCGACAGTATTGTTCATCGACGGCGACACGATGCAGACACAGAGCAAGATCGCCCACCGTGACATCCTCTCCGAGTTCAAGCGCAAGCTGGACCAGGACTGGAAACGTACAAACTGGGTTGACCAGGTCTTCTACGTCCGTGACGAGATCTACGGTTGGATGGTTGCGGGAAACCCTACCAATGCTGTCCGTCTCCTCGTCACGGTGAACCAGCGGATCAGAGGCGGCAGATTCCCAGAAATTCAGTCCTCGGATCTCTTCAAGCGCGGGGCAACATGCTTCATTGTCTTTGCGATTCTCCTCTCCCTGGATTACGGCCATCTCATCCACATCTTCCACAAGCACTCAGTCAATGATTACAGACTCGACTGGAACATTGAGGAGTGGAAGGACGCACACCAGGCCATCCAAGCCGACCTTGAAGCGGAAGGTCTCAATGCCTCGAGAGTCATAGCTGCGTTCCAGGCAAGGAAATGGGCCTTCAATCCAGTTCCGTTGACGCTGATGATGCACAACCACCTGAAAGGCGTCGATTGGATTCTTCCCTTCGCTAAGTGCAGGAAGGTCGCAGAAGGCGGCACCGCAACTGTGTACCAGGTTCTTGTCCAGGAGGAATTGCTTGCGGATGATTTCCGGGAAGCGATCGCTGCGGGCAGACAGAACCATGAGTCTCTCCGAGGTGTAAGTCCCACAGAAGTATCTGAAGACCTCTTCTTCCAGTGTATTCCCTTCTGACCCCGTCGCTGTCTTCTTAGTGTTATGAATTTGCCATCAAGGAGTACACCAAGGCTTGGGAACCTGACTTCAAGCGAGAATGCCACGCTTTTATGGCCATTCGAGGTCAGGAGGGAATGGTACAATTCCTTGGCCAATTCGTGCGGGACAGGATAGGCGACAACGGCAAACGCGAAACAACGTACAACATCCTTCTGGAATACGGCGAGTTCGACTTGGAAGAGTTCTTCGGAGAGCAGCAACAATACCCCCCCGTCCTCCAGCTGGAGATAGTGCTATTCTGGGAGTCCTTCTTCAAGGTAGCTGATGCAATATCTCGCGTACACAACCTCACGATCAGGACTGAAGACGGCCAGACGAAGATATATAACGGGTATGTATCGCGACATATACTGCGGAAACCCTGCTGACAAGTTCTCCCTCTCAGCTGGCACGCAGATATCAAGCCAGAGAATATATTGCGTGTCTATGGGGAGTTCAAGCTTGCCGACTTCGGTTTTGCGAAGTTCGCCGACTTCAAGGGATCTGGGCATATTCCCACCAGCTTTATTGATGGCGGAACTGCTGCTTATGGTGAGTCTCACATGTACTAGTCTACACCTGTGATAGGGTTACCAGGCCACCATGGTTCCTGGGCACACCATTTCTGGACCACACCATCAGAGGCCTAGACCACAACACGACTACCTGCATATCACCAAAACCCCAAACTTGCAGAATCTTATTACATGTGTAATGTTCACTTGAACCTGTTCTGACAACAGCGTCTAGGTGCTCCCGAAACCGACGTTAAGAGACTACGCCGAGAGACACTTACGCCAGTGACGCAGACAATTGACACATGGTCGTTTGGCTGTGTCCTCTCCATCACTGCCACGTGGGTGATTCTCGGAGTGCAAGGCGTGTATCAGTATCAGCAAGTTCGAAAGGCTGCGATAGCGAAACTTAACGGCCAAAGGCCTTCGTCCCACGATGCGTTTCACGATGGGCAAAGCGTGCTACCTCAGGTGCTGGATTGGCACCGGCTCCTCCGCGCAAGCATGAGAAAGTGCGATCCGATAACTGACAAAATCCTCGACCTCATCGAGGAAAGGATGTTAGTTGCATCCCCTCTGGACAGGATACAGTGCAAAGATCTGTGCAAAAAACTGGACAGCTTCATTGAAGATGCGCACCGAGCTTGCCACCGCCCAGAGGTGTCGATCACGCAAGACGTCATGACAACACTGCTCGAGTTTGACCGCAGGGCGCCCTCGACAGCGTCTGAGGCAGAGGAGATCAAGGCGAAGCAGAAAAGTCTCGAGGGTACGCTCGACGCCGACGCCCTTCACGAACGACCGGCTGGAAGCCTGGCTATTCCAAACGAACATGGGCGCCTTAAGTCCAAGCGCTTTCCGAAGCCCGACAGACAGGTCATCATTCAGGGCAAGTTCGCCCATCGCACATTGGCTCTCAAATCAGCTCTGGCTATCATGCGAGAATCGAGTAACGAGAGTCCACCGAGTGACATCGACAGAGGGAAACACCCTGAAAACTCCAGTGCGTCGCCCTTTGACGCACCTCCGCGAATAGCGGGTTCTCCAACCCCAAGCTCTCTCTACGATAGTCCGCACCCGCCCGGATCGTTTGACGGTCCTATGAACAGACTCTCAGCCGATCTCGACCAGTTATCCATTGCGAACTCGGTGACAAACCCGGCCTGGCACGGCCATCAAACCGATGAGTGGGAAAGAGGGAAAGCCAGTCGTCCCACGACGGACATGGCGCCACGCCACACACCGCCGCCTATAGTCCTCACAGAAGAACCCCATCAGATGACTCCCAAGGCGTCACCAGCGCCGAATGAGTACCACACAGGCACAGCCGTAAGCGCAGCAACTGAGGGGCCACTTCACATTCAACCACCCCAAGGGCCGTCTGAGCCGCCCCCAAGGACCGCAGCTTCGCGCACGGGAACACTAACAACACATCATCCATCAGCGGCAGCTGCATCACTATCGAGGACCACGACTCCCGGAACGATACCAAAGGCAGTTCCGCACATGTCACCATACCGCCACCTGGCCGACTGCAACGAGGCCATCTGCAAGGAGAGAATCAGACTGGACACGGCGAAGAGGAACGCGGGCTTCTTCCGCAAGCCGAAGAAAGACGAAGCTCTCAAAGACCTGATCAGCGCCCGCGACTTCGTGCGTAACCCCCATCCCCCACCGCCACCCATATCCAACTGCATCCGTCCGCTGCATACTAACATGCCTGCCATCCCCAGATCTTCGTAGTCGACCGAGCACCCACCATGATCCCCTGCTGGGAATGGGCGACCTTCCTCGTCGAGACGCTCGCGATGAAACTAGCCCGCATCGACGACGACGGGCTGGACCTCGTCTTCACCAGCGGCGCTGGCGCCGAGTACAACCTCACAAAGGAAAAGTCCGCCTCGGCCTTCAAGCTCGCGATGCAGCGGGCCGAGCCGAAGGTCCACGCCCCCAAGACGGACATGTCCATCTGCCTCGGCGAGATCTCCCGCTCGTACTGGTCCAAGGTGTACAGGAAGAAACTGACGCTCATCATCGTCACCGACGGCATGTGGGGGCTGCTGCCCTCCGCTTCCTCCAGCGGCGACGGCGGCGGCGGCGGCAGCTCCGGGGGAGGGGGAGGATCGGCGCGCGAGAACCCGGTGGACAACAAGATCACCAACTTCGTCAAGGACCTCAGGGCTACAGTAGGGGAGAGCAAGGTCGAGGACCGGTGGTTCAGCATCCAGTTCATCTCCTTCGCCACAGACCCACTGGCGCACGCGTATCTGAAGTTCCTCGATTCCGGCTTCTGGAAGAAACACGGTATTCCGTGGGTTTGCCCCTCCCCCCTTCCCCTATTTCTCTAATAATAACACCACTAACACTATGTGCCAGAGACGTAATCGACACCAAACCATGGCACCACCCGCAGGTAGAGAACCTCATCCTCGGAAGCCTTAACATCTACGCGGACGACGACTCGGACGACGAGCAGGGCGAGACGACAACAACACCGGCCGAGACGGGTTATGCAAGCAGCCAGTATAAGTATAGCCACCATGCGCCGCAGTACAACGGTCAGGCCGGGCCCGGGCCCAGCACCGCACCGACGACGGCTCATTCTTCTCTGTCGCCGACGCCGAGGAGTCTGTCGCGGAGCCCGTCTAGACAGCAGGAGGCTGGACTCTCGAGGTCGAGGAGTAAGCGGAAATCCTGGTTGTCGGGGGGGCTGCTCAAGAAGCCGTGATGACTCTCGAGGCTGTTCTTATATACTCGACATTCCGTTCATGGATACATGTCGTTCCTGGAGTTGGGCGCGGTTGGTTGCTCGAACGCGGATACCAAATTTGCTTAGATTGGAGTCTTCGGAAGGCGTCATTCGAACGTGGTTATTGCTAGGGGGGAATTCTAGTTGGCGTTAAGGCGTTGGTTACGGGACCAAGATAATGGGCTGTATAACTGAACAAGACGTCGAGGTCGGCGGTGTGCTGCATAGTACCAGGAACTGAGTCGATTTCTGGTATACTTCAAGGTTCACAGAGGCCGAAGAACTCTCAACACAATGCTCCTTACAAATAAACAACTCCAAACGCCCCGCAAATCCCATCAATTCCCAGCCGACAACGCCCTTCTAGTTTCGCAACACAACAAAAGAAAACCCTCTCGCTCGCTTCTCCTCGAGCGCACGAAACGGGCGCTCTAAGAACTCCCCAAAATCCGACTATACGCATCCTCCACCTCGCCCGCCAGCTCCAGCAAGCTAACGATAACAATCTGGTGCGTCAGGTTCGGCAGCTTCTCCCTGTTCAAGCCGATCCACTCCAGCGGCGGCGTGGCCTCGCCCATGTCCCGCAGCTGCGGCGTCTCGATGACGGGCGGCTCGAGCGCCGTATACTCGTACTTGCTCTGCGGCACTTTCACCTCGGCCGTGATCTTCTGCTGCTCTTCTTCCTTCTTTTTCTCACCTTTACCCTTGTCACTCCTGCCGTCCGAGGAGGAAGAGGTGGGTTTAGAGAGGGAGGAGGACGAAGAGGTTGATGTTGACGGTGCGGCGTCGGGCACACCCGTGACGCGGATGGTGCCCACGGCGGGGAGCTCGCGGCCGACGGCCGTGGCGAGGGTCTTGGAGTGGTTGGCCCACATGCCGCGGATGTAGGAGATGCGGCTGTAGTTCCAGCCTACCTCGACCTTGCCTTCGAAGGCGGACTTGAAGATGTAGTCTATCTGCTTGGAGTCGGGCAGCTGCCAGGTTTGCATGACGGCTTCGACGCGGGGCACCTTGAGGATGGTGCCTCCACGCGAGCCGGTGGCGCTGGCTACTACGTCGTCGACGGATAGCTCGCTTAGGGTCTTGGGGGCGCCGACTTGCCTCACGCCGGCCAGACCGATGCGGAGTTGACCGAGGGTTAGACCCAGGATGCTGTGTATGCGGCGCGTCTCGATGCTGGCTGCGAAGCGGGCCTGGGCGTTGAGCGCTTCGACTTTGAAGACTTGGTGGTCGGAGAAGGTGCTGGGGAAGACGCCTAGGTTGACGGCCTTGAGGGTCACGACTACGTCTGTGTCGAGGGAGATGGGGGACTTCTGCAGGACTGCGTCGCCGGGGGCCTTGGCTTCGAGGCGGAGGCTGCGGGGGTGGATGAGGGTCGGGGCAGCGATCGATTTGCGCTTCATGAAGCGCTCGATTTCTTTCAAGGAAGTCTCGAAGTTTGCTTTCCTCTCGGCTGCTAGACGCTGGAAGGCTTGGAAGAGCGCGACGCCTTGCGCGCCGGAGGTGGTGGTTCCGTAGATCTGGAGGGCGTCGCCGTCGAATATGGCTACCAGTCGGTCGCCGCTACCGTCGCGGGTGCGTCGGACATTGTACATGAGGAATTCCATCGACGTGATGTCCGCGACTAAGAAGGCTTGGTAGTCGAAGGCGGCCTTGATTCGCAGCTGGCTGAAGCCGATGGAGGCCTGGACCAGGGGTGTCTCGTTAAGAGCCTTCTCCCGCGCCGGCCACTTGATCAGGGTCCGCAGCTTGAAGTTCTGCAGGGCAACGAAGCCGCTCATCCGGCCTGTGCTGTCGACGCCTATCTTCGAGAAGCCGAGGCAGAGGTTCTGCTCCCAGTCGGAATTCTTCTTGGACGACACCCAGAACTCCTCGATGCTGAAGACGGATTTGCCCAGGGCCTGTCCGAAGTCGACGTTGATGTCCAGCGAGCTTATGAAGACGGTAGCAGTCCAGGGGAAGGCAGCGGTCGCCGCTACCTGTTGGTACCGCTGGACGAGATGGCCTTGGGATATCTCACTCTCCAGTTTCGCAACCGGGGCAGAGTTGGTCCGCCGCATGTCGCGGGGAATCCAGATCTCGCGGAACAGCAAGAAATCCTGCAGCTGCTTGGCGTTGATCGACACCTTCATTGGGCTGACCTTGAGGATGGCCGAGAAGCCGCTGGTGCCGCTGACGTGCTTGCTGTTCATGAGTGAAAGCGTGATCTTGTCAACTTCGAAATTACCGGTTGATTCTCTCGAATACACGTGCTGGACAGATGCCTGCAACTTCTTGAAGGCTCCCGAAATGGCGAAGAAGTTGCCCGTCTCGGCAGAGCGCACAGTGTTGGCCGTGAAGTAGACGTCCTCGAAGCTTGCTGTTGCCGCTACACGAGCGATCGGTTGACAGCTGAGGGAAAACTCTTGCCTGCAGATTCGTATGCCGAGGTTCAGCTTGACACGGCCGAGCACGGCGCTTGGATCTGAAGCGAGAATATTCTCCCCGTCGTCGGACTTCTTGGTAGGAGTTCCTGGAGACTGGATGGGCGAGTTTTCGTCGTCCCTGTTGCTCACCACCTCCTTGACGCTGTTTGTCAAGTCCATGATCAGGGGCACCACTGAAGGAAAGAGGATATTGCTCGAGGCATCGATCTTGACCTCGGCGTAGAGTGTCGGATCCTCCTTGCCGCTGTCGTTGTACTCCATCTTGAAAGCCAGGCCAGGGCTTTTGAGCACCGTGCTGCCCTCGTCCTGGTTGAACTGCCCGTATTTGCCTCCCATGCCTGCCCGGCCGGTTCGGAAGGCAGGTCCCATGTCATTTGGGTTCTTGCGGCCGGTGAGGTAGACCACTGCGGCGGCGAAATCGGCATCCACAAGGAATGACTCCATTCTCTTGCTCCCCAGAAGAGTGCCCTTCCGTGCCTGTTCCGGTTTCTCTGACTCGGTCGGCGAGGAAACGGCTGGCTTGTCAGCGTTCCAGTTCAGAGAAGCCTTCTGCACATTCTGGACGGACAACTTTATTGATTCCTTGAGGTGAGCAGCTGGAATGACGAAGCCCGATGTGAGGCGGAGATCTAGACCTTTACCGACAGCCTGGAATGCGAGGCGTCGCGTGTCTGCTGTCGAAACATACGCAACGTTGAAGATGATCTCCGGTAGGAGGGCCGAGTTGGGCGATCGCACCCTCTTGTCGTGCCACGCCGAGATCATCTGGGCTTGGAGGTTTTCGATCGTCAGCCTGGCAGAGTTCTTCGTCCTGGTACTGAACTCGATCCTCTCCAGCGTGAAGACCAGATCCTCCCTGGCGGAGTCTTCGTCCTCTTGCGGCCCGTTAACAAGCCATGCAAGTCGGATATTGCACACCTCGAAAGTGTATGTGATCGAGGAGAGGAACGTGTCGATAATGTCGGACTCTTCCGGGGTGTCCTCGTCGTTGATCTGTATGCGTGGTTTTGACTGTCTGATCTTGCGCAGGTATTCGAGTTCCCGGGAGGTATCTAGATCCTTGATCTTGTCACCCATGAAGCCGAGAACATCTACCGCGGTAGAAACAGTGTCAGGAGAGAGATTGACACGGAAGTGATCGCTCTTGAAGTCCAGAAACCTCTCTTCTCCACCAGCCTCAGTAGGTCTGGACGTTGCACTGATCAGAGCGCTGACGGAAACTTCTCCACACGAATCCATGGCACCTTCACAACCTCTCTGGATACCAAAGGCAATGCGCCGCAGATTGACGTGCGCTTCCGGGTATTCGAGAATGGGTCCACGTTGCTCCCTTTGGTTGGTGAGCTGCAGATGCACACTATCCAGGTTGAAGGAGATGTGGGCAATTGGTTGGAGCTCGGATTTCGTAGGGCTGTTGCCGAAGATCTCAACTCCGGTTAACGTCAGGTGCACGGAGTAAGCGGTCTCCTTCGAAGGCTCTTTCGTCGGTTTCTTCGTCAAGGCTTCATCACCACCAAAAACTTCGGCGACACGATCCTTGATGATCTGCCACTGATGCTGGAAGTCGGCCATGGCGTTTGTGATCTCTGGCCGGTTGAGAGCCGTTAACAGGCTGTACACTGCCGACGCGTCCAGTTGAACGACCTCGACCGAGGCGGAAACGACGACTGATAGCTCTCCGTTTTCTGTGCGTGTCATAACTCTGCCGTTCGTAGGAGGTATCTGCAGTAGAGAGATTGTGCGTGGCGTCTTCTTGGCATTGATCTGCATCTCGTGGAAGTTCTCCTTGATGTCAAAGTCAAAGATGATCTCTTTGCCGAAGTTAGCGGCCATTGAAGCCCTAGTGACAGTCCCTGAGATGTTGTAGATCAAGGACGGCAGAAGTGGCACGCTGATGGTGTACTGATCAGCGAATATCGCGAGATTAACACGGAATGCCGACAGACGTTCAGCGATGGTCTTGCTTGGTGTTGAGGGAGTTGGGGAAGACGGCATCCCCTGGAGTATACGGTAGAGCTGGGCGACCTCGTCTCGAATGAAGGCGTCAACCACCTCGGCAAGGACGACGGGATCCTGGTTCACTACCACCGACAAGTCGCGACTACTTGCCGAGGCCTTCAGGGTATGGTTGTCTGTCGTCTCTGTCGGCCGCATCTCATGTGCGACAAAGATACTCGGACTTTCCAGGACGAACTTTCCAAGGGGTTGCGAGCGGTTCCGCAACTTAGACACGATCGAGTTGCAATTGAGAATCATATTCGTGTGCGTGACTCCCGTACATGGTGTCCTTAGCAGGGAGATGGTGATGCTCTCACCGAGAGACGAAGCGTGCAGGTTCACTGTCTCTAGTGCAACCGAGCCCCGGTTGAGCACCAGTACACAGTGGATAGCCGGTGCAGGTTTCTCCTGCTGGGTCCGCTGGGGTGGTGTGAACGGCTTGTGCGAAGAACTGCTGTCTCTCCGCTGCATCCTACTGTAGAGCTTCAGGATATCGTCGGCGAGCTCGCAGAGCTCCCAGTTGAGATTGACAGATGCATCGCCGCAATAGACATTGACAAGGGCCATGGCTCTGACAGGTGTTGTTTCAGAGACCGGACTCTTCCCTCCAGGCGTCTGCTGTGTTTCGACCCTCGTCGTGAGATCCAGTATCCTAATCTCATTCTGTTTCGGGCCGGGATCAAGCACCAGCCGTGTCTCTTTGAGCCTGACCACGGCTAACAGAGGCCTGTCGTCAGATGCGTTAGAACCGCCCTTCGACGCGCTGCCAAAGATGGTGTTCACGAGCGCACTCTCCGATATGTTCTCGAGGTCCCAGCTCCTCCATTTCTGGAAGGATGCAACAGCCCGTTCCCTCACGTTGTCCGGAACATTTGCGGATCGCGAACAACAGTCGAGCCTCAGCTTCTCTTTCTCGTTCCTGCTGAGGACCGACCACATCTGCCGGAGGCGCATGGCGAGCTTCCAGGAGTCGTACGTTCTCAGGTGGCGACGAGCGGACCGCAGTACAGCGGATGGCCGGACGAGGAATCCGGGATCCGGGGTCGCCTTGCCGTTGGTGATTAAGTGATAGGCGAGGAATCGAACGTAGCATTTCTCCCGTGCCGTTGTCTCGCTGAACAGCTTAGCAAACTCGGTTCCCAGTGTGCTCGTTCTGTGTATGAGAGAGGCCAGATACTCGATTTTCCTCGAAGAGGTGTGGCCAGCAATGCCGCCGATGTCGACATCCAGGTAAGTCAAGTCTTTGGCACCCATTGAGACCATGACATCCTCGATTTTTGCCCATACGGCAGCCTGGGGATCGGCCATGCTGCTGAATCTCTCCGCCGCCGAGGCATCCGCCGACTGAAGTCTCAGGTGAAAAGAGCTGCGCGTCGTCTTCGACTCCGGCTTGAAGGCATCCTGCCATTTGGTTTCAGACCTCGAAGCCAGTGCCAGCCTGGTGATAGAGAAGTCGTATTGGTCTTGCTCCTCTTGCGTTGGATCGGGCGAGTCCAGATCCGAAGTATTCACGAATCGGATATCTGCCCGCGGTATTCGTACAAGCAGATCGTTTACAAGACCTTTCATCTTCTGTTGTTTCTGCATTGTGAAGATCTCATCCATCGAACCTGTCTGAAGCTCATCCAAAACATCCTCAGGATCTGTCGCTTGCATGGCACCCATCAGTGCAGCCACATAGCGTAGGGAAGTCGGGTTAAAGAATGCTGTCAGGCCGGCTGGTAGCTCCAGCATGACGCTGGAGTACGCGAACTCGTCGCTCAAGATCTCCGGGTCGATGTCTTCGAGGTTGAAGCTCACTGACTCTTCATCGTCGGTTGCCTCCTGCTCGATGCTTGGCAATGTTGCCTCGTGCGGGTCTGGCTGGATGTTCTCAAGCGGGAAGTACGGCGCAAAGTACTGACTGGAAAAAGCCACAGTGTTATGGACGATGTTGTGCCGGTCGTAGTTGTCGCCACCCATACTATAGAATGCCGAGTGACCCGCCGTCGACACAGAAACGTCCCGTGTGCGTGTAGATGTACCATCGGCCCTGCTCATGTGCCGGCCGGGATGGAGATGATCGGTACCTCTCGTCCGTGCACTTGACCTACTCGATGTTCTGGGCCGTACAATGCTGTCTTGGCTGGAGCTCGTGAACGATAGGAATGAGCTTTGCCGCCGAAGGCCCCCGGAGCGCCTGGAAGTGCCCATCGATTTGAGCGAAGAGCCGTCATCATCAATGTCCTTGGAGGTGATCGGCGGTGGTACCACAGGGAAGCATTGAGCTGGCGGGTCAACGAGTTCCGGTACAGGGTCTTCAGTAACTCCCGGGAGATATAGAAACCTGGTCCGGTGTGTCCTCTGGTCGTGCCGGCGGACAAGCTCCTGTTGTAACCTCCGTTCATTCGTAAAGTCGTATTTCCGTCCTATTATAGCCAGGTGAACACTCGTTTGCACGAGAGCGTCTGTCTCGACGGCGTGGTGAGCCCGTGACTTGTTCCTGGAAGCAGATTCGGAGTTCACGCAGGACAGTCGAACATCAGGAATCGTAATGTTTGCTCGTCTGGAGTAATGCGAGCGCGCCCAGTCGTTGTAGTTGACGTTGATTGAGCCCGAGGAGATCTGAAAGGCTGCTTCTTCGACGTGTATCCAGATGGAGATTGATTGGACAAAGACGCGTAGGAAGGTGACATCGTACATGATGATTGAGGAATATGATATCAAGGAATTTTCCTCGTCGTCGAAGGAGAATCCGAATGCTCGGCCACCGCCCATCAGAGCGGTAAGAAACTCAGGGGTACATTCTCCGGTGACTGCACCAACCGAAAGGTCCCAATTGCAAAGGTAGGTTGGTTCTGTTGGGGGAAGACCAAAAACACGGTGCCCATAGACGCTGAGTCCGTCAACGAAGAGTTGCGTTGACGACGTAGCGCTGATGGGCGTGTTCATGCCGCCCTCCGAGTTTCCCAACGACATGTTGAGTGGTGCGAGTATAAGGTCCAGGTCCATGTAGTAGTTGGTAAACCGCAGGTCAGCTGACAGCGAAGCCGTGTCAATCTGCACATATCGATGTGAAGCATAGAGGTTGGCAGGAAGCAGGACCTTGGGGTCATCGGCTCTGACGTTCAGGATGACATCGAGGTCGTTTGACTTCTTGTTCGGTGGGCGATTTGCCAATGCCGCTTCTGGGTTGCTTTCTCTGAGGCGCAAGGATTCTTGATATTCCTCGAGAGTTTTGAAGTGTATGTCGTCGCCGAAATAGTTGTCCTTCAGCTTCAAGAAGTACCTAATGGTAAAGCCATGGAGACGCGCTGTCGGAGACTGTCCGGTCACGTTTAGAATCAGCGTGTCGGTATTTGCCGGTGAAGTGGTCGCATTGTAATGATAGGAGCCGGAGATAAGCAAGTTCTCCAGCTGACCTACATCGGTTGACGGCAGAAAGGCTGCCTGTGTGTTCCAAGGTGGAATGTGAAGGTCAACGTTAGCAGTTTCTGCCCTCACGTCAAAGGGTATGAAGTTCTTGCTAGGTCGGTACTGGTCAACGGGAATGCATGTTGTCGAGTGCAGTTCCGGACTCGAGATGACGATGTAGGTGTTATCTTCCATATCCGTGGGATTGTTGATGATATTGGCGTCGTTGACGTTCAAGTAAACCTTGACGTCCTTGAGCTGGAGATCCAAGTGATACTTGAATGGTGTGAAAACCAAATACTCAGCAGGAGGCCCCGATGTCCAGTCATCAACCAAGTCAATGAGCAGAAAGACATGGTCGCGGAGAAGAAACAGTTCGAGGTCCTGGCTGACAATCCCAAAATGCCACTGCCGAAGTGCATTCCAGCGCAATGGAGTGGAGAGATCGCACAATATTCGCTGTGCGCCGGACCTCCATAGGGGTTCGTGGTTGATGCTGCTCGAAATTTCTGTGCTTGGAATGTCCACTTGCAGAGAGTTAGAGTAGCCGTTGGTATTCGCAACCATGTCCATCGTGTAGGAAACTGTCGTGTTGGCAGCAACCTTGACATCCAACCAACCGTACGGGCGCTGGTGAGTTTGAGGAGCCGGCTCTGCTTTCTTAAAGAGATTCCGAACTCCTCGCTTCGCCTGTCCCCGACCTTGGTTCTGCCCAGGCTCGTTGCCAGTCCATCTCCAGTTCTTCGAAGCTTCCCTGATTGGGACACGAAGGGTGGCCTCATCATCCAACTCAACGTAGAGCTTGAACTTGGTAGGAACACGGTCCGCACCGGTAGGGAGACGCTTCGCCGGCACAGCGTCCTTGCTCAACGTTGGGAAGAAGGTTCGCTGAAGGTCCGCGCGCAGTCTATCTGCCCACGGGCCGTAGCTGATCGTGCCACCCTTTATAGACAGGTTGATGGTCCAGGCAGGAGGTTCGTCTCCATTGATGTCCGTTACTGTGTTGCACCCTTGCGCTGCTCTGCTCGGTCGACGGGGAGGGACTTTCCCCACAACGTCCCAATACAGGGTCAGGCAAGCCTCCGGACTATCAAGGATGGTGGGCACCGCTGCATATTCCACAGATGCCCAGCGTCCTCCTGGGCCTTCCGCATCCTCATCAAGGTACCTCGACAAGCCCTGCCAGTGGTTGAAACCAGGCACATGTGATGCCGCCGTTGCCGGACCACCTCTGGAGCCAGGAACGAAAGACTCAACCGAGTTCCGCCAATAGGGTACCATCGAACGCAAATTGCTCAGAAGCTTGCGCCTTTGGTGGCGGAAGAAGGATTTCCTTGGCAGAGGTCCCGATGCCTGAGCCACGGCCTTCTCTCGTGCAGCTTTGTCCGCCTGCTGTTCCTGGTAATCCTGGTTCTCCTTCATTTCAATGACCGGGTGCGAGAACTTTAACCTGAAGATTTGCCGATACGGATCCGGGGCAGCGTCCGCATTGGAGGCGTCAATTTCTCCGTCCAGAGTGTCCGTTTTCACAATCAGGACAGCTTTGGTGTTCTCGTTCCCCATGACAAGAGCGGCCTTGTTACATTCTATGTGGACGGGGAAGAGATGTAACATGGTGGGAAGGTCGGCCTTTTCATGCCCCTTGCAGTTGTCCGACGCCGAGCCCGAGGACTGTTGACTTGAGCTGCGACGGTGCTTCCGGCCGTTTTGGGAGAGCTTCCCTCCATTGGTCCCGACATCGCTTCTGTCGGAAGTGCCGGACAAACGTCCTCGACTGAGCTTCTCCGAGTTGTTGGACCTTTTCGACCGGCTCTTCTGTATTTTTTTCTCGGTGTTGCTGTCATCGTCGTCGTCATTCCCTTCCGCCTCGTCCTCCTCTCTCGTCTGCGGCGAAGCGTCGTCCTCCTTCTCCTTGGTCAAGCCCTCCAAAATCGAGTCGTAAGCGGGACTGCGGTTGTAGACAAACCACTCCAGGCCTGCTATTTGCACATTGACCCGGCACGGCACCTGCTTCTTGTTCTCCGAGCCATCCTCCTTGCCGGGATCCTTGGCGTGCTTCTTCTTCTTGCCCACGTGCACAGCTCGCACCCGCCGAAGCCAGTAGGACCAGGTGACATGGCCATTCTGTATGAGGATCGTCTCGTTGTTTCCGTGGTATCGGAATCCGGTGAAGAAGACTCGCCCTCCGAGCAGCGAGATCTGAACTGCTTGTATATCGATGTATATTCGGTACTGATGCCAGGTCCATGTCCGTATTAGCCACGAGATAGCCGATGCGAATACTCTGTTAAAGTAGAGGAGGAAGAATATGGTCAACGCGCCGGCGACGATGCACCAGGTCAGGAAGACACTATACGTGGAAGCGATAGCATGTCAGTAAACATCCATACTCGGTAATAGGCAACATCAGGAGTTTGAGAGGTATGGTACCCATTGAAGACGAATCCCGGGTCGTTGCCGTTGGACGGCGGATCGCTGGTGTCGGCCATTGCGATGTGCGAGTTGTTGGTCCTCGCCGGAGGTTATCGACGAGGTGTTGTAAGTTCTTTCTCCTCCATAATGCGCGACAAAGAGCCTAATTACGCTCCACGCAGCCTCGTGCAATTGTAAAGGAAAGAGCAATTTGAATGCGTCCCAATGCTGACTTGGAAGTTGGCAGGAGCTCTTCGTCCATTGTTCTTTCCGGTTTCCGAACATTGCGCTGGAGCTCTGGGGCCATTTCGACGCGTGATTGGTGACAGGGGTAGCATCATTTAGCGGCTGCAGCCCTGGAAGACACTGTGGAGCTATCCGTCCCTTAGCGCGGTTAGACCCCGGACTGGCTTGCAGCTGCTAACGCATCAATCTTGTTCCAGACCGCTGGAATGTCTTGGCTGTGGAACAATCCAACGTCTCTCGGTGTCGTCACCAGCTTGCGAATCGCCTTGTTCCCTTACCTGGTATCCAGGCTTCCTTTTCCCTTTCAGCAGCTCCAGAACTATGTCTTGATATGTCCAGTCCATAATCCACACGTGCTCCGCATCTCTCTACAGCTTCAACTTACAAGCTGTTCCCCATTTACTCCGCCCGGTTTGCTCCTTTTTATCCAGCAGCAAGGCCAAGATGGCGGGAGGGGGTACTGGCCAGAAGCTCGCAACCGCGACGATAACCATCGCTGGCGTCGCGTCGTTGCTGGCCACCATCATCTCCATTATCTCGATATGGCTTCAGACGAAAAACTACCGCAAGCCCCTGCTCCAGCGCTACGTCGTCCGCATCCTCCTCATGGTGCCCATCTATTCCATATCGTCGTGGTCGAGCATGATCTCCCTCAAGGCCGCCTTCTGGCTCAATCCAATCCGAGACATCTACGAGGCTTTCACCATCTACACCTTCTTCCAGCTCCTGATCAACTACCTCGGTGGCGAACGAGCCCTCATCATCATGACCCACGGCCGCGAACCCGTGCACCACCTTTGGCCGCTCAACCACTTCCTCCCCCGCGTCGACATATCCGACCCCTACACATTCCTCGCCATCAAGCGTGGAATCCTACAATATGCATGGCTAAAGCCCGTACTGGGTCTGGCGGCTATCATCATGAAAGCCACGGGTGTCTATCAGGAGGGATACATTGGATTGACATCGGGCTATTTCTGGAGCGGCATAATCTACAACATCAGCGTCACAGTCAGCCTGTACGCCCTCGGTCTGTTCTGGGTGTGCATGAACCAGGACCTGAAACCCTTCCGGCCCATGCCCAAGTTTCTGTGCATCAAGCTTGTAATCTTCGCCTCCTACTGGCAGGGCTTCCTCCTATCCATCCTGGTCTGGCTAGGTGCCCTGCCGGATGACGTACCGGGATACACCCCCGACAACCTGGCAGCGGCAACACAGGACTTCCTCATTTGTCTAGAGATGGTCGGTTTTGCCATTGCGCACTGGTACGCCTTTGACTGGCACGACTATTCGGACAATCGAATAGCATCGGCCAGGATGCCGGTGTGGTACGCCATCAGAGACGCCTTCGGTATCCGGGATCTCATCCAAGACTCCAAAGAGACGTTCAAGGGAGACAAGTACGGTTACCGGATATTCGACTCGGGCGACAAGATCATGGCGCATGAGGCATCGAAGTCCCGGTTGGCACGTCTAAAGGACGGCATGCGGTACGAACGAGGAGGGAAGGCAAAATATTGGATCCCGAGACCAGATGAGATCAATCAGACTACCCCTCTGTTGGGCGCCAATGGTGGCGGTCCAAGTAGAGAGAGCGGCTCAAGGTCACCGCACCATGACCTGGAAGAGTTGGTCCTCGATCCCGATGAGGAGACGCTTTATGACAAAGCCAGAAAACTCGAATTCGGGGACTGGAACGTAAGCATTTTCCCTTCCACTTTCCTGTTCCTCACATACTAAGCGTTCACAGTATCCCGTAATTACTGCCCATGAGCCCGCCACCGTCCGTAACCTCTCCCCCCACCCAAGCAACTACCAGCACACCCCCACTGGCTCATTCTACAATGCCTCACGCGCCTCCTCTGTCCCCAAGCTAGACCCCAACACCCAACTCGGCCGCCGCAGGAAAGAAGCGCCCGAAGGTCCGGAGCGCCAGCCTTCCGCTTCCGCATCCTCCAAATCCACCAAGTCCAAATCCAAATCCAGGAAAGGCAAGTCCACCGCCGGCAAGCCGGCCAAGCAGTCCCACGGCGTAGACCCGCTGGAGATAGCCTACGGCCCGATAGTGGGCACGAACCCGGACATCACGGAGCACGACTTCGAGGTCGATCTGGAGGGAGGGACGCACAGGCCCCAGGAGGACGCGGTGCATGAGCCTAGGACTGTGTCGCCAGAGCCGAAGTTGGGGTTGCCGCCGAGGGAGGGGGAGGAAGAAGAAGAGGAGGAAGAGGATGGGGAAGAGGATGGGAAGAAGAGTCCGTTTAGTATTGGCGGGGATGAGGAGGAGTTTAGGAATGTGTGGGATCGGTAGAGGGGAAGAGGAGAGGGAGCAAGGGGGGGAAGAGGAGAGCAGTGTGTTGGATGAAACGAAGGCATGCGAAACAGAAAGATACCCGCGACGGAGTTGGAATTCCTGCGTTGGTTTTGTGTATAACATAGCATGGCGTTGGCGCGATTGGCCGGGTTTTGTGTTGGCAAGGGCATATTACATTACGCGTTTGAACGGTTAGGTCTCTGGTGGTCTGAGCTGCCAGGTCAAGCTAAGATGGCCTCCTAGGTGAGCTGTCTGCGCTGGTAAGTGACCACCCATCGAGCTCGTAAGTCGGGGGGACGACCATTCTTAGCCCGCCTGCCTTAGCGGACACTCACGAATCGGTGCGTTGCCGAGCAGGAGAAGATCTTCCTTCCCCTCAGGCAATTGACGACAACAACTCAACTCCTGACTTCTCCACGGCATACTGACTTGTGCCTCGCCGTCGCCATGACAATCGCTGATCGAGCCTTAGAGAGAAATCCTGCCGATGACAGTACACTTCCCCGATGCCTGGCCTCTATACATGATGAAATCCCGAATCCTATCACAACTTGTGTGCAACCCAACGGGAAGTTCCTTCAAAAGAGCGTAGCTGATTCTACACCTGTTGTAGGATTACGCATGTCGGCGCGGTACTCAGTTCCATGACTGTACGAACACACGATTAGGTGACAAAACGACGATCGCTTTGTTACCAGGCTAACATGTGTAATCCTACCACAGGTGTGAAGATGTAACCACATATCTGGGCCGCGCCGCCTCACTACGGCCGCTCAGCGCAGGACAGTTGCGTGGACTTCCATGAGAGAGAAGATCATGACACTACGGTGACCATACTCCAATAAGGTACACGATGCTAAGCTTTATCGGTATGGCAGTGGTGAGGGGCCGCCGATTTGACACTGCCGATGCCTACGCGCGGCGCAGTTGACTTCCAGCCCGAGGAATCTGCATCTACTAAGGGTGTCTTGACAAGGACGGTACCACTATAATACAGATGATCGCCGGGCGCCAGATCGAGCCGGGTCGGGTGCCCCCTGTCAACGACGTTTCGAGTACTTTACGCATTGCAGTATGTGTTTGGCAACGCGGGAATACATGAGTAAACTACCCACACAAGGCGTCCAACCACAAGTCGGAATCCACGGTTGACGGATCGTATAGGTCAGTATCGTCCCCAATAGATATGTTGTAACAACTCACCTTCCCCCTCCAGCCAGGGCGAGTCGGAGGCGAGCAAGAGGCAGTGGAGAGTCAAGCCTTGATGCGTCTTCCGGAGCGGATACCCCTGTCGTCAGTCTGACCAAAGGCAAGGAATTAGTAGAAGAGGCAGACATGGCGGTTCGCACTCAAAAAAAATCCAAGTGTGGCAAAGAACGTGTGACTTTGATTGATTTGTCCGATTCTAAGAGACTGAGATAGAGACCGAAACGCCCATTGCCCAAGTAGTCCCACACTCGGGTTCCTCGCCAAATGTTTTCTAGGTAGTTATGTAATCCTCAAGTCACCATCTTCTCCTCAGTTCCGCCCATCTACTCTCCTCTAGCCGAAAGGAACACACCTCCGAGCAGAGATGTTACAGAACCAGCAAGGTGTCCATTGAATAGCGCATGTAGTATGCCTCGAGCAAGAGAATGTCGAGCATACATTCTGACCTTGACGTCTGAACACATCCCCGGGGCTGATACGTTCTGCGGCGACGGCTTTCTCCGCAAGATTGAGTTGCTCCTGGACGTTGGCGAAGACCGCAGCGCTAGGGTGGAACAAGTCGTACTGGGAGACCCCGAGGCCGTCGACGCCGTCGTATAGACCGGCCTGCTCCGCCTTCACGTCGAGAGGGGCATTATCCCAGAATTTAGCGATTTGAGCGGTGGAGAGGGGAAAAGCGTCGACGACAGCGACCGAGTCATCGAAGCTTCGCATCACGCCGTCGATGCAAAGGACGACGAATCCATCGTCGGCCACTTTCAAGTTTTCGTAGAGGTTCGCGATACCGTCATTATCCTTCGCCTGCTGCCAGGGTCAATACATGTTCGCATATACTGGTAACAAAACGGGTGCCTCACAGTCAATCCAGGGGCGGCCGTCACGAGGAGAGCAACACCGAGCAGCAAGCCGAGGGCCTGGGCGAGAAAACGGCCCATGTTAGAGGCAGTGAAGTTGTCAAATTGATGGAAGAGTGCCGTGTTTGTTTTGAGCTGCCCGTAAAAGACTCGAAAATGTTGAATGGAGTGTAGTGGTTTACAAGGAGGCAGTTTGTTATGACTTTGTTCTACGTACTTATACTTTTCCATTCTCTCGATACGTGTGAGAATGTCTACAATATCGCACCGATATTATGCCGCGACTTACTGCGATGGAAACCTTCGCTTAGACGTAGGATGATCTCGTTTATCTTCGACGTTTGTATTGGTGATCCCGTACAACTTCGCTGACATACATGCTTATTAACTTATTATTCCCTCAAGGTCTACAAGGGGGCTTGGATTCTCGCACGAATGTTGTGCCGTAACCCCCCGCGATGGTGACATCGTCACCTACGACGCAGGATGATCTCGTATATCTGTGTAGAATGAGACGGTGATCTCGTGCATCTTCAGCGACTCTGGTCTCCAGGTTGTCATTCTTACAGCCCTAGCACAGAGTAGCCTGAGCGCTGCCCTTCTATTGGGCACCTCTCGCAGACACGGTATTTACACCTGGTGTAAGTCAGATTGCTGGTTAACCAGCTTCTGGCGATGAGGCATCCAATAATGCCGTCCATTAGGATGCCCAATGACAGACACACGCTCGGGACTAATATGTGGATAGAGAACAGTGCCGGCTTCTGGGCAGTGAGCATGAAATTGCATTAGGACGCAGCCTCTGTCGATCCCACCTCTCTCACACCAGGTTTGAACAAACGACTGGTCCCCACAAGGCGTATTTGTAAGGCCAAGTGTCGTGAGCTGGCTCAGAAGACTCGTATGTGTCCCGTTGGACTTGATACCCGGAGCTCTAAACGAATGATTGGCATCCGTGAGGCTATTCATTAATCAGCCTGTTGACAAAAATAGTCTTCCGTTCAGACATCGTTCCACCTTTGACAATTTTCACGGGTTTTCGCTTGCCGTGCAATTCACACGACTGAACCGCCAATTATCAACCTTGTATTTACGAATGCCACAACGGCGTCAGCAAAAACAAGTCGGTTTGATGGCAAATAAGCGGCTAGAGCGCGAAGAACGGCTGTTGAAGTTCGAAGACGGTACCGCACACGATTGAAAGGTATAAAGGGACAGGTCAGGTCGATACGAGTCACCCAGAGCTACCAGACCAGAGCAGTTAACAGCCAGTCGACTTACTCAATCTTACAACTCAAACAAGAACCACATCTCCGTCTTCTCACGTCTCAAGATTCAAGATGTTGTGGAAGGCTCTCCTCTGCTCCCCTCTTCTCGCCAGTGTGGCCCTCGCAGGTTTGTGTTCTCGGTTATCAACTGAAAATTGAACTTAGACTAATTTACGCGACTCGCAGCACCTACTGCCGAGGGGCAGTCATTGGAGGCATTCAACGAGACCGAGATCGTCGCCCGTGGTGGCAACCATCAGGCAGTTGTCTATTCCGCCGAGGAGTGTACTGGCGAAGATATTGATTATGTGTATAACTTCGGTTGCGGCGGAACTTGCCACACAGGCTACAACCGAAAGATCTTGAGCGTGTTGCTGAAACAAGACACGACAAAAAACCCCAAACCGACCGCCCTATTCTATGCTGGTCCTGGCTGTACCGGAAGAACTGTGGCATCAGCTGGAATTTTCAAGGGGGAGCACTCCGGCTGTACCACCCTTCCGGAGGAAGGTTCGCAGAGCTTCTACCTTTACTGGGACTGTTAACGGGACTCATGGGATATGAAATGACGTTTGTCTATCGTGTAATGGTCCCAGTCTTTTGCAGGATGTCTTCAATTTCTTTGGAGAACCTCGCGTATTGACTTGGAAGATATGGGGGTTTACACAACCAGCAAAGCCATGGCAGGGTCATTCATTATCTACATCTAGAGGAAGAGGTCGGCTACTATAGACCAGACAATCAAGCAACGCGCGCGTTCCTTACCTCGTTCAAGCTTCTATTAAGTATTAACGCGTGACCGGGACCTCAAGACCTGACACTGAATCAAAGCCAGGAACAGATTGTTATTTCTAAATATTGAGCAGCTTCACCCTCGTGTTGATCGAGGAAGAAGGCATGTAGTCTCGGAAGTAGAGTGAGCAAGTCAGTATTCTGGTGACAGCTCGTATTTCTGTAGCTACGTCGTGCTACTAAAGGGCAGCGTCGATTAGATTCTGTAATCCAACGTTTTAGTAGTTGTGCAACAAAAGCAAAAGTCCCCGGATTGTTTAGCGAGCATGTATTCTGTACTATGCAAGTTAACTAAGCTGTAGAATTGATGTACAGGCCATTCTGCGGCGTGTATACTTGCCTATAAGACTTACAATGGTATGGTGACCATCTTGATGTACACGTTGATTCCATGACACATCAATATGCAAATTCAAAACAGCCTTCATGGGTATGTGACGATGGTTCCCCCTAAAGTTGTGGTTCGAGCTGGTAGCGCAATAGAAGTCTTCAGAAGGAACTGCCGATCCTCTATTCCTTGATCCTTCGTTCCTCAATCCTCCTCGATCATTTGGTCGCGGCCATCGGACAGATAGATACCGATCTTCAAAATTTCCCCATTGACTACCTAGGTATAGTACTCATCACAGATATGCAAACGCAGAGCCAGATGTCTCTTATGATTAGATTCGGTACGGCAGAAATGAGTCAAGTGCCACAACTAGCTCGGCTTCACCATGACTCCATAAGACCGCTCACAACAAAGAAGCGAATATTGTAGTCTGGTCAGCAGCGCTCTGAGCTCAAATGATCAATACCCGTTCCGCACTTATGATGTGTCTGTACCAGTTGGGGGTCTAAGCTGGATAGGATCCAAAGTGTCACCGCAGCGGCGAAGCTTGATCACACACGACTCTGTGGAATATCGCCGCACCGTCCAATTCCCGTGAGCACAGTAATGACTAGTGATCATCGCTCACAACTCGCAACTACAGCCTAACTTGGAGCTGAATACGACTCCAATAAATATGCTAAGCTACGGGTACAGTACCATGCCTACTATCTTGGAAACACCGGGCGAGAATGGTTCCCGGCAGCTTCCCACACACCAATATGGCCGACAATGATCATCGTCATGGTAATGGCCGGGGCGGGGCGTTGGAACTAAGGTCCGCTTCATGAGGTGAGTCAAGGTCAGACTGACCAGTACGCCCCCGACTATAAAAATCGAACATGTCCCTCGCAAGATCATACATCAACCACAACCAGCTCAACTTCACAACTTCTCAACCCTTCATTCACTCCCGGTTAAAACTAATCACCCGAAAATAAATCATGGTCATAAATACCTCTGTCCTTGCCGTTTTGGCCGCATTGAACATCATGCAGGCAAGTCAACCTCTTCAGAAATCAGACTAGCAACGCGTCTCGAGCATTGTCTAACATGAAAACTCCCCACAGTGCTCCGCCGCAGACTGGCCCAACATCGACCTCAAAGACTTCGCCTACCCCGTCGGCGGCGGCGGCACCGGCGGACAGCCGGCCTGCGTCCCGGCCTGCGCCGTCTCGTGGGGGGTCAACCCTTGGCCCGGCTGCGCCACGGACGCGACCGCCGAGTCGGACATCATCACCAGCTGCTCCCAGAACGGTTCGGGCGGCAGCGGCGGCAGGATCGACATCGACAGCTGCGACGGCTACCAGTTCGAGATCCTGGCTCCTGAGGGCGACGGCCCGGCCGCCGGGTTGGTCTACGATCCGTCGGGCGCTACGATTTCGAGGTACGACATCTCCAACTGTCAGACTGCTACGCCTCAGGGGCAGTGCGCGTACTCTGGGGGCGGATGCGATGCGGCGGAGGTTGATGTTTGAGTATGGTGGCTTGGGAAACTCTCGGAGTTAAGGTGTTGTATGCGGCAGCTAGCTTGTGTCGTGGTGCTGGGACTTAGGAATTATGCTTTATCCTCGTTTGAATTGTTTGAATTGTTTGAATTGTTTGAATTGTTTGAATTGTTTGAATTGTTTGAATTGTTTGAATTGTTTGAATTGTTTGAATTGTTTGAATTGTTTGAATTGTTTGAATTGTTTGAATTGTTTGAATTGTTTGAATTGTTTGAATTGTTTGAATTGTTTGAATTGTTTGAATTGTTTGAATTGTTTGAATTGTTTGAAAGATGGGACAGAACAACTGCAAGTTTCTACTCAAATGGGAGGACAGCCGTTCAGCGAATTCGTGGGATCGATCTCTATCTAGGTGGTCGAGTAAAATATCGTGACGCCCCTATTCACAGTTTGCAGGTCTTCGCATTCACCTGTATGTCTCCGCGGTACCATCTTTCGCTTTTAGATTCCAAATCTCAAGATGACTCTTAGGAAACGACCCTGAAGGCAACCCTTTCATTGGTAGCTGACAATGTGCAACCCTCCAAACACAATCGCACCATGTAAGCGGGCTTGAACCTGGGCATAGCATCTGATACCTCTACAACCCACGGGTGCCCGCGGTTCGGGGCATTGAAGTCTTTCGCCCGGTAAGGGTGATTTGACACGAGTCCCCATACCGTGTCCGGATTCTCGATAGGGCTGGCCTTCTCCCTTGCCTCGTCCCACCGACATCCTACCCATGCCGCCTCCATAGTATGCATATGCTTTCGTCCTCGGTGCGGTATTTATCGAAGAAATATGTCGCCCGGACATCCTTCCGTGACCCGTGGGCAGCATTGAACTCGTCCAGGCGCCTCCCTCCTGCGCGGTCAGTCACCTGCACGAGCTCCGCGACGCTCTCGCCGAACAACCCGAACAGACCGGAGTCGATCACCTTCCCGCGTCTCTCCTCGTTCGTCCCCGTAACGTGGATAGTAACCGACCCATACATAGCTCGTATTCCGATCTGGCTGCGAGTTGGTCGAGAATAGGAATGTCTCGGTCACGTTCCTCAAACAAGTAGACGCTCGCGAGGTTATAAGTAACAGATATGCGTTCGGCTTTGGATCGCGCCAGGTCGGCCATGATGCCCGGGTAATACGGGTAGGTGAAGTCGTCGACGACGTGCTGGTTCCAGTTGACGTGCAGCACGTTGCGGACGGGGCCCAGCCGTCTGGGGATGGTGTATGGGCTCTCACTCGGATCGGCGCGGTTCCTGAGCCCCACTGCCCGCGCTTCTCGGCAGACGCGTGATATCACGGGAGGGCAGGTAGTCGCGGCTCTCAGCTGCTTTTCCCATGATGACGTCAATGAACAGTAGGGTTTGTCCATAAGCTCGTTGGGTATGATCTCCGACCACTGCGACTCCTCGAGCACGATCGATCGGGTTAGCTGGAAGTCCAGATCTTGACGCTGATCGCCAAACGATATTCTCTATGAGACATACACACTGAGGCTCGTCTATGTCGAGCACATGGGTAGGAAGACAGACCTCCCATATCATCTGCCGTATCTCGGGCGGAAATGAATTAAAATATCTGAAGGTTGGGGTAATCATCGGCTCCATCGCGAGAATTCAGTCGACCACGAGTGGTAAAGAGTGAAGGGAGGGGGGCATACACAAAAGGGAGGTTGTTGTTGAGTCTGTGTTGGTGCAGACAAAGCTTCGGGAATTATTTAACCCTGCATGTCGAATGCACGGTTCACGTGATCACGGACCGGAGAAGCCCGGCCTCGGACCCGATAGACCCACTCCTCCGGGTCCGGGGGCCGTGTGGGGCCGTGGTATTGAGCGATGTCACATATAAGTAGCACCAGCAGACCCCCTTTCCAACAAAGGATATCCTATTCTCCAGGTTCTCACAACATAAGGCCTGCCAATACCAGCACCGACCACAAGTTCGTGTCGTAATCAGATCAGTTGGTATACCTTGCAACAAACTGCATCCGTCGTCGCACAAAGAAACCCCCGAGACCCCTGAGATATCGGATAAGCAGTTTACTTGGACTGCGGGCGATGCACCAACTTTCCCGCACTCCAAAACTTTATCTTGACGACCGTCGTATGACTTTTGTCACTTTCCAGGTTTTGACAGACGAAGAAATTTGGTTGTGGCCGTGTAGAAGTGGCGCGGGCAGTTACATCGCTTGTCTTGCCATGGCGGGAGGATGCTTATCTTTGTCGCCGTGATATATTGCGGACGATATTGGCGTGGCTATACGCACGTCATGGGAACAGTTTAGAAGTCTAAACTCTAAACTGACATCCAAGGGACAAGAGAGACCGTGGGAAGAAGTATTGCGAAGAGTATGGGATGACGCCGCCAGGACAAACTGGTTATATGAGATACGATTAGACGGCGATACGACTAGACGACGATACCACGATTGGATACGACGACCTGGGAATTAACAGCCATAACCCCGACCCCTAGGGCAAAGGCAAAGGCAAAGGCAAAGGCAAGGTCTCGGCCGATACCGAGGAGTCAACCATTTCGAGTTACCGACATCACCAGGCACCGATGCTGGACCCGGCGTTAGGTCGAATTGTACTCCTTCTTCGGTCATGGCGAAGCCAGCTACACGTCTCTACGGCTGCAATTCTCTCTCGGCAGCGACATCGAGGAAAAGGGGTTCGGTGCAGTGCTCAAGCCGGGCATAGCGTCAATTCCCAGGTGCCGTGCCCATTTGACGCTCTAGTTGAACTGTGCTGACAACATATCTTCAAATCCGGCTCCCTCACCCCACTCAGTACGATTCCACGTTCGCTCCAACTACAATCGTTGATACGGAAGGTCAGACCAAGGGCGTCACGCGCGTCACCATCGTCATGAAGCCCGGAGCACAACGGTTGTTCGATCGTCGGATACGGCCTGCCCTTCCCTAAGGATGGGTCCCGGCCGACGGATAAATCAATCACGGCGTCTCCCTCGTCGGTGACTGCAACCTCGCCGACATCTGCAAGAAGCCTACGTTTCAATTCATCTCCTATTCGTACCAAGACCGGCTTGAAACGGTCTTGTGTAAGGTAGGGAGGACATGATGACAGTCTTCCGCTATCCGTACGGCGATGATCATAGCTGGAACAGTCAACGAAACGAGCAGATCATCCTGGCGAACAAAGATCCCCTCGCCCTCCCTCCCCCGAAGACCGCCGTTGTCCAGACTACAAACGGGAGTGGGAGTCTGGCTAACGTCCATTTGTCAGTGGGCAAGGTCTTTGCCACTGCGCCGACCCATGTTTTCGCTAACAACTTCGCGGAGCGGACCTACTCGATAGCGGCCCGCGATGTCGATCGAGCAAACGGAAAGGGGAGCCATGGGCCGACCTATCAACGGCCATTCGTGGTGCGTGTTTTCAAGGAATCGAGGGAGGTCAAAGCATTCAAGAATGTGCTCAAGTCTGGCAAGGCCGATGATAGCGCTGCGCCGAAGGCTCGCTGGGCACCCGTGACACAGTGGATGTACGGTTTGACGGCCACTAACCCGCCAGTTAGTGGCCGTCAATATCCACTGTTAATCTTCCATGAGATCGGTCTCTCCTTTGTACCGTGGCGCGGTCGTCCTCCAGATTCTCGTCGATGAGGCCCTGCCGCAGTTGCGAGGACTTGATGGCCAGAAAGTCGACGACGGGCAGAGACAAAGGTGACGGAGACGCAGTCTGAGCTGCTCTTACCGGTACTGGGTTGGTCCTCCTCGAGAACGGTCGAGGTGACGGGATCATTATACCCGACAAGAGTGCCATAGAAGCCCCAGCCGCACATGATGTCACGGTGAAGCGACATCCTGCAATCTCCATTAGAGCCAACTGGCCGATCGTGTCGACGACAGGAAGTAACCCCGCAAGCTGTGAAGGAAAGAAGCCGCTCGGTTTCGGTTTCTATCTTGCCCAGGTACCCCGACGAGACGATGAGACGACGATAAGACGATACGACTATTAGCTCGTTTCCGAACTGCCTTATTTGCGTTCTTCATATAGGCATACCCTAAGCCCCACAAGGCAATGTCGATGGGATGAAGCTGATGGGAAGGAGGAGCTTTGCAGAGGCTCGGTTGAAGGTCAGTGTTTGAACCACACCCCCTTCCACGTTTGGCACTGTACTAACGTGCCTGATTAGGAGGACGAGGAGGCGCACTAGAGATGTGTCTCGCTGCAATTCCAATACGATCTTCTGGACACTCAGCGGCTTGTCAACGGCCTCCACGCATGGTCTCCTCCTGCGGCACCTGTCTTGCTGCTTGTGGCGCTGGGGTCTATCGCAGCTGGGCAAAGCTTGTTGAAAGGCGCATTCAGGGAGCTGCATAAAACTGACACGCCCTTCAACCACGAGCTCCAGGATGAAAAGGAAGGCGGTCCACCCCACATGCGTTGTCTTGGATAGCTTGTCCGCAATGAGATGGCGTGGACCGAGTACATTGCCGGTGCCACAGTCACCAACGACGAGCTTGAGGACCTCTTCGCACGGATCTACAAAGCAGCAGATATACTCTTCACGACCACTGGTGCAGCCAAGGGCACGAAGCCATCGCCGGCGCCAGAGTCACGGACGACGAGCTACAGGACCTCTTCGCACGGATCTACAAAGCAGCAGATATACTCTCCACAACCACTGGATGCGGCCAGCCGCACTATGGCCATCAGTGGAGTGCCAGGCGACTGCCGACGTAATTGCCATCGACGCGGCAGCCAACATGAACCGCGCGGATCTCTGCTCTATCTGGGGCAACACATTGCGGCCAATTCTCCTCGCCGGCGACCCACTGCAACTCACGCTCACCGCCATGGAGCAAGCTAGTGTGGACATCGATAAGACCGCTCTGAATCGGCTGGCGAACGATGGGTCGTATTCTGGTCGGTCTGGCCACAGAGCAACCACTTCCTCCAGGATAAGCTTCAGACACAGTTTGCGAATTTGCCGCATATGTTCGATGCCGCTAAAAACTTGATCTAAGTCTTGTTACCTTGCCTGGGTTTGTGATATAGACAGGCCAGCAGCCGGGACCGCGTGTCAAGGCGAACTCGCCTTGGTTGGACGCTCTGACGCGGTATCCCTACAACCGGTTGCGAGGCACGGGTCAATCCCATCCGCTTTTGAGATGGTGTCGATGGCGCTGCGCACCGCGGAGAAGCGGGTTGTCCTTGGGATCGGGCGTGAGCAGGACGGCTGCCATTGTTTCAAGATTGTCCCTCGATGCTCAACTTCCTGCCCAAATCCGTGGATTTATAACCAATCCATGGCGGCCTTCAAACGTTGGTAACTAACATTCAAGGAGTGCCTACAGAAGGCAATATCCTCCCAAGAGCACATGACACAGAGTCGGTTCTCGTCTCCGATGAAGCCAGCCGGGAAAGACGCCACCGCAGCCAGAATGACAACTGCAATCTTGCCTTCTTGACTCTGGAAGGAGTCGGCCGTCATGATGGGACGCATGGCGGCCAAATCCGGGAAGTGCGCTAGACGGATGTTGGCGTACACCACCGTGGCCTTGTATGGTGATATGACGATATTGTCCGGCGCTGAACACCCCGTCTCGGTCACGAAGCCGGAGAGAGAGGAGGTGCAGTGTCCGATCGACTTGACCCTTGTTTCGCGACGACGTCCCGACCTTGGTGATGCGCGTGCCGGGGATGTACATCCAGCCCGGCGTCACTTACCCGCCGTCGCGGGGCGCAGCTGTGTGAACTTGGTTTGCAGCCAGGTGTCGGACTTCTTGCCCATGGCATGGTGTGGTCAGGGTCGCATCGCTCCGCGTACTTGAACCGCGTGAGGTCCGGATACACCATGTCCTTGGCAAGATCGAACATGTTCCGACACATTCGTAGCTGTGTCCGAAGCCCGTACACAGGGAAGCGACCACACTGCAGGAATGCCAGACCAGAACACAATGCGTCGTTCGACAGCCGGTTCAGAGCGTTCTTGTCGATGAACTAAGGTAAGGGCAATATAGCGTCGGCAACTGTATGACAGAGCAAGCGCACAAGTGTAGGTAAGTCAAGACAGGAAATTTCCAACAGCTTTGTTATATCTAAGTAGGGTCAGAGCCTTTATGTACGCCGCTAATGAACTGCACCTGTTGTAGGATTAGTCGATTAGTCAACTAGACTCTACAAGATGATACAATTACATGATTAGACGACGAGTTGACGATCAACTAATTATCATATGGGGTGACATGCGAAATCCTTCCGTAACCGGGTGCAGGATACTGGGCTTAACAGCTACAATTACTCTGACTTCTAACGAAGGCTACCTCTTCCAGTTCGAGTCTCAGTTCCTCTCGAGATATCCCCAGTCGTCAGCCCAATATCGCCAGTCGACCGCTCAACTTCAACCGTCATCTGATCAGTCCTCCGTCTGTTCCATATTCCGTTCGCTGTTCAGCATCCTGGTCTTCACGTTCACGTTCTACTCCCAGTAAGCTGCGTGCTGACGCGGCTTTCCTTCGAATTCGTTCTGAGACTGGGGTACCATAGTCGGTGTGGAAGAGTCGGAAATAAGGGTACCTACATCTCCAACTCCTGAAGCGTCGACAGAAGAGACACGATGGCAATAGACTCAGTTTCCGACACCATCAATGAGATCAACATATGCTCTGTCAAGCTCCGTGATGCTAGACAGAGACTTAGACGGCTCCACGACTCCGCACGCTGGACCAGGCGTGAAGTTCTGCTCTGGCAGGAGATCATATGTCTCTTGACTGAACGACGCCGGTGCCAGAACCAAAGGCAAGGTAACAGGACCGGCCTGATGGGTTGTTCGAAACGGAGCCCTCGGCACATACATGGCTTTGGAACATCCTGATCTCGAAAATGTCCTCTTCACTCATGTCCACAAGTCAAATGGAGAACCTGAGGCGCCGGTCATTATCGGGCTCGCACGTCGGAAACCTGATCCAACAATCTTGAAAGCTTTTCAACTCGGCTTAAGCCGACTTGTTGGGTCGCCATCAGATGGTCAAGAGCTTTCCGACGAACAGTTCATCACGACATCCGGTAGAGAGCCTCTGACCTCGCCAATTCTGGATTCTGCAGGTCGTGTTCAGTATGCAGTGGCAGACGAAGTCCGGACCACAACGCGACGTGCTAGATACGGCACAGAAGAAGCAGAGATAGCGAAGGCCCTCAACCTCCCCTTGTCCGACAAGCCTTCAACCAGTGATGGAGTCATTGTCATCCTCTGCCGGGTTTCGAACATTTTGACGACTCTTCTCTTCAACCCAGGTCTGGCTTATCACCCGCGCACTGGCAAGACGAATCCCCGAAGGGGCTGACGCTACCCTTCGAGAAGCAACGTGAAGATAATTTTGGAATTAGAATCAAGCTTCAGACAACCATTTGCGGAGAAGGAAAGCGATCGCGTCGAACTTATGTCGAACAACAGGCCCATATACGTCCTGTCTTTACCACTTCGCCGACGAGACTTACACGGCGGGCTTCAGAAGTGAGAGAGCTGGCCACGCCCACCAGGATTTCGACCACGGGTGGAGTATGGGTCACGATGGGCGATGACCATTCCTGGGAGGATGTCACGAGATTTCCGAGGGCGTTGAAAAGCTTGTGCAAGAATCGGTCACAGCACTCTCGATCACTGTGCTTTTATATCAAATAGAACTGCACTCGTCACGCAGTCTCATCGAAGATGACTCGAACCAGCTAATATCCCCTCGCTCGTTGATGAAGAAGTAGTCGACCGAGGTATGCTCCTCCGTTTCGGCCAGCCGTAGAGCCACCACTGGCTGTTGTCAATAGGGCTACCACATAACACTGAGGCAGCGCAGACGGTCTCGCAACTTCCAGGATTTGGAAAGGTCAGCAAGGCCATTGCAGAGTTCATCGAGGAAGCGTGCTCCGGGTGCGTATAGAGTGTCAGCCTTTCGCATACCACGCGATCGTCTGTACCAGTAGTAGGGTTACGCAGGTTAGTGTGGTAACATGGTGATTGTCTTGTCACCTGACCGTGTGTTCGTCCTGTCTCCAGTCGTCCCATCACCTAATCGAGCGTTCGTCCAGTCTCCAGGTACGGCACTAACATGCAGCGTAATCCAACAGGTGTATATCACGATGAGCAGGGAGATATAGCAAGGCACTGCAATCGAAGTGTATAGCCCAGGCGGCGGAGGAGACGAAGTCAAAGAGAAACATTCTAAGTGCTATATGACATATTGACTACCAAGCCATCGTATCATATACACCTCCGACAAACCAGGACACTTCGGCTTTTCCATCTCTCATACCTCATCAGGTAGACAGGACAAAGGAGACACAAAGGAGAGAGCGATCTTATAAGACCAACACCAGACATAAGGTATCCAACAAAGAGGAAATGGCAGGCGATCCCGCAGAACTCCAACGCCGGCAACAAAAGCAAATAGGATTTACATCCCGTCACTGTCTCGAAGAGCATCATCGTTAGCTTTTCCGTTCCAATCAATTGCTAACAAACACAGAAAAACTGGGAATGGGGGTTGGGGTTGGGGTTGGGGCTCTCCGAGTGTGAAAAGTGGTGAGGAAAAAGAAGGGGATCACATACAGCAGTGCGAGAGTCAAGTCTCCATGAATACGAGCCTTGAGCTCAATCTCAATCTCGAGATTCAGATCCAGCCTCAGCTTCAGCGGGTTCTTCCCCTTGTCGCCGCCACCAGCCTGGGGAGCGGGCTGCTGCATCTGCTGCTGCTGCTGCTGCATCATCTGCATCTGCTGCTCGCGGCGGTAGTTCTCCAGGTCGCGCTCGCGGCGGGTGCGTTTGTCACGCGTCGGCGCCATGGACCGGTCGCCGGACTTGGACTTGGACTTCTGGTCCTTCATCCAGCGGGGTTGGGGCTCTGCGTCCTCGTTGCCGGGGGTGGGGGGTTGGGATGAGGTGGGCGTGGCGGTTTCTTCCTCTTCTTCTTCCTGCTCGGCGACGGGGGCGGCAGCCTTCTTGCGCGGGCGGCGGGGTGCGGGTTCCGGTTCAGGCTCGTAGTCTTCCTCTTCTTCGTCGGAGTAGACTTGGTCGTCCTCGTCCTCATAGTCGTCGTTCATGACATCCTGGTTGGCGGCGTCCTCGTCTGTTTCGTCGTATTGCTCGCCTTCGTCGTCGTCGGCGTTGTCATCGTTGTCGTTGTCTTCGTCCTGGAGGGGAGGCTCAGGGGCTTTGGTCTTGGCTTCCTCCGCCTTGGCCTTGGACTCCTCTGCTTTGGCTTTGGACTCTTTGGCCTTGGCTTGGGCGGTTTCGTGCTGCTCGGTTGGCTTCTCTTCAGGCTTCTTCTCTAGAGCTGGCGTGCTGGGGGCTTCCTGCTCGGGTTGCTTGGGTTCAGGTTTCTTTTGCGCTGGCTTGGGCTCCGGCTTCTTCTCTGCTGGTTTGGACTCGGCCTTCTTCTCTGCCGGCTTAGCTTCCGGCTTCTTCTCCGCAGGCTTGGGTTCTGCCTTCTTCTCTGCTGGTTTTGCCTCGGGCTTCTTCTCTGCAGGTTTAGGTGTGGTTTCCGCCTTCTTCTCCGCCGGCTTGGCTTCAGGCTTCTTCTCTGCCGGCTTTGGGTCTGCCTTTTTCTCTGCTGGCTTTGCCTCTGCCTTCTTAGCCGGAGAGGGAGGTGCAGCTGGCGTGCTCTGCTGTGGCTTCTTCTCCTCCTGGGGCTTGGTTGGCTCCTTAGACTACGATGGTGTTAGACAACGAAGTCGTTGTGGTATAACTTCTCGATACGATTACTCACCGAGTCCATGATGGCTTTGTGTGTAGGTTATTTCAGGGGTTGAAGTTGTTGCGATGCTCGTGATTTAGACGTAATGACAGGTGAGTGGCATATGGTATGTGGATGGCACAAATGATTGAGACTAAAGGAACAAAAGTAGTTTTATGAGGCTTGCGACATCTTCAGCCCGGCAGCGATCAACCAAGGGTCCTTGGACCCCTATGCATCATATCAGGACCAAAAACATGGTTTCGCGCTTCCTTGACGTCTGGCGTCACTCGACTCCGTCAACAGATCAACAGCATCAGGTTTTCGGACTCGAAGTACCGGCTGACGCTCGATGGTGGGTGGGCAAGAATGACGTCGATCTGGCACACGAAGGAGGACGGGACAGAATGATGCCAAGTCTTCGAGATGGAGGCATGAACTGTGAAACAAGCATGACCCTGGCCACCCACCACGCGGGCTGCTCTGATGACATCGCTGAAGCTGGGGGGGGGGGGGGGCGGGGGGGGGGTGTCTTCGGGCGGCAGAGGTTAACTTGGCAGTGGGTGGTGAGATGGTGGGCAAAACGGAGGGTGAGAAACGGAGTGTGGGCAGCATATAGCTGGAAGGACAGCCTGGGGGGAAGGGACATGTTGGCCATCTATGCCCCATACCAGTCAACACTACAGAACGAACAAGAAGCTTAGTCTTACCGTTTTCGTTCCTCGAAGTACCGATCGAACAGCACACCACCATACCAAACACCCGCCGGCATGGTCTCGATTGTCGGTCTGCTGGTGATAGCAGGCATCCCGACCACAGTGGGTGTCTGCGAGGGACTCAGCGCTCAGAAGAAGGCCAACAACGCGGCCAAAGAGAAGGCCAAGTTCAACCTAACGGCCACCATTTCTCTAGACGGCGAGCGTTTTGAGGAGTGTTACTGCGTCCTGAAGGACGGGAGGGTGAGTGCATCCTGAGTTGCGAGTCCCCACCGTCAGCCAGGGGGTGGCTGGTTGTTGTTGACCCCAGCAACCACACCTCCCGAGCGGGTGTGAATGACATCACAAGAGTTCTCGAAAGACAGGATGTGGCTGACGTTGGAGAGGGAAACAGATGTGGATAGACCACCCAGACGAGCCGGTGCCAGGCCACAGGTTCCAGGGCTGGTACTTCCAGTACCCATCAGAGGCCGGGCACCTGGGCATGGTGAGCTTCGTCTCGGACGATCCCCCGGCGCTCAACTGGATCTACGTCGACAAGGAGAGCCACATGGTGCGCCACGGATCAAGGCAGGACACCGTGGGCCACATCATTGGGCCGTGGGGATGGAGCAGTGATGAGCAGTGGCTGACGCTGGAGGGGGACGATGCCAAGTTCGTGGCTGTCGAGCAGGAAAACAGGAAATGGTGCATATTTTACGATCGAGATGGAAAGATCCAGAACGGGGACGAGAGCGAGGAAGAAGAAGATAGCCAAGACGAGGAGGGCGGGGGTGAGGAGAAGGAGAGGAAACGGAGCAAGAAGCCTCTTGTTGAGTGGCTGCCGGTGAAACTCCGTCGCAGAATGATGCTGGGTATGGAAAGCAAGTATGTGAAGGGAGCCAATGGCTAGTGAGGGAAATAGAACTCAGTTTGAACCCCCAGCGGAACAAGAGCATTGTCGAGAACAACAACACGGAAAAGGGCGTTTTGGAGTTTTGGCGAATGATGTTGAAGAAAGGAAGTGTGTGTGGCTTGCGTGCGTGGACAGAGCTAGATTTGGCTTGGCGCTTCATGGGAGAAGCAAGACTCGCGATGGTCTCGATGATCGATCCACACCCCCCTGGCACACTTCGAGTCAAGACTAACACGACCCCCTCCCTGTCCGGTCCGCCGTCTCCAGGGCGGATCTTGGCACCAGGGCTGATATTGAGGGGGTGACGGAGGAAGAGACGGGTTAGAAATCGCGGAATATCCAAGAAAAAACACATTGGGATACCTGTGACGGCCCTGATGACTTCATCATGGTGAATCCTGTTTTGGTCGGCTTCGAGTTCTCGATTCACCCTCAACATGCTGGACTTTTATAGCCGCCGTCCGCGGCGTTGGACCCTGGGATCGGATCTTCTCTCAACATTCCAAAAACACATCGTTTCCAAGATCTGTTAGACCCTTCGTGCATCTCGTCAACACATTTTCCAACCACCCACCCTGGAACAGACACCACCAGCAACACCAAGGCCTACGCCCAACAAGAAGACATCGGCAACAATGGCATCCCGAAGCAGCTCAGAGGACAAGCCCAAGCGCGCCCCCAAGCAACCGCAGCAGACTTACGAGTCCGAAGGTGAAGAGTCGGCCGAGGAGGTCGCTCCCGCACCAGCACCCCGGAGGCGCGGCCAGCGACCGCAGAGGCAAGTCGCACAGCAACAGAAGGGCGGCAGCGGCCCGCTCGACAATCTCGCGCTCGACAGTGTCCAGAACACCGCTGGCGGGCTAGTGAACGGTGTCACCGGCGCCCTTGGTGGTGTCGCCGGTAATGCCGTTCAGAACCAGGGCGGCAGCGACAAGGGCAAAAGCGACACTCTGCGATTGCGCCTCGACCTCAACCTCGATATAGAGATCACATTAAAAGCAAAGATTCATGGCAAGTATCCTCCCTAACGCTCCTAACTGGCTGCCGGTGATGGTGTTGGTGGTGGTGGTGGTGGTGATGATGGCAGCCGGGGACAAAAAACCTCCAACTATAACAACAACAATAACTAACCGTAAATCCTATCAGGTGACCTCGAACTTGCTCTCTTGTACGTATCCCTTCCTCGTTGTCTTACCTCTCTTTTCTTTTCTCCCCCATATCTCCCCCCTTTCCTCTCTCCCGGCGGCTGGCTTCATGTACCATAATATCATGCCGACATCGGGTTTTTCTATTCAGCCTCTAGTCTCGGGACCTTTTTTAGTCCGAAAAGTCTGTGTTTCTCACTCAATGGCTAAAAAGGACAATGTAGAGAAACCTAGAACACGGTGTTGTGGCTTTCCCGCCTTAGCCAGGTTCTTCGGCGGTTGGGGAGGACAAGCGTCGGAGCGCGTCGTGAGGAGAGAGATTACAACTTTTGTCAAATTGTTCAAGGGGCTAATTGCTTAGGAACTGAAGCAACTAGTTTCACTTCTTCTCTATACCAATCGGCGGAGTTTCTCTGGAATCGGGGCCCCTTTGGCGACGACTGTGGCTTGTTGTTGACGCTCGGGAAGATATTTGGAATTCTGGGTAATGTTGGATTCAATTTGGTTCTTGTTTCATGTTGTATTAGGTGTTGGCGCAAGGGAAGAAGTGATGGGCTAGACCTCGCTCAATGTTGTGTTTCTGTCCAAGACAATTGCATTCTCCTTCTTTGTCACTAAGTTGTCAGACTTACACAGTCGGAAACTCTGAAAGATGCCGCAACTCCGCGACTCTACAGAACGAAACCTGTTTGCTCCTTGTGATCGTGACCCTTCCGCAATCTCACCAACTTGTGAAGCCAGTTCTGCCAGTCAAGCTACCGTCTTCCCAGTTCATAAAACGGGGACCGATATGATCGCCGCGGGATGAGAAGTCTGGGTTCATTGGTAGACCCGCCTACCGACGTTCCCGCCGTCGCAAGAACCAAGAAACGGACCAAGGCCTATTTGACACCTCGGACCAATGGGACTCGTCCACTTTTACAAAACCTGTCTCTGCCAAGCTGCCGGTTTTTGGTGCGGACCTCCGTCCCGCACCCTACGCAGGGTTCGACCCTGGCGTCCCGTTGTTTCATCCTTCTCTTGACCTGTCAGACTGCGGGGACACTATCGAGGTGTGGCTGGTGACGACAACATTGTTGTTAGCGCCATCCACCACCCTTCCCACCTTTCTTTTGGAAGTCTCGAAGTTTGTCGGTGACTCGTGGTTCAAGCCACGACACGATCTCGATGTACATTTCTGCAGACTGTTCACATAACACTTCCAAGGTTGGGGTGGCAACGCCACAGTCCACTCCAAGGTTTGGAAGAATTCCTTGTTATGCGGGCAGAGCGCGCGTCCCAATGCTGATCTCTTCGATGCTGCTGTCTCTTCCCCAAGGACGATTCGACATCGGCAATGAGAGGACGTCCGGACGGACATTGTTCAAGTCACACGACATCGCTGTCAGTGCTGTCGCTACCCGAAATCTGGGTAGGTCCTGAACCGTTCATTCTTGCAGGTCTCAGATGCGGAGTGACTCTCGTGCAACACGACTTCGTGCAACAACGCAAAGGCCCTACCCGACATGTTGTCCAATCTGGCGGTTCGATAGTTGTCTTTTCTTCCGATGTGGCGCTTTTCCCTCGAGTTCCGCTGTTGGCCCATGAGTCGAGACTTGAGAGCAGAGAGTCAATGACAATTTCGGGCGGTAAAAAGAATGCGCCCGGCTTGATGGGCTTGATGCCAAACCGGTTTAATTCTCCGAGTCGTGGGTGCGACTCGCATTAGCCCAGCGGTTGAAGTTCAGCCCATCCCTGTTAATGTTAGGCAGCCTGTCTTGGCCGGCCGCATCACGGTCCTCAGCGTCAAGATGTGACATTCGACAGCAGCACTGGTGAGCGACAAAACTCCCAGCGGCCTCGAGCGCTGAGCACAGGGCCTAAGACAACCGCCGTTGGGGTGCGACCGCCTCAAGTGCAGTCGAAATAACGTGTGCCCATCAGCCACAGAAACGCTGGTTAGCGCCACACCCCCATCCAAGATCCAGTGCTGGTCGATTTCTTGGCATCATGCACGCCAGACAGGTTTTCGATCGAGACAATGGGTGGGTGGGGAGCTGAAACGAGGCCATACAACTTCAAGCTAGGGGATCCACGTCCCAGGGTCCAGGCATCTCGTGATGTAATGAGACCGATGGAACATCAGCGGCCGTGCGGTGACGGGTGTGCTAGAGGTGGACTGTGACTGTGGCACGTTGCTTCTCCTCTTTCGACAACGCTTCTTGCACCGTCTTCAATCTTCCCTCCCTAGCAATCTCCGGCAGCGTTTCTCATCAGCTCGGCATACTTGTGCCGCGACAGAGACCACCAGCTTCCCTTTCAGTCACCAGCTACAGGAGCCCCCGTGTAAGCTTACGTTGAGTGACGTAGCCCGCTGTATCTCCTCCCTCCACATTCGCTACAAACTTTCCCCTAGAGGCTCCAGACTTCCAGGTTCCCGGGTGCCATAGCGGAGAGCTTCCAGCGCTTCCGCGTATAGTGCTGCTCATCACCGTTCATCACCGTTGTGATCAGGTCCGGGCTGGAGGACCCACACGGCTCACTCAGCACCTCGGACTTTCATTCAGAGCTTCCACAAGGCCTCAAGCGCAGTAGTGTACCAGGCCGCTACACTTGCAGCAACCGGATACGAGTACTCACATTGGAAATCACCGCAACACGGCTGAGCTCATACCGCAACAAACCATGACGTCGCAAGCTGGCCCGGAGCCGAGCCGGGACAAGGACGCGACGGCTCATCAGAACCCAAGTCTCTCGGAAGATGACCTGGTGGAAGTCGAGCACTCAGCAAGCGAACCAGAAGATGTTGCTCCCAGAGCAGAGCAAGAGTCCAAGCCTGAGCCATTACCCAAGGAGGAGCGAGAACCGAAGCCGGAATCCGCCCAAGAACCAGCCTCTGAGCGCAAAACAACCAAACCAGGCGAACCAGCCTACGTCGCCCCAATCCCAAAGATAGGCCCCATCTCCCCCGTCATCCCCATATCCCACCCCCTCGGCACCCCGCCAACCCGCCCGCCCCTCCCCAAATTCGTCGGCTCCTTCCTCGTCGGCCGCACGGTCGACGAGGCGGGGGACATAGTGGACTCAACCACGGGGCAGGTCCTCGCCCGGGCAGCGGGCGACCTGCCCTCCATCGTCGGGCGGAAGGTGTCGAATAGCAAGGGCGACATCCTCGGCGACGAAGGGGAGCTGTTGGGGTGGGTGGCCGATCTCGAGATCGAGAGGAAGGGGAGCAACGCCAGCGGGGGTTTGGGTGGTAGTCCACCACCGTCAACGAGCCCGCTGGGCGCGGGCATGGCGGGGATGAGGAGTCTGGCTGAGATGATGGGGCGGGCGAACGCGAGTTTGATGGTCGATCATATGGGGAATATCCTGGACGCGGGGGGGAATGTTGTCGGCAAGTTTCACGATAACAATAACCCTGCGCATCGGAAGGAGAGGGAGGAGCAGGAGAGGGCGAAGGCGGCGGCGCTGCAGGCTGCTGCTGATCGGGCGGTGAGGAGGGCTGTTAAGCAGCAGGAGGCGGAGAGGAAGGCTGCTGAAGAGGCTGGTGATGGGGAAGAGGTGCCGGAGGGGAGGAAGCAACAGCAGGCAGAGGATGAGGGGGAGGAGCACGAACCTGAGTGTAGTTGCAGCAAGGGCAATGGGAAGCCGAGGAGGAGGACGGAGGAGGAGAGGCGCGAGAACGCTGCGGCGTGGAGGAAGGAGAAGCCCGGCGAGAGCCCGTCTGATATCTTCCTTGATGTGAAGAGCACAACGGAGGGGATTCAGTTGACGATTAGGATCCCGACTGTGTTTAATGGGCAGGGGCAGCAGGTGAAGCCGACGGTGCAGTTTACATAGTCCTGTCTTTTTATATTCGTGTCTTTTCGGTGATCAACCGGGAGATAGGCTCACAGGGAGTACTGGAGTTCCTGTGGTGGTGTTGAGGCTGCAGTTGGAGTAGGTCTTTGGCTTGACTAGGATAGGCGTTCTGTATGTCGGATTGGTGTTTTGCATCCTTGCTGTAAGTCTAGTTGTCCGTTACGGTTACGCACCGTTTAATGTCCGGGATACGCTGGTTGTTAGACTTTGCGTTTCTCGATCAATAGGAGTGAAATCCGCATCTCTCGATCACGTTGTGTAAGACGACCCGTAGCGTGATGGTGAGAGTGGTCGAGATCCAAGAGTCGAACCGTTGAAACCTGATTTGGGTCTTGGCCTTCGGAGAGTTAACGAGACAACAAGCTCGGAAAGTGACGTAAAAGCCGAGCTCGTGAGGGTAGGACAGGAGCGGACAGCCTGCTCGAGCTCGAGGAGAAGGCAGATCAATACGTCAAGCCACGATTGGGAGTGCCACACCTCCACTCCCTCGCAGCCACTCGAACCGGGGGGTAACCTAGTAAAAGGGTCGGAATTTCGCCACACCACTGATGGGATCCCGGACTTTGCTGCGTTCTCTCAAGCCACACCCCCTAAATGAGACTTGAGGCCGTTACGGCTTGCAAGCCTTCGAGAACCTGTTTGTTGAAGCTCTCGCTGCGGGCAGCTTTGACAAGGTATGGCTGCAGGGTAGAGCTCCACCCTATCGCAAGCTCCCAGTAGGCCGCGAGGATGAGCAGGGATGCCTCGATGGTAATCCACTCCGGACAACTGTGGCTGCGTCCAAAACCTGTAAGTCGAGATATGGCAGCCAGTCCTGTGTAGCAAAGTAAAGCGGCTGGAACGTCATGAAGTCATCCTGCCTGGCATTCTCCGCACTTGATGATGCGAGAAGAGCCAAAGAATGGATCTCTCGGAGGATATTGTGCATAGCGCACGTTGTGACGAAGTAGGAAGGGGTGCTTCGGTGACGTAAACTCACGAGCTCAGAGCTCCTGATGACGTTGCGGAAACTGCCCATTGTTCCTGAGAATCATGTCAGGTAGTCGCGAGCTTAGACGAGATACCATATAAGGTAGATTTCCGTGAGTGTGGCTGAGGAGGGCCCTTTTGATCTCTCCACGGCACAGTACAGCCATATGTACATCCAGAACACTTACTTCGAGATACCATCATCAAAGCAACAAGTAATACCAACAAACTCACCCAGAACCCCCCCTAAGACAGGATTCATCACTACCACGTCAAACACCCCTTGAGACCACATCCTAAGCTGGAACTCTTCTTCAACTACCAGTACGCCAGCATGTCCGACGTCGCGCAGAAGAAGAAGGCGCAGCCCCCGGGCTCCTTGCCAAAGGGCAAGGGCAAGGCCAAGAAAAGCGTCGAGGAGACATCCGAAGCAGCTGCCCCCCGCTCTGCCCCCGCCGTCACCAAGGACGACACGAGCACCCAGAACGGCACCACCCGCGAGTCGGACGACGAGACCAACAGCTACTATACCCATGAGCAAGCAAACGACGACGAAAACGACACCCAGAACGGCTACGAGGACGCCGCTGAGGGCGAGACGCCCAAGGCCGCCGAGGAGTCCAAGCGCCCCGAACTCGACGAGCAGAGCCGGAAGTGGAAGGCCGAGATGGCCGAGCGAGCCAAGGCTGCTTTCGAGAAGGCTTCCAAGAAGCCCCAAGGCGAGGAGCAGGGGGAGGGCGCCAATGACGATGCCGCCCCCGCCACTGACGACGCTGCCAAGACCGCCGACGATGCTGCTGAGAAGGCAGAAGATGCTGCGCCCGATACTGACGACGTGGCCGACACCGCTGAGAACGCCGCTCCCGAGGTCAACGGCGAGGACGTCGAAGAGGCCAAGTCCGACACTGACGACGTTGCTAAGGAAGCCGATGAGGCTGACGAGGCTCCCGCCGTTGATACCGACGAGGTTCCAGCTGTCGACACCGAGGAGCCTCCTGCTGACGACCTAAAGAAGGGCGCAGAGGAGACTGCCGAGGAGACAGCCGAGCAGGCTCCCGAGACTGAGGACTTGCCCAAGGAGGGTGAGGACAAGGTTGAGGAGGCTACCGAGGACGCACCAGTCGATACCGATGATGTTCCCAAAGACGCCGAGGATGTTGTCGACACTGACGACCTTCCCGAGGAGGGTGAGCAGAAGCCTCTCGACACCGAGGAGGTGACTGATGATGCCGAAGTGCCCAAAGAAGGCGAGGAGGCTGTCAAGGAGGGTCAGGAGCTTGCCGAGGGCGAGACCAAGGAGGGAGAGGAACTGGCAGAGGTCGAGACCGAACCTAAAGAGGGTGAGGAACTCGCTGAGCCTGAGACTAAAGAAGGCGAGGAGCTCGCTGAGGGTGAGGTGCCCAAGGAAGGCGAAGAGCTTGCCGAGGGCGAGACCAAGGAGGGAGAGGAACTCGCCGAGGGTGAGACCGAACTCAAGGAGGGCGAGGAACTCGCTGAGCCTGAGACCAAGGAAGGCGAGGAGCTCGCCGAGGGCGAGGAACTCAAGGAGGGTGAGGAAGTCGCCGAGCCTGAGACCAAGGAAGGCGAGGAGGTCGCCGAGGGCGAGATACCCAAGGAGGGTGAGGAACTCGCTGAGCCTGAGACCAAGGAAGGCGAGGAACTCGCCGAGGGCGAGGTACCCAAGGAGGGCGAAGAGCTCGCCGAGGGAGTCCCCAAGGAAGGCGAGGAGGCCGTCCAAGAGGGTGAAGACGCCGTCAAGGAAGGCGAAGAGGGCGCCGAGGAAGCTGCGCCCCCACTCGACTTTTCACTCCTCAAGGATGGCAAGGTCAACAAGGCCGGTAATATCATCAACGCCGACGGCAAAGTGGTCGGCCACGTGATCGAAGGCGTCATCGCTAAGCTCCTCGGCAAGAAGGTCGACGAAGAGGGTAACATCTGGAACGACGCCGGGAAAGTTATCGGTAAGGCCGAGCCTATTTCACAAGAGGACGAGGAGGCGGATCACCCTCCCTTTGAGAACTTCCCAGATGCTATCGTTGATGCTGATGGGTGGGTGCTTACCGAGAAGGGGGGCGACAAGATCGGTAAGGTCGTTGAGGGCGACTTTAAGACTTTGCGCGGTAAGAAGGTCGATCAAGATGGTGATATTCTTGATAAGGCCGGTAATGCCATCGGAAAGGCTGAGCGTTGGGAGCCTGAGGAGGAGCCCGAGCCTGAGCCGGAGGTTGACGAGACGGACTACTCTATCCTTAAGAACGGCAAGGTTAATAAGGCTGGTAATATCATTAACGCCGACGGTAAAGTGGTCGGCCACGTGATCGAGGGCGTCATCGCTAAGCTCCTCGGTAAGAAGGTCGACGAAGAGGGTAACATCTGGAACGACGCCGGTAAAGTTATCGGTAAGGCTGAGCCTATTCCGCAGGAGGACGAGGAGGCGGATCACCCTCCCTTTGAGAACTTCCCAGATGCTATCGTTGATGCTGATGGGTGGGTCCTCACCGAGAAGGGAGGCGATAAGATCGGTAAAGTTATTGAGGGTGACTTTAAGACTTTGCGCGGTAAGAGGGTCGATCAGGATGGTGACATTCTTGACAAGGCGGGCAATGCGATTGGCAAGGCTGAACGTTGGGAGCCTGAGGCGGAGCCCGAGCCCGAGCCCGAGGTCGACGAGACGGACTACTCTATCCTCAAGAACGGCAAGGTCAACAAGGCTGGCAATGTTGTCAACGACGACCTCAAGGTCATTGGTCGCATCAAGGAGGGTGTTCTATCCAAGCTCATCGGCAAGAAGTGCGACGAGAACGGCAACATCTGGAGCGACGCCGGCAAGGTCATCGGAAAGGCCGAGCCGATCCCAGATGAGGAGCGGGATGCGATGTTCAAGGAGTCGGCTCCGTTCGAGTCGTTCGAGGATGCCGTCGTCGACGCTGACGGCTGGGTCATTTCCAACGGCGAGAAGATCGGCAAGGTCATTTCGGGAGACAAGAAGGTCCTCCGCGGCAAGCACGTCGACCCCGATGGTGATATCCTCGACAAGGCCGGCAACGTCATCGGGAAGGCTGAGCGGTGGGAGCCTGAGCCTGAGCCCGAGGCGGCGCCAGTCGACAACTCCATCCTCGCCGGCAAGCGCGTCAACAAGGCTGGCAACGTCGTCGACAAGCAGGGTACCATCTACGGCAGAGTTGTGCAGGGCGACCCGAAGAAGTTGGCCGGCCGCATGTGCAACAAGAATGGCGAGATTGTGAGCGAGAGCGGAGAAGTCATCGGCAAGGCCGAGCTTGTTCCTGAGGGTGAGCGTGAGGGTCTCAAGGAAGGTCCCTTCGCTGAGCTCAGCGGCTGCACTGTCACCAAAGAGGGCAAGGTCGTCACCCCTGGTGGTGATGTTGTCGGTCGCCTCGTCAGTGGTGACCCCAAGGTCCTCTTCGGCCGCACCGTCGATGATGATGGTGACATTCTCGACAAGAACGGCAATACTCTTGGCCACGCCGAGAGGTGGGAGGAGCCCGTTGTCGAGAAGAAGAAGAACCCTCTCGCTGGCCGTCGTGTCAACAAGGAGGGCAACGTCGTCGATGAAGACGGCAACCTCATTGGTAAGCTCACTGACGGCAAGCTGAGCATTTGCGCTGGCAAGGAGATCGACAACGACGGAGATGTCGTCGACAGCAAGGGCGCCACCATCGGTCATGTCTCACTCATTGAGGACATCCCCGAGGAGCCCAAGGAGGAGGGTGAGACCGAGGAGCAGAAAAAGGAGCGTGAGAAGGCCGAGCAAGACAAGAAGCTCGCTGCCCAGCTGGCCGGATGTCTCGAGACTGCTCTCGACCGTGTCCGACCCATCTGCAAGATGATCACAGAGGTATGTCACCAGTTAACTGTATTGCCTTCTCATTTGAGTCCGCAGCTAACCCATTTCTCAAACAGAAAATCGAGAAGGCGGAGCGCACTCCCAAGGAGGAGCTCGACGAGGAGGCCCTCGTCAAAGAAGTCCGCCCTCTCATCGAGGAAGGCGGCCGCATCCTCCAAGAGGCCAACGGCATGGTCCGCGGCCTCGATCCCGACGGTCGCATCCAGGCCAACGCCAAGCACAAGTCGGCCACCCGTGAGGCTACCCCGGAGGAGTTCCACCTCGCCGACGTGCTCAAGGAGCTCACCGGCACCGTCACGACCACCATTGAGAACGCCAAGAAGAAGATCGAGGACATGCCTCACGCCAAGAAGGAGCTCAACCCTCTATGGGGTCTGCTCAACGAGCCTCTCTTCCAGATCTTGGCTGCCGTTGGGTTGTTGCTGAATGGTGTCCTGAGCCTTGTTGGCAGACTGGTAAGTCAAGCCCTCCACCACTCCTGCTCGTCCACATATAGCTAACAATATCTGCAGCTGCAAGGACTTGGCCTCGGTGGTATCATCGATGGTCTCCTCGGCACTCTGGGTCTGAACCGTGTGCTCGAGGGTCTTGGACTTGGATCTGTCACCGAGTCGCTAACCGGTGGTAAGAAGAAGAAGTCTGGTGGTGGTGGTGGTGGCCTCCTCGGCGGTGTCCTTGGAAAATAAGCGGCCAACATTATCGTGATGAAAGAGTTTGAGTACTGGTTTGTATGAAAATGTTCTGGTGGTTCGCGTCTTCTAGGATGTCATGTTCGACTGGGAATGGATGTAATTGGTCTCCTAATGGGTCTGGGTAAGGATGGTAACTTGTCGTTTCCTAGTTGTAATCTTAGTTATGAGTTCATGATATTTCAATAGGATGATTTTCCCACAATGACTTCTTTTGACTTTTAGACTGAGTGAGCTGTCAATATTGATGTCTGCGTTGTTGTGCATCGTACCTTGATTGTGAAGCTATGGAGCGAATTGTGCAAGGACATTGAAAGCCGCCTATTGGTTAGCTGCTGTCGCTAGCGTTTCACTAGCGCATTTCAGCAATTTTATCGATAAGCTATCGCGATAACACTTTTTGCCTGTCGGATTCCCAAAATTTCTTGAAGCCGCTGGTGGGGATGCACTTCTGGATCTCTCTTGAACCCAGCCAGCTGCAGTTCTGTCTTGAGCAGGCCGCATCGCAAACCACACAACCATGGAGTCGCAACAGAACAAACCACACCGGAAACCCAAGGAGAAGAAGGCGCACTCGGGCGGCCCAAACCCGAAAGCCTTTGCATTCTCGAACCCGGGCAAACTGGCGAGAACCGCCGCAAGGTCCCACGACATCAAGGAGAAGCGCCTCCACGTCCCTCTCGTCGACAGACTTCCCGATGAGCCACCACCACGGCTCGTTACTATCGTCGGACCTCCTGGTGTGGGCAAGACGACCCTGCTGAAGTCCCTCATCCGACGATATGCGAAAGAGACGGTCTCCGACCCCCTGGGGCCGATTACCGTCGTCACATCCAAGAAGCAGCGGTTGACCTTTGTCGAATGTCCGAACGAGCTGGAAGCCATGGTCGACATGGCCAAGGTCGCAGACATTGTTCTGCTCATGATCGACGGCAACTACGGCTTCGAGATGGAGACCATGGAGTTCCTCAACATCCTCGCCGCCACTGGTATGCCGGGCAACGTCTTCGGCATCCTCACACACCTGGACCTGTTCAAGAAGCCACAAGCGCTCAAGGACGCAAAGAAGAGGTTAAAGCACAGGTTATGGAGCGAGCTGTACCAGGGCGCACATTTGTTCTACCTGTCAGGTGTCATAAACGGTAGATACCCCGATCGCGAAATCCACAACCTGTCGCGCTTCTTGTCCGTCATGAAGAACCCTCGTCCTCTCATTTGGAGGAACTCCCACCCTTACACGATCATCGACAACTACCGAGACGTCACCCACCCGACCAAGATCGAGGAGAACGAGAAGTGCGATCGCTCGATTGAGTTGTCTGGCTATCTAAGAGGAACGAACTTCTCGGCGGAGGGGCAAAGAATACATATACCCGGCCTGGGCGATTTCACCGTCGCCAGTATGGAGGTGCTACCGGACCCTTGTCCCACACCAGCGATGGAGCAAGCGATCGCGAAGGTCACAGGCAAGACGGGCCGCAGGCGTCTGGACGAAAAGGAGAAGAGGCTATATGCCCCAATGTCCGATCGGAGTGGCCTGAAAATAACGGGCGACCATATCGTGATCACAAGGGAGAAGGGCTTCACCTTCGACAAGGACGTCGAGGGTGTCGAGCGTGGTGAGGGAGAGCAGCTTATCATTGACCTTCAAGGTGAAAGGCGACTGCTCGGTCAGACTGAGGAGGGTGTACGATTATTCGCTGGTGGTGGCGAAATCAGCCGCGTCGCGGAGGAAGAGGACACAGGGCGCAAGAGCCAAAGAAGGGCTCGGTTCGTTGAGAGGGAGGAGGGTGACGCTGATGAGGACGTCCCGGAGGATGAAGGTTGCGTCAGCGGTGAGGACGAGGAGGGTTCCGATGTTGAGACCGAATTCAACGACCAAAAGCTTGGAAAGCTGTTCAAGAAGGACGCAGACAAGACTGGTGACGAAGAGGACTTTGCGTTCGCAGACAGTGACTCGGACTTGGGATCGATTTCAGGCGATGACGGTGAGATCGATTCTGATGATGAGGACGGCGAGATGGAGGATGAGGACTACGACGAGGACGATGAGGAGGGTGCGCTCAAGTGGAAGGAGAACATGGTCCAGAGAGCGAAGTCACTGCATGGAAAGAGGAAGCCATTCAGAGCAGCTGACCTTGCGCGGCTAATATACGATGAGTCCATCACGCCGAGAGACGCACTGAAAAGGTGGAGAGGAGAGGATGAGGGGGAAGAAGCGGAGGAGAACATTGAGGATGAGGAAGATGATACTTTCTTCAAGAAGGTCGAGGGCGAGACCGGCGACGACGAAGAGCGTGAGGACCGGTCAATTCCCCGCTTCGACTACGAGGATCTAGCAGCGAAGTGGTCGCAAGAGGAGAGCATAGAAGCACTCAGGAGCAGATTCGCCACGGCCAACCTTCTGGACGAGAACGGTGAGGGTGGCGATGACGATGACTTTCAAGGAGTTTCGGGAGAGGACGGCGAAGGAGGCTCCGACGACGAAGGTGACGGTGCATTCCAGGATCTCGAGACCGGTGAACAACATGGTCCCAATGGTACGGAAGACCCGGCAAAGGCCATCGAAGAGGAGCGTGAGAAGAACGCCCGGCGGAAGGAGGAACTCAAACTGCGATTCGAAGAGGAAGACCGCGAAGGCTTCAACAACGACAAAGCAGTTGCCCGGAGAGAAGGGGATCCAGAGGAGTTCGGCGAGGATCAGTGGTACGACCAGCAAAAAGCTCTCATCCAGAAGCAACTCGACATCAACAAGTCCGAGTTCGAGAACCTCGACGAGCGGCAACGCGCCGCGGTCGAGGGCTACAAGGCCGGCAAATACGCCAAGATCGTCATCGACGGCGTGCCCGCCGAGTTCGTCTCCAAGTTCCAGCCCAAGATGCCGCTCATCATCGGTGGTCTGTCCCCGACCGAAGACCGCTTCGGCTTTGTCCAGGTGCGCATGAAGCGCCACCGGTGGCACAAGAAGATCCTCAAGACCAACGACCCCCTCATCTTCTCTTTGGGGTGGCGCCGGTTCCAGACGATGCCCATCTACAGCACCTCGGACTCGCGCACGCGCAACCGCATGCTCAAGTACACTCCGGAGCACATGCACTGCTTCGCCACCTTTTACGGCCCCCTCATCGCGCCCAACACGGGCTTCGCCTGCTTCCAGTCCTTCTCCTCCTCCAACCCGGGCTTCCGGATCGCCGCCACGGGTGCCGTCCTCTCCGTCGAGGAGTCGACCGAGATCGTGAAGAAGCTCAAGCTCACGGGTGTGCCGTACAAGATCTTCAAGAACACGGCCTTCATCAAGGACATGTTCAACACGGCCCTCGAGATCGCCAAGTTCGAGGGCGCCTCCATCAAGACCGTCTCCGGCATCCGGGGCCAGATCAAGCGCGCCCTGAGCAAGCCCGACGGGCACTTCCGCGCCACCTTCGAGGACAAGATCTTGCTCTCCGACATCGTCTTCCTACGCGCCTGGTACCCCATCAAGCCCCACCGGTTCTACAACCCGGTCACCAACCTCATCGGCTGGCAAGGCATGCGCCTGACGGGCCAGATCCGGCGGGACCAAGGGATCGACACGCCCCTAGACAAAAACAGCAAGTACCGCAAGATCGAGCGGCCGACGCGACACTTCAACTCCCTCAAGGTGCCCCGCGCCCTAGCCGCCTCCCTCCCATACAAATCCCAGATCGTCACCACAAAACCGCAGAAGAAGGAGACGTACATGCAGAAGCGGGCCGTCATCGTCGGCGGAGAGGAGAAGAAGGCGCGCGACCTGATGCAGAAGCTGACCACCATAAGAAAGGACACGGCGGAGAAGAGGCGGGCGAAGAAGGAGGAGAAGAGGGTCGAGTACCGGAAGAAGGTGGTCGAGCTCGAGGAGCGGAAGGCGAGCCGGGAGAAGAAGGAGAGCAAGGCTTTCTGGCAGAAGGAGGGGAAGAAGAGGAGGAATGAGGATGATGGGGGCGCTGGTGCTGGTGGGGGGAGGGGGAAAAGGAGGAAGTAGAAGCGATATCTAAACCTAGGTGTATCTACGGTAGAGGTGTAATTGAGTGTTTCAGCGAAAAGTTGAGGCTTCTTTGTACGTTGTCACTAAATAGTGGTTTTCAGATAACGTAGGTGCATAGCGAGTGGACCATCATAGCGAGTGGACCACCTCCAACCAAAACCCCATCTTCCACATTCAATGCGACATTTTTCCGCAACAAATAATGGAATCCACTTCTGTAGAAAGCAGGATACTCTTAGCAATTCAGGCTATCGAACAAGACCCAGAATTAAGTGTCCGGGCCGTTATAAAGATTTATAATATCCCTAGAACTACCTTTCTCCGTAGAATGGCCGGCCGACGCGCCCGACAAGATACCCGCGCCAATTCTACAAAACTAACGGAACTAGAAGAGAATGCTGTTCTTTAGAACATATTGGACCTGGATTCGCGAGGATTCCCGCCCCGGCTTGCGGACGTAGGAGATATGGCTAATATCTTGCTTGTAGAGCGCGACGCGACACGCGTCGGTCCACGCTGGCCTTCGAACTTCGTCAAGCGACACCCAGACCTCCAGACGCGTTTCAATCGCGTATACGACTACTAGAGAGCCCTTTACGAAGATCTTGAGAAAATTGGCGCGTGGTTCCGGCTTGTGTAGAATATGAGGGCTAAGTACGGCATCTAGGACGCGGATCTGTACAACTTCGACGAGACCGGCTGTCACGGGACTGTCAGGCTGAGAGCGGAGTAAGGCTAAACAGATGGTATTTGCTACGGACAGACTCAATCCCGTGGTTGCGGGCAGGCTGATGATAAGACGTAGCTCGAAGAGCTACAAAATATAATGGACAGAATCAATATAAAGATATTTCTTTGTCGCGGGCCCGCACTAGGCCTACCACGTGACAGGGTCACGTGGCTCAATTACCTGGGGCCTCAGCGCCGTGACAGTACTCCCCTCCTCTAGGGCGGAGCTCCGACGACGCAGTTACGGTCTGGGCTTGTTCGGGTACCGGCGGTGAAAGTTGCGGACGATCTCCTGTGCGTTCTCCAGGTGCTCGGCGGGTGCTTCGGTGGGATCGTCGTATCCAACCCACTTGACAGTATACTTTAACCGAGGGCCGCCCCGGCCTCTCCTCTCCCAGCGGGAGTCCAGGATGTCCTCGACCTCGAATTCTTCGATGCCGTCCACCTCCACTGGGGGAGGAGGAGCATGGCACTGACCAGGCAAGGGATCGGTGGCAGCGGGTCGGAGCAGGCTGACATGAAAGACAGGGTGTATCCTCATAGACGCAGGCAGCTCCAGACGGTAGGCATACGGGCTGACGACTTCGGCGATCCTGAACGGTCCGAGTAGTTTCCAGTCGAGCTTCTTCTGCGGTCGGGCAGTCTTAATATTGCGGGCGTCTAGCCACACTTCCTGGCCTTCTTGGTAACGGCGGGCAGGTCTCCTTTTCCGGTTGGCGTACTCCTCTTGGCGGGCTTGGGCGAGACAGATCTCGGATTGCAGGTACTCGTGGATCGTTTTCATCTTGAGGACCAACTCCTCAGAGTCGCGAGCGGCGCGCTGTGGTCCAGGCTGTACAGGTTCGAATCCTAGGCGGGGGTGGAAGCCGTAATTGGCGAAGAACGGTGTCGTGCCGGTGCTCTCGTTGATGGCGTTATTCAGGGCGAACTCGGCAAGGGGTAGCCATCTCGACCAGTCGTCTTGGAGGTAAGAGACCTGACCACGCAGGTACTGTTCCAGGAAAGCGTTCGCGATCTCGGTCTGGCCATCTGTCTCCGGGTGGTATGCAGTCGATAGCAGGGCTTTGATTCCTAGGCGGCGGATCAGGTGCCTCCAGAACGCGGACACGAATTGGGCTCCACGGTCGGAAACAATTGTCTTGGGGAGGCCATGTATCTTCCAGACATGCTTGGTGTACAGGCGGGCGACTTCCTCGGCATCACAGGTTCCTTTGCAAGCTATGAAGTGCTTCATCTTCGTCAGACGGTCTACTACGACGAGGATCGCGTCGTACCCATCGCTTTCGGGTAGGTGTGTGATGAAGTCCATGGAGATATCCTGCCAGGCTCGGTCGGGAATCGGTAAAGGTTTGAGTACCCCCTGGCGTGCTTCTCTGGAGACGGTGCTTCGCTTGCAGGTGTGGCAGTTTCTGACCCATCGCTCGATATAGGATAGCATACCCGGCCAGTAGTATTCTCTCGAAATGGCCTCGTAAGTTCTCGCTCGGCCCATGTGTCCGGTGACCGGGCTCTCGTGGTACGAGCGTACAAGCTCAGCGAGCAGTTCTTGATGTTCAGGGACGTACAGCCGGTCTCGATAGTACAGGTATCCGTGTCTGTTCTCGCACTCGGCTAGGGTGATACGCGGGTGGCGGGCGTGGTTCTCCTCTAGGGCCTTCAGTATGGACCGTAGTGTTTCGTCGGACTCGTACCCTTGTTCGAACAGTGCTTTCACCGGTGGGGGCAGTAACGGAGCAGTTCTCTCTCGTGAGCGGACGGGGCGGACTGGCTCAGGGTCTGGTTCCGTGGCTGCGGTCTCTGGTCTCCTTGTGCTTGAGCGTGTCGTAGCTCTTAGCTGTACTGGTTCCTCTGTGAATCTGACTCGTCTCTTGCTGGGCGGGGTGGGTTCCTCGAAGTTGTGGCTCTTCAGTACTACCTGGCTCTGGTGTAGCAGGCGCTCATCTCCCTCCTTCGGGAGGTCCTCTGACCTCCTGGTCAGAGCGTCAGGCTTCGCTCCTTGTTTGCCGGGACGGTAAGTAATCTTGAAGTTGAACCTGGAGAGGAATTCGGACCAGCGGGCTTGTCTGCGGTTCAGGAGTTTCGTCGTCGTGAAGTATTCTAGGTTCCGGTGGTCTGTAATGACCTTGATCGGGGAGCTCGTTCCCTCCAGTTCCGGGCGCCATTCCTCGAAACAGCGAATAATTGCCAGGAGTTCCTTATCGTAGATCTCGTAGTTACACTCCGTTACCGAGTGCTTCTTTGAGAAGAAAGCAACAGGCCGTAAAATGCCGTCATCGCCGTACTGCGATAGCACACCGGCCGACACGAAATCGGAAGCGTCGGTTTCCAAGATGATCTCTCTTTCCCAATCGAACGGGGCCAGGACGGGCGCGGTCGTGAAAGCAGTCTTCAGTCGGTTGAATGCCTCTTCGCAGTTCTTATCCCAGTTGAACTTCACCCCCTTCTTAGTGAGGTTGACTAGCGGGGCGATGATCTTCGAGAACCCTTGGATGAAGCGTCGGTAGAAGTTCCCGAAGCCGATAAAGGCTTGTACATCGGTCAGGCAGGCGGGCGTTTTCCAGTTGACGATCGTCTCGATCTTCTTCGGGTCCATCTGGATTCCTTCTCGGCCCACGATCACTCCGAGGAAGGTGGTCTTGTCCTGGAAGAACTCGCACTTCTGGATCTTGGCGTACAAGCCGGCTTCTCGCAGGGCCGCGAGGACCTTCCTTACATGAGCGATGTGCTCCTTTCTCGTGCGACTGTAAATCAGGATATCATCTAGGTAGGCTGTGCAGAAAACGTCTAGGTACTCTCGCAGGGTGTCGTTAATAAACCTCTGGAAGGTTGCTGGCGCTGCGGTCAGGCCGAACGGCATAACGAGTGACTCGAACAGGCCGAACCGGGTACGGAAAGCCGTCAGGTATTCTTGTCCTTCCTTGATACGGATGTTGTTGAACGCAGAGATAATGTCGATCTTCGTGTAGTACATCATCCCTTTCAAGTTGCTGAGGGATTCCTTCGTTAGCGGCAGGGGGTAGCGGTCCTTGACGGAGATGTTGTTCAGCGCACGGTAGTCCACACAGAAGCGGAGTCCTCCTCCTGGTTTCTTGACGAAGAGTACTGGCGAGGCAGCAGGAGACGAGCTGGGTCGGATGAAGCCTTTCTTTAGGTTATCCTCAAGCCATTCCTTAAGGGCCCTCAACTCGTCGCGGGACATCGGGTACAGAGGTCCAAAGGGCGGTGTCGCTCCCTCAATAAGCTTGATCTCGTGGTCGTACCGACGGTGTGGCGGTAGCTTGTCTGCTTCCTTCGGGGAAAAGACGTCACGGAAGTCTCGAAGCTCTAGTGGCAGTAGTTCTTCCAGGTCCGGTGCGTCGTGTTGGCTAAGCTGTTGTTCTATGTCTTCTATGGTGACAGAAAACATCTGGTAGTTCCTTCGGGCGTACGCTGAGCAGGCTCGCATTGAAACTTCTGCGATATCCATGTGTTCTAGTCCGGTGGGGCGGGGCGGTAGGTAGGTCGGGCGGTCTCTTTTCGGCACGTCGTGCAATGCTCTGATCTTGGACGGGCGGGCGGGGGTGTTGCAGTTCTTCTGGCAGTACTGGCTGTCAAAGGTGAAGGTATGGCTGGCGAACCCGACCCTCGGGTCGTGTTCCTTTAGCCATGGCATTCCTAGTATGACGGGGGTAATACGCTAGCTGCGTGACGTATAGTCTGATCTCTTTCTCGAAGTGGTCCTCAATCCTCAGGCTGGTGATAACATAGTGGGTGACCTTCCCACTCTCGGATTCTCGGCCGTCAAAGACCTCCAGGGCGAACGGTCTCTTCAGTTTCTTTAGCGGGAGCTCGTGGCTCTCGGCCCAGCTCTGGTCAACAAATCCCTTTCCTTCGGCGCCAGAGTCGGCTAAGGCGTAGGTAGGCAGTTTCCGGTCTCCTAATTCCAGGGTGGCGGGTAATATCATTAGGTGGGATCTCATGTCCTCTTCTTCGCGGACCGAGAGACCCTTGACGGCGGCAGCAGAGATCTTCAGCGTTCTTAGTGCGCGGTTCGGTTGGTGTCGTGTTGTGCGCTCTATAGGAGCCTGTGTGCGACTTAACGCAGGCTCGCTCCGTTTACCGAGACCTCAATGCTCGGCTGCGGGCTGCGGGATCTGGACGAGGACAAGCTGGCGGGGGAACCGGAACGGGCCACTCTGGCTTGTAGGCGGGAGCGAGTATCGGGGTGGGGGCAATCGGCAACGCGGTGGCTCTGAGAACCGCAACGGAAGCATTCTCCTCTCTCTCGTCGGCCTCCAGGGACGAACCGTGACCCTCGCTGCGCGCTGAGGTCCATAGGCTCGCCGCGTTCGGCCCTCGTCTCCGGTCCCTTCGCGGGCGGGGAGATGGTCTGCGGCCGGTTGGTGCTCGGGGCCGGGGCGGTGTAAGATCTTCCAAGGGTCGGCACGGGTTGGTTAAAGCGTTGACGGCGGTTTTCTAGATTCTGTAGGAAGGCAGCGTACTGGTGATATTCCCGACTGGGCGGTTCGTGGTGAAGCAGCATGCTACGCAGTTCTCGGGAGATGGCTTGTTCTAGGAGCGTCGGTAGGGCTTCTTCTGACATCTGTCCCTCGAGGGCGAGGCGCTGGAATTCGGCGAAGAACGTGCTGAAGTCCTTGTTTGATTGGCGCAGGCGGAAGAGGTCGTTTCGGGCATTGTTGACGAGGTTCGGGTCTCCAAAGGCGCGGTCCAGCTGGTCCAGGATCTTGTCGTAGTCGGAAAGCTGACAGACGCCTTCCTTGATGTGCGGGAGAATCTGGGCATAGGCAGGGCCCTTCAGTCGGTTGGTAACATAGGCCATACGGCTCTGGGGTGTGGGGAAGCGGTCGCGGTTAGCCTTCATCTTCTCGTGTATCTGGGAGACGAAGCGGCGTAGGTCCTTGCGTTCTCCTTCGAACTTGTCGGGGTCAGGGAGTCTCTCGGACAGGCGCTGGGAGCCATTGGATTGTGTGTCGACGGGGGTGTTGGTTCCGGGGGTAGTGACGAGTGCCGGTACGGTGACGGTAGCGGTCTGCGACTTAGCTCGGTGTTCGGCGAGGACTCGTCCCGCTTTGGCTTCGATAAGAAGATCCCGGAGCTTATCCAGTTCCTTCTCCTGATAGTTGGCGACTGCGTTGGAGCTCGTCAGCTCCTTCTGTAAGCGCTGGGTTTCCTCTTCTAGTTCCAAGATCCTCTGGCCTTGCTGTTCGATCTTGGCGTAGACTTCCTGGTCGTCGGTCTCCTTCCGGGCGATATAGTCGTAAGCCAGGCGGAAATACTCGTACCATTGGGAAATATGCCCCATTACGTGGGCGGCAAAGGACTCGTCGTCTTCCGGCAGGAACGGTGGTAGCGGGCGGTTCGCCATTGCAGCAGTAGTGATGGCGGTAGGGGTAGGAGCTACGTAATGTCACGGGACTGTCAGGCTGAGAGCGGAGTAAGGCTAAACAGATGGTATTTGCTACGGACAGACTCAATCCCGTGGTTGCGGGCAGGCTGATGATAAGACGTAGCTCGAAGAGCTACAAAATATAATGGACAGAATCAATATAAAGATATTTCTTTGTCGCGGGCCCGCACTAGGCCTACCACGTGACAGGGTCACGTGGCTCAATTACCTGGGGCCTCAGCGCCGTGACACCGGCTTTATGATTGGTATGATTATTGCGTCGATGGTAGTTACACGTGCCGAAAGACGTGGTAGGGCAAAGATAGTCTAGCCTGGCAATCGGGAATGGGCTACCGTGATCTAAGGAGTTAATGCGTTAGGGTGGTGTATCCCGCCTTTTGTCGTGGTGAAGGGGCAATATCACCTTACGAGTTGGTACATAGAGAGCGGCTTCCCATAAGATTGGGTTATAAAGCCTACTACTAATGGATGGACCGATAACGAGATAGGCTTGGACTAGATACGGCATTTCGAAAAATATATTGTCGGTCGCAAAACCGGCGTATATCGAATATTAGTGATTGACGGCCACGAGAGTCATATGTCGGCCGAGTTCGACCGGTTCTGTAAAGACTCTAATATTATCACGATCTCTATGCCTCCGCACTCGTTTCATCTACTCTAGCCACTTGACGTCGGGTATTTCGGTCTATTGAAGCGGGCGTATAGTCGCTAGATCGAAGTACTTATAAAGTCGCACGTTAACCACGTGACTAAGGTCGACTTCTTTATCGCTTTCAAAGCCGCGTTCGATACTGTTTTTATAAAAGACAATATCAAGGCCGGATTCAGAGGAGTTGGTTTAGTCCCTTATAATCCGGAAGCGGTCATATCTAAGTTGGATGTGAAGTTGCGGACTCTAATACCGACTAGTCCATCTCCGGCGGCCGCCGACCCTTGGGTGTCTCAGACACCATACAACCCGATAGACGCCGTTTTACAAACGGATTTTATCAAGGGGCGGATTACCGGTTACTAGGGCAGCTCACCGACACCAATTTTAGATGCTGTGGACTAGTTTGCCAAAGGTGCGAAGGCAATAATGCATGAGGTAGCTCTCTTTCGGTCCGAGGTTAGGATAATTCGGGACGCGAATGAAGTACTTAGCAAGCGTCGGCGGGCTAAAAAGACACGTGTACGGAATAGAGGAGCTCTTACTATAGGGGATGCTTAAGATTTGCTGGCTCAAAAGGATGCGGATGCGCAGTTGGAGTAGGAAACGCGTCGGAGGAGTGGTCGTAAGAAGAGGGTCGAGTCGGGCGCGCGGCGTTATAGCATATGCGGCATGATAGGATATAATGCGCGTACTTGTGAAAACGATATAGAGATGTCTGGAGAATCTAGCTCTGAGTAGTTTTAATTGATACCCTTTGTTGTTGTTGTGTAATTAAGCTTTATTGATGTTAGAGTCGTGGGAGGTGGTCCTCGCTATGATGGTCTACTCGCTATGCACCTACGTTATACGTTTTCCGTCGAATGTATCTCTCGCTGCATCTTGCCGTGGAGCTGTGTTACTCAGCACAGAGCCATGTGCTTGTCTTCCTGTTATGAATATATCTACACTGAACATATTTCACATCACAACTACCCCTGCACCAACATGAATGAGAACGAACGTCATGGCTTCATTTGGAGAGTAAGACTCTCTCTCTCCAAGTGCGGCATAAGGCCACCCAGGCGATGTTTGCACCCCTAACCACGAATTACAGGCCAACGCCCGGAACGCCGATCATGGCATGTATGTAAGTCCAAGCACGCTCAATGATGATGCATCAACAAACCACAAGGCCAATCACTACCCTAGTCAGTGCCTTCCCCATACCTCACGAGCGCCTCCTATCCCCCGCCCCGTTACCACTCCCGCTTCCATTGCCACCATTACCACCACTGCCGGAACCACCCCCAGCATGCCGATTAAACTGATCCCTAATCCAACTCAACGGTCCCGAACTCCTCTCACCCTGTTCCTCCCTGCTGCTATTCTCGCTCCTCACACTCTCTCTGCGGCCATTATACCCGCTCATCGTCTGCTGTTGCAGCTGACCCTGCTCCTCAAACGGATCACGAGACCTGAACTCCGGACTTCTAATCCGGGGCGTTCTATTCTCGGGTTCGGGGGCAGGGGAATGCGAGCTGCGACGCTGGGTGATGCCGGACTGCTGCGGCGGTTGGGAGGAAGATGACTGTCTAGAGGGCGAAGGGCGACCGCCCAGGTTGCGGATGGAGTTGAGACGGTCTTCGCCGTTGCGGAAGAGGCGGTCGTAGCGGGAGCGGGAGGATGAAGAGGAGGAGGAGGGCGCTGGGTCTTGGGAGGGAGGTTGTTGTTGCTGCTGCTGTTGCCGCTGTCGCTCCTGGAATTGGTTGAAGCCGTCCGGGTTGTACCAGGCCTCTCGTGCTTCAGCTGGAGTCATGCGTAGCATGTTCGGATTGTTTTGCCATTGGTCGGAGAACCGCAGCGGCGGCTGGGACAGAGGAGCAGAGTTGTTGGATTGTGGTTGGCCAGGTCGTTGGTCCTGTTGCTGGCCCTGCTGTCCGCCCTGATCTTGACCGTGCTGCTGCTGATCCCGACGGGCATTCCCGCGATTTGAGTTGGCCTCAATCGGCGTCCGACATATCGGACACGTGTTGTGCTCCTTCAGCCACAGAGTTACACATTCGCCGTGGAACCAGTGCTTACACGGAAGCACAGTGACCTCGTCGCCAACTTTCAGCTCATCGATGCAGATAGTGCATTCCGCCCTGCCGTCCGAGCCCAGATCCTCGATCGTTACATTCCTCTTTGGCAGCTTCGAGATCGCGTCTTCCGAGGCGGGAGGTGCAGCGTTGGACCCATGAGGGTTCTGTTCCATCAACTGGGTGATGATGCGGTCAAGGGCTTCCTGGCTATATACGGCGTCTCCGTGGACGCCGCCTGGCGGCTGCCCGAGGAACAGGGCGATGAGACCACCGAGGCTAGCGGCGAGTGGTGGAGGTTGGCCTTGTTGGGCATGTGGGTTGTTCGGATCGTTGGCGCCAGGAGGGCCGCCCATCAGGTTGCCGAACACACTGAGATTTTTGTTAGTAACATTGCCTCTGCTGAGCCGTAATGACCGAGAAAATTCATAGGGGTTTGTTGGGGGAACATACGCGTCAAAGTCAAGCGGACCACCACGCCCTCCAGGAACGCCCCCGATCGTGGATACTGTCACTCTCGCGGAACCAAAGGGGAATGTTCTGACGGTTGTCCGCGCAAATGCAGGCCCCGGTGATGCTTGGCGAGGGGCGTCCGAGTGACCGGCGTCACCACCGGGCATCTGGGGAAACAAGGGCACCGGGCCACCATGAGGTGCAGGTCCGCCATGGAAGTCGCGGTTGATCATGTCGGTAAAGCGGCGAAGGACGGCCATCTCATCATCGTTATGGTTAGCGTGACCGCTGGGCCGCATGGTTCGGTGCATAAAGAAGCCATGAGGCCCCTGGTGTATATGTTCGTCGATATCTGCTTCCTCGGGATCGGAATCGTGGTCGTGGTAGTTGTCAAAGCCCGGAGGACGTGTGGCGAAGTTGACGTCAGGTCCGTCATTCAGGTCCCGGGGGTCGCTCTCTGGGGATATCTGGACTAAGTGTTAGCAAAGGACTGGGCAGAAGCAAGGGTTAAAGCCAAAGGGCACTTACTATCTCGATGATGTCTCCGTGACAACGAGGGCATTCCAGCCCGGGTTGCTCGTCGCGATACCACTCATTCTGACAGGCATGGCAGTAGACTACTTCTCTGCCCTGTGTAGCGTCGAGGTGACGTTGACGTTGTCGGGGTTGTGATTCCGCCATGGCGGGCTGTGCGGGTCGTTGGCTGGCTCGTTGGTAGAGATCATAAGCTGTGGCAGCAAGCCACAGGCCGCCGGTGAGGGCGGCAGTCCTAAGTATTCGCGAAGCCGTTCTGAAGGCTTGTGTATCGAATTAAAGAGACCGGGTGATCTCCAAGTTGCCACACGGGGATCGTTGAAGGAGTCCGAAACTGAGTATTGCTCGCGAATGTCGAATCGTGGTCGGGCAGGTCGATAAATAGGTAAAAATAAAGAGAGGCAGAGCCGACAGGTGCCAATCTAGTCGTAGTAATATAGTCGCTTCTTTTAGGGTTCAAGTCTTAAGGTTGAATCGAAGTGAATGGGAGAAGAGACGATGGCCCAAAGGCTGATTTGGACTGAAGCTGTGAGCCTTGTTGAGAAGCCGGCAGCAGGTCGCAAGACGCAGGACAGGCGAGTGGAGCCGCTATGATGTAGCACCGTGGGCCCTTTAGACAGTCCCGGGAATCGGTAACGGCGTCGACACGTCAAGGACCGATGAGACGCGACTGGCCGGTTTATCTGCTACTGTATGCACAGTCTGACCTTCTGTGACTGCTCGTTCGTCCTGCTTTGTGGCGATCGTAGCAGTTCGAATCTGGTTCGTCGGATGAGAGAGGACGATTAAACTAGAGGAGTCAAGGTCAAAAAGATAAAGTCTACCTGGAACAAAAAAAAGTACAGACGAGACAGATCTGGATCTGAAATGATGTGGAGACGGCGAGGTGTATCGGGAAACTGCAGGTCGGGAATGTCAAGGTAACTGCTGCATGTCTTATGCGACGGATTCGCTGCAAGAGAATATGACTGCACCTTCCTGTGAAAGCAGCAAACACTGAGAGCAAAGACGATAAAAAGCAGTCGGCAAATGGTTCTCAAAGGTGCTTTTGATTTCCAAGCGCCGTGACTCTCCGTGACCTGTGACTTGCCTTCAGCCTTGAACTGCCCCACCAAGACTTCATCTTTGGATTTCGTCATGTTTCCATCCGCCGGTACGTACCGCAAAGGTGGGGTCGGCCCAGGGAGCCACACGTGCACAGCCACGTCGCAACAAATGGCGCCACAACTGGTGATGCCGAGGGGCGTGGAGAGAGATGCTTTGATGCCGAGATGTTCATTCACTGAGAATTAGACACTATATCGAACTAGCAATGACACAGATCAAATGGTACGGCCACCACTATCCTACACTCAACCCTAGACTCAACTCAAATTAAACGCTCCAAAACAACGCCAGCCTGTAGCAATGCATATATCCCTCTCTCTCTACCCATCGCATCACCTTCTTAACACCTCGCAGTGGCGGAACCTATCTCTTCCTCCCCAGATTCCTCAACAGCACACCCCCAATAATGCCCGCCGCGACCGCGACACCCGAGATAATCGCAACCCCCATCAGCCCCTCCTTGGCGACCTTGTCGTCGATCAGCGTGCCCAGATTGCTGGCCTGCATGTTCGTCGGCTCCTTCTCCAGCAGCAGGTCGTTGTACCTCCTCGCCTCGCCGTAGTTGCCCAGCTTGTAGTTGCCGAGCGCTAGATAGTAGAGGCATTCCCGGCGACGCTCGGGGGATGTGCGGAAGATCTCGGACAGGAGCATGACGCCGAGGTGTTGATCGGCGCGGACGTTGGATTTCACGAGGCCCTGGGAAGATGAGATCAGTAAAGGGGAACTTAGGAGGAGGGAGGGATGGGGAAGGGGTGGGAAGACAGACCCATGCGTAGTTGAACTTAGTCTGGACGCCGACCATGTCGCCTTCTTTCTCGTACTGGGCGCGGAGGACGTTCAGCTCGGCGGGGTTGAGCGGCGTTTCCGCGTCGATGGCATCTGCTGCACTGTTAGTTCGCGAGGCCTTCCACTGAGCTTTGGCGCAGACGTACAAGGTAGTTGGGTCATCGTGGCGGTTGAGCTTCGACGCGGAGTTGGTTGTGGTGGTGTTCGAAGAGTCTCCAAAGTAGGAAGAGTGCAATCTATTCGTGGGTAGTTCGGAAGAACGAGACGCAATGTTTTAGGATCAATAGGTCAAGAGACGATAGTTGCAGCTCGAGAAACGGGCACGGCTAGAAGTTGGAGGCAGCTGACTGAATGATCCGACTCAAACTTGGTGTGGCTGAAGCTCAAGCAAGTGTTCCAACGAAATGTGGCGGGGGCGATGACGACGAATGGGCAGGGGTCACCAGGTGAGTGGGTCCACCATGATAAGATAAGCGAACGTCGTCCCGTCGTCCCAACAACAGCCGGTTGTTTGCATTCCCGTGTTTGGATTGTTGCATCGCATCGACAGCATCCATCGCATCGACCGCACCCATCGCATCTGTCGCATTCATCGCATCCATCGCAACTAATTCAACGGTCACTTCCATCATTACAACAGAAACTCTGCGGGCCGTCGCATTCATAGATCAGGGGAGACGTCAAAATCCAGTCACCACTTAACATAAACAACAAAACCATCGTCAAGATGCTTCTCGAAGAAGACCCTTCAACCGTACGCCTGCCTGCCTTCACCTGATTTTCTCCTCTTGACTACATACAGACTAACCCACCCATCCCGCAGCTCATCCGGCACACAATAGCCAACTTCAACATCACCCCAGACAAAACCGCCGTCAGCCGCATCTCCGAGTCCCTATCAACCCTCAACCAGGCGCGCGACCTGCGCCTCCGCGACGCCGAGTCGGCCCTGCGCCGCCTCGCGCGGCAGCACTCGACCCTCTCCTCCCAGCACCAGGAGCTCGTCTCCTCGCACTCCTCAGCAAAGCACGCCGACCAGATCGCGCGGCTCGACACGCAGAAGTTCCGCATCGCCAAGGCTGCGAGCGACGCCGAGGTCGAGGCGGAGAGGCTGCAGGCGCAGATGGAGGAGTTGAGGGGGAGGCTGCAGGAGTTAGAGCTGCAGGGGTTTGATGGCGGGGATAGTAAGGGCGGGAATACGGTGGAGGATGAGGTGCTGCTTAGGCTTAGGGTGTATAGGAGTTTGGGGATTGAGATTGAGAGGGATGAAAAGGAGGGGGAGTTTAGTAGGGCGGTGGTGAGGGGAGGGGGCAGGAGGGATGTACAGGTTGTGCAGCTGGATCGGAAGATGACGAGGTTTTGGTATGCGAATTATTTTTGGGATTTGCTGTGAGCAGCAGCGGGCAAGAGAAGAAGGATACCATTGGCGATGGGCAGGGATGACGATGCGGATGGGTTTCATGAACGGCGTTGACGGAGTATGGGATACCAGTTGTTGACGAAAGCGTGTTTTTTTGGCGTTTTATACGACGCGTTGTTAGTATGGACTACTTGGGAAGCATCGTGATGGATACCAGCTACACCTCTTTGGAGCGGGTGCTGGAATTGCTATGCAGTTGAAAGATATTTGTAAAACGACAGGTCTTGCCTGCATCGGTTCTCACATGACGGTATGGAGTTGATTAGACGTCTAGTACAGTGAGACGTCAAAAAGTCGAGATGATCTGATAGATTTCTGTGTAACCAGTTCTAAACAAAGGCAGAATCCCGGGTAATAAGGCAGTAGTGGCTACCTCAGCCCGTATCAGAGCTGAAGGCAAGGTGAAAGCCAGGTGACTCAACCCACCCAGAAGTCCAAGACTGGACTAACGTCCATCACTCATAAGGGTACCAATGGCTCAGTGGTCAAAATAGCCACTTTGAGCATGCCATCGATTTCCCGCTAGAGTGTCTCTTACCGCCAGATCATCTCTATAATCATCAATTCGATTCCTCCTGGATACGGCGCCGCTGAACAGTGCCACAGCGCACGCTGAACGGCAAAACCCGTTCATTCAGGAGCACCAGAGTAAACGTCTAGGGTACACACAAGTATTCCCCGAAGTTTCGTGGCTGGGTATCTCACCAGTGTGCGTTGTGCGTGGTTGTCCGGTGATCTCTTTTTTCTTTTCCCTTTTTGTATGTATTGAGATGAAGTTGAAGTATTGGATTAGAAGCCCTATCACTTGAAGGTGTAGTCAAAACTATATCCAAAGAGAAAAGAGGCATCAACATAAGAAAAAGTGCTCCCCAGCCGACAGAAAAGAGTCAAATCCCGTACCGAACCATCCATCCTAAAGCGAAAGAAACCCTCCCAAAATATCACTCAATCTTTCCGATCACCGAGCTCATTACCGACAAGCACTGCTGGGTGTATACGCGCTCGAACCAGGTGTATATCGCAACCCATCCGCCACTGAGCTATCACTCCGCTCATCATAAGCAGGCAAAGCCTCCTCGAT